>CM062814.1:351966155-352614950 GCA_031772625.1 Pinus tabuliformis | reverse complement strand
TTTTGTATTATTTATTATTTTATTATTTTTTTATTTATTATTAAGGAAGGATATAACATACTCTCCCACTTTAAGGAACTTCGTCCCGAAGTTAAGTTGAATTATTTATTATTTATTATTTATTATTTAATTTACTTCATGTTGCCAACACCCTCTGCTGAACTAGTATAACCAGCAGGCATCGAAAGTCCCCAACAACCCGGGAAATCTCAAGGAATCTCTATCCTTTTTCCCACTTTCGGCACCAGGCTAAGCCTGACCCAGTCTGTATCCTAGTCCAAGGCTGGCCCCAAGGCTCGCGCCTGACTCAGACCTCATCTGCCCCAAGGCAGGCATCCGATCCGGTACTCAATGACCTCGGGCATCTCGCAAGGCTGGCCCACTCCCTCCACAACTACTAAGGTGCACAGCCCCAGGCATCGAAGTCCTTTACATCCCTTCCAGACTTCGGCATCCCAATCCAATAACAGGCACCTAGCCTAGAACATCAGGCACTTGGCCTCCTCAAGATGATCCCATAGCTCTTCAAGAGCTATCCATCAAGAGCTATACACAAGACAAAGAACCACTGGCATATGTAGTGTTGATTGAGTTTGTCCCCAGCCCATATGGTGTTACTTATTCTCCCTCGTGCGTATGGGCTCGCACGAGATCATCAAATAAACCAGCCCTCTCGGCCCATTTGTGGAGTCCTGTCAATCCCCACACCTCAACATGCAACCAATGCATTAGCTATACATCATAGTATCATAGAAAATAATCCACATGCCAAGTTTTGCGTGTCATCATGAGAACATTCATCATTTTAATCACAACATTATGAATGATAACGAACTGCATGCTCATGCATGTCATAAATTTGTATGCAACTATCACATGAATTCCATCATAAGTCAGAACATCAACATATTTGCATCAAGACATATCATGACTTCACATAATAACTGAACCACATGTCAATAACCTCATATTATAGCATCATAATTCCTGTGCCACGTTATGCATATCATATCCATCATAGTATTCAACATTAAATATCTATAATCACGTAGTAAATGAATATAACATCATAATACCTATGCATATCACTATCATCATAAGGATACATCATCACTATAAGAACCACATGTACATCATTATCCTCCTACCTTTATATCATGAATCATCATCAATATGAGAAATATCTCAATACTTATCCAATATAGAATAATACTCTATAAAAATTCTCATCATGATTCATCAGAAAAATCAATTTCATTTACTTTACAAACATTCAACTATGAACTAAGATTATTCAACATCCATCTAGGCTCTATGTTATCTCATCAGTTATATTAGTGTTATGTTTTCATCAAGATACCAATTGGTTTTTCAATATTCATTTCCACTTCTTTCCACTAGGAAGTTGACCATTTACACCATAGGTATAATCATCTAAGTACATTGTTAAATTTCACATGACCCTCATCATCTTGAGTCTTAATATCTTCCCTAAGGAAATTCTGGTGAATTTCATTTAAGATATTACTAGAGAAGGGCGCTTTCACCCCAGCCCGCAAGGGGTTATTTGAATGAGCGGAGTGATACCATCATTATTTAAATCAAAAATCCCTTGATTTTACATCCATTTACCCTTTGGCTTACTGATTCAAATACCGCTATATGCAATTGCATATAATTACTAGGTCATCATGATTTAATTCTGATTTTAATTAGGAAATTAATTTTATATTTACTTTGGGCTGTTACACTTTCCTGAGTGGTCACGGATGATAAAACACACCCTCATTTCGAATGAGTTGTGGAAAGGAGTGTGCATTGGAGATGGAAACAAAGATCCAAAATAGCCTAACTCAGATAAAGAGCTCGCCATTTGGGAAAATAAGAATAGCAAAGCTTATGCATTAATCATAGCATCTATAAATGAAGAGGTGAGTTGCCATATTTCGCCATTTTCAACTGCTTTCAAAGCCTTACAAAAGCTAAAAGAAGTCTATGACTCACATTCTACACTTGAAGTTGTTCAACTCATGATTAAAATCTTCACTCTTGAATTGCAAAATAATGATCCTCTTGCTCTTGCATCCGAAGTAAAGTCTATAATGCATGATATCAAAGACACTAAAGTCGAATTGGATATTCCTCTTATCGCTTTTTTCAAGGCACTTTATCCTACTTACTCCAATTATCTTGAGTCATTGCAAGCAAATGGAAATCTCAAAGATATTACCTTTCACTCTCTTGTGAAAAAATTTGCTGAAAGAGAGAAAGCTTTTGGAAAGAAGACAACCCCTGAATCTTCTGAAGAGGTTTTGTGCCTTGCTCATAAAGAAAATAATCCTACTCAAGATTCTTCCAAAGGAAGAGGTTGTCGAAGAGGAAGAGGAGGATATTTCAAAGGCAGGGTGGGGTAGACACTCTCAAGGAGAAAAGGCATATTTGCACTGCATACGCTGCAAAAGAAATGGATCACATGATGACTCTACATGCAAGTTACCATGGGGCAAAATTGAGCAGCAAAGAAACCAACAGAAAGGTAAAACTAATGACATAGACAAAGGTAAAGCACCTAAATCTGCTCATCATGTGGTGGCACAATGTAATATTGGAGTAGATGAAGATTTATTTAATGCTTCACTTGCTTCTTGGAAAAATGATTGGTTGCTTGATTCAGGAGCAACTTGCCACATGACTCATAGAAAAGATTTTTTTGAAGAATTCACTGACAATGTTGATGGAGCAGTATACTTTGCAGACCAATAAAAAATCAAGCCATCAGGGCTTGGCACAATCAGGCTTAAATTGCTTGATCTTCTAGACATTCTTCTGCATCATGTTCTATATTTCCCATAGATGAAGAGAAACTTGTTGTCCTTGGTCCACATCGGCCAACAAGGTCACTCCATTCATATTGTCAGGCCAGGCAGTAACTCCATAAAGCAAAAATGATTCATGTGTTCTATTCCATTAGGTAGGTCATCATTATATACATGAGGGAGAGACTGTTCAGTTCATCTCCCGATGACTATTCATATTTCTTATTTATCTATTTACATAAATTCACCCAATCACAAGGATTAGGTGTCAACATTCCCCCACTTAATCTGAAGGGATTTTGGTGAGTCCAAGCATCATTCTGAATCATTCAAGCTTTTCTCTTCCAAGCTCTTTGGTGAAGATGTCTGCAATTTGCTCATTTGTGGAACAATGATGGAGATGGATTGTTTTGGCCTCAACATGATGTCGAATCAGATGATATTTAGTATTGATGTGCTTCGTTCGATCATGGAACTTTGGGTTCTTGGCCAACTTTATTGTAGAGGTATTTTCAATCATGAGTGGAGTTGATTGTACTTGTTTTACCTGCAAATCTTCAAGAATTTTCCTAAGCCACATAATTTCTTTTGTTGCTTCAGCTGCTGCCACGTATTCTGCTTCTGTTGTGGAATCTGCTGGAATTGATTGTTTGCGTGATCTCCAGGAGACAGCTCCTGATCCAAGACTAATAGCATATCCTGAAGTTCATACCCCAGTTTCTTTGTCTCCATTGAAGTCTGAATCAGAGTATCCAATTGAGCTGAAGTCGTCCACCTGTGTATACTTGATTCCAAAGTCTTAAGTTCCCTTCAAGTACCTTAGAACTCTTTTTGCAGCAGACCAATGTCCCTAACAAGGCTTTTGCATAAACCTGGAGAGGATTCCAACAACAAACAAAATGTATGGTCTGGTAGTAGTTAGGTAGTTGAGACTTCCTACAAGCTGTCTATACTTTATTGCATCCTCAAATTCCTTTCCTTCAATAGATGTGAGCTTTAAGTTTTGTTCCATTTTAGTAGTAAGAGGATTACACTCTGTCATGCCAAACCTGTTCAACAAATCTCCAATGTATTTCTTTTGAGAAAGAAATATGGACTTCGGATGTTGGGTTACTTAAATGCCAAGATAGTAATGAACATAGCCCAAATCCGTCATTTCAAAACTTTTCCCCAATTCCTTCTTTATGGATGCAATGTAGCTTTCATTGTTCCCTGTCATCAAAAGATCATCTACATATACCACAAGATATACAACTCTTTTGCCAACTTTCTTGACAAATAAAGTTGCATCATCAAGATCATAATGTTTGAAATTGAGTTTCAGAATATGCTCAGTTAGTTTTTCATACCAGGCTTGCGGTGCTTGTTTGAGGCCATACAAGGACTTCGCCAATTTGCATACTTTATGTTCATGTCCTTTCATAGCAAATCCTTCAGGCTGGGACATAAAAACATTCTCTTTTAGATCTCCATTTAAGAAAGCAGTTTTTACATCCATTTGGTGGACTTTCCAACCGTTCTGAGCTGCTAGTGCAAAGAGTGTTTGGATGGTAGCCCATTTTGCTGTGGGGGAAAAAGTCTCCTCATAATCGACCCCTTCCCTCTGTGCAAAATCTTTTGCCACAAGCCTAGCTTTGTGCTTGTCAAGTGAGCCATTAGCTTTATACTTGTTCTTGTATACCCACTTGCAGCCAATTGGTTTGGTTCCTATTGGAGGATCAACTAGCTTCCAAGTGTTGTTCTTTATGAGGGCATCATACTCCTTTTGCATTTCTTCTTTCCATTCATCATGAGAAGCAGCTTCTTTGAAGGAAGTTGGTTCAAAATCTGTAGACAAGTTCAATTCACAATCTAAGAAACATCCATATCAATAGGTGAATTAGATTCATCCACATCACCTCCATTTTTCCGGTTTGAATTTCTAGTTCCTGTCTTTCCAACTTCATCAGGATGAACACTTTCAAGTGTCTTTGTTAGCCACTTTGGGGGGCCTTTTTCAGATGGTCTAGGATGCTCCGTTGATTGAGTTGGGACTGAATCAAGATTGAGTCTCCCAATTCTATCAATCACATCACTTAAAGCATCATCCGTTGTTGGAGTTTCATGCGGGGGAGAGTGTTCTTCAGAAGAATATTCCACATGTTGATCTAGTATAGGAATCCCCCCTTCAAGATGTGGAATATGATTATCAAATTCTTGAAATGATTTTGCTTTTGTGAATCTATCCAAGCGATCAAGTTGCCGCTCAACAATATTGTCAGTTTTGGATGATTCAAGAAAAATTACATCTCTAGATACAACAAACTTCTTATTTACTTCATCATAGAGGTGGTATGCTTTAGAAGTGTTTGAATACCCCAGAAAGATACACTTACGACTTCTAGCACCAAGTTTGTTTCTATGTACCTTTGGTATCAAGGCATAACAGGTGGAACCAAAGACCTTGAGATGCTTTACTAAAGGAACATATCCATACCACATTTCATATGGGGTCTTGTTTCTTATAACATTAGATAGACATCTATTATTTATATATGCAGCACATAGAATAGCATCAGCCCAAAACATTATCTTTACAATTTGAAGAAGAGCATGGATCGTACCATATTTAAGATTGTCCTATTCATTCTTTCGGCTACACTATTCTGTTGGGGATTATAAGGCACAGTTGTTTGATGTTTGATCCCATGTTGGCGAAGATAGTTTTCAAATTCATTTGATGTGTATTCTTTTCCATTATCAGTGCGAATAGACCCAATATGAGATTGTGCATCATTTTCAATCCGTTTATGAAAATTCTTGAATGTTTGAAAAGCATCAGATTTGTTCTTCAATAAATAAACCCAACACATTCTGCTGTAGTCATGAATAAATGTCATGATATATTTATTTCCATTTGTAGAAGGAACATGCATTGGACCACATAAATCTGAATGAATGATTTCAAGTTTTCTATGTGCTCTTGAATGTGAATCATGAAAAGACTGTTTGTTATGCTTTCCTAGAATGGAAGCATCACATTGCTTAAGTTTCATAGGAATTGTAGGCAAACCAGCAACACAATTTTTTTCAACAAGCGAGACTGTCATAGTTCAAATGTCCAAATCTAGCATGCCATAATAAACTTGATGGAATTCTACGTTCTTCATGATGAGAATTGTATGAGAAATGTTGTGCACGAGCAGAGGTTCCTTGCAGCTTGAGAAGCCTTTCTTCTTCTATTCCCCTCATGACAAGTGAGTGGTCAGATGCTTTTCTTACCTCAAGCTTGCCATCAAACATATGAATGGAGTGACCTTGCTGGCGGATGTGGACCAAGGACAGCAAGTTTCTCTTGAGCTGTGGGAGATATAGGACATGATGCAGAAGAAAGTCTGGAAGACTAGGCAGTTTAAGCCTAATTGTGCCAAGCCCTGGTGGCTTGATTTTTGATTGGTCTGCAAAGTATACTGCTCCATCAACATTGTCAATGAAATCTTCAAAAAAATCTTTTCTATGAGTCATGTGGCAGGTTTCTCCCGAATCAAGCAACCAATCATTTTTCCAAGAAGCAAGTAAAGCATTAAATAAATCTTCATTTACTCCAATGTTACATTGTGCCACAACATAGTGAGAGAATTCAGGTGCTTTACCTTTTTCTATATCATCAATTTTACCTTTTTGTTGGTTTCTTTTCTGCTCAATTTTGTCCCATGGTAGCTTGCATGTAGAGGCATCATGTGATCCATTTCTTTTGCAACATATGCAGTGAAAATATGCCTTTTCTCCTTGAGAATGTTTGGCCCCCCTGCCTCTAAAATATCTTCCTCTTCCTCTTCGACCACCTCTTACTCTTGTAGAATCTTGAGCAGGATTCTTTTCTTTATGAGAAAGGCACACAGCCTCTTCAGAAGATTCAGGGGTTATCTTCTTTCCAAAAGCTTTCTCTCTTTCAGCAAAATTTTTCACAAGAGAGTCAAAGGTTATATCTTTGAGATTTCCATTTGCTGCAATGACTCAAGATAATTGGAGTAAGTAGGATAAAGTGCCTTGAGAAAAGCGATAAGAGGAATATCCAATTCAACCTTAGTGGATTTGATATCATGCATTATAGACTTTACTTCAGATGCAAGAGAAAGAGGATCATTATTTTGTAGTTCAAGAGTGAAGAGTTTAATCATGAGTTGAACAACTTTAAGTGCAGAATGTGAGTCATAGAGTTCTTTCAGCTTTTGTAAGGCTTCAAAGGTAGTTGAATATGACGAAATATGGCAACTCACCTCTTCATTTACAGATGCTTCGATTAGTGCATAAGCTTTGCTGTTCTTGTTTTCCCAAATGATGAGCTCTTTGTTTGAGGTAGGCTGTATTAGTTCATTGTCTCCATCTCCAAAACACACTCCTTTCCACAACTCATTTAAAATGAGGGTGTGTTTTATCATCTGGGACCATTCAAGATAGTTCTCCTTACTAGTGAGAACTATTCCCACCATGGATATGATTGAATGCATTCTGTAAAAAAAAAAAATCTACTGATAGAAAAATACTTCCATCAATATACAATAAAATTGTACTCAAAAGGGCATTCTCAAAATATTTCAAATCTCTTCCTTATATACCCATATGGATGCCAATACCATGCAGTCAGTGTACCAAAAATAAGTGGCTCAATACAATTCCATGTGTTAAATAGAGTTAAGAGTACACATTTTACATGTCCAAAAGTCTTCAACGTATATACCAAAAAACTTTAAAGTATATGCCAACAATAATGATATCATCTCAAACACAAAAAAACAAATGAATTTTATGTGTTTAGATTAGCAAAACCCTGAAATAAAGCTCAGTTCGCTACCCTAAGCAAATGCACTACTTCGCATCTTTAAAAATGATGGAGAAAAGTGGCTATCTCACTCACATATATACCATCCAAAAACTTTCGAATATCCTTCTTCTTCATGTGACATTTCTAATTAATCAAGGCAACAGATTGAGATACAAGTTCAATATCATTTCCAGGTCAGTCTGTTCAATAAATCATTGCCCAGAAATTGGTCTCTTATCATTTTCCTGAACTGGAGGAAGCTCACCACCAATTCCAAAATGCAGGCATCTAGATCGACAACAAGACTGCTGTCGGGCTGCAATTTATCCCTTAAGGCACTGCACTCCTCCACAATCAGAGGAGTTTCGACCTTGAATTCCTTCAACTCGCCTTGGTTGGTCTTCAGCGTTGTAGTTGTTGTTGGTCAGTAGCGTTCTGTCAGTCCAGCATTAAAAAATACCGGAGCAGTGACAAACATGAAACAAAGTTTATATGAATCGGTGATAAACAGAATGCCCTTCAACTCTTTCAGTATTTTTTGGAACATGACACTGCAATAGCTCTGATACCATGTCAGGCCCTGAATTATATGGGCAGCTAATTGTATGGAGGAGCAGCGCTTCTATATGGAGAGTAGACTAGGGAGTTACAAGGGACATAAGAGCTAAAAAAAGGAGGAGCTGGCTCTGATACCATGTCAGGCCAGGTAGTAACTCCATAAGGAAAAAATTATTTGTGTGTTCTATTCCATCAGGTAGGTATTCATTATATACATGAGGGAGAGATTGTTCAGTTCATCTCCTGATGACTATTCATATTTCTTATTTTTCTATTTACATAAATTCACCCAATCATAAGGATTAGGTTTCAACACATATGTTTGATGGCAAGCTTGAGGTGATAAAAGCATCTGACTACTCACATTTCATGAGGGGAATAGAAGAAGAAAGGCTTCTCAAGCTGCAAGGTACCTCTTCTCGTGCACAACATTTCTCATATAGTTATCTTTATGAAGAAGGTACTCTTCCATCAAGTTTATTGTGGCATGCTAGATTTGGACATTTGAACTATGATAGCCTCCACTTGTTGAAGAAAAATGGTGTTGCTGGTTTGCCTACAATTCCTAGGAAATTTACAAGAAGAAGCACACCCGGATGTGGGTGACCACCGAGGCATTTAATGGATACTCGACGGATTGACGGCGTTCAGACCAGCCAGATGGTGGCCAGCGCACCATCCCAAGTCCACCTGAAACTAACGTAGGCCCGCCTGCATGCTACATTTAATGTCCCCTCAGGCCGAGACCCGGAAACAATTTACCTTGACATGGAGCCTTTCAATCCCTCAGTCTGCCCTCCTTCCCTCAGCATTTGCCCGCCATATGCTGGAAATCCCTGCAGTAGAATTGTTACCTGGAGACGCTGCTGGTTTTTGTGCTGTATCGACCTTGGAAATGGGCATCATTATTCCCATTCCAGGCATTGCCCTTTCAATCCTACCCAGTCACCCTCTGTTCATAGTCTGCTATCCTTCCTGGCATTCTATCCTACTGAATTCCATTCCCACCACATTGATATGGTCTGTCACCAAATGAGGAGCCGCAGAGGTGGTACCCGCGGTGGTAGTGCTCGACCACAGGTAGCGTAGAGCTCCGCACCTGCCTCACCACCTCCTCCCCATGAAAATTTTTCCCCTCCCAGCTCGCCTCACAGACATTATCCTCAAACACGCAGTGGACGGGGTCGTGTGCAGGGTTCATCTGCTGAGCACAGAGATTTCAGGCTTCATACAACCACTTTTCCTTTGCACCCTAGTTCGGTCCCTCACTCGACTCAATTCAGGTTCCAAAGCAACCTGAACGAGCCTATAATCACTGCCAACGTTACCATTATCTTCTCTGAAGAAAATGAGCAGCACATCGCTCCTGTGAGAAACTCTGAAACGCAGCTTCAGGAGGAACGCAATCATGGAATTGGTTGTGACGCTGGGCTGCTCCCGAAGGAAGAATGTCGGGAAATTCGACGTGGCGGACTGCATGCCGAAGGAGGACACACTAGAGACATTAGGCAACCAGGTGGCAGCTTAGTTGGTGCATCTATTTCGATGGCTATGGCCGGGAGTTCGAGCGGCACTCTTCCTACGAGGGAGCCACCAGGTGGCGTGGCAGAAGGCGGAGTGGCGGAGGCGGACGAGGATTGGTATCGGTATGCTTGTCGCATTTTCTAGGAGAATCCTGACTAGGATGAACCCAAGTGAAGCCACGTGGCATTCGCTGCCACCCAAGTGCCAACTCAGGTCCCTGCTGCTGACTGGTTTGGTCCAATCACTTGTTGTTTTTTATTTTTGTCTAAACGATAGGCGGTTATGTCATAATTTCAGTTGTATCAAGTTGTGTTGTGTCAAAACTTCCTCTGGTTTCTTCGGTGTTGGGTCCAGGTCATATGTATGGTTTTTTTTGCTATGGCAAACTGGTTTCCCCAAATTTGGGGTAGTTTAGATACTCCTGGTGAACTTCGTTGATAACGGCTGAGGCTGAGGCCTCTTTGTAATTATATATATTTTTTTCTTTTAATAAGATTAGCCTTACACAAAAAATAAAAAAATAAAAAAAAATAGTTAAGGAAGAGTATGAAGGATTAACAAATACTTCTAGGATATGATCAAAACAATTTGATGTGTTGATGATGTAGACACCACATAAAATTTTATGAATGCATTTGAAATGGAGGTGAGGAGAGACCTTAGGGATAAGGATTTCATAGAATCAAGTTAAGTGATTCATAACGATATTATTCGAAAGGCTCATAGAGATATTTGACCAAAATATCTAGTTATGAAATAATTATTAATAGTTATCTACAATTATATAAAGTGACCAATTATATATAATAAAAACACATAGAAAAAAGATTTAATTGAATAGAATTTATTCTTCAAAACTTTCTTGATTATAAAATCCTAGTGTCCATGGCTTGGAATTGTTTAATTATATTTATTTCTGATTGTTAATTCCCAAATAGCCAATAATAATGCTATGTCAAAAACTTATCTAAAATAATATACTTATTATCTTCAAAAATAGGATGTTTTTTATCCCCAATTCAAACAATAGCAAAAGGAACTATGACACATAAAATGTATTAGAAATGAAATTTCTCCATTAATTATTGAGGATACTCAAAAATCTCATTATTCAAGATACCGAAGATACTCAGATAAGTCACTATTCAAGATATCAATACTATTACGTATATCATTGTTCATTTTAAATAGAAAATATAAAATGATAAATTACAAGTACGGGAAAATTGATAAACTATAAATAATTCAAATCCCAGAAGAAAAAAAAATATTAAACCTTTATGTATATCGTTTTATAAATAATTCAAATCCCAAGAAAAAAAATATTAAAACTTTATGTATATCGTTTTTAGTTATAAAAGTACAACAAATTCCCATAAACACATAGCAAACATGGTAATGGACCTAACCTAAAATACAATGATAAATTGGCAAGGAAAAATATATAAAATTTTGACACGAATGGAGTAGAAATGGCAATGCTTTTGTTTTGAAATACTTAAACTCCATAGATCTTAAATACAATTTTCAGAGCATTTTAATAAGTTTATTTTTCAAATTAAAAAAAAATTGATTTTATTTTATAGATTTTATAATAAAAAGTAATCACAATAAATGTTAATTTTTTATTATTATCTATATTGTAAATATGATTGTTAAAATGTAAGACATTTATTTAATGTTTTTTTAATTAAAATAAAATAAAACAAAATTAAATTATAATTATTATTTTTATCATATTTCAAAATTGTAAAATTTACTTCTACATTAATCCGGTATATATTTTACATTTTTTATTTTATGAATGTCTAAACTAATTATTTTAATTTGTTAAATATTTATTTTAATAATTAATTACACTATATGCTTTATAAATATTTTAAATTATATTATTTTTTTTATCATTTTTTTATTCTTTATTAAAAATATTTTTTTTATCATTTTCTTATTCTTTATTAAAAACAATTTTTTATAAATAATATTGAATTATATTTGATAAAATTAAAGATAGAAAATTTAATATACATTATGAATTAAGGTTAAATATAAAATAAATTAATTATTTTTAATACGAATAAAATCTAATAAATGACATTGACTAGTTATTATTTAGTAATAGATAAATTCTAACACTATTATCTCTCTTCTTTTTATATTAGCTCATGGAGTATATATTAAATTTTCTTTCATATTGGCTTACAACTATTAAACCTAAAAAATTTTAACAATTTATTTTTAATGTTAATTCGCCACCATGGGTGCTTAGAAGTAGAGTGGGAACCCCATTTTGATATGACATCCGTGACATTAAAAGAAGGGGGTTGTAAGCCACCCACCTAGAGAAATGCATGTGAAGTTCAATGTATCTAGATCGTAAATTGTGAGGTGATGGTGTATGAGGTCTATTTCATGAATGCAATAAGAATGCAACTCTTGAAGGACAAGTAGATAGGGAAATGGAATTCAATCCTAATGCTAGCATAATTGCTTCAGACTTAATGGAAAAATGAAGGAATTGTGATGTAGAATGGTGGATAAATTCGAGGATATGGAAGGATAATTTAAATTTTTCTATCGTCAAATGGAAGATGCAACATGAAAGGTTTTATGTAAGTAACTTAGTGTTACGTGGTCTTCTATTTTTATTTTTATATTTTCTGGCATTGTATCTCGAACCTCCTAGTTTTATTGTTTGGGTGGTTATTATGCTTTTGGTGTCCAACTCAAAGGATCTCCTCTAAAAGGAATGTCTTGATTCTTGAGTATAATTTAGGTATAAGTTAAAAATGGAGCTTTGTGGATTCTAGTTTTTTGGTTCATAGCTTTGAAATTCAGAGATACAATGCTTTGGTCTCAAGGTAATTCTAGTCTCAATTGGTTTTACATTGATATTTTTCCAGAATCCACACCAACTACGTTTTATAGTTTGATTGCTCCTTTCCACCCTCTTAGTCTTTTTTTGGTGTTTGGTTTTATCTTCTTGTCATTCTCCTATTCCCTCTCCCACTTCTGAACTTCTGTAATGTCCCCAACTCTATATGGTTTCCCGGGTTAAGAATAGTACAAAACCTTTCAATCTGGGAGACAACTTAATCTAAACTTTCCATTTTTAAGGCGGTGACTTTTCCTATGTTTAGGTACTCATCTTGCTTCTCTTTTCTAGGGTTTGAAAGTGTGCCCTTTGGTTCTACTCTCTCCCTGCCCTCTATGGCTAGACATTGAATATCTACTGGAGGTAGAGGTGGAATAAGGGGAAGAGCTACTTAGATGCCCATACTCCATCCTCCTTGAAACCTTATGCTTAGGTTGTAGCCTGATGAGCCATGGCTTATTATGCAGAAGTCATTCTAAAAGCGGTTTGACACACTATTGTCAAGGCTAAAGATAAAGTTCATCAGGGTTGTAGGCATATTCCTCACCATCATGTAGAAAAGGAAACAAGGCTTGGGATCCTGAAATTGTTACTTCAACTCTATCTGGCTAGATCTCTTTTATGCATGCAAGAAACTTATATTGGCACATCAAAACTTTTATAAGAAGAGTTCCTATTGAGCGGTCATACACTAAGCATGAGGTTTTTGTTTTTTTTTTTTGCATTTCCATAGAGAAAATGAAGAAGCTAGATAGAAAAGTCTTTATTGGAGCCAATAAGCAAGCAAATATTACTTGTACCCCCTCTATGGTTGGATGTGACTCTCACCCACCAGTCTAGATGGACTCTCCCATAGCAAGGCATGATCAGACGAAACAATGTTTTGTTCAAATTTTTTACAGTAGCATTATTTGATTGTTAATCTCTAAAAATATATTACTATTAGTTATCATTTGAATTTAAGTGAAAAAATGATTACATTTCCAATCAATATTATAAAATTATTTTCAACCTCTATTATTGTTTTGGTTTTCCAATTCGCAAGCTACTGCCCTAAAAAAACAGAAAACATTCATGTACTTATTTTTTAAAAATTTAATATAAAATACTTAACCAAAAGTTAAGATATCTTATTTAATAAAACGATAAATTTAATAAACAATTTGAAAATAAATATTAAAATTATAACTATTAAAGCACAACGCTTATAAAAATGGATTTCTCAACAAAAATTAATCGACATTTTAGATAATATCATGTTCGAAGCTCCATGGCCACAATTTGGTTACGATAAGTTAGAATTTGGGTATTGAAACAGATTGAAAGTGAGACGGAAAAAAGTGTTTTTCATGTAGATAGTGGCATCTCGTGAATCCTCAAGTCGCTGGTCAAACGGACAAATTTTCAGTTACAGGGTGAACTGCCGGTCAAAATTGTGTGTTATGGGGTGAACTGCCGGTCAAATATTGTTAACGTGTAAACTTTGTTCGTTAAAATTAAAAAACCGTCCAAAACTGGCCTTCCATCTAAAGTAGGCGGTTTAGATTTGAAATTCCATCCGTTTGCGCGGGGGTTTGCACAGTCAAAACATTAGCCGTTTCTTGCTTCTCTACTAGCCGTTAAATAGCAAGCCACGTGGTATATGACGAACGTGAGTTCCCATGGATAGTGGAGCAAAACTCGGGCATAGTAGATCATCAAATCTAAATCGACGGACTCAATAATTTTATTAATTTAAAATTAAAATTATGAAACATAATTTTTTTATATATATATATATTTTTTTAATATAATCAATTTTTATAATAAATTTATGTTGGTTATTAGTCTTATGATTTATTTTATGCTCCAAATGTATTGACTTTGTATTATTTTTTTTTAAATCAAAGTTCGAAAAAGTTAAATATTTCTATTTTTGTAAATTGAAAAATGATTTTCTAAGTTTTTTGAAATCTTTTTCCTAATTTTTGAACTATGGACCATAGTATTATCTTGATGGTCAAAATGTATTAACTTTGTAATTTTTTAATTTTTTTTTGTAATTTTAACCAAAGTTTCCAGAAAATGCCCATGGACTATAGCATTGGCCTGGTGGTCAAAGTGTATCTTTTCAATTTTAACCAAAGTTTCACAAAAACGCTGAATATTTCTATTTTCCGTAAATTCAAAAATGATTTTCTATTTTCCTAGAAATCTTATTTCTAATATTCATTTGGCTCAACAACCTCTAATGGGACGTAATTCCCGTTGTGGAGAACGTTTTAATTTTGGTATTTGTCACTGCATAACAATTTATTTAAAAAGGAAAAAAAAAACAAATTTTGTGAGTGGCCATTTTGCTAGTGAATGCTGTGACATGTTAAGTTATTGCTCTACACAATTATGCCAAAACTAACGGGGTTGCGAGTCATTTACTTAGGCGGGGGAACATGGTCACTAAAAAAAAATCTCCAATTAATATTTCTTTGTGTGGAGCTTTCAACCCAAGTCATTTACGCAGCCGAATGTGTTGTGCTCCTCGTTAAATGGCGGTGTAGAAGGATAATCCAACGCTTTCCATGTGTTTCGTGGCATGTGCTTAAATCTAGCGTGTTGTGCTCCTTGTTAATGGTGGTGTAGAAGGATAATGTGGTGTAGAAGGATAATCCAACGCTCCCATGTGTTTAGTGGCATGTGCTTAAATCTAGCGATGTGTCTGTTTACTAACACCTACTGGTTTTGGTGTAGTGGCAATCGTGACTCCAACAAGTGGTATAGAAAGATAATCCAATGCTCCCAGTGTGTTTCGTGGCATGTGCTTAAATCTACCAATGTATATGTGTACTAACACCTGCAAATTTTGGTGTAACAGCAATCCCTGAATAATGAAAAAAATGTGACAACCAAATCTCCAATTACTAATTATTCTGCAAACATTCATTGTGCAGAAGTGCTTCTGTGGAATTTCAATGTACTACACATTGAACTCCTGGACAAATACCGTCGCACAACTAAATAATCTTTCCATTCCAAGCATATACGAAAGGTGCGTGGCTTGAACATTATAGAATCACCATTATCGTGATTACTTGCATGGTCTAGAAAATCCGGCTATCTCAAGCCGGTTGGGTCGCACAGTAGGTGTTGGCTACCGCAGCCACAATAGACGAGGGGGGCTGCCTAATCGAAAATAGATCCGTAAGATGTTATCCTAGTTCTCTGTGCACATTAAATTAATTTGCATGTTGTTAAATTAAAGTGGGTTAAACAATTGTATTTGGTTTAAATATTTTTTATTATGCTTTCAGTAACAGTCTGCTAGTGTTATAATTATCCGTACTTTCATCTTAAGCGCCACGATGTAGCATGCAACCTCTTTTAGGAAAATGGGTATCCAGTAGCAGTATTTATTTTAAATAATTTTTATTCTGCTTTGAGTAATGTCTACGCTTGCATCTTAAGCACCACAATGTAGTTCGCGACCTCTTTTAGGAAAATGGGTGTACCCATTACTCAACTTCCAGGGACAATCACCCTTAGAGTCTATATACGTTAAGCCACACTCCCTCCTGCTTCTTCATTGCAATTATCACATCAGTGTAGGCTTGCATATCGTGTAATCCTAGACTCCTCTCTAGGAAATTACCTGCTAGAAATATACTAGTAAACATTATGTTCGTAGCGCGTGGCTTTGACAGAAACTGACATCCTTTTTGGATAAAAAAAATATTTAACATAAAAAATTAAACAATTAATAGAGGGGGTTTCTCACAAAATTTGATTCAACATGACAACTTTAAAGATTTAACAAACATGTTGTTTAGAAAACTAATTTAATTGATAAATTGAAATATTTAACATAGCAGTTCCTTTTCGAGAGAATATGCCTTGGTTCTATTAACTTCAACATATTAATCAAGGAAAACCCCAACCAACTCCACTCCTAATGACGTAAAGCGTACATCGGCCCGTTCCTGCAAACATTTATCCTTTAAAATAGGACCGATTCCGAGTCGTGCATATCTTCCACGCTCAAAACACCAATCTATTCCACATGTTGCAGGGGAAATCTAAATACATGTACCAAAATTTGGAGGCCATATTGTGCATGGTCATGTGCATCCGACAAAGTTACATTACACATTTTGTATCTGTAAAAACATATGGGTTTTCCACTTCTTGTCCCCAATAGAAGTAACATGATGGGACCATTGTTTCTAGCTCCTTTTAGATGTAGACAAAGTCAGCCTATTGTATCTCAGCGATTGAGAATCCAATTGTGCTACATACATATGCATGCCAAACTTAGACTTATATAAGGAGAAAACAATAATGTGCAAGGATCATTGACCAATGGAAGAGGTTAGACATAAAATTGGAAACCAAATAAAATGGTATAGAAAAATGATTTCATGAATGTTGTACATTGTGTGTATATAAATACATATAAGAAACCGTTGAATAAGTTTCCGAGTCTTTTGGCCTATATTAACCACTCACCAAAACAAAAACTAAGCCCACATTAATCCCAAGGATTAGTTGTCTAACAAATAGTTTAGCAGACTTATATATTAGCAAACAATTATCAATTAGTGATGTAATATGCAAATGTAAATTAGAGGATATTAAAAAAAATGTGAAATTTTTGTCGTTTCCATCACGAGCATGTGATGCCACTTAAATCTACAATTATGTAAATTGATACTTCTCCCGCACTATTTTAAATATCCATAAATGATATTGGGAAAATACAAACGTTCAATTAAATTTCGACAAACATTTCACGGAAGTAGAAATTTATGTCAAATGAACTTGTTGCTTGTGTGAAACTTCATTGTACAAAGGTCCTCCAACAATGAAGTTTCACATAAGCAATAAAAATATATTAAATTGATCAAAAGTCCATAAGTACACTGAGTTTAAGTTTTAAGACCTGCGCGTGTCAAACACAGGTTCTCATAGACTTGTCATGCACTACAAATCACACTCAATGTAAAGGATTGCATGATATTAATTTATCCGTAAACAAATTTTGATGCCTTGAAAAATCGCTTCCATGACATTTCCAATATAAAACGTAATTCACTTGCATGCACACCGTAAAGGGTTATGTTAGAAATACGCTATCACGTCATGTAGTTTAATGTTACAAAACCACTTGGAATTTGTCTACCACCCATTTTCGCTTCACTCGTCATAAAGATATCAAGTGATATATCAAAAATGTGCGACTGCATCTTGTTTCTTAACATAGTTTATTGTAAATGGAAGTGGATTGTACCATGTGAATAACACATGTTCCCTCCACACCCACGGGGTTCTAAACATTTACTGTTTAAGGCACAAAAAGTATTAAAAAATATCGATTGCCATGATTTGGTAGAATCTGCATGGGGTGTTTTGGGTTTCATTTATCCATTATTCGGAAATCAGGATACATAATTTCGTTTCTCCATTATTATGTCATCGCAGAGCAATGAGATATAGTATTTATTTTTATCTATTATTCATGACTGTACTAAAAATTACACAAAATTTTTTGTTTTGCTTGAAGTAACATAAGGTTTTGATGTTTTTTATTTTTTCGAATGCGATGACATCACGAAACCGATGGATGACTTCAAATGAATTAAACACTACTTCATACTTCCACGTATGAAGTGACAGTACATTGAGAAGCTTGCTGAAACCAAGATGAATTGTGATTCATTCCTGATAAACTTCATGAGATTGAAGCATCCTTCTAGTAGCAGCTGGTAAACATGGCGTCGGTGCATCCATTAGGTTGTAGCCCGTAAGCGAGGGCTTTGGCGCTTCCCTCAATTTTAGGTGAAAATTATGGAAGTTGGAGCTTAATATTGATGTACTTTTGAAGAAAAATATTAAGAAGCATTTGGTGTTTTTTCTCCCAAAAGGGATTCCACCTAAAAATATCTGGTGTCTATTGTTTTGACTCTATGAATTGTTGAATGGTGTTAATGATTGTTTATGTTTAACTAATTTTAATACTATTTAATGCTTTGAAAAGTTAAAAATACTAATTAAGGTAAGAAATACCGATGCACCCCCCTCTCAATATTTCCAACAATTGGTAACAGTGTTGGTTCCTTAAAGAGCAACTTAAAAGCTAGAAGGAAGATTTCAAGTGAATCACAATGGGACAGTCAAGGAAGAAAGCCACCGAGTGTTTAAAGAAGCCAAAGGAATTTCTTCATATTGAAATTATATTAGAGACTATTACGATTGACAAAGAGAAATAGGTTGGTCCAATTCCCCTGATGAATTAATCAAGTTTTTCATTTTGGAAAGATAAAATAGAAACCTATTTGCAACCTATTAGAAATGATGTATAGGATTATGTTATTTCTAGGAATACATCTACTAATGAATCAAGAAAATACAATTCCAAATCCATGAGTATCATCTTAAGTGCCCTTCAAGATTATATGAAATCCAACGTAGGATGATGCTTATATGCCAAACATCTTGGAGGGAGAATTCAAAATCTTCATGCAGGTCAAGGTCATGTTGGTCAAGACAAAGATGATGATGATCATGATTTGAGTCAAGCAGATTCTCACATGCATGATTCACACAATGAGGAAGAAGAGACGGAAGAGAAAGTAGACATGGAAAATGTATTAATCAATCTTTGAAAGAGATGAAGAACATAGAAGAATAAAATTGCAAGCTCGAGGAAGAAGTCAATCAAAAGTAAAAGAAACTTAATGTATCTATGGTATAGATTTACAAGCTTAAGGAACAAATGCAAGATGTTGATAAGAAGGATCATATCATCAATTAAAAGGAATAAGAAATTGCACAATTAAAGAGTCATCTCGTAGAAAAGTATAAGGATGAAGAAGACCTTTGTCACCAATTGAAAGAAGAGAACTCTTGTTCGATGATCCATCTTGAAGAGGCTGTGAGAATTGAAGTAAAAAATAAGTTTCAGATTTACAAGAAAGAATAGGATTTCATGAAATGAGAAGATGAAATTGTATCATTAAGAGTTGAAGTAGAGAAGCTAAACAAGAGGATGAAGAGCACACAAACCTTGGATGATATTCTTAGTTGCCAAATATCACCATATATCAAAAAAAGTATTGTTTATGCTAAATAATTGTCATCCAAAGGAGAGGTAAGATACAATACCTTGCAGAGCATAGAAAACAAGCTTTCTCAAAGGTTAAATCAAGAACAAAAGAAAGTTAAAAAGGTTGTGGCTCCAAGAAGAAATACTAAAGAAATCCATATTCATTAAAGGACTGCGCCCCGCCCTCCCTGCCCCCCCCCCAGAAGGAACATTTATAGAAAATATTCTCGACAATGCATGTCTCTTAGGTACCCTAACATTTTAATGCTTATTTCTATTCATGTTCTAAATTTGGGAATATGACTAGGGATTGCAGTATGTATAAAAGGGTCAATTATAAAAAACCAAGAAGCAAGCTTGCAAGATCGAAGGATAGATTTAAAAAGAATTATACCAGCAAAAATTATATGTCAGTCAAGTCCAATATAGAATGCTTCAAATGTCATCACTATGGAAATATTTCTCATGATTGCAAACAGATGATGGAATCATCTAGGTAAGGGAATTCAAAGATCAGATATAAGAAAGTTTGGAAAAGAATGAAACAACAAGTAGATTAGGATAATAAAGATGCCATAGTAACTATGATATTAGGATTTTGAAGTCAAAATGGATTTGATAAATCAACAGTAGAAGATGTCAAGGTTCATGATGATCCAGTTACAGAGCTAGTTTCTATCTTGTTCTAAGCCTTGTTGTTGAAGGCTCCCTTTCTGGTGAATGTCGAACAAGGGGAGCCTATGTAGTAGTAATTTCACCTTCATAGATATATCATTTGATAGGTTGACACATGAAAAATGATAGATAGCATGAGTAGTGAGAGCATCATTTAGCATCATGGGTAGCTTTAGTAGAATAACCACTTCAAATTGACAAGTCATGGAGAGGATTGTAGAAATATTAAGGTAGAAAAATATGTGTTAAGTCATGGGATCATAACACACTAGGGGAAGAGAACCAATAAGAGAAATTAAGCTAGTCTATTGCAGGAAGCATCAAATCGAGAAAGGTATGTAGTTAGAGGAAGTCATTTCTTTAGGGGGAATTTTTCCATTGATGTCAAATGGGGAGAGAATTATAGGGAAACATTTGGAGGCATGTAGTCAAGAGGATAAATGATTACAAGGGGAGTATGTGGTTCCACCAATGGCAAAGTGGGTGATCATTGAATGTTTTTTTCATTTTTTCCAACATTTCGCTTGAACTCTCTTAATTTTTTTCTGGATTTTCATCAAATCAGAAGCTCGATTTGTCAAAGCATGTGGAAAACTACACAAGCCACGCACTTGATGGAGATTTTGAGAGAGAATATTAGTGAATATTCCTTCATAACCATTTCCATTTGATTATCCTCTTCAACTAAATTCCAATAGTAGATGGTACATTTTGTGGTTCATCACGATTTGCAAGATATGTCTCTTGCAAGGCCAATTCCCCTGCCTTGTGGTTAACAACCCCAAAAGAAGATGACATGATAAGTGCTCACTAGCTAGCATATTAGTCCAATCTTGAAGCTACAAGGGTTTTTCTATTAAATTTATAAATTAATATTTGTTGTGGTTCTATTAATTATGGAAGAAATATAAATTAAAATCTAAATCAAGCTAAATGGAAGAAGGGGGTTTGGCCCAAAATTTAGAAACTTCCAAATTTATCTTTCCCTCATGAAAGATCGAATTGGATCCAAATTTAAGTTAAAGTTCAAATATCAAGGTTGGCTCTCTTACTAGAAACCTCTACAGTCTATATAAAAGGGAGATTCATTAGTTGTCTAATATATGAATCGGAAGTACATATGAAGAAGTAGTTTTTGTATTGTTGGTGTACATGCACCTAGTTGGCCTTAATTAGCTTCAATTCAACTCTAGTTCTTGCATGTGATGTGCACTTAGTTAGATTTAGTTAAATCTAGTGCTTACGTGTGGTGTGCACTTGGCTTTAGTTATTTAACTCGAGTTCTTACATGTGGTGTGCACTTAGCTTTAGTTAGTTAACACCAGTGCTTTCATGTGGTGCATGTGCACATTAACAAAACATAAAGCACACTTAGCTTTAGTTAGCTTTAATTCGCCTTAGTTATTGCATGTACAACTAAGATTAAATTAGTTTCTTTATGTATTGATTCTCAAATCAATATTGAGTAATCAAATTCATTCTCAAGTCCAATTTTCTTTTTCAATTCTTGCGAGTTTGTGCAATTATTATTTAGCTAGATTCATATGTTTGATCTAATTAGCCTTGGTTATTGCACATACACTTAAAATTAACTTAGTTTCTTTATGTATTCATTCTCTATTCAATATTGGGTAATCAAATTATTTCTCAATTCCAATTTTCTTTTTCAATTCTTGTGAGTTTGTGCAATTATTCTTCAACTAGATCTGTATATGTGATCTAATACTTTTACATGTTATTGGAGCTACAGAGGCCTGGAGAAGGTGCATGAACAATATTTTGCAGGTTTGAAGATCAAATAATTGGAAATTATTCAGAGATTTGGTTTGCGGATATGAATATTAGAGAATTGCTACAATTGTTCCTATAATTGCAAAGTGAAAGAATGGAGTTCCCATATTCATCTATTGTCACTTCATATAATTACTTCCAATGGAAGCCAAAGATTTTTCCTCAACTTAGAAGAAAAGGCTTTTATCAGATAGTTGAGAATACGGAAAATGAATCAAATTTTTCCATTGACAAATCCAAATACTACAACAAGATGGACGAAGATTTTGGTCTTCTATTGTTGTACATATCTGGAGTGTTACATTTCCATGTCGAAACATATAATACTCTAAATTAGGTCTAGAAAACCTTGGAGAAATTATTTGGAAACCAAGATGAGACGTAGGCTCATATTCTCGAAAATGAGCTAAATTACTTAGATCTGAACAACTTTGAGAACATTCAGGATTTCTTTACAAAATTCACATCATTTCTTCTACAATTACAGGATTGCGGGATTGATAAATCCAAACAGGAAAGTCAATTGATGCTTTCTATTTTCTCTAAATTATGTCCTGAGTAGTCTGTTTTTGTTTCTACATTTCATACAGTTAGATTTTCAATTGTAGATAAATGGACAATTCCCCAACTTGACGCATTTGTTGAGTCTCTTATTCATCAATAGGATAAGCTCATTAAGATGGGTTCACTAAAGTCTTCAAGTTCACATGCACTTTCCATGCATGAAAAAGGAAAGTCAAGCTTGAAACCAAATCAACAATCTAAAAACAAAGGAAAGGAAGGAGATCCAGATCTAGGAAAGGGAGGAAATCCAAAACCTCCAAATAATTCTTCCAGCTCTAAGGGTAAGAAGGGAAAGAAAGGAAACTCCAAGTATCCTTATTGTAACGAAGGCTATCATCGTAAATCGTCTTGAATGTAGAATACTATTGATCTAATGGAAATTACTCTTCAACAAAATAATCTTGGTCATCACATTCTAGAAAGTGCCAAGAAGAAGACGAGAGAAAAATATCAGAAACAAGGGGTAATGGTCATGGTTTGATTGTCCTTCATTCTACATTGCAAGAATGGAGTATCAATTCTGAAGCTTCACATCATATGGCTTCTTCAAATGAATATTTTTCTTATTTACATGCATACTCGGGACCTCCTATTCTCATTGGGGGAAATTATGCAGTTGAAGCAATTAATTACAGAAGGAAACGTGCAATTCGAAGATGGAATTTTTTAGAATGTCTTGCATATTCCAAGTCCTTTTGTGAATCTTATTTCAGTGTATCAGATGACACACACAGGCACTAGAAGGAAAGTGGAATTTACCCCATATTTTGTGAGCATTTGTCATATGCAAACCAACTTGAAAATTGCATCGAGCAAGGTAAACGATCAATCTCGTCTTTATACATTTTCTGATTTTGTCCCTTAATTAGATTGTATTTTTCTACTTAAGCATGAATTTTAAATACATGCAAGAACTTAGAAAGAAATGAATGGTTAAATGATTGTTTCCCATTGAATTTTTCAATGGTGTTTGCAATGGATGTGGTGTTGGAAAGCATCCAAAAGAAAATTTCAAGAAGGTGAATGAATGGAGAGCCTCTTCATCTTTGGAGCTTGTACACAATGATCTCATGGGTCCATTTCTAGTATCCTCAATGAGAAAGGTAAGATATGTGTTGTCATTTATAGATTATTATACTATATGCACTTGGGTATATTTCCTGAAACACAAGTCTCAAGTTTTTCAGCATCTAAGTATTTTCAAAGCACATGTGGAAAATAAATCTCAAAAACACATCAAAATCGTTTGCACAAATAATGGGAAAGAATATATCAACAAATATATCCAAAATATTTGAAATGAACTACGAATACAATTGCAACATACATTTCCTTACACTTTGCAACAAAATGGGGAGGTCGAGAGGAAGAATACATCTTTGAAAGAGAGGACCAATTGCATGTTGGATGCAAGATTTGTTCCATCAAAACTATGGGTTCAAGCTATCAATTGTGCCTCATACATCCATAGATATCTCATCATAAATCTGTTATTGGAAAAACACCTTTTGAGGCTTGGAATTGGATGCAATTTGAAGTGAGTAATTTATGCATTTTCAAATCTCAAGCATGGCTACGCATTCCAACAAAGAAGAGAAATGCTTTGGAGCCTCAGGGAAAGGCATGAATGTTTGTTGAATATTCTGATTAATTCAAAGGGTGAAAATTACTTGATATCAACACTTAATATCTCTTTATAGAAAGGAGTGTAAAGTTTGAAGAAGATGCTTTTCATGAACCACCAGATGAGCATGTTACAAAGTTACCCTCACCACTAATGGATGAGTATGTAGATGATATTTCAGATCATTACTCTGACCTAGATGAGTCCTTTCTTGTGACACCTATTGGACCACTATTTGTTGAACATGGAGATAATATTTCCTTGTGTACTTTCAGAAAATTATCGACCACCTTTAGAACAAAAATGGCTCAGCATGAGTGATCTCCTAGATGATCGTACCACTAGAACTCAGTTTGAGGAAGCTCCACAAGCACTCTTAGCTATGGAGAAATACATGTCGATGCATGCATCTGATCCACAAACTTATGGAGAAGAAGTTGGGAATCCTAAATGGGAAGAAACTATAGATGAGGAATACAACTCTCTCATTGAGAACCAGACTTGGGAACTAGTTCTACTACCTTCCAATCGTAAACTTGTGAGGTGTAAGTGGGTTTACTAGACCAAGAAAGTAGCCAATGGCCAAGTTAGTTGATGTAAGGCATGGTTGGTGGCAAAAGGTTTTAAACATGTACATGGTGTTGAATATGATGAGACTTTTGCTCGAATGGACAAAAAGGATTGCATTCAGCTAACTCTCTCCATTGCAGCATCAAGAGGATGGAAGGTGCATCATATGGATGTGAATAATTCCTTTCTTCACGATGATCTCAAGAATGAAATATACATGGAGCATCCATATGGATAGTTGAAAAATTCATCTCTAGTATGCAAACTAAAGAAGTCTCTCTATGGCCTTCAGCAGGCACTTAGAGCGTGGTATGCAAAGATGGATTCTTATTTGTTATCTCAAAATTTTGTGTGTTGCAAATGTGATTCCAATGTTTATTTTGAATTATATCAAAATTAAAGGTAAACTTACCTTTTCAATTATCTATTAGTTATAGCCTTGAAATCCTTTCAGTAACATGCAAATAGTTAAACAAACATTTAATAATACATATTATATAAATATAGAACAACATTATGAAGACCCTAAAAACCTTAGTAGGAGAAACTGAGAATATGAATTATGTGTGAAAATACCTTAATGAAGTTGTGTTTACCAATGCCTAAAACTGTGTGGTAAATAGGTATTCCTCCTCTGAGGAAATTCTTCAATAATAATCTTGAAGGGGTTACAAAATTAGAAATTAGAAATAAATAAATAATTAACCATTAACCCATATCAACAAAAAATTATTGAAATTTTCATGCATCAAAACTATATAATGGGTGGGACCACTTGCAAATCGATTCCAAACACCAAAAATCAAGAGGCCAGAGTTGGTGATGGGAATTGATTTCATATTGCTTGTACCCCCCTACACTACAGGCATATGGGTGCGCCTCCACCTAGAGCAAAGTCTGAAACTGCTGGCCACACTATTTGAGCTGATAATAAGATACAATACTCAGTATATTATAAGAGTTTCCTCCATCACTTTACGAATCCAGTGAAACTTGTAAAGAGTTCAAGTGTGGGAAAACCCATAGTGCTTATGAAGAAAAAACATTCAGTAAATTATTAGAATTATAACCATGAAAATTCTAAGAGAGGAAAGACAAATATGTGGCAAGAACATAACTCTAATTAGACCCAAAAATGACTCCTCTCAATCTTATAATAGAACTTTGTAACTAAAATATTTATCCAAGTATGCAATGGCATATGTGTTTAATTCTAATACCTTAAATGTCGAGGGTTTCGGGCTTGTAAACCCCCTGTCAATGTTCATGCAGATACCCCACAAGTCCATTTCACTCAAAGAGTATGGAATAACAAAAAAAAGAACACGGAAGGAAATAATCATGATACTAAAATAATTAAATAAGGAACTGTGACTAAAACCAAGAAAGGTTTGAGAAATGAACCCTCAGGTTTTCATGGTCAAGAAACCCTAGAAGGTTAACCGTAAAAGGGGTTATTTTATGACTACACTACTCTAAAACTTTAATGCGTGTTATGTATAGAGAAGAACTGAATAGGAGAATAAAAAAATTACTATTAGGGAAGGTAATTTAGATAAAACCTATCTCAGGTAAATCAATTAGACTATGAATCCTACGAAAAAAATGAGGTACAAGAATAATACACTCAGGTTACCATGGAAAAATGCATGTGAAGATAAAAAAAAAACACATGCATGATTAGCCAAGCTTGTATTTCTAGCGTTAATATGGAAATCTTAAGAGAAAATTTTCAAACCCTAAGTAACAATATCAAACGA
This sequence comes from Pinus tabuliformis, assembly GCA_031772625.1. Classification (NCBI taxonomy): domain Eukaryota; kingdom Viridiplantae; phylum Streptophyta; class Pinopsida; order Pinales; family Pinaceae; genus Pinus; species Pinus tabuliformis. The sequence continues at coordinate 352,588,317 of CM062814.1, read as the reverse complement.
AATAGGTACATAGTCATTACCTACTATGTAATTAATGCCATTATCCACATTGCAAAAACCCCATGATTCACATAGAAAAGTAGTAGGGAATTAACCAAATAAAACCCTGAGAGGTAGTGGAAAACTAGGTCTATGGAGGCATACAATGTTAAATGGTAGATGTGAAAAGGTAGTCATTCCATCCAAAACATTCAATAAACCATCATCACAATATGTTTGCCTTACCAAATTTGTGCCATCCACCTGTAATCATAGAGTGACACCAAGATTACATGCATGACACCTAGGATAAGGTCCCATTTAGTATGTACTCAGAGTATTATGTTGCAAGGGCAGGGTCAGATTGGATCTAAGAATAAGCATTATGTAAAATAAACTAAGTCCAAGGGCATGAGTCATGGTGGAGAAGAATTGCATTGTAATACATACAAGGTTATCTATTAAATGAGGCACAAGAAAATATAGTGGTTAGCGAAGGAATTGTTGAGTAAAGTGGGAACCACGGTTAAGTTTTCAAATCCACTCCATTTTCCAATGTGTATAGATATAGCTCTTTTTAACATGCTACTCCTTATTAGAAAATAAGTATAAATAGATAACAACCACATTAACTCTAGAGTCCTAATTATCAAACAAAAGGCATATAATGAATCATGTATCTTGTGAATCACTGAGGAAGTTGTGTTACAAACAAGTCTCAAGGTTTAATTTATGAATGCTAACGATGAACTAGAAAAGGAAGAAAAAATGTATGAAGGTATTTGTTGATGATGTGTATAAGAAAATAAACTTGGTTAAGAGTAGTTCCACTACATTGTTATATTGAAATCCTATTGATATTAGGTCCATAAACAAGAAAACAAATTGGTTATAACTGGAGGTACATTACATTCAAGGTTTTTGTGTGTCTTTCCCATTGGGTCAGGGCACAACCTTCTAATTGCAACCGTAAAAATTTAATATTATGTTCTTCCTCTATATGATGAACACCAAAATAATCTTATAATTGTGACTAAAGCATCAATTTCACCTTAATACAACTTGATATTGAACTTTACTTCCATTTTGAATACGGACTACCAATGGTTCACGACAATCGAAATGGGTTGATCTTTTTTGTGTTTTTTTCTTCAACTCCTCTTCCCAATTTCCTATTCTTCCCTCCCATTGTACGACTGCATTAGAATTCCCATATTCTTTGAATAACTGAAGCTTCTTGGTTAGGTCTACCATGAGGAGGTTCAAGTTATACTGTATATCTGCAACTTGTGCTTACAACCACAAAAACCTGTCCTTTGTAGGATCACGGGGTTATTTAGAGATTTGTCAGTCATGACTGGGGTTTTATGACTTTTGGGTCAACTGACCTAGATCCCTTGCAAATATCCACAATTACCCAAATTAATTTGTTCTAATACTAGTATGATTGGTAAACTTTGGTGGATATTCTACTCGATAGTTCATCACAATATCTAATAAAATTATACTTAAAAGTCTAAAATCAACACTTTGACTATTTATTTCTCTTTAGATTTTTGAATACGTAAATTACTATTTATTATGTATGCATGCAAGTTATAATTATGCAAAAAAATGAAAAAAAAATCAAAAAACCATGAGTGGCACAAGATATAACTTGGTAAACCTTGTGAGGAGAAAACCCATCTAGAAGGAGAGGTTGTTTGATCTCTTTCTCTAAATAAAAAATGAATTTGAGTACAAAGAAGTAAGGCCTATGGCCTGTCGGCTACTATAGTGCACAAATCCTATCTGTGTGCTCTCTCCCTATGCCTCTTGGTTACTCTACTCAGCTATGAAATGCATGCACTCAAAAGTAATGAAACGCCTTTTCCTCATCATGGCCGAATTATAACACAACCTGATAGCCTACTAGTGGTTAGGTGTGACTCCTTCAACTCTTAATTAGAGTTACAATATGGACTCTTCTAGATTATTTATCATAAGGATAATATGGATAGCCCCTTTTCCATGAGTAATGGGAGCTAACGTGGGATCCTCTTGAATTATGATGGCCAAAACAGGTAGGTCAACTTTTGAGTGGCATTAATTTCACATACAAACTCCAATTGAGGCTATTTTCTTACTTTTGGAGAAATATTCATGTGTAGAATAGGAAAAAAAAGTGTGGCACTAAGGTAGCAAAGTTTTACCCTAAAAAGCATTGTTTTATGCCTAAAATATCCCCAAAAGGTTTTAGACCTGGATTTCTCAATTGGGCCTCATCAGTAAAAATGGTTATGTGAGATGATTCTCTACGTTTTACACCCTCAAAACATCAAGATGGAAAGCAAACAATATAATGATCTAATCCAGATCTGAAACTTGGCACTAGTCAATTCCAAAAAAGTCATAGGATGAAAGAGTTTGTCACTTGTATAATGCTAAAAAAGTTGAAAATGAAAAACACTCTCTTAACTATAGAAATATAAGAATGTTTTTCTCACTTATTTTTAACATCGAAATAAATTATTAAATTAATATCTTTTTAAAATTAAAAAAAAAAACTATATAAATTTTAATAGATATTAATCATTATCAACATCATCAAAAACAAAATCATATATATATATTGAGTGTCCCATTTATTTATTAATGTTCAAAGTCATTTGGCGGTAGTTGATGAACTGGTAATTACAATTGTAAAGAGAGGCGTAGGAATCTCTTCGAAAGAATACGTCATTAATAAAGTGCATAAATAAAACATGATTTGAAACGATATGACTATAACGTATGCAGGAGAAGGATCGTGTGGATTGTGTCTTGTAATCATACCTGAAAACCCATGAACGTGGATGTAATTCGCCGACGACGTGTCTATATCAGCCCCGGGTGGATGTTCGCCGAAGGCGTATCTATATCAGACCTGGGTGGATGTACCAATGTTGGCTTTTCAGTTTTTTTACAAATAGATGGGTGCGATAATGTTGGAAGGAATATCCTTCCTCTGAGTCTAGAGCATGAAGCATTTCCACTCTCTTGCATCATGAGGATCGTTCGTCTCAACGTCCCTCGTGTTTGTTCGTTCGTCTCTACCTCCCTCGTTTGGAGATAACAGATGGAAAACAAAAGGTCGCGGTGCTTCAGTACTTTCACGGAAGAGGTTTCTGCATTGAATTGGTTTTATCGCCACTTTATCATAGTTATCTTAATAAAGTGGCTATATGGGCCAAGTTTATTTGTGTTTCAGTGGAGATCAAAGAGCCCCTGAGCATCGCCTCCCTGTGGCGTATGACGATTACTTTGGCATTCTCGAATGGCTAGACCGCCGAGAAATGGCACTTGAAGGGGTGTCTGTGGATCTGTGCCTCGCTTCCCACGCAGATTTTAGAAAGGTTTTCTTGGCCGGAGAGAGTGTCGAGGCCAACATCGTGCACCAGATGGGCATTCGTCGGCCTGTGTTTACAAGGGGCCATTTCGGCTTCGAATACAGAGTCTATTTACATGACTTTTCGATGAATTCCGCGATGTCCGTTTGAGTCTGGTACACAGGATATTTCGTATCCTATACTGTTGTCCTTGCTGCTATCATTGAATAATAATAGAAAATATGACAACGGAAAACATAGTGAATGACTGATATGTGGTGATTCAGACTGTAGGTGATAGCGAATCAGATGTTAGACAAAATTGATTGCGTATTTAAGTGAGGGAAGACGATTGTAGTTCTATAGCTTTGTATTCTTTATTTTTGAATAAATGGGGAAGTTGGCCACATTTTGGGGTTTTATTTCTTTTTCGATCTTGTGATATTGTCTTGAGTGCGTATTTAAGTGAGGGAAGGCGATTGTAGTTCTATAGCTTTGTTTTCTTTATTTTTGAATAAATGGGGAAGTTGGCCACATTTTGGGGTCTTCCTTTTTTTTCGATCTTGTGATATTGTGATTTTTATAGTTTTATGGCCGATAACATCAATGAGTTTTTCAGAATACTATGTTTGCATTATTGTTTCTTTCTGGTCATGATTTTATTATTCATATAGCATTGATTTATCTCAATGCTAATTTATCCATATGGAGTGTTCTGCGATGAGATATACATGGATTTTCTAATGGCTTTGAACTCTAAAATTGTGTCTACGATATTTAATGAGTGATTAAAGACGGTTCATCAAAGCACTCTCATACGTCAAATTCTCGATATTTTAAAAGGATTACTTTCCTATATACAATATAGTCATAAATCCTTAATAAAATGTGACCGCTAAAGACATACCCCTTGAATCAAGTTCCCAGGTAACTCAATCTAGTCCCCATATAGCCCAATGAAAGCGTATGAGTAGCTATCGTGCCCTTAGGTTTTTAACAGTCATATCCTCGGCTCTTTTGGTTAGGCTAAACAGATAGGACCAGGGTGCCATTCACAGGGATTTGAACACAGCACAATTTTAGAACAAGAAAACTATGTTACATTTACATAAGTTTTATCCATGGACTGTTCAGATCATATGAAAAACACGTTACTTCACCTCACCAAACCAACCTCTTTGTCTACGATCTGAGTCAAATACACATGGAACAACCCAAAACATGCCTAGACAACTCAGTCATTAGTAATTGACAAAGGGACAACTGACGAATGACAACCTAATTATTGTAATTTTTTCGTCTTTATTTATTTATTTTTGGATCCAAAATGCTTAAGATTTAGCATCCTATCATTTAGTGTTCTGCCAGTGGAGAAATTTAGTGAGAAAATATCTGAAACGAGATTTTCTGGTGTTTATGTTTTTTTTTTTACTTAAGATTTACAACGAAGCGACATTGACCGTACGAAGGTACATGAAATTGAAAACCCTAGAAAATAATATTTGAGTTGGAAGTTCTTCGGTTATGAATGTTTTGACTCTCTCTTGTTGTAATAGAGTTGCAACAGATCTACAAAATTTGTTAATACAAAGATGTTTCGTCGTTTAGGTTAAATCTTATGTTAATGTAACGTAGATCATGAAATGTCCAGCTCCAATAGTTGTAACACAAATTTCCTACCACGAAAAACTGTCGAGCTGAAGTGTTCGCGGTTTAGCTTAAATTTTATGTAGTTGCAACGTAAATCATAACATGTATGAGCTAGACGGTTGTAGGATGGTTTGTTTGAAAGGGAAAATCTAGAGTTTAATTGTTTGTTCTGGATATTTGATATTTAATCTATACTAAATAACTTAAATCTTTTATATAATCTTTTATATATATATATATCTATATATATATATATATATATATATATATATATATATATATATATATATATATATATTGTTTTAATTGTATATTTTTTTAATAAAATTTTAATTATCTCACCATTTTTTATTATTTAAATTATACTTTTAAATATATGTTGTAAATTATATTATTAAATATATTAATAAAGTTATTATTATAAAATTTTTTAATTATATAAATTTAATAAGCCAAATTTGTAATATGAATAAATTTGAGTAAATTAATTAAAAAATTTAAAGAAAACAAAAAAACTTACAACATAGAATATTAAGATTATAGGAATCACAACATTTATTTATCTTTCTTAATTTGTTGTGTCAATATGAAAATCAATCATGGTAAACCATGGTCAACCATGTTTATTTTAGGTTTTATAATATTTTTCTTAGGGTTTATATGCCTTAGGTTTATAATATTATTCCCTTTTCTTTATAATCCCTTGGGATTTTGTTATTGAACCATTGGGTTTATAATATCAATCCCTATTTTACTAATATAAAGGTTCTGTTGACACCTAATCCTCAAGATTGGGTGAATAAATATAATTGATGTAAATAAATAATAAGAAATATGAGCAGTCATCGGGAGATGAAGTGAACACTCTTCCTCATGTATATAATAAAGACCAACCTGAAGGAATAATATGAATTGAATTTTGTGGAGTTATTACTTGGCCTGACATGGTATCATAGCCAAGTTCCTAAAAGTAGTTGTAACTCCTTGTCTGCACTCTTTGCGCTTCTTGGGATGTGCATAATTGTCCTTTCTACACTCTCTGGGCTCTCTGCCATAATCATTGTCTGTGCCATCTTCCCTCCTAACAGTTGGCACATTTTTTTTGTATGGTCATAACGTTTTCTTTACCCACTTTTGTCTCTCGGTTTTCCACAAGTGGAGCAGGTTAGGGTCTGCATTTACATTTTTGCTCAAGTTACTTCGATTACAGTCGAAGGGATTCCTTGTATTTTTGATGGTGCACCATTACCATACCTGTTATCTTTAACGTTGTCCGTTTACACTAATCTAGTCTGGTATTCATGCAAAGGGGATTTGTGTTTAGGATTTAGGCTTATTCATTTGTCTATGTCCGTCTAGGAGTTTCCCATTTGACTCTGAGAATGAGGTAGTCAAAACCATAGCCATTGAGCTTATTAATAGCCCTGTGTGCATCCTCCCTATTGGCGAAATTGACAAAAACAAAACCCCCTGTCGGTGCAGTGGAAGCGTGAAAATACTTCTGTCAAAGTCTTCTCTTTGTCTGAGAAACTCCTCAGGTGTTAAAATTCCTTCAAGCCTGGTCTCCTTTACAAATACTTATGTTGCTTCTGATGCTTTCATGCGAATCATTTTGGACTTCAGAAACCAATCGAAGTGTATTCTATATCGAGCAATAAACCATCCATATTGAAGATAACGTGGGTAATACATTTGTATTTTGGGGTTGCCAAATTGCCCATTGGTGCGTCAGCGAAGCTTGTTGTGAGTGTGCTATTGAAGTGTGAGGGAGTGCTGGGGGGGTGGAAGCATGGTGGCGCTGCTCCATACCTCGCCTTGGAGTGCTATGGTATTACGTTGATACACAGTTTTGTGGTATTATGAGCACTGTGGTATTACGTTGATACACATTTTGATACACAGTTTTGTGTATTACCTTAATACTCCGTTACGATGCCATATATTTACGCTGCCTGCCATATATATAAATAGTTACTCACCATATATTTATGCTGCCCCACCCATATATATTCTATACTTTAACGCTGTCCAGTTGAATGTGTATTGACACTTGAATTTGTTGTCCCGTCATATCAGAATTATATTTTTTCCCATTAGGAGTAAAATTTTGCAGCAGAAGCTTTTGTTATAGTATGCATTCAATCATATCCATTGTGGGAATAGTTCTCACTGGCAAGGAGAACTATCCTGTGTGGTCCTGGATGATAAAACACACCCTCATTTTCAATGAGTTGTGGAAAGGAGTGTGCATTGGAGACGGAGACAATGATCCAAAATAGTCTAACTCAGATAAAGAGCTCGCCATTTGGAAAATAAGAATAGCAAAGCTTATGCATTAATCGCAGCATCTATAAATGAAGAGGTGAGTTGCCATATTTCGCCATTTTCAACTGCTTTCGAAGCCTTACAAAAGCTAAAAGAACTCTATGACTCACATTCTACACTTGAAGTTTTTCAACTCATGATTAAACTCTTCACTCTTGAATTGCAAAATAATGATCCTCTTGCTCTTGCATCCGAAGCAAAGTCTATAACGCATGATATCAAAGTCACCTATCTGAAGTATATTTTATGTTGTAGGGTTATGTTTGGGACTAGATCTGAAATATTTATGTGCACCTTGAGTTTAATATTGGATCAAGATCACAAGACCTAAAATGACATATTCTTGAATGATCTAATATTGGTTGATGCTAGATCTGATGTTTTGTGTCTGTTTTGTTTGTTATCTATCATGATCTGGGTTTGTCTAAAGTCTGGAATTGCAGCAAAGTTTTGAGTCAATATTTGCAGATCTGTACGTAGGTTCGTCTCGACAAAAGAGTGTATACACGCAGGTTCTATTCTTTCAAGTAGCGTATACAAAAGAAAGGCTTAATGTTCAGAGATGACTAATCTATCAGATCATTATTGCTGATTTATTGCTGCCGCTATTTTATTGTTGTCTGTCAGTGAAGTCTTCTTAGATCTGAATGTAAATCTAAATGCATAAGGAGGTTGATATTTGATTGATTGTATAAGTGAGAAGAAGTGTTTTCTGTTGCCTACCTGTGTAAAGTTCTGTAAGTTGACAATAGATGTTCAGTACATTGTTGGTTGGTACAGTTTGTGATTCATAGGTTTTATGATTCAGAATCTTTAGAGGTATACAGAGGTTGGGTTGAAGGAAGTAGTGTATACACACAGGTTTTATTCATTGAAGTAGCGTATACGGTCTCACACATGAATTTTTGAGGTTTTAGCTGGTTCTGAATGTTGCTATAGGTTTCTAGGTTTAGCGTAGTGTTCTGATGATAGTGATCTAATTGTTTTAGATTAACTGCATGTTGGTTGATGAAGTTTGAGTTTCTAAATTCCTAATGGGTTATTGATGAATCAAGGTCTTCATATGTCTTGATATGTGATAGGAGCATCTAGTCTAAAAATTCATGAAACGTGGTCCCTAGTGGAAGAGTGGAGTTTTCTGTAGGCTGGCACCTACGTACTAGTAAACATATTGGCTAGTACAAGAGCTAAGGGGTTGTAGCTCCTTTCTATAAAAAGTTGAATAATGAGAGAAGGTTGTAACCTTCTGCAAGTAGAAGCCTACGTACTAGTATGAGTCTGCACCAGTACAAGATTGTAAACAGATTTTCTTATTATTAAAAGAAGACAGAGACAACAGCAATAGGTGGTCTTCACTCACATCGGGTTTCCACCTTAAATCTTAGTGTTCATGTGTGTTTCTTATGTGTAATGGTTTATTATGTTTATACTGCACATGGTTACTGTTTAATGATTGATGAAGTACTGATGCACTAATTAAGATCAACATATGATGAATTAACTGAATCATAAGTTTACTGCATAAACACTGGTTGCGTAAAAGATAGTTGTGTGTACATGCTAGTTCCCCTCTCTGAAGTAGCATATATAAATATGATTATCAAAAAGAAAATTCTTGATTTGATAATATTGATTCACCCCCCTTCTCAGTATTATTTCCAACAATTGGTATCAGAGCCAAGTTCTTTAGAAGAAGCTTGATCACTTGAAGGAAGATCCATCAAGATGAATAATAATGAAAGCATGGGATCCATCAGATAGCTAATCTTCGATGGGAGCAACTTTGTTTATTGGAAAATAAGAACCATATTCTATCTACAATGTCTTGAAACAGATGTCTGGGAAATTGTGGAAGGAGGATATAAATTTCCAACAACAATTCCTATAGACACGGCAGGTAAAAAGCAATATGAAACCAATGCCAAAGTTGTCAATACTTTATTGGGAAGTTTGTCACAATCAGAGTTTGTCAAAGTCATGCAGCTCAAATCAGCTAAAGAGATATGGGACAATATTGTTCAGAGCTACGAAGGAGACTCTCAAGTAAAACATGTTAAGCTTCAAACCCTCAGAATTTAGTATGAAACTCTTAAGATGCATAGTGATAAGAATATAGCTAGTTACTTCTTATGTATAGATGAGGTTGTTAATTGTATGAAGAATCTGGGTGAAGAAATAAAGGAAGTTACCTTAGTTGAGAAAATTTTGAGATCCTTGTCTACTAAATTTGAATCAAATTTTTTTGCCATAGAAGAAAAACAAGGTCTGTAGAATATCACTATGACACAGCTTCACGGAATCCTAACTGCTTTTGAGATGAGAAAATGAGGTCTAGATATGAGAGAGGCCACATTTAAATCTTCAGCAAAAAGAAAAGAAAAGGAAGAACACAATAAATCAGGACACATTTCAGAAGAAGAAGATGAGGTAAATTTTGTTAAGAACCTTCAATGGGGTTATGGAAGGTTCAGAGGTAAGCTACCTTTGAAATGCTTTGCTTGTGGTAGAGTCGGTCATTATGCTACCAGATGTCCTCATAAAGATAAATATGAAAAAGGAAAGGAATATGCAAAATGGAATAGCAAAACAAGTTGTGAATAAAAGGAGTTACCATACTCATGAAGATAGCGATGGTTTATGTAATAGTAATGAAGATGAAAATTTTCAAGATTATAGACTTCTCATGGCTTATGATAGTGATGATTTTTGGGATAGTTTAGAAGAGGATAGTGATGGTTTATCTAATAGTGATGATTATAGACTTGTCATGGCTTATGTCAATGATTATTTTTGGGATGCTTTAGAAGAGGAAAAATTTCTAAACTCAAAAGCTATTTAGAAGAAAAGAATATGATCATAGATACCTTGACATACCAACTTTTTGAAAAAGAAAAGCACAATGAAAAACTAGAATGTGAAATTGTGGGTCTAAGAAAAGATCTTGAGAAAACAAAATCTCTCAATATTAGATTTGCTAAAGGATTAGAAACTTTAAATGAAATTATCAAAGTTTAGCATTCTCCTCTAATAAAGATAGGTGTTGCATATACTAAAGAAGCATCTCAATCACAAAAGTTGTCAACCTCCACAAAAAGCTATCTTGATGCAGAAAAGACCAGTGAACAGTATGACAATCATCAGCAAAGGAATAAAGCTGATCAGTAGGTAAATCATATTGAATTTTCTCCAAGGATGAATATCAATAGAACCGACAAACAACCTCAAGCCAATCATACTCAATTTGCTCCAAAGATGAATATCAATAGAAACTACAATCAACATGTAAATAGATTTGATAGTCACAGAAACTTATTTAATGGGCAATGTTTTTCATGTCATAATTTTGGGCACAAATCTACTCAATGCGTTGCTTACAAAACCATCATGACTAGAGAAGCATGAAATCAAAAGAATGTAACAGGGATCAAGAGAAGTTCCTATAATAACTTTTCTCCTCTTGAAAATGAAATAGAATGCTCAATTTGTAACAACTTTGGTCATGAAGAATCTGAATGTAGGAGTGAATTTCAGCAAACACCTCAAAAGGAGTGAACATCATTAAATCTCAAGATATGGAGAAGGAAAGAATCTCAAACGGAAAGATGTGGTATAGCCTTGTATGCAGAAGGACAAGAAAATCATTGGTACATTGGCAATGGAAGCTCCAAACATATGACAGGTGACAATTTAAGAAACTTCACTCATATAATGCCTTAGAAAAGGAAAAGAATGTCTCATTTGGAAATGACACTCCAGCTATCATAAAAGGTAAAGGTTCTATTTTCTTGAAAGAAAAGGCTAAAGCTGGATGTGTTATGTATGTAAATGGTTTAAATCATAACCTGTTGAGGGCCAGTCAAATGTGTGATCAAGGAAATGAAGTGGTGTTTCGGTCAAATGGATGTGTCGTTCATGAACTTGATACAGGAGAGACCATGATCAAAGGTACAAGAACTCCAAACAACTTATACATACTCAAAGGAGGACAACAACGGTGCTATCTAACCAAAAATGATGAAAACTAGCTATGGCATAGAAGGTTGGGACATCTAAGCTTTTCTCAAATAAGAAAAGCATGCAAACACAAGGTTGTTTGTGATCTTCCAGATATCAACATCCCAAAAAATACAATATGAAAACCATGTCAAATCGGTAAGCAAACCAGAGTTCACTTCATGGAAAAAGAAGGGTCAGCCAGTAAGCCTCTTGAACTTATCCATACTGATTTATGTGGACCAACAAGGAAAAAGTCACCTCGTGGAGAAGAATACTTTATTTTGTTCATTGATGATTTTTCCAGAATGTGTTGGATAGGTCTTCTAAAGGATAAAGATGAAGTATTTTAAAAGTTCCAAGCCTTCAAAGCTTTGGTTGAAAATGAATCAAATTGAAATATCAAATGCCTCAGATTTGATCCAGGAGGGGAATTTATATCGGATGAATTATTTGATTTTTGTGAACAACATGGAATAAAAAGGGAATTCTCCACTGCAAGAACACCTTAGCAAAATGGTGTAGTAGAAATGATGAATAGAATAGTTCAACAAATGTCTCAAGCCATGCTAGATGAATCTGGAACTCCTGCAACATTCTGGGGTGAAGCTACATTTGCTTCCATGACCATTCTCAGCAAAGAAAATGTTTGGGTAAATAGCACTCAAACTCCACATGAACTTTGGTATGGTAAGACTCCTACTGTAAAATAATTTAAAGTTTTTGGAAGCAAATGTTTTATCAAAAGGAATGATGAAAAACTTGATAAGTTTGAACCCAGAGTAGATGAAGGGATTCTTCTTGGTTATTCTTCCAGAAGTAAAGAATATAAATGTTATAATAAAAGACTTGAGAAAATTGTTGAAAGCATTGATATTGTAGTTGATGAAGGATGCAGAAATCCAAAACAGATAAAATCAACATAAGATTATGACAATGAGGAATACGGGGATTACTTTCCTACATCAAATGAAAATTATATTGAAGAAGAAACCAGTGAAGCACCAGAAGAAGATATAATGGTAGAAGAAAAGACTCTGTCCAGGTATGTTCAGAAAAATCACCCAGAAACTCAAATTTTAGGAGAAAGAGAGGCTGGTGTATAGAAATGAAGAACTATTATAGGGACCTCAAGCTATCTAGCATTACTATCCTCCACCGAACCTCAAAATGTAAATGAAGCATGCAAAGATGAATGTTGGGTGTTGTTGGGAAAAGTATCCAATACGGAATGACCCTATCCCACTCTAAGGGTGATAGTTCCTTAGCAACAAGCAAAGCAAAGCTATCTAAGATTACTTCTTTATGAGATGTAAAAGAGGGGAGAAAGAGATCCACTAACCGATGTCTTTCGCTAATGGTTGATCCAATCTTCTCTCCTTGCTACTTGCCCCTAGCTCCTTGCCCTTTCACTGGCCCAGCTACACCAAGATCCTGCAAAATGGCAAGAGAGGGAAACTACAAGAAGCATACATTCATAATTGATTCAAGGATTAGAATAAATCAAATACACAAGTATAACAATACACCATTGAGACACATGCATATAGAAGAACCTCAAATGCTTTATTAATGGAAGAAGTAAGATTCAGGAAGTGATACAACCATAAGAGGCCCAATCCAGCATCACCTTCCCAGCAGAAAGAAATCTCCTTTTCACCTCCTTCAAAGCAAATCACCCAATAGTTCTAAACTCAAACCAACAGCAATTCTTTACATTCACAAGATTCCAGCCTCTGGATCTCATGGGAGAGAGATCCATATATAGGAGTTTGGAGAGAGGATGAGTCAGCCTAAGATGTGACTAGTGTCCTCTCCCACTCCAGTTCTTCTTCAGTTCTTGAGTCCACTTGGAGGTTCTTGCTTCCACTTGGAGATCTAGAACCTCTTACTCATCACCAGTTGAATTCCTTGATCCAAGTGTCATTATGGAAGCTTCCTGGGCATTGACTCATTGAGGAATGAGACTTACACATGTCAAGACTCGCTCAGTGAAGGTAGCCTTTGTTGGAGTTGACATTCAACGCAGGTGGTCCATGGAGCAGTTGACATTCAGCGCAGATGCTCAGTGGAGTAGTTGACATGATCCAGAATTGCTTTGTTTTTGAGTAATTTTCAGTGGAGAACTTGTTTGGATTGCTGTGGTTTGCTGACCTTGTTCCCTTAGGGGTAGGAACAACATGTTTAGGGACTTTGGATCCCTTAGATTATGGACATTTCATGCTTCAAGCTGTAAGGCACAAAAATGTCTATAACAGTTGCCCCCTAAACTATGAGGTCGTTTATCGGGTGAAATGATTTATCAGGAGGATCCGAAGTTCATTCAATCACTGAGAGGTGACCTGTAATAAGATACAATACAATACATTATTTTTCATACTGCTTTCATGATCTAGCTGAGGCGGGCATTCCCATGCTCAACTTTATAAATACATTTTCTTGTACATAGAACAGACAATCGTCTGATGGTAGACTGATAATTCTCTGTTGAAATTATCATCCTTTGAGTAGGATGATCATCTGCTGCACATGTCAATGTCTTTATTTCCTGAATATATATCGCAGCCCGGATGGATGAAACTAGATCCGGGGTCTTGAAACTCGTCCGATCTTCACTCTAAGTACAAGTCGATCCATGTGAGAATTTCTTGGAGTCGAACATGGAAAGACATCGCTTGATTACCAGTCAATGATGTAAACTGTTAACAAGCGCGAGAGGAATCACCGATAATGATGATGACCCTCAAGGTACGGCAGTACAATTCATGTGGTGTGAATAAAGGACTTGGCGTCGAACACCACGCAAAATCTTTCGGTCGAAGGTCATTGATGTATACCTGTCGCCGGAAGTGAGAAACTTGCCATTGAGGCATGCAAGCTTCAAAGTACTGAGGGGGTTGTTCCTAGATCAACTTCTTGGATAATGAGCTGAAGTCGACAAGAAGCGATCCGTCAAAGGAGGGCCTTAGTGAATCCCACATCAGTGACACGAAACGGAGCTAATGATTGTGATGAAGGTGAAAACGATCTGTGAAATATGATTCAGGGTGGCGGTCATGAAAGGATGAAAGATGATGTATGGTAGTGGATGGGACACGGTTGACTCTTTCTGAACAACATCTCTTGAACATATAATGACACTGATGCGATGGATCGGTAGCATTACCCCAAATGTGGATGGTTTGGTGAGACCATGGTGATGAGACTGGTGAATGAAACAACCCAACCCGATGTGGTACGGAGGAAAAGTGTCATGTTCAAGAGCGACTTGCTACCATTAAAGCTTTGAGGTTCTCCCAATTTTTCCCCAGTCATTTCTGACCAGTACCTCTTTATTTTTTTCAAGCTTGAGGAGGATAACATATGCTTGTTCTATAACCTACCCTTCGGGCAAGCCCATCGCTATGTTTTAATGAGCCTAGCGATAGGGAAACTCGTTCTCGTCTAAAGACAAGTTTGTCGCTATTTAATCATTTTAACGAGTCTAACGACAAGGAAAACTCGGTCCTTTTCATTTTTAGAGAGTCTGAAAAGGTACATAAAGTCAACTCCAAAATTCCTTTTTCGTCATCTAATCCCTTAAGCCCGAAAAAGTATAAAACAATACAAAAGGGATGAGTTTTCGATATCTTTAACGAGCCGAACAAAACAAGCGCTCGATCTTTTTGTGCAATAATCCCTCAGGTCCAAAAAGATTAAAATCTAGAGGAGGGATAGCTCTTCCGGTCCTTTAACGAGCTGGAAGGCCAAAACTCGGCAATATTTTCATATTTTACGAGTCAGTTGAAAAGAGTTTAAAGAAGACTCGTCTTTTGAGGAACGAGTGATAAACAGGGATAGCAACTGATTCCAGGTACAGGTTGGAATTTTCCAATCACGGCAGTGTCACAAGGATGGCTAGGTGAAATCACTCTTCGCAGCTGTTCCTCAAAATGGGTAAACAGTCATATGGAGGTGAACAATCGGCCAAATGAAAGTGGAGGTGGCAGGTGCAAACACGACCAAGGCTTTTTTATGGCTGATAAATTTACGATCACAGTGGTTATTTACCGGGATAGGTTCATTTTTTATTTAAAAATGAGCTTAAACTCTGGAGGAAACATTGCTCACTGCTTATATTTATTTTTTAACGAGCATGAAGACCGCGTTAAAACTGCTCGGATCTTGCGTTTATTTTTTAACGAGCATGAACTTTATGCTAAAACTGCTCGATTACCCAGTCATAAGATAAGAGTGTCTCATGAAAGATTCCATTTTTTATAGAGCTTGCGCCTTACCAAAGCTATGCTCCCTCTCATCCTTTCTTTATGCAAGTTCGGAAACGGCTAACCTAAAAAACAGATAAATAACCGCTCTTTCCTTGCACTCCAAAAGGTTTGCATGCCCCCAGGTATAAAATACAATTTCAAGGTTGCCCCTCCTCCTTCTCACCTCTGCTTTTCTTTGGGTGTTCACAGCTACTTGTCGTCTTGCTAGTCTAATTTTAACGATACTTGTCTTCTCGTTAATTTTAACGGGTCTATACGATACTTGTCTTCTCGTCAGCCCAACTTTTAACAGATTTTTCGCAAGATCGCAAGAGAACAGCTACTTGCGACAAGAGAGCAGCTACTTGCGACAAGAGAAGAACACTACTCAAAGACAAAACATTTGTGTTACTGAGGGAGGCTTACCTCTTTCTGGTTACCCAAAGATTGTCTCGTTAAATAAAACACTTCCTTGGCCTACCTTTTTCAGGTTACCTAAAGATTGTTTCGTTAAACAAAACACTTCCTCGGCAATGTCTACCGAAATAGACAAGGGTGAATGACTGTTGTCAAACACGTAACTTTGACAAAAGAATCTTATTCCAGAACAACCCCTCTTCCAACCACGGACGGGGTACGGACTAGTCATATTCTCTCGCGGAAATTCTACCCTATACCTGAGGTTTTCTCTGCCCGAAGCAGACCAGGACGCATGCCCCCTGGGTTCCAGTCCCATCTTTCCGAATCACTCGCACTCATCGGGAAGAAGGACTGGGGGTGGAGACATTTCTTGATTGAATAGACCATTCAGGGTTGGTATGTGACTATTTGCGATGCGTGATCCCGGAAATGAAAGTTGGTCTACGAGCTTGACCATTCTTCCTTCGTGTGGAAAACACATTACTCTAAAGAGTGAGGAGACTATTGCTCCCATGCAATATATATAGTCTCGTCCAAGGAGTAGGTTATAATCCAAGGGTCCTTGAATGACCATCACGTTCATTTGAACGACCTTCCCTTTCAATGTAATGGGCACATTGGGGAGGATCCCTAATGGTCGACTGGTTCCTTTATCGAAACCCGAGAGATTTCTTATCTCAGGAAAAAGTGCCGGGGAACCCAGTGCTTTCCAAGCAACAGAGGAAAGGATACTCACAGATGCCCCTTCATCAATGATAGTGCCATCCATTACCATTCTGTATATTTGGACTATGATTCTGAATGGTATACTGGCTGGCAACCGGGGTCTGCCTAGTTGGTTCCAATCAAAGGACACAACCAGGTTGCTTGGTGGTGGGACCGAATACACGGCCGGATATGACCCTGACGATGTTCCTTCCTGCGATAAAGGAATGGGCGCATTGCCCTGACGCTCGTCAGAGTCTGTGTTGATGAAAAGAATCTGGATGGTGTCATCCTTATTCTCTTCAGTGAGGGTGTCATTTGAAGATGAATCTTCAATGACGGTGTCATTTGAAGATGAAACTTCTGAAGGGAGAACCGGGTGAACTGCCGTTTCGACCTTTGGACTTTCGTCCGGTTTGGATTCAGTAGGTTCATTTTCAGTGACTGACGCTTCAGCTGACCACTTGTGCGGGCCAGCTGTATTCTCAACCAACGAAGGACTTGGCACGAGTTTTTTGTATCCAGGAGGAAGTCTCAACGGTGAAACCGGACGATCTTCCAAAACTCTCTTCGCTTCGTCTAAGAAGGGACAACGGTGGATGGCGTGATTGCCTTCACACAGTCTGCAGGGGGATCTTGCTCCCCCTCTTTGTCTTGAACCTTCACTTTCGCTGGTTGACGGTAAGCATTCAACATGGCTATCAGAGGTTGATTCTCCCGAACTGTGCAAACGAGTGGACCAGTCCCTTAGTATCCTGGGAATACAGGGACAATCTCTATGGAAGTGGTCTCCTCTACATATGACACATGGCGATTTAGGCCCGGTCTGTGCTGTGTGTGGATTTTTGTTAGATGTCTTTTGCTTGCCCCCAGTCGCCTTAGGCTCCTTCTTCCTCTTCTCTCTCTTCTTCTTCTCCTTCTTCTCCATGGGAGCTTGGCTTTTGCCGGCTCTACCTTGCGAAGATGAAGGATTGGAGGAAGAGTTATAGGAAGTAGAAGGCTGGTGGACAGCTCTAGACTGATCTAACTGTTGACTCGACTGTTCAGGAACCATGGTGTTCTGAACTACATTGGTTGAGAATAGCCAGATTGGCAGGCCAATTGTCAGTCCTGGAAGCGACAATGTGGCCATGTGGGGCGCACCAACTTCTCCCCAAGAGGAGAAAGGACTAGGATTTCCATCATGGGGAATTCCTTGGTTGGTGTGTTCCATGTTCTCAACCTACAGATCAACGCAGGAATAGGAGGTGATTATGTTCCGTTTTAAAATAAATTTTATAATGACGCTTTAGACACAACTTGCTTTTTCACTTTTTAAGAGTCGAGAAAAAGCTAAAGATGACTCTAGTCCCCTTCGATGTTTTAACGAGCCCGAAGTGACAAATGCTCGGATGGACTTTTTCAGTTATAGAGTTTGAAAAAGGCCAAAAGAAACTACTCTGGAGTTCTAGGCAGAGGGTGTGCCAAACTTTTCGCAAAACCACAGAATACGTTTTACGGTACGAGTGGTCGATCTTCGTGAATGTTGTGTTCACTGCATTGCGATCAGTAGGGCGGCCGACACGGCTTCCTATGGATTAAGGCTTTGTTCCTATAGGGGTCTCCCAATATATACGCGACGGTACATGGGAGCACAAGTCCATATTGATACTTATCGCTTCACCGTGGAGGAATCACCCAACCACTCAACGCTAAGATATCACGTTTAACGACGCCGGAACACGTCTCTAGCTTAGACCTCTATGTGTTTGCGTTATGTTTCAAAGCGTTGTTATGTAAATTCAATTTATTTTAGGTTGATCTTGTTTAGCAGTTTGCCTTTATGGATCACCACGAGATGTATGGTACAACTCCTAAATGCAGTCTAAAGATGAGAAGCAAGCTTTTTCAATCTTTTCAACTTATGAAAATCTTAACTACTGAGGGAAAAGAAAGACATCATCTTTTCACACAGATCATAGAGCACACACTAATGCACTTTTTCCTAAATCAACATGCAAGCTGTCAAAATGCACATGCACAATGCAGGTATTTCTTTTCTCTTTCTCAATGTTGATGTACTACAAAAAGAAAGCTGTTGTATAACTTTGAATTCAATTTCAAGTGAAAGCAAACAAGCTTTTGTCCAAAATCAAAAGACACCTTAAGATTTACTTGTTTCAACACTAGAAATACATAAATTCAAACCATATGACGAAAGCAAAAGCTCAATCAGCTATGAACAGCAAACAAACTAACTCTTAAGATCAGAACGACACTTATCACAGGTCTAGATCTAAGAGGCCACAGCAAGACTAGTTCACTTTCGTTATGGGAAACTGCAAATGATGTAAGAAATACACAAAGAACAAATACAGTTTCTTTATACAACCGAGGCAGAATAGTGGCAAAGAAAGGTGGTTTCAGATAGGTACATTGACTGATAACAGGCTACAAAAACAGGGATGAAAACAGGGCAACAGAAAGAAGAGAACCCCAGTTGCACAAGGCCACACTGGTTCAGCGCAGGTAGAACACTGTCAGTTTGACATTCAGCATAGGTAGCCCCTTCGGGACCTGCGTTGAAATGCAGATTGCCTTCACAGTGCCTGCAATGAAGAGAGAAACTCTCATTTCTCTTGGGTTCTGGGTCACAGATTGCTCAAAAATCAACAGTTTTTGGCCAAATCAAAGCTACCAATCAAGTACACACTAAAGGATGATTCAATGGAGGATGAAAAGCTATCACTAAGAGCTGTTCAGAGTCCTTGTGGATCAGCTCTTCAAATCATAAACATGCCCAGAAACTGAGCTAGAGTAGCTGCCCTCTACTTTGCATTTGAAAGATCCAAATGCCGTTCGATTCGGTACTCCCTGTGTTTAGGAAATGAATAGCAAAAACACAAACAACCAACAAGATACGATCCCCAGTGGAGTCACCAATTTTTTGTTGGGAAAAGTATCCAATACGGAATGACCCTATCCCACTCTAAGGGTGATAGTTCCTTAGCAACAAGCAAAGCAAAGCTATCTAAGATTACTTCTTTATGAGATGTAAAAGAGGGGAGAAATAGATCCACTAACCGATGTCTTTCGCTAATGGTTGATCCAATCTTCTCTCCTTGCTGCTTGCCCCCAGCTCCTTGCCCTTTCACTGGCCCAGCTACACCAAGATCCTGCAAAATGGCAAGAGAGGGAAACTACAAGAAGCATACATTCATAATTGATTCAAGGATTATAATAAATCAAATACACAAGTATAACAATACACCATTGAGACACATGCATATAGAAGAACCTCAAATGCTTTATTAATGGAAGAAGTAAGATTCAGGAAGTGATACAACCATAAGAGGCCCAATCCAGCATCACCTTCCCAGCAGAAAGAAATCTCCTTTTCACCTCCTTCAAAGCAAATCACCCAATAGTTCTAAACTCAAACCAACAGCAATTCTTTACATTCACAAGATTCCAGCCTCTGGATCTCATGGGAGAGAGATCCATATATAGGAGTTTAGAGAGAGGATGAGTCAGCCTGAGATGTGACTAGTGTCCTCTCCCACTCCAGTTCTTCTTCAGTTCTTGAGTCCACTTGGAGGTTCTTGCTTCCACTTGGAGATCTAGAACCTCTTACTCATCACCAGTCGAATTCCTTGATCCAAGTGTCATTATGGAAGCTTCCTGGGCATTGACTCATTGAGGAATGAGACTTCCACATGTCAAGACTCGCTCAGCGCAGGTAGCCTTTGTTGGAGTTGACATTCAACGCAGGTGGTCCATGGAGCAGTTGACATTCAGTGCAGATGCTCAGTGGAGCAGTTGACATGATCCATAATTGCTTTGTTTTTGAGTAATTTTCAGTGGAGAACTTGTTTGGATTGCTGTGGTTTGCTGACCTTGTTCCCTTAGGGGTAGGAACAACATGTTTAGGGACTTTGGATCTCTTAGATTATGGACATTTCATGCTTCAAGCTGTAAGGCACAGAAATGTCTATAACATTGGGTCAAGGCAATGGATAAAGAACTTGAGCAAATTGAAAAGAATGACACTTGGGAATTAGTTCCTAGACCTCATGATAAAAATATTGTAGGAGCTAAATGGATATTCAAGAACAAGTTGAATGAAAATGGAGAAGTCATTAAAAACAAGCCCGGACTTATTTGTAAAGGGTATGCTCAACAAGAAGGTATATGTTTTGAAGAAACCTTTTCACGTGTTTCTAGACTTGAAGCCATAAGAATGTTTCTTGCTCTTTCCAGTTTTCGGAAATTCAAAGTATACCAAATGGATGTAAAATCAGCCTTCCTTAATGGATATTTAGAATAAGAAGTTTATATTGAACAACCAGAAGGATTCATTCTTGGAAATGATGAAAAACTCTTATGCATACTCAAAAAGGCTCTCTATGGTCTGAAACAGGGTCCAAGGGATTGGTATTCCCGCCTTGACAAATATCTACACCAACAAGGTTTTACAAAAGGTTCTGCAGATAGCAATTTATATACAAAGATTGAAAATAATAAATTGCTAATTATTATTGTTTATGTTGATGATATCATTTTTGGTAGCAATGAGGAATCCATGAGTCAGAATTTTTCTTCAGAAATGTAGCAAGAATTTGAAATGTCCTTCCTTAGTGAACTTATCTATTTTCTTGGTGTACAAGTTCAAAAAACTAAAGATGGATGCATTCTTAGCTCAAATGATGAATCAACAGTAGTACATAAACCGACTTACAGATCCATGATTGGCAGTCTGCTTTATCTAACAGGTACCCAACCTGACATCATGCATCCAATAGGAATAGTTGGAAGATTCCAAGGAAATCCAAAGGAATCACACCTTCAAGCAGTCAAAATAATTTTCAAACATCTTCAAGGAACTCAGGACTTTGTACTATGGTATCCTAGAGATGCAGATCTTACTCTTCACGCATATACAGATGCAGATTGGGAAGGAAGTGTTGATGATAGAAAAAGCACTAGTGGTGGTGCATTCTATATGGGTTCCAGGTTAGTGTCTTCGTTCATCAAGAAGCAAAGTTCAATTGCTTTATCTACATTTGAAGTAGAATATGTAGCTGTTGCATCTTGTTGCACACAACTACTTTGGATGATGCAAAATTTGCAAGATATTCAGATCACATGTACTCCACCCATATCCATTCTATGTGATAATACAAGTGCCATCAGTATTTCAAAGAATCTAGTCATGCACTCCAAGGCCAAGCACATACCCATCAAGTACCATTTTCTACGAGAACATTTTCTTCAAAAAAGGGTCAAATTGGAGTATGTCCCTTCCAAAGAACAAGTTTCTTATATATTCACTAAACCACAGCCCAGAGAAACATTTGAATGTAGGTTTTAACCCCATACAAAAATTACCTGCATACGAATTCTAAAACATAGAAAATAAACAATGTGAGAGCATAACAAATAAAACACATATACACAGAGATTTTCCCCTGGATCCCAAAACCAGGACTACCAGCTTGATTTGTTTTCATTATGTTCCTTTCAATGCCACAACACATGTTTATACATGTTGAAGAATCCAATACCATGGACCGAAAACCATCGCGTCAAAAACCAAGTGTGAAAATCATGCACAAAACCATAGGTAGGTCCCCCCAACCTAACATAGGGTCCAAAACCAAAATTTTCTGGGGTAACCTGCACCCCTCAAACCCCCTATGACTCGCCCAGATGTGCAATCAATGCAACGAAGGGGGGGGGGTGTTTTTGGGAAAAGTATCCAATTCGGAATGCCCCTATCCCACTCTAAGAGGTGATAGTGCCTTAGCAACAAACAGGTAAACTTATTCGAGTATTCTTCTTTATGGAATGTAAATGAGGAAGAAGGATCTAACTAACCTGTGTCTTTCGCTAGTTTGCTGATCCAACTGCTCCTCTCTTCAGTAGCTCCCAGCTCCCAGCTCTCTCACTGGCCCAGCTTCACAGAATTCCTGCAAGATCACAAGAGGGAGAAAACTACAAGAAGATACAGGTATACATTCGTAAAAAGCTCAAGATCAGATTAAGCTAAACATGTAAGCATAGCAAAACATCATTGATATACAACATGTAGGAGAAACTCAAATAGTTTATTGATAGAGTAAATAAAGTCCAAGAGGAGATACAACCAAGTGAGGTCCGATCCAGCATCTACCTCCCAGCAATGGAATCCCTTCCTCTCCTCCAACAAAGCATAAATCACCCAATGTACTAATCTCAATCTCAAATCAACAGCAATTCTCTGCAAATACAAAATTCCAGCCTTCTGAACCTCTGGGTGAGAGATCCATATATAGATGTGAGCAGAGAGGATGAGTCAGCTCATGTTTTGACTTGTGGCTTCTCTTTGTCAGTTCTTGCTTCCACTTGGAGGTTGAGAACCTCTTACTCATCACTAGTCGAATTCATTGAGGCAAGTGTCATTGAGGAAGATTCTGGAAGCTTCCATGGTCTTTCCACCTCGTTGAATGAGCTTGCCATTTGTCATTTCCCGCTCAGCGCACCCTGGTAGTGCTTCTACCTGCGTTGCAGTGCACCTAGCCAGTGCAGACTTTGACATTCAATGCAGGCAGCTAGTGGAGCTCTTGAATTGATCCTGAATTGACTGTTTCTGAGTGGTTTTTGGTGGAGAACTTCTGGGAGAAGCTGTGTTTGGTTGACCTTGTTCCTTTAGGGGTAGGAACAACTCATTCAGGGACTTTGGATCCCTTGGATTATGGACATTTCATGCTCAATGTTGTAAGGCACAAAAATGTCTATAACGGTTGCCCCCTAAAGTATGAGGTCGTTTATCGGGTGAAATGCTTTATTAGGAGGATACGAAGTTCTTCCAATGCTGGGAGGAGACCTGTAATAAGATACAATACAATACATTATTTTTCATACTGCTTTCATGATCTAGCTGAGGCGGGCATTCCCATGCTCAGCTTTATAAATTCATTTTTCTGTACATAGAACAGACAATCGTCTGATGGTAGACTGATGATTTTGATGAAATCATCATCCTTTTGGTAGGATGATTATCTGCTGCAATGCTTTACATGTCAATGTCTTTATTTTTCCTGAATATATATCACAGCCCGGATGGATGAAACTAGATCCGGGGTCTTCAATCTCGTCTGATCTTCACTCTAAGTACAAGTCGATCCATGTGAGAAATGTTCTGAAGTCGAACATGGAAAGACATCGCTTGATTACCGGTCAATGATGTAAACCGTTAACAAGCGCGAGAGGAATCACCGATAATGATAATGACCCTCAAGGTACTGCAGTACAATTCATGTGGTGTGAATAAAGGACTTGGCGTCGAACACCACGCAAAATCTTTCGGTCGAAGGTCATTGATGTATACCTGTCGCCGGAAGTGAGAAACTTGCCATTGAGGCATGCAAGCTTCAAAGTACTGAAGGGGTTGTTCCTAGATCAACTTCTTGGATAATGAGCTGATGTCGACAAGAAGCGATCTGTCAAAGGAGGGCCTTGATGTATCCCACATCAGTGACACGGAACGGAGCAAATTATTTTGAGGGAGGTGAAAACGATCTGATGATATATGGTTCAGGGTGGCGGTCATGAAAGGATGAAGGATAATGTATGATAGTGGATGGGACACGGTTGACTTCTCTGGATGACTTCTCTTGAACATATCGGCGACACTTGTGTGATGGATTGGTAGCATTTACCCCAATGATGGATGGTATGGCGAGACCATGGTGATGTGACCGGTGAATGAAACAACCCAACCCGACTCAAGCACGGAGTGGAAGTGTCATGTTCAAGAGCGACTTGCTACCAATAAAGTTCTTTGAGTTTCTTCCCAATTTTTCCCCAGTCATTGCTGACCAGTACCTCTTTATTTTTGTCAAGCTTGAGGAGGATAACATATGCTTGTTCTATAATTTTCCCTTCGGTCCAACCCATCGCTATGTTTTAATGAGCCTAGCGATATTGAAACTCGTTCTCATCTAAAGACAAGTTTGTCGCCATTTAATGTTTAAAACGAGTCTAACGACAAAGATAACTTGGTCCTGTTCATTTTTAGAGAGTCTGAAAAGGTACGTAAAGTCAACTCCAAAAGTCCTTTTTCGTCATCTAATCCCTTAAGTCCAAAAAAGTATAAAACAATACAGAAGGGATGAGTTTTCGATAGTTTTAACGAGCCGAACAAAACAAGCGCTCGATCTTTTTGTGCAATAATCCCTCAGGTCCAAAAAGATTAAAATCTAGAGGAGGGATAGCACTTCCGGTCGCTTTAACGAGCTGGAAGGCCAAAACTCGGCAATCTTTTCATATTTTACGAGTCAGATGAAAAGAGTTTAAAGAAGACTCGTCTTTTGAGGAACGAGTGATAAAACGGGTTAGCAGCTGATTCCAGGTACGGTTTGGAATTTTCCAATCATGGCAGTGTCATAAGGATGGCTAGTGAAATCACTCTTCGCAGTTGTTCCTCAAAATGGGTAAACAATCAATATGGAGGTGAATGATCGGCCAATGGAAAAGTGGAGGTGACGGTGCAAACACGACCAAGGCTTTAATGGCTGATAAAATTACATTCACGGTGGTTATTTACCGGAATAGTTCATTTTTTAACGAGCTTAAACGCGGGTGGAAACATTTGCTCGGATCTGTTTATTTTTTAACGAGCATGAACTATGGACTAAAACTGCTCGAACTTACGTTTATTTTTTAACGAGCATGAACTATGTGCTAAAACTGCTCGACTATCCAGTCATATGATAATAATGTCTCATATAAAACGGCAACATTTAGATTTTGCCCCACATCCTTTCTTTATGCAAGTTAGGAAACGACTAATCCAAAAAACAGATAAATAATCGCTCTTTGCTTGCACTCCAAAAGGTTTGCATGCCCCCAGGTATAAAGTACGATTTCAAGGTTACCCCTACTTCACTTCCGCCAAAACATTTTTTTTACCGAGAGAGGCCTACCTCTTTCAGGTTAGCCAAAGATTGTTCTGTTAATCTTTCAAACAAAACACTTCTTCGGCGATGTCTACCGAGATAGACAAAGGTGAGTGACAACGATCGCCAAACACATAACTTTGACAAAAGAATCTTATTCTAGAACAACCCCTATCTCAATCACGGACGGGGTACGGACTATTCATATTCTCCCGCGGAAACCTACCCTATACCCAAAGTTTTCCTGCCGAAGCAGACCAGGACGCATGCCCCCTGGGTTCCAGTCATATCCCTCCGAATTACTCGCGCTCATCGGGAGGACGGACCATGGGTTGAGACATTTCTTGCATGAAGAGACCATTTAGGGATGTTATATGACTATTTGCGATGCGTGATCCGGGAAATGAAAGCTGGTCCACGAGCTTGACCACTCTTCTTCCGTGCGGAAAACACATTACTCTAAAGAGTGAGGAGACGATGGCTCCCATGCAATATATATAGTCTCGTCCAAGGAGTAGGTTATAATCTAAGGGTCCTTGAATGACCATCACGTTCATTTGAATGGTCTTCCCTCTCAATGTTATGGGCACATTGGGGAGGATCCCTAAAGGTCGACTGGTTCCTTTATCAAAGCCTGTCAGATTTCTCATTTCAGGCAAAAGCGCTGGCGAACCAAGCACTTTCCAAGCAATAGAGGAATGGATACTCACAGATGCCCCCTCATCAATGATGGTGCCAGCCATGACCATTCTGTATATTTGGACGATAATTCTGAATGGTATGCTTGCTAGCAAACGGGGTATGCCTAGTTAGTTCCAGTCGAAAGAAACAACCAGGTTGCTTGGTGGTGGGACCGAGTAAACGGTCGGGTATCGCTCTGACAAACTTCCTTCTTGCGATAAAGCAATGGGGGGATTGCCCCCATGCTCGTCGGAGTCTGTGCTGATGAAGAGAATTTGGATGGTGTCATCTTTATCTTCTTCAGTGACTGTATCATTCGAAGATAAATCCTCTGAAGGCAAGACCGGGTCGACTGCCACCTCGACCTTTTGACTTTCGTCAGGTATGGATTCAGCTGGTTCATCTTCAATGACCGTCGCTTCAGCTGACCACTTGAGCGGGCCAGCTGGATTTTCAACTAACGAAGGACTTGGCAAGAGTTTTTTATATCCAGGAGGAAGTCGTAACGGTGAAACTGGACGATCATCCAAAACTCTTTTCGCTTCGTCTAAGAAGGGACAACGGTGGATGGCATGGTCGCCTTCGCATAGTCTACAGGGAGATCTAGTTCTCCCTTTTTGTCCAAGGACTTCACTTTCGCTAGTTGACGGTATGCATTCAA
The DNA here is from genome assembly GCA_031772625.1 of Pinus tabuliformis. Lineage (NCBI taxonomy): Eukaryota > Viridiplantae > Streptophyta > Pinopsida > Pinales > Pinaceae > Pinus > Pinus tabuliformis. Next base: position 352,561,391 of record CM062814.1, on the reverse strand, counting down.
CATGGCTATCAGAGGTTGATGCTACCGGATTGTGCAAACGGGGAGACCAGTCCCTTAGTATCCGAGGGATGCAGGGACAATCTCTATGGAAGTGGTCTCCCTTGCATATGACACATGGCGATTTAGGCCTAGTCAGTGTTGTGTGTGGATTTCTGTCAGACGACACTTGTTTGCCCCCAGTCGCTTTTGGCTCCTTCTTCTTCTTATCTTTCTTCTTCTTTTCCTTCTCCTTAAGAACTTGGTTTTTTGTCTTACCAATTCCGTCAAGCGAAGAGCAAGGAGGAGAGGAAGAATTAGATGAAGTAGAAGGCTGGTGGGCAACTCTGGACCGGTCTAACTGTTGATTCGACTGTTCAGGAATAGTGGTGTTCTGAACGACATTGGTTGAGAAGAGCCAGACCGGCAAGCCAATTGTCAGTCCTGGAAGCGACAATGTGGCCATATGGGGCGCACCAACATCTCCCCAAGAGGAGAAGGGACTAGGATTTCCACCAAGGGGAATTCCTTGGTTGGTGGGTTCCATTTTCTCAACCTAAAGATCAACGGAGGAAAAAGGGTGATTGTTCCGTTTAAAATAAATTTTAACGACGCTTTAGACACAACTTGATTTTTCAGTTTTAAAGAGTCGAGAAAAAGCTGAAGACGACTCTAGTCTCCTTCGATGTTTTAACGAGCCCGAAGTGACAAATGCTCGGATGGACTTTTTCCGTTATAGAGTCTGAAAAAGGCCAAAAGGAACTGCTCTGGAGTTCTAGGTAGAGGGTGTGCCAAACTTTTCGCAAAACCGCAGAATAATTTTTAAGGTACGGGCGGTCAATCTTCCTGAATGTTGTGTTCAGTGCATTGCGATCAGTAGGGCGGCCGACACAGCTTCCTAAGGATAAAGGTTTTATGCCTATAGGGGTCTCCCAATATATACTCGACGGTACGTGGGAGCACAATCCGTACTGGTGCTATCGTCTCTCAGGAGGAATCACCCACCATCAGCGAGATCAACAGTCACCAGGCTTTACGACGCTAGAACACGTCTCTAGCCTAGACCTCTATGTTGTGCGTTAAGTTACAAAGCATTGTTAAGTTCATTCAATTTATTTTAGGTTGATCTTTCTTAGAAGTTTGCCTTTTTGGATCACCACGAGATGTATGATACAATTCCTAAATGTAGTCTAAAGATGATAAGCAAGCTTTTATATCTTTTCAACAATGAAAATCCTAGCTACAATGGGAAAAGGAAGACACAAACTTTTCTCAAAGAGCATAGAGCACACTGTAATGCACTTTTCCCTAAATCAAAGCATGCAAACTATCAAAATGCAAATGCACAAATGCATGTATTTATTTTCGCTTTCTTAATATTGATGCCTAAAAAGAAAGCTGTTGTATAAATTTGAATTCGATTTCAAGTGAAAACATAAACAAGTTCCTTTTTCAAAAGCAAAAAGACGATTACGACACTTTATGATTTACTTTTTTCGACACTAGAAATGCATAAATTCAAACCAAACAAAAAAAGTAAAAGCTCAATCAACTGTGAACAGCAAACAAACTCACTCCTAAGATCAAAACGACACTTGCGACAGGTCTAGATCTAAGAGCGACAGTATGACTAGTTTACTTTTGTAATGGGAAACTGCAAATGATGTAACAAATACACAAAGAACAAATACAGTTTCTTTATACAACTTGAGGCGGAATTGAGGCAAAGAAAAAGGGGTTTCAGATAGGTACACTGACTAATAACAGGCTGCAAAAAACAGAGATGAAATTGAGCAAAAGGAATCAGGGAACCACAGCTGCACAAGGCAAAGACTGATCAGCGCACTCCCAACATAGAGGTTTTGACATTCAGTGCAGGTAGCCTTCACGAGACCTGTGTTGAAATGTAGAACCTCTTCACAGAGTCTACGCTGAAGCAGAAACAAGAGTTTTTTCTGGGTTCTGGGTTACGGTTTGCAGTTAAATCAACACTTTTTGGCCGGATCAAAGCTATCAATTAGGTATAATTAGGAGGATGACTTATAGGAGGACTAAGATCTATCACAAAGGGCTATTAGAGCACTTGTGTATCAATTTGTTCAGATCATAAAAATAGGCCCAGTGAGTGGACTAGAGTGGCAGATCTCTACTTTGCAATTGAAAATGGCAAATGCATTTCGATTCGGCACTCCTGAGTTTATGAGAAGAACAAGAATAGAAACACAAATAAACCAACAAGATACGATCCCCAGCGGAGTCGCCAATTTGTTGTTGGGAAAAGTATCCAATTCGGAATGCCCCTATCCCACTCTAAGAGGTGATAGTGCCTTAGCAACAAACAGGTAAACTTATTCGAGTATTCTTCTTTATGGAATGTAAATGAGGAAGAAGGATCTAACTAACCTGTGTCTTTCGCTAGTTTTCTGATCCAACTGCTCCTCTCTTCAGTAGCTCCCAGCTCCCAGCTCTCTCACCGGCCCAGCTTCACAGAATTCCTGCAAGATCACAAGAGGGAGAAAACTACAAGAAGATACAGGTATACATTCATAAAAAGCTCAAGATCAGATTAAGCTAAACATGTAAGCATAGCAAAACATCATTGATATACAACATGTAGGAGAAACTCAAATAGTTTATTGATAGAGTAAATAAATTCCAAGAGGAGATACAACCAAGTGAGGCCCTATCCAGCATCTACCTCCCAGCAATGGAATCCCTTCCTCTCCTCCAACAAATCATAAATCACCCAATGTACTAATCTCAATCTCAAACCAACAGCAATTCTCTGCAAATACAAAATTCCAGCCTTCTGAACCTCTGGGTGAGAGATCCATATATAGATGTGAGCAGAGAGGATGAGTCAGCTCATGTTTTGACTTGTGGCTTCTCTCTGTCAGTTCTCGCTTCCACTTGGAGGTTGAGAACCTCTTACTCATCACTAGTCGAATTCATTGAGGCAAGTGTCATTGAGGAAGATTCTAGAAGCTTCCATGGTCTTTCCACCTCGTTGAATGAGCTTGCCATTTGTCATTTCCCACTCAGCGCACCCTGGTAGTGCTTCTACCTGCGTTGCAGTGCAACTAGCCGGTGCAGACTTTGACATTCAACGCAGGCATCTAGTGGAGCTCTTGAATTGATCCTGAATTGACTGTTTCTGAGTGGTTTTTGGTAGAGAACTTCTGGGAGAAGCTATCTTTGGTTGACCTTGTTCCTTTAGGGGTAGGAACAACTCATTTAGGGACTTTGGATCCCTTGGATTATGGACATTTCATGCTCAATGCTGTAAGGAACAAAAATGTCTATAACAAGGGGGGGCATCTACCCCCCAGTTAACTACGTGGGCTAGTCGTAGAAAGAATATAACACAACCCAAAATCCTCCCACTTGTTGTTTTCTTTCCACAGGGGGCCACAAGAGAGATTAGTCATTTATTCAGCCCTACAACACCCATTGTTTCTCTACACCAAGAGAACTTATCAGAGCTCACATGCTTTTTCAATGCATCTACAATGTTCTTCAAAGTGTCCACCTTTACCAGCAACACCTTTTTGTCTTCTATCATATCCCTCACAAAGTGATACTGAACATCAATGTCCTTTATCTTTGAATGGTAAGCAGGGTTCTTTGCCAGGAAAGTTGCACTTTGGCTGTCACAGTATTTCCTTATAGCTTGCTGTACTAACCCCATACTTGAACACAATCTCTGCAACCAAACTACTTCCTTGCTTGCATGTGTGGATGCCATGTATTCTGTCGCTGTAGTTGATAGTGCCACTATAGATTGTTTCTTACTCATCCAACTAATTGCACCTCCAAATAGGTTAAACAAATACCCACTTGTAGATCTTCTCTGATCCAAATCTCCAGCCCAGCCCACATCAACAAAGCCACGGATATCCAAAACTCTATCCAATCCTGGTCTTCCTTGGTAGCACAAACCATGATCACTAGTGCCACGCAAATACCTGAAAACCCACTTTACTATTGTCCAATGTTATTTCCCTGGTTTTGACATAAACCTACTCAATACTCCCACTACATGTGCAATGTCTAGTCGAGTACAGACCATCGCCTACATCAAGCTACCAACTGCACTTGCATATGGAACATGGGACATATTCTCTTCCTCTTCTTGTGTCTTGGGGCATTGTTCAATAGATAACATTACACCTACAGGAATAGGAACCTTCACTGGTTTACTATCCTACATATTAAGCCTCTACAATATTGTCTCGACATAATTCCTCTGGTTTAACCAAAGCTTCCTCTTTTCCCAATCTCTTTTAATTCCCATGCCCAAAATATAGTTTGTAGCACCAAGATCTTTCATGTTGAATTTGGAGGACAATTGGGTCTTCAAATCTTGCATAATTTCTTTGTCATTTCCAACCAGCAACATATCATCCACATACAAGACCAGATAAATAACATGGTCACCAATTAATTTAAAATACACACAATGATCTTCTTTGCTTCTGGTGAAGCAAAGACCCCATATAAATGTATAAAATTTCTGATACCACATCCTTGGTGACTATTTTAACCCACACACAGACTTCTTTAACTTGCATACTAGTTCTTTCTTACCCTTCACCACAAATCCTTCAGGTTGCTTCATGTAGATCTCCTCTTCCAGATCCCCGTGAAGAAATGTTGTCTTCACATCCATCTATTCTACCTCAAAATCAAAAGTAGCAGCAATAGATAAAAATAATCTAATAGAATCTACCTTGGCAACAGGAGAGAAAATATCACCAAAATCAATTCCCGGCACCTGGGAATAACCTTTTGCTACAAACCAAGATTTGTATTTCTCCACCTTTCCTTATGCATTTGTCTTCTTCTTAAACACCCATTTGCTGCCAATGGGTTTCCTTCTAGCTGGCAACTCCACCAAATCCCAAGCCTCATTTTTGTGCAATGATGCCATTTCATCAACCATGGCCTCTTTTAAAAGTTTTCCATCCTCTGAATATACTACTTCCTTCATGGTTCTGGGATCATCATCAATAATAGATAAAGAAAAATTTGAATAGAAAGCAGATGAACTATGCCTTTCTGATTGCCTTCTTTCTCGAACTGATCTTATCACACCCACAGTTTGTGGCTCTTCATCTTCTGATTCCTCTTCTATTGTAGAGTTTTGTTCTTCCTCCTTAGGCTCAAACTCTATCTTCTGAGGTTCCTTTGGTTGGACTTCATGTTTAATAACATCTTTCACCTCTTTGAACACCACTTCTTGATTGTACACAACCTTCCTTGTTACTGGGTTCCAAAGCTTATAACCCTTTAAACCATCCTTATAACCAATAAAGATGCACTTTTCAGATTTACTATCCAACTTGGTTCTTTTCTCCTTTGGAACATATACATATGCATCACATCCAAATACACTCAGATGTGAAAGAGAGGGTTTCTTACCAGTCCATACCTCTTGTGGAGTCTTATCCTCCAACACTGATGAAGGTGATTTGTTGACTAAGTAACATGTTGTCTCCACCACCTCTGCCCAGAATTCTTGTCCTAACCCGGCACCACTGAGCATGCTTCTTGCCCTTTCCATCAACGTCTTGTTCATTCTTTCTACAACTCCATTTTTCTTAGGTGTGTATGGAGTAGTCATTTTCACGCTATACCACACTTCTTATATAATCCTTCAAATTCCTTACTGCAAAACTCTCCACTGTTATCTGTCCTCAACACCTTTATCTTATTCTCTGTTTGGTTTTCCACCAGAGCCTTAAATTCTTTAAACCTGTTAAAGACTTAAGATTTCTTCTTAAGGAAATATATCCATGTATTCCTTGAGAAGTCATCTATAAGGGATACATAGTACACAGACTTACCTAGTGATGGAAGCTTCACAGGTCCAAACACATCACTATGCACAAGCTCTAATATATTTTTTGCTCTCTTACCACCAGAGGGGAAACTCACCCATTTCTGCTTCCCATATACACAATTTTCATAGAAATCAAAATCCAAAGAGCTATTACTCATACCTTCTACCATACCTTTACCATGAAGTATTCGAAGGCCCTTCTCTCCAATATGTCCAAGCCTTGATTCCACAACATGGTCTTCTCTCCAGAGACCACTAGATTTTCTGCTCCACTTGCAGAAACCACAGAACTATTGCACCCATCAACAACAATGCTACCTTGCAGCTTGTACAGAGTTTCAATTCGACCTCCCCAAATCAATAGCAGTACCCCTCGAACCATTTTGTAGGTATCCTTCTCGAACACTGCTTTTACACCTGCATCATCTAGCTTGCTTACAAAAATCAGATTTCTGGCTAATGTAGGAATATGCCGAACACCTTGAAGTGTTCTAACCCTTCCACCTTGCAACTTCAACTTTACTTTTTTGCGACCAAAGAATCTAGCCTTCTTGTCATCCCCCAAGAAGAAAACACCACCATCATATTTCTCATACTTGCAGAACCACTCTCTATCGGGAGTGAAGTGAAAGGATGTGCCTGAGTCAATCAACCATGCCTCATGATCTACATGTATACTTGAAGAAGCCAAGTACACATCCCCACCTTCATTTTGAGGTGGTTTTTGCCTCTGTGGAAGGAGCATCATCAGATCCATTTCCTTTGTTAGGATCTTTAGATTTACATTCCCTTTTGTAGTGCCCTTCCTTTCTCCATTTCCAGCACACCACCTTTATAGGTTTTCCTAGAGATTTAGACCTCCATCTAGATTTAGATTTCCCACTCGATGACTTATTTTTGTTTCTATTCTGGGACCTTCCTCGTACAAACAAGGCATCAACATTCTGGCTCTCCATATTTTTCCATCTCATCTTCTTTGTTAGCAAGGTTGAGACTATTTCATCAAACTGCAAGGCAGTTGCATTTCTACCTATTGCAATAACAAGACTATCCATCAAATCTAGTAGAGAACACAAAAAACTAATGCACTTATCTTCATCTGAAATTTTGATATCAATAGATGATAACTGACTTACCACAGTATTAAATGCATTCAGATGCTCTGTCACTGAGTCTCCATCTTTCATCCTCAGGTACAGCTTTTTCCATAGGAAGAGTTTATTCACCAGAGACTTATATTGGTACAAAGTCCCTAGCTTATCCCACAAAGCCTTTGCCATAGCTTCCCCTGATACATTCAGCAATACTGAATATGAGACACATAATCGTATTTTGCTCTTTGCCTTTTGATCCAAATTCTTCCATTCATCATTAGACACTCCTATTAGTTTAGTACCCGGATCTATTGTGATCCACTGATCTTGATCCACCAACAGATCCTCCATCTTTAGTTTCCACAACTCAAAACTCTGACCATTAAATTTCTCAATCTCTATCTTTCCACTATTCGCCATCTTCTTTCACTACCAGAATCAATCCCGCAAATCTCCCACTGAACAGGGTCTACCAGAGGCCCGAGAGAAACCCCTTAGCAACAAAGGCATCCCCTTGAATCCAAAACAACTTTGATACCAAATGTAGGTTTTAACCCCGTACAGAAATTACCTCCATACAAATTCTAAAACATAGAAAATAAACAATGCGAGAGCATAACACATAAAACACATATACACAAATTTTCCCCTGGATCCCAAAACCAAGACTACCAGCTTGATTTCTTTTTCATTATGTTCATTTCAATGTTACAATACATATTTATACATGCCAAAGCATCCAATACAGTGCACCGAAAACCATCACGTCCAAAACCATGTGCGAAAATCATGCACAAAACCATAGGTAGGTCTGCCCAACCCCTCAAACCCCCTGTGACTCCCCCCGCTATGCAATCAGCGCAACGAAGGGGGGGTGCTCCACCCCCTTATAACCCCCCAGTTAACTACGTGGGCTAGTCATGGGAATAATATAACACAAACCAACATTGAATATCTCATACAAAACTTGGGAGTTGTTGTTGCATCATCCTGCTGTTAAATCTAGTTTTTTAGAGGAAGTTTACTACATGCCGGTTTCATGTAGTGTATGCATGGGTACACGCGGGTTGCATTGGCTGAAAGCACGTATATTTTTTTCTAACAAAAAAGAACAGTGGTATCACAGGTTCAAGGGGAGCATTCACATTCAACATTGTTGGCATTATGGTTGCTGAACTCAGCTATTTCTTAGTTGCATCAGTAATTAGTGTGATATATCTTCTTCTGTCAAGGTCTATATTTCAATGAGTTATATTGGTCATATGATGTAATTTATTTCCCCAATATCCTTGGGATGGCTGATGTAATAATTTTTTTATTTCTATCATGCAAAAAAATTTGGTATATCCCCACTTGGTTGGGTAGATGAATCAAATATGGTGTATCCCCACTTGGTTGGGTGATTGGTGTGTGTATGAGTTCATGGTCATAGGGAGGTCATACTCACTTTGTTGAGTTATAGTGTCATGTTATTATATTGAATCATCTCTCTACAAACTTGTCATGTACTCAAGGGGAGTATGGATAGCATCATGCAAAGGAGGAGAGTAGAGTGGTCTGCTCTTTGCCCTTGATGTCAAAGGGGGAGAGTATTTGGTATTTTTGGTGTTGTATGGTATCTCTAATAGACTTTATAGTTTACAATAGTCAACACCATCATGGTTGCCATCAACTCCAAAGGGGGAGATTGTTAGAATTATGATACAAGTATTGTCCTTGATGGAAACTCTATAGGTCAACTCAGTTTTGATAAGAGGCTAACAGGAATATTCAGAGGCAATAGGGTAGTGTTACAGAGGATCAGGAAGATGGAGCTCAGGTCTATTGATCAGAATAAAGAAGTTGAAGGAAGAAGATGATTTAAGAGTAGTTTAAGAGAAACACACAGGTTCACTTAGTCCAAGCAGTGTATACATGTAGGTACTCAGAACAGAAGTAGCGTATAACATGCACACGCACTCCCACAGAAGGCAAAGCGCGCACATGTTGAAAACCATGGTTTTGGTCCAAGGTATTTGGTCCAAGGTATCTTTGGACCATGATATTGACCATAGGTATTTAGTCTGAGGTATTCGGTCCATGGTATTTGATCCAAGGTATTGGTCCTAAGTGGATTCGGTCCATGGTATTGAGAAAGGCCAAAATCTATATAAATAAGAGAGGATCATAAGGCCCAATGTGCAAGTGAATAATATTCTAAGGAATACTTCTATCTAAAGAATATTTTATGTTGCAGGGTTATGTTTTGGACTAGGTCTGAAATATTTATGTGCACCTTGAGTTCTATATTGGATCAGTATCATGAGACCTGAAATGACTTATTCTTGAATGATCTGATATTGGTTGAGGCTAGATTTGATGTTTTGCATCTGTTTTATTCATTATCTATTATGATCTGGGTTTGTCTGAAGTTTGGAATTGTAGCAAAGTTTTGAGTCAATATTTGTAGATCTATACGCAGGTTCATCTCGGAAAAAGAGCGTATACACATAGGTTCTATTCTTTCAAGTAGCGTATACAAAAGAAAGGCTTGATGTTCAGAGATGGCTCATCTATCAGATCATTATTTCTGATTTATTGTTGCTCCTATTTTATTGTTGTCTATCAATGAAGTCTTCTTAGATCTGAATGTAAATCTGAATGCATAAGGAGGTTGATATTTGATTGATTGTATAAGTGAGAAGAAGTGTTTTCTGTTGCCTGCATGTGTAAAGTTTTGTAAGTTGACAGTAGATGTTTAGTACATTATTGGTTGGTACAGTTTGTGATTCAGAGATTTTATGATTCAGAATCTTTAGAGGTATACGCAGGTTGGGCTGAAGGAAGTAGTGTATACACGCAAGTTTTCATCATTGAAGTAGCGTATACAATCTGACACATGAATTTTGGAGGTTTCAGTTGGTTCTGAATGTTGATACAGGTTTCTGGGTTCAACACAGTGTTCTGATGACAGTGATCTGATTGTTTCAGATTAACTGCATGTTGGTTGATGAAGTTTGAGTTTCTAAATTTCTGATGGGTTATTGATGAGTCAAGGTATTCATATGTCTTGATATGTGACAAGAGCATCCAGTCTGAAAATTCATGAAACGTGGTCCCTGGTGGAAGAGTGGAGTTTTCTGTGGGCTGGCACTTATGTACTAGTAAACATATTGGCTAGTACAAGAGCTAGGGGGTTGTAGCTCCCTTCCAGTAGAAGCTGAAGAATGAGATAAGGTTGTAACCTTCTGCAGGTAGAAGCCTGTGTACTGGTATGAGTCTACACCAGTATAATATTGTAAACAAATTTTCTTATTATTAAAAGAAGACAGAGACAACAATAGCAGGTGGTTTTCACCCACATTGGGTTTCCACCTTAAATCTTGGTGTTCATGTGTGTTGCTTATGTGTAATGGTTTATTATCTTTATATTGCACATGGTTACTGTTTAATGATTGATGAAGTACTGATGCACTAATTAAAGATCAAGATATGATGAATTAACTGAATCATAAGTTTACTACATAAACATTGGTTGCCTTAAAGACAGTTGTGTGTACACGCTAGTTCCCGTCTCTGAAGTAGCGTATATAAATCTGATTATGAAAAAGAAAAATTCTTGATCTAATAACACTGATTCATGCCCCCTCTCAGTATTATTTCCAACAATCCACACAGACCACCGACCCTTGTTGTTCATACAAACACAAGGGAAGTTGCAGAATGATCGCCATCAGAAATGGTCCACATACCTACAACAATTTCATTTGAACGTTAAGTATAAGAAGGGAAGCACCAATAATGTTGCAGACTACCTCAACCAACCACAGCTCATGGCATTGATCACTATGCTCGAATCCTATGGGCATGAGACATCGGAGCAACCGCATCTTTACAAGAGCGATCCAGAATTTTGAAGCACACACCAGACCCTCATTGAAGGTAAGAAAGTTCCAAATTTTCACCTCCGGGATGGATTGTTATGCCACCTGGTACACACCAGTGTTGCTTCAAGCAAGTGTGGCAAGATGATTTGGGAGGCACACTAAAATCGGGTCACTAGACATTTTGGGGTAGAGAAAATAGTGGTAGTATTGCAGACATATTTTTATTGGTCGAACTTTCATCAGGATGTTGGGAGGTACACTAAATCTTGCATTTCCTATGCCATTTCCAAACCAATCATCAAGAAGCAAGGCCTATATACTCCTCTTCATACTCCTAGTCGACCTTGGGAATCCATCTCCACAGATTACATGTCGGGCCTTCCTTCTTCTCAGCATGACAATGAATACATTTTTGTGGTCATTAACAGATTCTATAAGATGGCCATTATGACACTCTGTACGAAGAGCATCACAAAAGAGGCCACTGCTAAACTCTTCTTTGAGCAAGTGTGGGTACACTTCGGGATCCCACAGTCCATTGTCTCAAATCAGGACAACAAATTCTTGAGTGGATTTTGGTCAAGTCTCTAGTCAATGTTGGATACCAAACTTACTAAGTGCACGACTTTCCATCCGCAAACTAATGGCCAAACAATGGTTGTCAATAGGATGGCCATAAACATTCTACACATGTATGACTTGAAGCATCCACGCACTTGGGATAAAATCCTCCCCTATGTCCAGTACAACTGCAACAAAGCTCTCCACAGCTCAACGGGCTCCAACCCCTTTCAGGTAGGGTTGGGATTTCAGCCATTATGTCCCATTGATGTGGCCATTCCTTTGCCAGCTACTCAAGCAAGTTTGACTCATGTCTATTCTAAAGCCAACAGGGTTAACAGCTTCATTGAGCACATTCAACACATTCACCAGTAGGTCCATGACCTATTGGACAGAGCCAATGCTAAGTACAAGCAGCACCATGATCACGAGGGCTTCACTAGGGGAGCAAACCGTACCACGTGAGTTCAAATTGGGGGATATATATTGAGAAAAAAAATGGCATAATATATAGGGGGATATATAGGGGGTAAAGGGTTTTTATATTAGCATGTATAAAAAATGGAGATCAAAGTTAATGAAAAAATATAGAGTATGAAAAATGTTAATGAAAAAATGGATAACTACAATATCTAGTGGAAGTAGAGGTTTTTTAAATTGGGAAGTTGTATTGGGTTCATATTGGTAGGGGGTTAAATAATGTGATTTTTAGGGGTATTTTCCAATATATATTCAAATTAAGGGTATTGCTTAGTATGCCACGAACGCATGTGATAGGTCAGATGTTAGGCCCCTATACTACTAGTGTAACCCCTTATTGTTATTAGTACAACCCCCTTATTATATTTTTGTACCCATGTAGTCCCCATATTGTTACTATTGTGCCCCATAGAAGCCCAGTATTGTTATTATTGTGCCCTTACCTTATTATTGTTATGTCGGCTCTGATTACATTATGACTCCTCGGACTCCTATATATAGAAAGGAGGTCTTGTCATTTGTATCATCAAAGAATCACTCATTTGTGTAATGTAAAGTAGGTTTCCCCCTCGAAGAGGCTGAATTCTAAGGCGTTGATCTATCTTTTCTATCTTTTTGTGAGCTGGTTTCATAACATTTGGTATAAGAGCTTTTGGATTCTAGGGTTTTGCTGCTCCAAATATGTCATCGTGGAATTTTTGCTATAACTTTTTTTTCTGCGATGTTTCAGAAGCGAAAAAAAAACCCATTTGAGACAAAATCGCACTAAACCTTGGGTCCAAATTTCAGAGCTTTTAGTGTTATATTTGCGGAGATATGATCTGAGGAAGTTGGCCTTTTTGCAGACTCCCAAATTACATTCCAAACAGGTGACCTAGGGAAAATAGTCATAACTTTTGTTTTGAGCATCAGATTGAAATTTCGTAAGAAGTTATAGAACGAGGACAGACTATAGTTTCTTGTATACATTTTTTAGATCCAAAGGTCAAAACAGTGACACATGGCAAGTCGCACAAGTTCGCTCTACTGAACCAGTATATAATCAGGTCACGGTGGGAGATTTGGCATAACTATTCCTTGGAGAATCCAATTTGGATTAGATTGGTGGCATTGTGAAGAGGACACAGAGGGTCACTGTAGGTAGCAATTTCGAAACTAGAAAAACAAAAATTACAGAGTTATAGTTGTTTCAAATCGAGCTCCTAAAATCAAGAAAAGACGATATGAGGAAGTTTTATGGCAATGATCGGGTAAATTGGATACTTTAGATGGAGCAATATTTTGATCTACATGGTGTACCACTGTTACAAAAGGTATGTATTGCATCTTCATATTTAGAACCAGATCAATTTTTATGGTATAAAGGGCTTTGTTCTCGTAAAAAAATTGTTATGTGGTCAATTTTCATGGAGGAAATGATAGCAAATTATGAGGATACAAAGAGCAACACCTTCTCTAGAGCATCACCACAACAATTGGAAAGAGTAAAAGAGCTTTGTTACATAGTGGAAAGTAAAATTATGGCAACAAGGAAGTCTAGCCCTCACAACTATAATAATGGAAGTGTTGTTTTTCCTAGCCTTCCACAACCTACAAGGGTTACACCATAACAATTGGAAGAGAAAAGAGAAAAAGGGCTTTGTTACAATTGTGATAGCAAATGCACTAAAGGTCATAAGTGTGCTGAGAAGAAATTATTTTACATAGATTATGAAGAGCAGGAAGAAAAGGATCAAGAAACATCAAAAGAAGAGTATATACACCAGGAACCAACCCCAGAGAAAGAAGAAATGAATCCGACCATATCTTGTAAAGCATTGGCAAGAATTACCACTCCTTAAACTCTCAAGATAGAAGAACATATCAAGAAGAAAAAGGTTCAAGAAGTGAAAGATCACATCGAGAAAGAAGAAATGAATCCAACAATATCTTGTGATGCATTGGTCGAAATTACCACTCCTCAAATTATCAAGATAGAAGGACATATCAAGAAGAAAAATGTTCAAGAAGTGAAAAATCACATCGAGAATCAAGAAATGAATCTGAACATATCTTGTAAAACATTGGAAGAAATTACCACTCCTCAAACTCTCAAGATAGAAGGAAATATCAAGAAGAAAAAGGTTCAAGCAGTGAAAGATCACATCGAGCATCAACAACAAGTTCTCCAACTTTTAAAGGATAACGCCACTTTCATGCAAAATCGAATGAAACAACAGGTAGATCAACATTGTAGTGAAAAATGTTTTGATGTAGGTGATTGGGTATTTTTACTGCTACATCTTAAGCAAGCTATTTATGAGAAGGAAATGTTGGAAATACTACATGCACTTAAGAAATGGCAACCTTACCGAATGGGAAGACACTTCAAGGTAAAAATGGATCATGATAGTCTTAAATACCTTTTAGAACAAATATTATCTATAGAAGAATAGAAAATTGGGTCACAAATATATTAGGTTATGAGTTTGACATTGTCTATAGAAAATGGAAGCAAAATTTTGTCGCAGATGCACTCTCAAGAAAGGATGAGGATGTGGAAGCATTGATTTGTGCTATTTTTATTATCCAACCAGATTGGATAAACAAAGCAAGGGATGAATGGAAGAAGGACGAGGAAGTGTGGCCAATCATTCAAAAGTTGCAGAAGATCCCAATTCGAACAATATTGCCAAAACTTGAAGAGGAAGGAAAAATCATATTGGAACCTGGAGCAGTCACAGAAACAAGAACCCGACAGCTACGAAATTGATCAATTTCAGAGTATCTCATCGAGTGGAAGAACTTACCCGCTGAAGATTCCACATGGGAGGACAAGAATATTCTACAGAAGCATCAAGAACTACTCAAGCGTTGAGGACAACACTTTTTGAAGGAGAGGGGCATGTTAAGACCCTATACTACTAGTGTAACCCCTTATTGTTATGAGTACAACCCCCTTATTATATTTTTGTACCCATTTAGTCCCTATATTGTTACTATTGTGCCCCGTAGAAGCCCACTATTGTTATTATTGTGCCCTTACATTATTATTGTTATGTCGGCTCTGATTATATTATGACTCCTTAGACTCCTATATATAGAAAGGAGGTCTTGTCATTTGTATCATCAAAGAATCATTCATTTGTGTAATGTAAAGGAGGTTGCCCCCTCGAAGAGGCTGAATTCTAAGGCATTGATCTATCTTTTCTATCTTTTTTGTGAGCTGGTTTCATAACATTAGAGGTTCATTGAGTGAAGCCCCCATGGCCATGATCAACATCAGGTTTCGCACAAGTTCCAGGTGGGTGACAAAGTTTGGCTACATTTGCAAAAGGATCACCTCTTTGAACCCCGCCGAAGACATCACCCACTTTGATATGGGTCATACACCATCACCAAGGTTCTGGGGTACAATGCCTTTGAGCTCAACATTCCACCATTCATTGGTCTACACCGAATGTTCAATGTAGACCACCTTTGGCCATACTTTCCACTGTTGCTGGACACATCCGACTTTGGAGAACAAATCACACCATTGGTGTTGAATCCAGACTGCATGGAACATGCCACAACTGATTAGATCATAGATACATAGATCAAGAACAATTTCCAACATAGGATCCATCTATATCGAGTTGTCCAAGAATGTCAACTCCTTCACCAGAGCAAGTGGTCCACGAGGGACCGGGGTCAACATAAATTTCCTCACCTCATGGAGGCTTTGTATGCAATGGGGACCATTTCTTCATAAGGAGGGATGAATGATCTGGGTAGATATTTGTGGCCACCCACCTATTTCACCTAGACCTCCAGTCAATTTCATCTGTTTCCTTGTTTAATTCAACATTTAGTACTTTTAGCAGCCTTTTGGGTCATGAACTTCTGAAGCAGTTTTGACCCAATAAACAACTTTTTTTGAGTTTTGAAGCCACAAATATTGTAGTACTCAGATATACCTTTCTAACAAGCTGTTGTATGCACCAAATAGAGATAATATGACCAAGTTACGACCCTTAGAAGTTGGCCACAAAAATAACTCCAACGGGGCCCACAAACTCTTGGTGTTCCATCTTCTGGGGTTAGGGTTTTGGTTGTTTAGGGTTTTCCCTTGTTGTTCAATAATAAATAGGCCCTTTAGCCTCATTGTAACATAGTTCAGAGGCATGTAGCAACGACATATCTTTTTAGAGATAAGCTACCATCGCATGAGTTAGTTTATTTCCAATTTGTTTGTAAGCATGTTTCAGTATTCTTATATTAATGAAATGAAGTGTTATTTATGTTGCATCTCTGTATTTATGGTTACATTTGTAATTTGTTGCATTCCTTTTTAATTTTGGATCATTTGTTGAATGAGTTGTTTGTGAACAAGCACTTCCAAATTCCGAATTGTTCAAAGAACTACATTGATGGTTCCAAATTTGTAATTTTTTATTGGTCTAAGAGCTACTATGAAGGTCCTAGACGTGGGTGTCATTTGTGGTTTTTTCTTAAAAACCACCATCCTTGGTTTGTGGGAAAGCTATTTCTGAGAGACATTCAGCTCTTGAATTAGATGCATTTTTTCATTTTGAGCTCTCATTCTTGGACTTTGATACATCCCTTCGGATTAACGGGGGGATGTTAGACATCTAATCCTCAGGATTAAGGTTGGGTTAGTTTGTGTTTTGGTGAGTGGTTATTAGAGTACAAGAAGACCCGAAAACTAATTCAATAGTTTCTTGTATGTATTTATATGTACACTATGTAAATCATTAATGAACTCAGTTTTAATATACAATTGTATTTGGTTTCCAATTTGTTGTTTAACATCTTTCATTCACTTCTAGCCAATGATTCTTGCACATTATTTTCTCTTTATATAAGTATGAGTTTCACATACATATGTATGTAGCAAAATTCGATTCTCAATTGCTGAGATATAGTAGGTAAATTTTTTCTACATCTAAAAGGAGCTGGAAACAATGGTCACAATATGTTACTTCTATTGTGAAAAAAAGTGGAAAACCCATATGTTTTTACGAATACAAAATGTGTATGTAACTCTGTCATATCCACATGACCATGCACAATATGGCCACCAACTTTCAGCTCATGTATTTATATTTGAACTGCAACATGTGGAAATGATTAGTGCTTTGAGAGTGAAAGATATGCACAACTCAGAATCGGTCCTATCCAAAGGATAAATGTTTGCATGAACGGGCCGATGTATGCTATACGTTATTAGGAGCGGATTTGGTTGGTGTTTTCCTTATATCAGTATGTTGAAATTAATGGAACCAAGGCATACTCTCTCAAAAAGGGTCCACTATATTAAATATTTCAATTTATCAACTAAATTAATTTTCTAAACAACTTGTTTGTTAAATTTTATTGTCATGTTGAAAAAAAATTTCTGAGAAAGTTTCTCAGTTAATTATTTAATTTTTTATCTTAAATAACGTTTTTATGGCAAAAGGATGTCAGTGTCTGTCAAATCGGCATGCTACGAACATAATGCTCACTGGTATATTTCTAGTAGGTAATTTTCCAGAGAGTCTAGGATTACAGGGCATGCAAGTCTATGTCCATGTGATGATTGCAATGAAGAGGCAAGAGGGAGTGTGGCTTCTCATATGTAGACTCTGAGGGTGATTGTCCATGGAAGTTGAGTACTAGATACACCCATTTTCCTAAAAGAGGTCGCATACTACATTGCACTGCTTAAGATGCAGGCACTAGAAAACTATTACTCAAAGCGGAATATAAAATATTTAAAATAAATAGGGTTACTAGATATGCCCATTTTCCTAAAAGAGGTTGCATACTACATCATGGAGCTTAAGATTCAAGTGCAGAGAATTTTGACACTAGGAGACTGTTACTCAAAGAAAAATAAAAAATATTTAAACTAAATACAACTATTTAACTTACTTTAATTTAACATGTAAATTAATTTAATATGCACAAAGAAATAGGATAACATCTTATTGGTCTATTTTCTATTAGGCGTACCTCCGTTGTCTATTCTGGGTGCAGTAGCTAATACCTACTGTGCGGCCCAACTTGCCTGAGATAACTAAATTTTCTAGACCATGCAATTAATCATGATAATGGTTATTGTATAATGATTAAGCCTTGCACCTTTGGTATATGCTTGGAATGGCATGATTATTTAGTTGTGAAAAGGTAATTGTGTAGAAGTTCAATGCGTAGTACATTGAACTTCCACGCAATGATCAGATGTTGATCCAGGACTTCAATGATAGCTCAAATTTCAAAGTGTTTGAAAGAGTGCCAAACCTAAATGAGCAGATACATCTTGTCTTCTTGATTCCAGCACCGTAAACGGTTCGAAAAATGGGCACCGTATGGAGGAGTTATCGCATTTTAAAAATGTCTAGTAAACTACAATTTTCAAGAATACTTTGAGTTTTGGAAATACTAAAAAAAGGAAAATTTTGAGGAATATTACTTATAATATTTTGTGGAATATTCTCTACAATATTCATTGGAATATTCCTTCTAGATGGACCAATCAGGACCCAACACGTGGCAAGCCTGGTGGTTGCCACATGGCCCTAAATTAGTATGGCAAAATATATTTTGGGTCAAGCGGGATTGAATTCGTGACCTCTCGCGGGCAAACTAAGAGCTTCGACCGTCTCTGTTATGCTTTTTGTCTTAACCATATTAAATCATGGTTTGTATTTATGTTATTAATAGTTTCTCTTTGGGGGCTAGAATCCCAGCGGTCTAAACTGCCAGCAGTACCGGGAAGAGCGGTCACAAGCCAACAAAACCACAGCGGTGAATGTAACAGTTCTCCCTAACCACCAGCTTTAACAAATGTTAACCACCAAGAAATTGCGGTCACATGCGCGCCAATCTGCTGATGGTTACGGTCAATCAGCAGTTTCGCTTGGCGGACTTCCAGATTTGGTGCAGTTTACCAAATTTAACTCCAGTTAGTTGTAGTTTGCTAGATTTGGTGGAGTAATTGTAGGAGAGACTGATTAATTGAACTCAAGAGGAAATTTTCGACCTAGGAGAGTGAAAGAAGAGTCTAACTAGGCTAATTTGGGCGTTCTGAAGCCATTGAAATAGTCCAGAGAAGCTAAAGAAGCCATTTTCAAGGAGATTTTTGTCTAGGGAGATTTTGGAGCTCAGGGCCACCAGGGGTTGGAGGCTGTTGCAGGAGCTACCAGTATCCATTCTCAGTAAAAAAACAATCGTTCCTAACTGTAATGAACCTTTTGAATCCAATGAATGTGTTTTTAGAAGCACTTGGAGACTTATAAAGGCTGAGATGTTGAAGGGAAGTTTCGGGCATCCTAGAGCCAACCATGGAGGAAGGCCTAGATCGGGGATGCAGTGCTCGTTTTGAGCAAATGAACAATCATTTGTTGATGTCAGATATGTGCTGGAGATAGTAGCAGAGGTTTTAGAGACATTTGAAGCATTCTGAAGCATTTTGTTCCATTAAGAAGCTCAGGGAAGCTCATTGCACCTGCTGAAGGAATCAAGTCCAAGGGAGCCTAGATCTGCTTGCACAATGAGGACAACCATGACAGGGATGTAGATAGTTTTCTGATCCCATTGGTTCAGTTCAGTAACGTTTGGAGTATAGTGTGGAACTTGTAAAAGAATTCAAGCCATAATCTCAAAGAGCCAAGTCAAGTTGACAAGAGCTCATGGAGACGTAGCCCATGAGATCAGGGTGAATTCCTTATCAAATTTGTTGTTACGTGTGATGTTTATTTGCTGCATTATATGTCTGATATATTTGTTTAATATCAGAAGAAACAAATCAAGTTAAAGCACTTAAACAAATGAAAACAAACAAACACATACACCTGTTTCAAGTACATAATTTCACAATTGTCAACATAAGCTAGATCATGTTTGTTTAAGCTTTGGAGTGGGAGGTTCTTGTAAGCATGACAAGTTGTTCAAACCCTCATTTCAGATCAGATGGTATCAGAGCAGGATGCTTGATTGAAAGAGTAATCTATTTGCTTCTTTGACTTGAAAGGTGTTTCAGCAAGACAATCACATTCTATTGATTGATTATTTGTAAACTAATTATTGTTTGAGTTTGCAAAGGTGAAGGGAAAGCTATTGTTAGCTAACTGCAGGAGAGGACAAGAATGAAGAAGGGATGAAGGCATTCTCCTTACCCCAAGGACCTCAAGGCAATCCTTGAAGCACAAGAGGTTGGATGCAAAATGGTTTTTTGAATAAGAGTTTGGCTAAGCAGTCATTTGGTTCAGGAATCTGTTAATAGATTTTGAATTTCGTTGAAGTTCCTTTGTTCATTTTTATAATGACAACTTCCACAAGTGAGCCATCAAAATCTTCCTCCTTCACAAGATTCTTTGATGAAGGCTTGAAGCAAGAATTTTTCATCATGATGAATATGGTGAGAGAAATGTATGAGGATGAAAGGAAGAGCACTAAACTTCGAGAGCGGTTGAATTTCATGAAGGATGAGAAACAGTTGCTTTCTGACCAATTGCAGGAAATGGAAAGCCAACTTCATATTGCAAACATGAATCTGGAAAGGATGCATGAGTTGGAGACACAACTCCTTGTTTTTATGTTTGTGGAAAAACCTGTGAACAATTTTTGAAACCAACGTTTTGGACTAGCTTAGTGAGTCCATCATCAGGGAAATGAGATTTGTATTTGAGAAGACAGAGTGTAAATAAATAAATAATTATTAATCAGTTAGTCAATTAAAAGCCGACAATAAAAGAAGACATCAAATATTTTTCAATTAACTATTAATAGCTCCTAGATTTCATGCTCTCTCTTCTCAAATACAAATCTCATTGCCCTGATGATGGACTCACTAAGCTAGTCCGAAACGTCGGTTTCAAAAATCGTTCACAGGTTTTTCCACAAACATAAATTCTACCAACCTGTATGGACTATCTCTTTAGCACAACTCCTTGTTGCCAGAGAATTCTTAGCCAAGTATCAACTTGAAGAAGAGGTAAACAATTCTAGTTTGTCTTCAAATTCTTCTAAGAATGTTTATGTTGGTTCTTCAAAGAAACATACCAGAGGCATAGGGCCCAAGTTGATATCCAAAATGGGATATGAAGGAAAAGGATTGGGCAAACATGCACAAGGTATTTTTGAGCCAATAATGATTGAGGAAAGGCCTAAGTATTTGGGTCTTGGCTATGGACAATCTTATGGAGAAAGTTCCAAAGCAGCCATGAAGGCAATTGAAACAGTTCCTAGAAGGAGTTTCATTTCAAGCTCCCTACCTCAAGTTGGTAAAGATTGTATACTTGGGGAATGGAATAGTTTGAAACATACCTTGTAGGAAGAAGGTGTGCATAAGCATGCACTTGAACAAGATATTTGTGAAAGCTCTAAAACCATTGAAGGAATTGATGATGTTCTAAAGGGAGTTGCTTCTTCATTTGATTCACCTCCTCATGAAGGTAATGAAGGTGAAAGAGAAAGGTATAAATCCTATTTCCATCACACTTCTTTTGATAATGTAAAGCATGGAAAATTTCCACATAAGCATTGGAAAAGAATTGCATGTTCCTTTTGTAGTTTGGTTAACCATAGTGTTTGTAGATGTTGGAAAAGAATGGCCACATACTAGAAAATTTTGAAGGAAAGAAGGCAAGAAGCCAAAGTTCCATTGAACAATGCAAATCATGCTATCAAGAAGATGCACATGTGTTGTAGTTATTGCCATAAGCAAGGACATACTGCTGAAAGGTGTTGGACTCTGAATCCAACAATGCTTCCACGAAAGTTGAAGAAAGTGGAGAAAGAGTATGGCAAGAATGGAAATGAATTTTCCATCATTGATAAGTGTTAGGATGATCCACATGTTGATGTTAATATGCAGTTAAAGGAAGCGCCTTTGATGTGGATTGGTAAGAAATGGTTAGAATTCTTATCCAATTAAAGTTGCATGTCTTTTGATGTGAAAAGAAATGTATCAAATCTATTCGCATTTTCTTTGCTAATGGAATGCAAGTTGCAGTATGGAAAATTTGAGTATGTAAACTCACTTCATTGAAACAAAATTGTTTTCATTTCAGCTTTGAAAGTATATGTACATGTGATCGAGGATCTTGTACTTATGATTGTGCTTAAGAGAAAGTTGAAGAATCAAATACATGCATGAGGATGGAATGTATGAACATGGGGATGTTAATTATTTCCTTGTATTTGAACATGTATGTAATTGACTTGATGGAAAGGTATCGACCATCATGTTGTTTTTTTTAAACATGCATGTAATGTCATGTCAACTTGGAAAAGTTGATTTGATCTCTGAGATTGTAAAAGGGAGATAGTGATGAAGTGTTTCATCTTTGTAACAGAATCATTAAAATTCTTTTTGTATATGCTTGACTTAAAGGGTCAAATTGTTGAAAGGGCATGTTTTTGTCGGCTTGTGATTTGGTCGCTCATTTGTAAACAAGATGTAAAGACATGTTGATGATTCACATGATGTGAAATTTGTTTCTTTTGATGGAGCAAGAATTTATGTCATCAAGTTGTTTTCTTGTATTTTGACATCGTCTGCTAAAAGAGATTCACATCAGAAAAGGTCATCATGAAAGTGTCTGTTCAGCTACCTTCTGTAAATTGTGAATGAGTTCAAGGAAGACAGTGCCTAATAGGAGGACAAGCGCATCTAGGAAGGGAAGTGTCTACTACCTTCGAGTTTTGGTTCAAAGGCACCCACCATGCAGGAAAGTGTATGAAGGCTTAAAGAAGAGGGTGTTTTACTCTCATCTACTATTCAAATCAGTATATCAGTCTTTTGGGGTCCAAAAGATTCCCAATGGGGAGGAGTGATTAGATATTGATCTAGGACTTCAATGATAGCTCAAATTTCAAAGTGTTCAAAAGAGTGTCGAAGTTGAATGACCGGATAGATCTCATCTTCATAATTCCAGAGCCATGAACGGTTCTAAAAATAGACACCGTATGGAGGAGTTATCACATTTTAAAAATGTCTAGTGAACTGCAATTTTCAAGAATAATCTGATTTTTGGAAATATTAAAAAAAAGAATATTTGAAGAAATATCCTTAGAATATTCTCCAAAATATTCACTAGAATATTCTTTTTGGATGGATCAATTAGGAGCCGACATGTGGGAAGCCCAGAGGCCACCACGTGGCCCTAAATTGGTATGGGAAAATATATTTTGGGTCAAGCAGGATTGAACCCATGACCTCCCATAGGCAAACTAAGAGCTTTGACCGTCTCCGATATGCTTTATGTCTTAACCATATTGGATCGTGGTTTATATTTATGTTTTTAACAGTTGCTGTTTGGGGGCTAGACCACCAACGGTCTAAACCACTAGCGGTCCCCGGAAGAGTGGTCACATGCCAACAAAACCGCATCGGTGAATGTAACGGTTCTCCCTAACTGCCAGCCTTAACAAATGTTAACCGCCCAGAGATTGCGGTCACATACGTGCCAATCCGCCGACGGTTTCTCTTGTTGGACTTCCAAATTTGGTGCAATTTGCCAAATTTAACTCCAGTTAGCTGTAGTTTGCCAGATTTGGTGGAGTAATTCTAGGAGAGACTGATTAATTGAACTCAAGAGGAAATTTTCGACCTAGGAGAGTGAAAGAAGAGTTTACCTAGGCTAATTTGGGCCTTCTGAAGCCATTGGAATAGTCCCGAGAAGTTGAAGAAGCCATCCTCAAGGATATTTTCGTCAAGGAGATTTTGGAGCTCAGGGCCACCAAGGGTTGGGGGCATCCATTCTCAGGAAACAAACAATCGTTCTTAACTGTAATGAACCTTCTAAATCCAATGAAGGTGTTTTCAGAAGCATTTGGACACTTCTAAAGGTCGAGATGTTGAAGGGAAGTTTTAGGCAGCCCAAAGCCAACCATGGAGGAAGGCCTAGATCGGGGATGCAGTGCTAGTTTTGAGCAAATGAACAGTCGTTTGTTGATGTCAGATATGTGTTGGACACAGTAGCCTTAATAGTGTGAGAGCACTCACTAGCAAAATGGCCACTCACAAAATTAGTTTTGTCTTCCTTTTTAAATAAATTGTTAGGCAGCGACAAATACCAAAAATAAAATGTTCTCCACTAAGGGAATTATGTCCTCGCAGAGATTACTAAGCTAGTTGAATATTAGAAATAAGATTTCTAGGAAATTAGAAAATCATTTTTGTATTTATGGAAAATAGAAATATTAAGTGTTTTCCTAAAACATTGGTTAAAATTGAAAAGAAAAGTGAAATAATGTAGAGTCAATGCACTTTGCCTTAGAAATAAGATTTTTAGGAAATTAGAAAATCATTTTTGAATTTACGGAAAATAGGAATATTAAGTATTTTCCTAAGACATTGGTTAAAATTGAAAAGAAAAGTAAAATAATGTAGAGTCAATACACTTTGCCTGGGCCAATGCTATATTCCATGGGCATTTTCTCGAAAGTTTGGTTAAAATTACAAACAAACAAAAAAATGTAAAGTCAATGCAATTTGACCCGGAGACTAATACTATAATCCCTAACTAAAAAATTAAGAAAAAGATTTCCAAGAAATCAAAAAATCATTTTTGAATTTAAAAAAAATAAAAATATTTAACTTTTTCCAAAAACTTTGGTTAAAATTAAAAAAATTAAAAGAGAGACTTAAATAGTACACCGTCAATACACTTTGATCATAAGACACCTGCTATAATCCCTAAGACTAATAACTAACATAAAATTTATTATAAAAATTGATTTTATAAGAAAAACATTTATGAATAAAATTATATTGCATAATTTGAAATTTAAATTTAAATTACTAAAATTATTGAGTCCGTCGATTTAGATTTGATAATCAACTATGACCGAATTTTGCTCCACGATCCGTGGGAACTCACGTTCGTCATATACCACGTGGCTTGCTATTTAACGGCTAGTAGAGAAGCGAGAAACGGTTAATATTTTGACTGCGCAAACCCCCGCGCACACCGATGGAGTTTCAAATCTAAACCGCCTACTTTAGATGGAATGCCAGTTTCGACGGTTTTTTTACTTTTAACGATAAAGTTTACACGTTAACAATATTTGACCGGCAGTTCACCCCATACATACGGTTTTGACCGGCAGTTCACCCCGTAACGGAAAATTTGTCCCTTGACCAGCGACTTGAGGATTCATGTCGGGCGGAGCATCGACAAGGAAGCGTTTCACGAGACATTGTTTCTTTGGCATCATCGATATTTTCAATGTCAATTCAATTTAAAATGTGAAGAGGCCACTGTATACATGAAAAACACTTTTTTCCGTCTCATTTTCAATCTGTTTCAATACCCAAATTCTAACTTATCGTAACCAAATTGCGGCCATGGAGCTTCGAACATAATATTATCTAAAACGTCCATTAATTTTTGTTGAGAAATCCTTTTTTACAAGCGTTATGCTTTAATAGTTATAATTTTAATATTTATTTTCATCAAATTAGTTAATATTATTTATTAAATTTATCGTTTTATTAAATAAGATATCTTAACTGTTGGTTAAGTATTTTATATTAAATTTTTTAAAAATAAGTACATGATTGTTTTTGTTTTTTTAAGGGTAATAGTTTGCAAATTGGAAAACCAAAACTCGCAGTGAGCACAAGCGCAGTGAAAGGATTGGTGGGGCTTGAAGCAAGTGAATGATTATAACGGCAATAAATCGGCTTTGGGATTGGCGCTCACATAATAGAAGTTGGAAATATTTTTATAATATTGATTGCAAATGTAGTCATTTTCTCACTTAAATTCAAATAATAGAAGTTGGAAATATTTTTATAATATTGATTGCAAATGTAATCATTTTCTCACTTAAATTCAAATGATAACTAATAGTAATATATTTTGAGAGATTAACAATCAAATAATTTTATTATAAAAAAGTTTGAACAAAACATTGTTTCCCCTGATCATGCCTTGTTATGGGAGAGTCCACTTAGACTGGTGGGCGAGAGTCACATCCGACTGGAGCTAACCAGCCATATATTGGGTATTTAATGCCCTCAGAGCAGCACGCCACTTAGCCCGATAACACGGGAGCGGGCAAATATTATTTAATACCAAATTTGCCTGATCCCGTGTTATCGCGTTAAATCGCGTGCTGCTCTAAAGACATTAAATACCCAATATATGGCCGGTTAGCTCTTTCCGTCACATCCAACCATAGATGGGGTAAAAGTAATATTTTCTTGTTTATTGGCTCCAATAAAGACTTTTCTATCTAGCTTTTTCGTTTTCTCTACGGAAATGCAAAAAAAAAAAACAAAAGCAAAAACAAAAACCCCATGCTTAGTGTATGACCGCTCAATAGGAACTCTTCTTATAAGAGTTTTGATGTGTCAATATAAGTTTCTTGCATGCATATAAGAGATCTAGCCAGATAGAGTTGAAGTAAGGATCCCAAGCCTTCTTTACTTTTCTACATGATGGTTAGGAATATGCCTACAATCCTAATGAACTTTATCTTTAGCCTCAACAATAGTGTGTCAAACCGCTTCTGGAATGACTTCTGCATAACAAGCCATGGCTCGTCAGGCTACAACCTAAGCATAAGGTTTCAAGGAGGATGTAGGATGGGCATCTGAGTAGCTCTTCCCCTTCTTCCACCTCTACGTCCAGTAGATATTCAATGTCTAGCCATAGAGAGCAGGGAAAGAATAGAACCAAAGGGCACACTTTCAAACCTTAGAAAAGAGAAGGAAGATGAGTACCTAAACATAGGAAAAGCCACCGCCTTAAAAACAAAAGTTCAGATTAAGTTGTCTTTCCCAGATTGAAAGGTTTTGTACTATTCTCAACCTCGGAAACCATATAGAGTTGGGGACATTATAGAAGTTCAGAAGGGGGAGAGGAAATAGGAGAATGACAAGAAGATAAAACCAAACACCAAAAGAAGACTAAGAGGGTGGAAATTAGCAATCAAACTATAAAACATAGTGCGCTTACATTATTACAATCTATATCCATCATCATTTGTTTCAAATACATTAAATTTGATGTGCATTTTTATTTGATATTAATCTATCCCTTTTACAACATAGGACCATGACCATCTCCTCTTCATCATTAGAAAAAACATTATTCAAGGTGGATTATTAAACTTCATATGGATTTGATTTTCTATAGATTCATTTCAACTTATATATACATCTCAATTATTAAACATATGTATTATTTTGAGCTTTCTTCATTGCTTCATAATTCTTTCCCTTTCTTGCTTGAATCTTTCTTGAATCTTCCTTATCCTTATTTCTTTACTACTTGCTCTTCAATATTTCCTTCGCTTCTTGTTTTTTCTAGTTATGTGTGGGAGTATTCCTTTACCATTCTCTATCTTTTTATTTTTCTTTTCCTCTATCACCTTTGTCAAACTATTCTTCTTTCGACACTTGATGAAGAATTTGTCTTCAACCTGCTCTAGATCTTTATTCGTATTTCTAATCAAATTTGGTGATTGTGAAGATCAAACTAGATGTCTTTTTGCTATGTGATTTAAGATCCCAAGAAATCAGTAACTGCTACATCCACGAAATATTTGTACTAGGAAGGTCTACTTGAAATGAACACTTCCTGTAGCTCAACCACGAAGTCTTAACCTGAGAACATTGAGAGAATTGAATCCATGACCTCTCGATAATAAAAATATTTTAACGACGAAGACTCAATGAATTAAACTAACATTTAAGTCAGACCATACTAAATATTTTAATAATAAAAATACAATTTCTCTAACCACACTTCAATTAATAAAATTTTATTTTCATAAAAATCCCTTAAAAATCTTAACCTAACTTTATCATGTTTTAATGATAACTTTCAAAACCTTAAGTAACCTTCACTCGCATAACATAACTTTACGCTGACTTTACAAAGATTTCGTTAAATAACCAAAATCTTTAAAATTACATTTTAAGTGTACCAAACCATCACTTCGACACCCAACACTACTTTGGTTTAAGAAAAACGACAGAGTATTCATGCCTGGACCTTTAGATTTAAAACTAGAATGCATACCATCCGGATTGTCAATAATGCGAACCGATGTTTTTGCACATTAAACTTTCCATACACCATACAACTATCAAAACCTTTTAATGTGATCCATTTTATATAGTACTTAAAATAATACGTTTTAAATTGCTATGAACAGGAAGCTCCGCTTTCCATATAAAAAGAAAGTATGCAGGGTTGGTTGAATGTATGCATGGTTGGTTGAATGTAGAACGAAAATCAATCACCAACCAACGAATATACCTTGAATATGCCTTCACAAAAATCAATGAGCGGCCAATGAATACAGATTGAATATAGCTTCTTTGATAAGAACAAAGTTCACCTCTTATCATTTGAAATGAAAATTTCAAACGATGTTTTATTTAAGCACTTTATTAATGCCATATTCTTTCGAACAGATTGCTATGTCTCTCTTTACAACTACTGTAATTACTAGTTCATCCACTACCGCCATTCTTATAAGTGCTTGCTTCCGTTATGGAATATAATCTCTCTCTCTCTTTCTTTTCAAGTTTTGCGGTCAATTTGAACTAGTATTTTGAATTTTATAAGGTAAAAGATCAATAAAAGTGTTTTAATAATTTATTTTGATGTGCAAAAAGAAGTGAGAAAAACATCTTTAGATTATTATAGTTTTGTTGAGTTAAAAGGTCAAGAAAGTTTGTAGTGTGACAAATATTTTGAAATTAGATCGAATGTGAGTATAAGATGGATAATCTAAGAGAAAGTGATTTTCATCTTCAACTTTCTTAGCATCACATAAGTGACAAATTCATTCATTCCATGACATTTTGAGAATTGACTAGTGCTAAGTTCCAGATCTAGATTAGATCATTATATTGTGTGTCATCTATCTTGATGCTTCTAAAGTGTAAAAGGTGGAGGAATAAGCTCACAGGACCATTTTTATTGACAAGACCCAATTGGGAAATCAGGGTTTAAAACCTTCGAGGACATTTTAGGCATAAAACGACACTTTTTTAGGGTAAAAGTTTACTACTTTAGTGCTACACTTTTTAATCCTATTCTACATTCGAAAATCTTTCTAAAAGTGCAAGAATAGCCTCTATTGGAGTTTGTATGTGAAAGTTATGCCACTTGAAAGTTGACCTGCTTGTTTTGGTCATCATAATTCGAGAGGATCCCATGTTAGCTCCCATTATTCATGGAAAAAGGACTAGCCATGTTATCATGATGAAAAATAATCTAGAAGAGTCCATATTGTAACTCTAGTTAAGAGTTGAAGGATTCACACCTAACCCATTAATAGGCTATCAGGTTGTGTTATAATTCAACCATTATGAAGAAAATGGGTTTCATTACTTTTGAGTGCACGTGTTCCATAAATGAGCATAGTAGCCAAGAGGGATAGGGAGAGAGCATACATATAAGATTTGTGCACTATAATAGCCGACACGCCATAGGCCTTACTTCTTTGTACTCACATTCATTTTTTATTTAGATAAAGAGATCAAAGAACCTCACCTTCTAGATGGGTTTTCTCCCGACAAGGTTTACCAACTTATATCTTGTGCCAATCATGGGTTTTCGTATTTATTTATTTTTTTTCAAATTTTTGCATAATTATAATTTGCATGCATACATAATAAATAGTAATTTATAGATCCAAAAATCTAAAGATAAATAAACCCTCAAAGTGTAGATTTTGGATTTTAAGTATAATTTTATTAGAGCTTGTGACAAACTATCTAGTAGAATATGCACCATAGTTTACTAATCATATTAGTATTATAACAAATTCATTTGGCTAGTTCTTGTCCCCATGAGAATAGGAGGTCCGGGGTATGCATGTAGAGAAGAAAATATTCGTTTTAATAACTCATATGATGTGAAGCTTCTGAATTGATAATCCATTCTTGTGGTGTAGAGTGAATGACGATCAAAACATCACCATTACCCCTTGTTTCTGATTGTTTTTCCTCTGTCTTTTTCTTGGCACTTTCTAGAATGTGATGACCGATATTATTTTGTTGAAGAGTCTTTTCCACTAGATCAATAATATTCTGCATGCAAGAGCATTCAGGATGATAGCCTCTGTTACAATAAGGACACTTGGAGTTTCCTTTCTTTCCCTTATTACCCTTTGAGCTGGAAGAATCATTTGCAGGTTTTGGATTTCCTCCCTTTCTTGGATCTGGATCTCTTTCCTTTCCTTTGCCTTTAGATTGTTCATAGTGTTTCGAGTTGGAATTTCCTTGTTCATGCATGGAAAGCGCATGTGAATTTGAATACTTTAATGAACCCATGTTGATGAGCTTATCCTTTTCATGAATAAGAGACTCAACAAATGCATCAAGTTTGGGCATTTTCTATTTATCTCCAATTGCAAGTCTAACTGTACGAAATGTAGAAACAAAAACAACATATTCAAGACCTAATTTAGAAAAAATGGAAAGTGTCAATTGACTTCCTTGTTTGTATTTATCGATCCTACAATACTGTAATTGTAGAAGCAATGATTTTAATGTCGTAAAGAAATTCTAAATGGTCTCAGAGTTGTTTGGATCAAAGGAATTCAGCTCATTTGTGAGAATATGATCTTGCATCTCATCTTTCTTTCCAAATAAATTCTCCAAGGTTTTCCATAACTAATTCAAAGTGTTGTATGTGTCCACATGGAAATGCAATGTTGGAGATATGGAAAACAATAGAAGATCACAAGCCTCGTCCATCCTGTTGAAGTATTTTTATTTTTCAATGGCAGAATTTGGTTCAGCTTATGTATTCACAACTATCTGATACAAACCTTTGCCTCTAAGGTGAAGCAAAATCTTTGTCTTCCATTGGAACTAGTTATACAGAGTGAGAATAGCTGAAGATGGGAACTCCATTCTTTCACTTTGCAGTTGTAGCAACAATTGTAGAAATTCTCTAATATTTTGATCCGCAAATCAAATCTCCGAATAATTCCCAATTCTTTCATCTTTAAACCTGCAAAAGATTGTTCATGCGCCTTCTCTAGGACCCTATGATCTCATACCATGTAAAATTATTAGAGCACATACACAAATATAGCTAAAGAATAATTGCACAAACTCGCAAGAATTGAAAAAGAAAGTTGGAATTGAGAAAGAATTTGATTACCCAATATTGATTTGATAATGAATGCATAAAGCAACTAAGTTAAGCTTAATTTTACATGAAATAACTAAGGCTAATTAGAGGATAAATATGAATCTAATTGAATAATAATTGCATAGACTCACAAGAATTGAAAAAGAAAATTTGAATTGAGAATCAATTTGATTACCCAATATTGATTTTAGAATCAATACACAAAGAAAATAAGTTAAGTTTAGTTGTACATGCAATTACTAAGGTCAATTAAATCTAACTAAAGCTAATTGTGCTTTATGTTCTGTTAATGTGCACATGCACCACATATGGGCACTAGAATTAACTAACTAAAGCCATGTGCACACTGTTAGGCCCTTATACTACTAGTGTAAACCCTTATTGTTATTAGTATAACCCACTTATTATATTGATGTACCCATGTAGTGCCCATATTGTTACTATTGTGCCCCATAGAAGCCCACTATTGTTATTATTATGCCCTTACATTATTATTGTTATGTCGGCTCTGATTATGTTATAACCCCTTAGACTCCTATATATAGAAAGGAGGTCTTTTCATTTGTATCATCAAAGAATTGTTCATTTATGTAATGTAAAGGAGGTTGCCCCCTCGAAGAGGCTGAATTCTAAGGCGTTGATCTATCTTTTCTATCTTTTCTTGAGCTGGTTTCATAACATTTGGTATCAGAGCTTTGGATTCTAGGGTTTCGCTGCTCCAAACAGGTCATCGTGGTATTTTCGCTATAACTTTTTTTCTGTGACATTTCAGAAGTCGCAAAAAAACCCATTTGAGAAGAAATCACGCTGAACCTTGGGTCCAAATTTCAGAGCTTTTTACGCGATATTTTCGGAGATATGATCTGAGGAAGTTGGTCTTTTTGCAGACTCCTGAATTACACTCAAAACAGGTGACCTGGGGAAAATCGTCATAACTTTCTTTCTGAGCATTGGATTGAAATTGCGTAAGAAGGTACAGAAAGAGGACGGACTGTAGTTTTCTTTTATATATTTTTCAGAGTCAAAGGTTGAAACAGTGACACGTGGCACTTCATACAAGTTCACTCTACTGAACTAGTCTATAATCAGGTCACTGCGGGAGATTGTGAATAACTCTTCCTTGGAGAATCCAATTTGGATCAGACTAGTGGAATTGGAAAGAGGACACAGAGGGCTACTACAGGTAGCAATTTTAGAACTTAAATATCTGCAAGTACAAAGTTACAGTCGTTTCAAGATCGAGGTCCTAAAATCAAGAAAAAGCAAGATGAGGAAGTTTGATGGCAAGGATCCGGTAAATTGGATACTTCAGATGGAGCAATATTTTGATCTACATGGTGTACAACTATTACAAAAGGTATGTATTGCATCTTCATATTTAGAACCAGATCAATTTTTATGGTATGAAGGGCTTTGTTCTCGTAAAAAACTTGTTACGTGGTCAATTTTCACGGAGGAAATGATAGCACATTATGAGGATACAAAGAGCAACACCTTCTTTAGAGCAACACCACAACAATTGGAAAGAGTAAAAGGGCTTTGTGACATAATGGAAAGCAAAATTATGGAAACCAGGAAGCATACCCCTCACAACTATAAAGATGGAAGTGTTGTTTCTCCCAGCCTTCCACAACCTACAAGGGTTACACCACAACAATTGGAAGAAAAAAAAGAAAAAGGGCTTTGTTACAATTGTGATAGCAAATGCACTAAAGGCCATAGGCGTGCTGAGAAGAAATTATTTTACATAGAATATGAAGAGGAGGAAGAAAAGGATCAAGAAACATCGAAAGATGAGGATATATGCCAGGACACCACCCGAGAGAAAGAAGAAATGAATCAGACCATACCTTGTAAAGCATTGGCAAGAATTACCACTCCTCAAACTCTCAAGATAGAAGGACATATCAAGAAGAAAAAGGTGCAAGAAGTGAAAGATCACATCGAGAGAGAAGAAATGAATCCAACCATATCTTGTAATTCAATGGACGAAATTACCACTCCTCAAACTATCAAGATAGAAGGACACATCAAGAAGAAAAATGTTCAAGAAGTGAAAGATCAAATCGAGCATCAAGAAATGAATCCGACCATGTCTTGTAAAGGACTGGAAGAAATTACCACTCCTCAAAAGATAGAAGGACATATCAAGAAGAAAAATGTTCAAGCAGAGAAAGGTAACATCGAGCATCAACAACAAGTTCTCCAACTTTTAAAGGATAACGCCACTTCAGTGCAAAATCAAACGAAACAATAGGTAGATCAACATCGTAGTGAAAAATGTTTTGATGTAGGTGATTGGGTATTTTTACTGCTACATCTCAAGCAAGCTATTTATGAGAAGGAAATGTTGGCAATACTACATGCACTTACAAAATGGCGACCTTACCGAATGGGAAGACTCTTCAAGGATGAGGATGTGGAAGCATTGTTTTGTGCTATTTATATTATCCAACCAGATTGGATAAACGAAGCAAGGGATGAATGGAAGAAGGACGTAGAAGTATGGCCACTTATTCAAAAGTTGCAAAAGATCCCAATTCAAGCAATATTGCCAAAAATTAAAGAGGAAGGAAAAACCATATTGGAACTTGGAGCAGTCACAGAAACAAGAACCCGACAGCTACGAAATTGATCAATTTCAGAGTATCTCATCAAGTGGAAGAACTTACCCGCTGAATATTCCACATGAGAGGACAAGAATTTTATACAGAAGCATCAAGAACTACTCAAGCGTCGAGGACAACACTTTTTGAAGGAGAGGGGCATGTTAGGCCCCTATACTACTAGTGTAACCCCTTATCGTTATTAGTATAACCCACTTATTATATTGATGTACCCATGTAGTGCCCATATTGTTACTATTGTGCCCCATAGAAGCCCACTATTGTTATTATTATGCCCTTACATTATTATTGTTATGTCGGCTCTGATTGTGTTATAACCCCTTAGACTCCTATATATAGAAAGGAGGTCTTTTCATTTGTATCATCAAAGAATTTTTCATTTATGTAATGTAAAGAAGGTTGCCCCCTCGAAGAGGCTGAATTCTAAGGCGTTGATCTATCTTTTCTATCTTTTCTTGAGCGTGTTTCATAACACACACCACATGTAAGAACTCGAGTTAACTAACTAAAGCCAAGTGAACACCACATGTAAGCACTATATTTAACTAACACTAACTAAGTGCATATCACATGCAAGAACTAGAGTTGAACTGAAGCTAATAAAGGCTAGCTAGGTGCATGTACACCAAAAATACAAAAAAATACTTCTTCACATATGGTTTCAATTCATATATTGGATAGATAATGAATCTCCCTTTTATAGAGGTTATAAAGGTTTCTAGTAGGAAATTCATCCTTGAGATTTGAACTTTAACTTAAATTTGGATCCAATTCAATCTTTCAAGAGGGAAAGATAAATTTGAAAGTTTCCAAATTTCGGGCCAAACCCCTTCTTCCATTTAGGCTGACTTAGATTTTAATTTATATTTCTTCCATAATTAATAGAGCCACAACAAATATTAGTTTATAACTTTAATAAAAAACCCTTGTGGCTTCAAGATTGGATTAATATGCTAGCTAGTGAGAAGTTATCATGTCATCTTCTTTTCAGGTTCTTAACCATGAGGTAGGAGAATTGGCCTTCCAAGAGACATATCTTGCAAACCGTGATGAACCACAAAATGTACCATATTCTATGGACTTGACATGAAGTGGAACACAACTGCTGATGGTTATGAGGGAAGATTCACTAATATTCACTCTCAAATACTCATCAAGAGCATGAATTGTAGGGTTTTCCAGGGACTTCGACCAATGGCGCTTCCGATTTGATGAAAATCTAGAAAAAAAATTAAAAGAGTTCAAGGGAAATGTTGGAAACAATGAAAACAACATCCAATGATCACTCCCTTTACCATTGAAGGCACAACATACTCCCTTGAAATCATTGCTCCTCCTCACTGCATGCCTCCCAATGTTTCCCTATAATTCTCTCCCCATTTGAAATCAATGGAAAAGGGTTATTCCCCCTGAATAAATGACTTCGTCTAATGATATACCTTTCTCAATTCGATGCTTCCTGCAATACACTACATTAATTTCTCTTATTTTTCTCTTCCCCTAGCTTGTTATGATCCCATGACTTAACACATCTCATTCTACCTTAATCTTTATACAATCCTCTCCACGACTTGTCAATTTGAAGTTGTTATTCTACTAAATCTACCCATGATGCTAAAATACGCTCTGACTTCTCATGATATCTATCATTTTTCATCTGTCAACCTATCAAATGATATATCTCTAAATGTGAAATTACTACTACATAGGCTCCCCTTGTTCAACATTCACCACACAAGGAGTCTTCAACAACAAGGATTAGAACAAGATAGAAACTAGCTATGTAGTTGGATCATCATGAAGCTTAACATCTTCTATTGTGGAGTTATCAAATCATCTTTTACTTCACAAATCCTAAGATCATAGTTATTGGGACATATTCATTCTCCTAATCTTCTTGGTGTTTCTTTCTTCTCCAAAATTTCTTGTATCTGATCTTTGAATTCTCTTTCCTAAAAATTCCATCATGTGTCTACAATCATGAGAAATATTTCCATAGTGATGCCATTTGAGGCATTCTATAATGGACTCGAATGACATATAATTTATGTTGGTATAATTATTTTGAAATCTAACCTTCGATCTTGCAAGGTTTCTTCTTGGGTTTTTATAATTGACCTTGTTATACATACTGCAATTCCTAACTGTATGCCCAAATTTATAACATGAAAAAAAAATAACCAATAAACATGCTAGGATACTTGGATGAGATGCCTTGTTAGGAATATTTTCGATAAATGTTCCTTCTTGGAGTGTGTTATAGACATTTTTGGGCTCTGGAACCCCAATCATAAATGTCCATAAACCAAGGGCTCTTAAGTCCCTAAAAGTGTTGTTCCAACCTCTAAAAGAAGAAGGTCAACTGATCACATCTTCTCCCAGAAGTTCTCCATGAAAAACTACTCAGAATTGGTCAAAACGGGACCATCTCACCTGCTCCATGGTCAAAGTGCACTGCATCCCACCTAAATACACACGGGAGGTGCGATGCATTCTGAAAAGCCCTTCTATGGGGTGCGATGGGCGAGAGTGGACAAATGGCAGGGTCAATCTGCAAGGTGGAGGATCATGGAATCTTCCAGAAACTTCTCTTGTGACACTTGCCTCTCTGCATTCACCCAGGGATGAGTAAGAGATCATCAATCTCCAAGTGGAATAAAGAACTATCAGAGAGAGGACACCAATCAAATCTCAAAAGCTGACTCAGCCCCCTTGCAAACATCTATATATGGATCCCTCATCCCAGAGATCCAGGGGGGTTGGAATTTTGCATCTTGTAAGGAAGTGCTGCTGGTTTCTTGGTGTAACATCATAGTGTTGGGTGATCTAAGCTTTTCATGAGGTGAAGAAGGGCTTTCTTTCTGAGAGGATGATGCTGGGTTAGAACAATTGGTTGTAATCCTCTTTTCTATTCTTGATATTAATAAAGCTATTCAAGTTTTCCTCCACATTCTTGTATGATTGATGATATATGCATTTGTGTGGTCAATATATATCTGGTCCTATATTGTTTATGATAGTAGATCTCTGTTCTTGGATAGTGTTATGTTGCTTTGATTCCACAGGTGCTCTTTGAAGCTGGGTAGACGAGGAAGTGAGTGACAAAGATCTATCAGAAGGGAGAGGAATCAAGCAAGGAACCAAGCGCACGAAAGAGGTTGGTCTCCTTCGTTCCCCTCTTATCTACTTATCATAAAGGAAAACAAAATTAGTTTTAGTTTGTTTGTTTCTAAGATAGCTACCAGTCTTAGTGGGACTAGCAGCTTTGCATAGACACTAGATTTCCCGATAACAAAATGGCAACTCCACTAGGGAGCGAATAGATTGTTTGTTTGTCTATATTTGTTTGCTTTATAAACTTACAGATGGAGCCTGAACTCAAGCCAGCTAGCCTTTGAATTGCATTTGCTATGCAAGTGCAAAGTAGATCAATGCTGCTTCAGTCTATCTCCGAGTTTTGTTTATGAACTGAACAATCGATTTACAAACTCTCTAATTGCCCTTATGGTGGCTCTAGTAACCTCCTTAGATCTACCCCTGTGATTTATTTACTAATTACCACTTACTCGACCTAAATCCCTGAACTGTGCTACAAAATGTGATCAAGAACTAGATCAAAAGTCTCGCACTGTACCATCGCACCCTCTCTTCAAGGATATCAGTATGCATCGCACTTCCCGTGTGCTGTAGGTGGGATGCATACTGGAATCCCTGTGTAACAGGTGCGCTGATCAGAAAAGGCTAATTTTGCCTCCAAACTTTGGTTTTTCTTCACTCTTTTCAGCTCTATTCAGGAGTTTTGTTGTCTGTAATCAGTATACCTCTGTTAGAAACCCCCTTCCTTTCCATTATTCCGCCTCCATTGTGCAAATACCTGTAAATGTTTTTATGTATTGTGAGCTATTTTCAGTTCTCTTTTACAAAGAAGTAGCGTAATTGAACTGTCGTTTCTTGATTTGGAAGTGTCGCAAGTGTCGTTTTCAATCATAGAAGAGAATCTGATTGTTCTTGATAGTCGATTACACTGTTACTCTTGTATTTGATTTGAATTAGTAGTTTTTCAAGTGTCGAAAGCAAGTTTTCAATTCTGAATCACAAAGTGTCGTCATTGTCTTCATTTTGTCTTGAAAAGAAGCTTGTTAGTAATGTTAATTTGAAAAATAATTCAGATTTGCGCTTAGCTTTCTTTTTATCATTCACACATTAAGAAGGCTGAAAACAAATACATGCATGTGCATTTTCATTTAGACTGTTTGTTGGTTTGATTTAGGACAGTGCATATAGTGTGTGCTCTCTGCTCTATGTTGAAAGAATATCATCTCTCTTTCTTTAGTAGCTAGGATTTTCATTGAAAAAAGAAGATTAAACGATTGTTTATCATCTTAGATTGCATTTTAGGAATTGTATATCTAAATCACGCGGTGAACCTGAAAGGAAAATTTCTTAAGCAAGATCAACTGTAAAATAAATTTAATGATCTAAAAATTCTTTGGAACCTAACGCACAACATTTAGAAGTCTAGGCTAGAGACGTATTCCGGTGTCGTAAAGCCTGGTAACTGTTATTTTCATTGCTGGTTGGGTGATTCTTCCACTTTGAGACGATAAGTGCCAGTACGGACTTGTGCTCCCACGTACCATCGAGTATATATTGGGAGACCACAATAGGCTATATCCTTTATCCATAGTAACCCGTGTCTGCCGCCCTATCGATCGCAATGCACTGAACACAACATTCGGGAAGATTGACTGTCGTACCGTAAAAAGTATTCTGCAGTTTTGCGATTGGTTTGGTAATCCCTCTGTCTAGATTTCCAGAGTAGTCTCTTTTGTTCCTTTTCAGACTCCTTAAAGAAAAAAGTCCATCTGAGCACTTGTCACTTGAAGCTCATTAAAAATCGAACGCGATTAGAGTTATCTTTTGTTTTTTCTCGACTCTTAAAAATTGAAAAAACAAGTTCTGTCAAAGCATCTAAAATTTATTTTAATTGGAATAAACATCACCTTTCCTACATTGGTCTTAGGTCGAGAAAAATGGAGTCCATCAACCAAGGAGTTCCCCTTAGAGGAAATCCTAGTCCTTTCTCCTCTTGGGGAGATGTTGGTGCACCTCATATGGCCACGTTGTCACTTCCAGGATTGACAATCGGCCTGCCCATATGGCTCTTCTCGACCTCTATCGTTCAGAACACCGTGATTCCTGAGCAATCAGGAAAGCAACTAGACGATACCAAAGCTACCCCCCAACCTTCTACTTCGTCTGATTCTCCCTCTCCTCCTTCCTCTTCGCTTGATGAAGCTAGTAAAGCCAAAAGTCAAGTAACTAAGAAGAAGAAGGAGAAGAAGAAGAAAGAGAAGAAGAAGAAGGAGTCAAAGGCGACAGGGGGTAACCAGGCATCATCTAGTGGAAATCCACACACTGCACTGTCAAAGCCTAAATATCCATGTGTAATTTGTAAAGGAGATCACTATCATCGAGATTGTCCCTGCATCCCTGGGATCTTAAGGGACTAGTCTCCTCGTTTGCACAATCCGGTGTCTACAACCTCTGACGATCATGTTGAAAGTACACTGTCAACTAGTGAAAGCGAAACGTCAGGACAAAAAAGGAAAATTAAATTCCCCTGTAAACTGTGTGAAGACGATCACGCTGTCCACCGTTGTCCCTTCCTAGACGAGGCTAAAAGAGTTTTGGATGATCGTTCGGTTTCACCATTACGGCTTCCTCCTGGATATAAGAAACTCTTGCCAAGTCCATCACTAGTTGAAAATCCGACTGACACGCCATTGTGGTCGGTCGAAGCGTCTATCATTGAAGATAAACCATCTGAATCCACACCAGATGAAAGTCAAAAGGTCGAGGCGGCAGTTGACTCAATCTTGCCTTCAGAAGGTCCATCTTCAGATGATACAGTCACTGAAGAGAACAAGAATGACACCATTCAAATTCTCTTCGTAAACACAGATTCCGACGAACATGGGGGCAGTCTACCCATTCCTTTACCATAGGAAGGAAGTTTGTCAGAGTCATATCCGGCCGTCTATTCATTCCCACCTCCAAGCAACCTAGTCGTTTCCTTCAATTGGAATCTACTAGGCAGACCCCATTTATCTGCCAGTGTACCATTTCAAATCATTGCTCAAATATACAGAATGGTCATGGTTGGTACCATCATAGATGAAGGGGCTTCTATGAGTATCCTTTCCTCAACTGCTTGGAAAGTGCTTGGTTCGCCATCGCTTTTGCCTGAAGTGAGAAATCAAACAGGCTTTGACAAAGGAACCGGTCGACCGTTAGGGATCCTTCCCAATGTTCTGATAACATTGAGAAGGAAAACCGTTCACATGAACGTAATGGTAGTCCAAGGACCCCTGGATTATAATCTACTCCTTGGACGCGCCTATATTTATTGCATGGGAGCTAAAGTCTCCTCATTCTTTAGAGTAATGTGTTTTCCGCATGAAGGAAGAGTAATCAAGCTCGTAGACCAACTTTCATTCCCCGGTTCACACATAGCAAATAGTCAAATACCATCCCTGAATGGTATTTTCATGCAAGGAATGTCTCATGAATCCCCAACCCGTCCACCTGATGAGCGCGAGTGATTCGGAGGACATGACTGAAACCCAGGGGGCATGCACCCTGGTCTGTTTCGACAGGAAAACCTTGGGTATAGGGTAGGTTTTCGTGAAGGATATATGACTGGTTTGTGAGATTAAACTGGAATAAGATTCCTTCGTCAAAGTTATGTGAGTGGAGCCAGTTGCACCACTCACCTTTGTTTATTTCGGTAGACATCGCTGAGGAAGTGTTTTGCCTGAAGTATGGATAGAACAATCTTTGGTAACCTGGAAATTTTTCGTTATACCTGGGGGCATGCGAACCTTTTCCCGTGCAAGTGAAGAGCGACCATTTATTTTTAAAGTTTGTATGTCCTCTAACCCTTTAAACTTTTAGGATTGGTCATTTCCTAACTTGCATAAAGAAAGGATGCGGGGAAAAGCTTTGAAAAAATGCCAATTATATGAGACATCCTTATTATACGACTGGATCGAGCAGTTTTAATGTGGAATTCAAGCTCGTTAAAAAATAAACATAAGAAATGAGCAAATGTTCCCCCAGAGTTTAAGCTCATTAAAAATGAACCATTTTCTGGTAAATGACCATCGTGAATGTATTATCATCAACCTTTGAAGCCTTGGTCGTGTTCTCATCATCTCCTCCACTCTGTATTGGCCGATCATTCACCTCCATTTGATTGTTTACCCTTTTTGAGGAACAGCTGCGAAGAGTGATCGTGTTAGTCATCCTTGTGACACTGCCAT
This sequence comes from Pinus tabuliformis, assembly GCA_031772625.1. Lineage (NCBI taxonomy): Eukaryota > Viridiplantae > Streptophyta > Pinopsida > Pinales > Pinaceae > Pinus > Pinus tabuliformis. Next base: position 352,520,517 of record CM062814.1, on the reverse strand, counting down.
GATTGGAAAATTCCAAACCTTACCTGGAATCAGCTGCTACCCGAATTTACCACTCGTTCCTCGAAAAACGAGTCTCCTTTAAGCTCTTTTCATCTAACTCATAAAATATGAAAAGATTGTCGAGCAATTGGCCTCTCTAGCTCGTTAAATTCATCGGAAGTGCTATCCCTCCTTTAGATTTTAATCTTTTTGGACCTGACGGATTATTACACAAAAAGATCAAGCACTTGTTTTGTTCAGCTCGTTAAAAGTATCAGAAATTCATCCCTTTTGTATTGTTTTATACTTTTTTGGACTCAAGGGATTATATGACGAAAAAGGATTATTGGAGTTTTCTTTACATCCCCTTTTCAAACTCTCTAAAATTGAAAAGGACCGAGTTATCTTTGTCGTTAAACTTGTTAAAACTCAATAGCGACAAACTTGTCCATACAGACAAGAATGATTTTCACTATCGCTAGGCTCGTTAGAACATAGCGATGGGTTTGCCCGAAGGGCAAATTATAGAATAAGCATATGTTATCCTCCTCAAGCTTGACAAAAATAAAGAGGTACTGGTCAACAATGACTGGGGAAAAATTAGGAAGAAAACTTGAAGAAACTTTATTGGTAGCAAGTTGCTCTTGAACATGACGCTTTCACTCCGCATCCAAGTCGGGTTGGGTTGTTCCATTCACTGGTCATATCACCATGGGTCCATCACACCATCCATATTTGGGGTTAACGCTACCAATCCATCATGTCAGTGTCGCCGATATGTTCAAGAGAAGTTGCTCAGAGAATTCACTTGTGTTTCATCCACTGCAATACATTTACACTCCATCCTTTCATGACCGCCACCCTGAACCTTATATCATCAGATCGTTTTCACCTCCATTAAAATCATTTGCTTCGTTCCGTGTCATTGATGTGGGATTCACTAAGGCCATCCTATGATGGATCGCTTCTTGTTGACATTAGCGCATTATCTAGGAAATTGATCTAAGAACAACCCTTTCAGTACTTTGAAGCTTGCATGCCTCAATGGCAAGTTTCTCACTTCCGGCGACAGGTTTACATCAATGGCCTTCGACTGAAAGATTTTGCATGGTGTTCGATGCCAAGTCCATTATTCACACCACGTAAATTGTACTGTAGTACCTTGAGGGTCATCATCATTATCGGTGATTCCTCTCGTGCCTGTTAATAGCTTACATCATTGGCTAGTAATCAGGCGATGTCTTTCCATGTTCGACTCTAGAACATCTCTCACATGGATCGACTTGTACTTTGAATGAAGATCGAACGAGATTGAAGACCCTAGATCTAGTTTCATCCATCTGGGTTGCGATATATATTCAGGAAAATAGAGACATCAAATGTACATCATTATGGCACAGATAATCATCCAATCCAAAGGATGATGGCTCTACCAGAATCATCAGTCTGCACTCGTCTCAGTCTGCACTCAGACGAATGTCTGTCTTATGTACGTGAAAATGAATTTATAAAGCTGAGCATGGGAATGCCCACCTCAGCTAGATCATAAAAATATTATGAAGATAATGTATTGTATTGTATCTTATTACAGGTCACCTTCTAGCTCAAAAAAACTTTAGATCCTCATGATAAAGCATTTCACCCGACATCAACAGATTAACGACCTCATGCTTTAGGGGGCAACTGTTATAGACATTTTTGGGTATTTCAACCCCAATCATAAATGTCCATAAACAAAGTGGTCTTAAGTCCCTAAAAGTGTTGTTCCAACATCTAAAAGAACAAGGTCAACTGATTACATCTTCTCCCAGAAGTTCTCCATGAAAAACTACTCAGAACGGGTCAAAACTGGACCATCTCACCTGCTCCATGGTCAAAGTGCACTGCATCCCACCTAAATACACACGGGAGGTGAAATTCATACTGAAAAGCCCTTCTATGGGGTAAGATGGGCGAGAGTGTACAAATGGCAGGGTCAATCTGCAAGGTGGAGGATCATGGAATCTTCCAGAAACTTCTCCTGTGACACTTTCCTCTCTACATTTGCCCAGGGATGAGTAAGAGATCATCAATCTCCAAGTGGAATCAAGAACTATCAGAGAGAGGACACTAATCAAATCTCAAAAGATAACTCATCCCCCTTGTAAACATCTATATATGGATCCCTCATCCCAGAGATCCAGGGGGGCTGGAATTTTGCATCTTGTAAGGAAGTGCTGCAGGTTTCTTGGTGTAACATCATAGTGTTGGGTGATCTAAGCTTTTCATGAGGTGAAGAAGGGCTTTCTTGCTAAGAGGATGATGTTGGGTTAGAACAATTGGTTGTAATCCTGTTTTCTATTCTTGATATTAATAAAGCTATTCAAGTTTTCCTCCACATTCTTGTATGATTGATGATATATGCATTTGTGTGGTCGATATATATCTGGTCCTATATTGTTTATGATAGTAGATCTCTGTTCTTGGATAGTGTTATGCTGCTTTGATTCCACAGGTGCTCTTTGAAGCTAGGTAGACAAGGAAGCGAGTGGCAAAGATCTATCAAAAGGGAGAGGAATCAAGCAAGGAACCAAGCACAAGACAAAGGTTGGTCTCCTTTGTTCCCCTCTTATCTACTTCTCATAAAGGAAAACGAAAGTAGTTTTAGTTCGTTTTTTTCTAAGATAACTACCAGTCTTAGTGGGACTAGCAGCTCTGCATAGACACTAGATTTCCCGGTAACAGAGTGGGGTAGTTCTTTAATGATTCTTGGCTACTTTAGTATTGCTTCTTGGAGCCACAACTTTTTCAGCTTTATTTTGTCCTTGATTTAAAATTTGAGGAATCTTGTTTTATACGATATATAAGGTCTTGGAGCTTACCACTCCTTTGGATGATAGTTCTTTAGCATAACCAATATCTGTTTTGATACATTGTGATATCTGGCAACTAAGAATATCATCCAAGGTTTGTGTGCTCTTCATCCTCTTGTTCAACTTGTCTACTTCAACTCTTAATGATATAATTTTGTCTTCTCATTTCATGCAATCCTCTTCTTTCTCTAAATATGACACTTATTTTTTTCTTCAATTCTCTTTGCCTCTTCAAGTTGGATAATCAAATAAGTGTACTCTTCTTTCAATTGGTGACAAAGGTCTTCTTCATACTTAGACTTTTCTTTTAGATGACTCATTATATGAGAAATTTCTTGTTCCTTTTAATTGATGATATGATCCCTCTTATCAACATCCTACATTGGTTCCTTCATTTTATTAATCCTCGCAATAGATACATCAAGTTTCTTTTACTTTTGATCAACTTCTTCCTTGAGCCTACAATTTTCTTCTTCTATGTTCTTCATCTCTTTCAAAGCATTGATTAATACCTTTTCCATGTCTATTTTCTCTTCTTTGTCTTCTTCATCATTGTGAGAATCATTCATATGATAATTTTCTTGAATCAAAGCATGATCATCATCATCTTTGTCTTGACCAACATTTCCTTGACTTGCGTGAAGATTTTGAATTCTCTCTCAAAGATGTTTAGCAGATGAGCATAATCCTACATTGGATTTCATAGAATCTCGCAGGGCACTTAATATGATACTCATGGCTTTTGAATTGTACTTTATTGATTCATCAATAGACGTATTCATAGAAATAAAAAAATCCCATACATCATTTGTAATAGCTTGCAAATAGGTTTCTATTTTATCTTTCCAAATTAAAAGCTTGATTCAATGATCGGAGGAATTGGACGAACCTATTTCTCTTAGTCAGTTGTAATAGGTTCTAAAATAATTTCAATATCAGGAACAACTTTTGGCTTCTTTTAACACTTGGTGGCTTGCTTCCTTGACTGTCCCATCTTCATTCACTTAATATCTTCCTTCCATTTTTTAAGTTGCTACTGAAGGAATCGACTTTGTTACCAATTGTTGGAAATACTCATAAGGGGGTGAATCAATATTTATTACTTTAATTAGTATTTTTTACTTTTAAAAGCATTAAATTGTATTAGCATTAGTTAAACATAAAAAATCATTAACAACATTCAACAATGCATAGAATCAAGAAAATACACGCCAGAAATTTGTAGGTGGAAACCCTTTTAGGAGAAAAACCACCAAATGCTTCTTAATATTTTTCTTCACTGAATAGTACATCAATAGGAAGCTCCAACTTCCATCATTTTCAGCTGCAAATGAGGGAGGATCCAATGTCGTGGCTTATAGGCTACATCATAATGGATGCATGAACACCATGTTTACGAGCTGCTATTGGAAGGATGCTTCAATGCCACAACCTATGACCTAAAGGATGCTCCAACACCTTGTTTACCAACTATTATTAGATGAACTCTCCAATGCCCTGCAAATACTCCAACCCATCCTATAACTACCTTGCCACCCTAAAGTGTTATTAGGCTTTGACATGGAGGCAACTACACTACCCTACCTTGCACCACCCTGCCACCCTAAACAGTTGGGAGACCACGTTTGACAATTTTTAGATTGGATTCACCTGAGCTCTTAATGATCAAATATAAATACTCTACTCAACTGTCTCTTTTGTATAAATCTAATGCTTTTAACTTCTCAATACATCATGCTCTCTCTGCATATCAAAATAACAACTATTTCTCTTGAATATAAGCTTAAAAGTGAATGTAAGTTCTAAAACCTTAGATGCATCCAATATCTGCTCAACAAAGTTTGCTTCTACTCAGTCATTCCTCAATATCACACTTTGGTAAATCAAGTTATCAACATAAAAGAATTTGTACAACATTTCCAATTTAGTAGTTATCACAACATCTGGCATGGCATCATTATGCTTCCAGATCAAAGACTCGGTCAAACGAGGATATGAGGATAGCCTAGAAACATCCTCTTTCTACTCACCATAGCATTATATCATTTTAGTACAAACACTAATACAACTGTTGCATTTGTCTTGAGATTCCTTACGTCCATAAGGGATTAAGATCAAATTCTACAACTCAAAAAGACATGCTCCACCAATGTTAAACCCTAGAAGTATCTTTTTACATCAACAATAGTAGAAAATTTTGGCCTTATATATCATATATATTAATTCTATTTGAAAAATACCACCAACATGTTCATCATCCATAAAACATACTCAACCATACAACTTTGTAGTAATTTTGATGACAACAATACATACATGTATATTCTTCTTAGCATATCTCTCATTGAAAGACTATCAACGCGTGTTGTATCAAAAATATATTTTCTAACAAATTACACCTTAGAGTTTGGTACAACTTTAACAACCTTTATCCTCGACTTGTCAACTCTATTTCTTACAAACTTTTCAAATATTATTAATGGAAAACTTCTTTCAGCAGCACTGGCAGCATACACAAGCTTGTCATCCAACTTCTCTACTTATGAGAGACTTACAAGTGTTCCCTATTGGGTTATGCTTTCAATCATCATCACAATACCAGAAATTCAATTCAATAATGCAACCAATGGCCTCTTCATTATTTGTCTTGGAGATTTCATAACTTAAACCATACCTTTGTTGATGCTTCAAGATAATTCAATCCTATAGGATGTACCATTTATTACCAACATATCTTACAAGATACTTCAATGATATAGTGCCAAATAGATAGTGCAATCCAATTCTCAGGATTTTTTCTATAGTGGCTTCAAATGTCAACTACAAAAGGAGCCTTATTCACGTCCTTTGTAAGTAGGTCACATATTTGTCTCAAGCCACGAATAGACAAGGTGCAAAACAATATTCAACATATCTTTTATTGATGATTCCATAGGAACGATTTCAGGATCAAAAGTGTTTGGCTTGGTTCCTTAATCAACCAGGTCTAGAGAAAAAAGTTGTTCATTTGTTTTTGAAATAAAATTGCTAAGATGGCATGCCATATTTTTACTCTGAATCTATTTCATTCTACAAAGAGCATCCATGAATCCTGACCCAATCATTTTGTCAAGGCAAAGATCGACATAAGTATGTCCACATACAACAACTCACGTAGTAGGTTTTTATTATTTTAGTTCATTTCACATATAGTTCTTACATGTTTCTCCACACAACTCAATTCACAACAACTCTATTGTCTAATGGGTGTTCGAGCAATGATAAAAAAAGTATTATATAAAATTCTATTAATGGACTTAACCCATGGGTTCATTAGCCTTGGTGTATTAATTTAATGTTCCAAACTTAATGATCTAAATCAACACTAATTCGACTCAATAATGCCAACATAAATGTAGGTGTTGCATCACCCATCACAGATGACACAAGTCTAACATATCGGGTTCTTGGATAGTGATATATGAGATTTTCAGTCATGCTTATAGTCACATTAATGTTCCTTGTCAATGGGTTTTCCTGATACCAATGTGTTAATATTTATGAAGGGTTTTCTTTTTCTATGTATATAAATACCATGAGAAGGAATGTTGTCATTGTAAACATGTGTTGAACTACTTAAGAATACACCTTCAAGATGTTTTCACCATGGAGACTTCAAATCTATGGTCAACATAGTTCATTTCATAGGTCACTTTAATAGAAATAGAATAGAAATAAAATTAGACTTCAAAATAGAAATAGAATAGTTCCCTTGAACATCCGATGAAATCTTAGATAACACACGAAAAAATAGATCAATCTTATAGCTCTGACATGCACAAATGGCGCATTTTAGACCTTGACAATGTCACTAAGAAATGAAGTTATAGGAAATCAAAATATTCTCAAAAATATTTAGGGATATTTTCCCTCAATCCTAGATATAAATGAAAATATAAATCCATAAACCTTCACAAGAAATTTGACCTTTCTTAATGTCCTCAATTTCTACAAGGCCACAATTGAAGACATAAAATACTTCTTCAAATATGTGTTCGATTCATATATTGGAGAGCTAATGAATCTCCCTTTTACAAACACCATAGAGGCTTTTAGTAAGAGGTCTAGCCTTGATATCTCAAATTTAGTTTAAATTTGGAGCCAATTTGATCTTTTAGGAGGGAAAGATAAATTTTGAACTTTCAAGTTTTTTGGTCAAAATCACTTCTTCTATTTAGACTAATTTAGATTTGAATCTATATTTCCTCCATAATTAATAAAACCACAACAAATATTAATTTAAATCTTTAATAGAAAAACCCCTGTGGCTTCTATATTGCATTAATATGCTAGCTAGTGAGAAGTTACCACGTCATTTTCTTCTAGGGTTCTTAACCACAAGGCAGTGGCATTGACCTTCCAAGAGACATATCTTACAAAATGTGAGGAACCAAGAAACATAGAATTTACCATTAGAATCGACATGATGGGGAGCATCAAATGTCAATGATTACGGAGGAAGATTCACTGATATTCACTCTCAAAATATTCATCACGTGCATGGCTTCTAGGGCTTTCTATGGGCTTTAACTAATGGAGCTTCCAATTTGATGACAATCTAGACAAACTTAAGAGCATCAAAGGATGATGTTGACATCAATTGAAATACCATTCAACACCTGTAAATTAGCATAGGGGATCAATGCCTCCAATAGGTTGTTGTGTATAAAGTAGTATAGGGGATTTGTGTCTCCTACAGGTTGATGCTTACAAATTTATGTAATAGTGATCTTGAATTTGATCTAAGGCAAAAAATAAGGTATTACAGGCTCATGTGCATGGATGTGCCTATCTTATTTTTTGCAAATGATCGATAAGATTATGAAATACACACGCAATGAAGCAGTTAAGGAAAACATAATAGGAAACACATATAAACACAACAAGTTTAATAAGGAGTTCACCCAATACTCCTTGGCTACGTATCCTAGTCCAGCCTTCAGTGGTGGCCTCTCTATTATGTTTTCAAGCAGAGTTTTTACAACAGTGAGCTCAATTTGAGTCTCACTCAACAGATACAAATTAACAAGACTGTACTTGGATCCCCACCAAGTTTCTGGAGTACATAATCTCTCCTTACTGAATCTTGACCTCTATTGGTCACAATGGCATGAGTCCAATCTGAGACTCAATACATGACAGGCATATACAGAGGAGTTCGCTTGAACCTCTCAAGCCTTCTCTAGAGTACACAGACTCTCTGACTCTCTCTGTCTCTATCCTAATCGTGGCTCGATGTTGCCTTCACTTCTGTAGGTTAGCTTGACTTCTTCTCTTTGCTCTCTCCTTGCTTCTTTCTCTCTGTCAGTTTATGTCTTTAAAGCCAATCTGCTTCTTGGTTGTTCATTTCTGCTTCCCAGCTTTTCGGTTTCCCTGACTCTGTCTGTTTGAATCCCTCTACCCTGCATCATCAGTCACTATATAATGCTTCATAGGGAGGTGGCCACCTATTTCGTAATGGATGAGTGTCAGTTCTCTTGGACATGGCCATTTATTCCATTAACTCTAAGAATGCCCATGAAACACGACTTTCTGCAATCGCATTGGCCATATCGAACTTCAAATCCTATAGAACCCTACTTTTTGACCCCGTCAAATCCGGTCATCCATAGGAATGCGTCTCTACCGTTGATCTGGGGGTCCCAAATACTATGGTCATCATTCATATCGGGCGGCTAAGTAGCATGATGTTTACTTGTCCGATGTGAACGGTTTTCTCTCTCTTCTGCTAGACGCATGGCACTCGCTGTATGGCATCGGGCGGAACTCAGTTGAAACCGCTTACCACTCGTAGCCTCTCTGATATTCTGCTAGTTTTGTGGAATCCTTCTTTCACAGAATCAAAACGATATCTGTTGCATTTTATAATTTTTCAGGTCCAAGTGCTTGTGGCCTTTCCTTCTTTGAGGGGTTTTCCCTGCGATATGCGATTAGTAACTTGTTGCTAATTGCATATCAGAAACTACCCCCGTTTCTCGAAATGGACTCTACCTTTGCTAATTTGTGAGAGCATGCGCTACCATGGGCTGACGGTCTATGCGCTTGATCGATGGTCCTCCTTTCTCCACGCTGATCACAAATTGCAACTGTTACGAAGATATCTCCGATAAGCTTGATCTTTGTAAGACTTTTAATCCTTGACATGATTTTTAAAGAGTTCATGAAAACTTTGAGAGTGTTCTAGGATCCAATTTGGATCATGGCCTTCCCACTGAAAAATATTTTGGACCACCAAAATTTGGTTCTTATGCATCAATCAAGTGAGGATATAGAGTCCTCGCTTACCCAATTTCTATCCATCTTGCACTTCTTGGTTTTGAACCTTGAGTCCAATTTTGAGGTACTCAACATCCCCTCTGTGCGTGGTTCTCATCGTCTTGTTCATAAATATATGTTCCTGCAACTCATTGAGATATTTAGGCAACAGATCATCAATAGAAGGAAATTAGCTCTGCTCTTCGGGATCTTCAATTAATGAAGGTTCAAATAGTCTCAAGATTTCTACATTACTACTGAATAGATGTGCATGTAAGCTAGAAAATCAAGGTGAAAAGCATTCTCACCAATTTTCTCAAGTATCCTGAAAGGTCCATACCTTATTGGCTTCAGCTTCTTACCTTCACCTTGCATTCTGTCTTTGCTGATATACAGCTAGAATTGATCACCAACTTGGAAACTATGCTTAGTCCAATGCTTATCATACCTTGCCTTATACTTGGTTTGGCTCTTTTCTAGTTGTTCCTGTACTGCCTGGTGAATCTCTTGGATCTGTTCAATGAACTTGGTTGCCTTGTCCACATCACTGTTTCCATCAACCGCTATGTCTTTACTAAAGACAAAATAGAGAGGGAGACCTTGGTATGAAACAAAAATAGGTCTTAAAAGGAGATCTCTGTGTAGAAGAATGTTTAGCTTGGTTGTAATCATGTTGCACATAACACAAATGTTCATCCCAAAGCTTGGGATGCTTGCTGCAATATCCCCTAAGCAATTGGATCACTATCTAGTTGACCACCTCTGTTTGGCCATCTATTTATGGATGAAAGGTTGTGCTCTTCTTTAGTCTGGTGTCCATCAATTCCCACAGGCTCGACCAAAATTTCCCAACAGATCGGGAATCTCGATCAGATACAATGGAAGTGGGTAATCCAAAGTGAACACATACATGCTGGAAGAACAACTTTGTTGTTTGTTTAGCTGTAATCTATTTGTTACAAGGTATTAAAATATACATTTTGCTAAACCTATCAACAATAACATATAAATAGTCATGACCTTTTCTAGATTTAGGTAGTCCCCCAACAAATGCCATGGAAATACTTTCCCAAAGATGAGAAGGAACTGGTAGTGGAGTGTACAAGCCTAGTTTTCTATTACTAGGCTTGCTTTTAGCACACATGGTACACCCTCTTACATATCTAGAAAGTGTTTCATGCATTTTTGGCCAATAACAGAATCTTTGCGGCTGTGCAACTATTTTACTTACACCAAAGTGACCTGATATTAGAGAAGTGTGTGCTTCTCGAATTATCTTTACTCTTTCAGTTTGAGGAATGCATAACTTTCCAAAATGATACAAGAGTTGGTCCTTAACATGATAATCCAATTCTTCTACTTCTTTTCCATGACTTAAAGTTGCATATACATCTTTAAAGTCTATATCTTGAGAATATTGTTCAATGTAGCTTTCATGCATTACTGAGTTATGCTTAAGTATAGTAGATTCATTTATGATTGGTCTGGACAACATATATGCAACTTTATTCTATATGCCCTTTTTATATCTGATGATGAGATGAAACTGTTGTAGAAAACCCATCCACCTATAGTGTCTTGATTGCTACAACTTAGTTTGAGTGTAAATATTGAAGTGGTTGATGATCAGTATGTATAACTGTCTCTTTGTCCATTAGATAATGTTTCCACTTTTTCATACTCTGTACTAATGCATACAATTCTTTATCATATGTGGGATAATTAACTACTGTAGAATTAAATGTCTCAGAATGATAACATATGGGTTTACCGTGCTGCATCAACACTGCTCCCATGGCATAGTCACTGGCATCGGTTTTAATCTCAAATGGTCTTTGAAGATCGGGAAATGCTAGTACTGGCGCTGCACTAATCTTTTATTTTAAGGTGTTGAAGGCTATCTGCTGTTTGCCTCCCCGCTGAAACACCTTGTTCAATCCTATTAAAGCATGTAAGGGAGCTACAATCAAGGAAAAGTTAGCAATAAAGTTTCTCCAATACCGTGTTTCTCTTAGGAAGCTTTTAACTTCTGTAGCAGACTTGGGTTTAGGCCAATTTATAATGACTGCAACCTTAAAGGGATCTATCTTCAATCCACCACCCCCTACAATATCACCCAAATAATTCAAAGATGTTTTGCCAAATTCAGATTTTGATAGCTTAACATAGAGATTTTCTTTTTTCAAAACATCTAGAGTCTTCTTTACATGCTTCAAATGTTATTCCCATGTTTTACTAAATATAAGAATGTCGTTTAGATATACAAATCATCAATAAAAGGCCTGAGTACATCATTCATTACTCTCATGGAAGTAGTAGGAGCATTTGTTAAGCCAAAAGGCATAACCAACCACTCATATAATCCATGCTTTGTTTTGAAAGCAGTCTTCCATGCATCTTGCTCTGCGACTCTCACCTGATGGTAACTACTATGCAAGTCCAACTTGGAAAAGTAAACAACTTCTTTCAACTAATCTAATAGATCATCTATGCGAGGAAGGGGACAATGGTTTTTGATCGTTATCTTATTCAGTGCTCGGTAATCAATGTACATTCTCCATGAGCCATCTTTATTTCTCACCAAGATGATTGGAGACCCACATGGTGATGTGCTAGGTCTTATGGACCCTTTCTCAAGCAACTCTTGTACCTGCTTCTTGATTTCTGCATTCTCTAAAGCGGATAACTCGTACATTCCAATGTTAGGAAATGGAGCATCTTGCTGCAAATTAATATCATGTACTATTTCCTTTTTGGGTGGCAGACTTTTAGGTTCTTGAAATAGTATATCATATTTTGAAACAAATTTTTCTAAATCAGCTTGCTATTTAGCACCACAACCTTCAAATACATTGGTTTTATCAGGTTTCTTTTCCTTTAAAACCGTTAGTAAAAATTGTTTGCATGAATTTACAATTCTTTTCATCTGCCCTGAGTTTATGAGAGTATAATTATTCTTGAGTTTATGAGCTCTTACAATATATTCAATACCATCTTTAACGAGTTGATACCTATTTTCAGCTCTATAGAAAATTGCTTTTCTATCGTACAAGTAAGGACTCCCCAAAACAATTCCAGATATATTCAAGGGAATTACATCTAACTCAACCTCATCTACATATCATGAACCAATGGAAAACCTAAGTTTACATTGTCTAGTCACTTGTATGTTTGTTTTATCACATAACTAACCCAATGGATATGGCTTCTTGTGAGCTGTGGTTAGTAATCCCAGTTTCTTTACAATTTCTTCAGAATTAAGTTTACTTGTGAACCACTATCAAATAAAGTATCAATCTTTTGATGCTTGGAAATAACTCTAATATGAAAAAGCTCATGTCTCATTCTCTCATTTTCTTCACTATCAATAGTTTGTGTAGAATTACTAGTAGATGCTTCAAAATTTTTACCTTTTATACCCGTGGTTGTGACTGTTGTTTCATCCCCTGAGTCTAACCCCAAATCCTTCTGAATAGCTGCAACAGTCTTCTTCTTTTTGGCATGTACTTCTTGGGTTTCAGCTCCTGATGCAGAATCCAGCAGTGTTCATCATCATGCCCATCCTTCTTGCAGTGAGTGCATGAAGGTTTGGTATTTTGTACAGCAATTGCCTTCCTCTCTTTCCATTTCTGCTTTCTCTTTTCCTTGTTCTTGCTTGCAGTGGGTTTTGATGATCCCCCAACTTCTGGGTTCACATTCTTACCCCTAGCCTCTATATGTGTAGCTTTAATAGATACCTCATCTATGCTAGTAGGATTAAACATGAGAATGGTATGTCTCAAATAACTATGTAGACCACCTATATACTTCAGCAGAGTTTCAGGTGAGTCTAAAGAAATTCCTAGAATCGAATATCTTTTTCTAAATTCTTGGGTGTAACTTTGTACACTTTTCCCTTTCAATTGGTGAAGAGTTTTCCAACTCATCATAGCTTGCTGCATATAAGCTAGTGGATAGAATTGTTTTTAAATTGCAGAAACAAATTCACTCCAGACAAAAAGGATTTTACCATGCCTCTTCATGTTAGCATGTGTCTTGCCTTCCCACCATACCAAGGCAGTTCCTCCAAGGCGTAGGCTGGCCAATTAAATCTTAATTCTATCCAAATCAATGCTCTGCACCCTGCAATACACATCAATCTGTTTAATCCAATTATCCAGCTTCTCTGCATTCAACTCTCCATCATATATCAACAAATCAAATTTAACATCTAATTTAATCAAAGATGTTTTCTTGTTATTTTCGAGGCTATTAGGAGGTGTGGGAAGCTTTTCTTCTTTCCATTTGCCTTTAGAATGGTCATTGAGGAGAGATTCTTCTGCTCCTTTTTCTTGTTTGGAGTTTGATGAATCTCCATCTCTACCTTTCTTAAATTTTCTATACATTTCCTCTACCATGGCTCTCATAGTCAAGAAATTGTCCATGAATTGAGGGTCTGATTCCAAGGGAATTTCTTCTAACATTTCCCCCTAATATAGACTCTACCAATTTCTAGGTTAAATTCGGCCAATTCTCCTCCTCCTAGTTTAAGCTTTGATCTAGTTATCATTCACTAATAGTCCAACACAAGTTTTTCTAGCTTTAGCAACCTAGAGGTATGATACCACTTGATCTGGAATTTGATCTAAGACAAACAATAAGGTATTACAGACTCATGTGCATGGATGTGCCTATGTTATTTTGTGCAATGGTTCGATAATATTGCAAAATACACACGCAATGAATTAGTTAAGGAAAACATAACAGGCAACGCATATAAGCACAACAATTTTAATAAGGAGTTCACCTAATACTCCTTAGCCATGTCTCCTGGTCCAGCCTTGAATGGTGGCCTCTCTATTATGTTTTCAAGAAGATTTTTTACAACAGTGAGCTCAATTTGAGTCTCACTCAACAGATACAAATCAGCAAGACTGTACTTAGATCGCCCCAAGTTTCTGGAGTACATAGACTCTCCTTACTGAATCTTGACCTCTATTGGTCAAAATGGAATGAGTCTAATCTGAGACTCAATACATGACAGGCACATACAGAGGAGTTCGCTTGAACCTCTCAAGCCTTCTCTAGAGTACACAAACTCTCTGACTCTCTCTGTCTCTATCATAATCCTGGCTCAATGCTGCCTTCGCTTTTGTAGGTCATCTCGACTTCTTCTCTCTGCTCTCTCCTTAATTCTTTCTCTCTATCAGTTTCTATCTTTAAAGCCAATCTACTTCTTGATTGTTCGTTTCCACTTCTCGGCTTTCTGGTTCCTTTCCTTTGTCTGTTTGAATCCCTCTGTCCTGCAACATCAATCACTGTATAATGCTTCACAAGGAGTTGGCCACCTATTTCGTAACGGATGAGTGTCAGTTCTCTTGGACATGGCCGTTTATTCCGTTAACTTCAAGAATTCCCATGAAACATGACCTTCTACCAGCACATCATCTGTATCGGACTTCAAATCCTATACAACCCTACCTGTTTACCCTGTCAAATCCATTCATCCATCGGAACGTGTCTCCACCGTTGATGGGGGTCCCAGATCCTACAGTCATTATTGATATCAGGCAGCTAAGTAGCATGATGTTTACCCATCCAATGTGAACGATTTTCTCTCTCTTCCGCCGAATGTGTGGCACTCGCTGTATGGCATTAGGCGGAACTCAGTTGAAATTTCTTACTGATCGTAGCCCCTATGATATTCTGTCGGTTTTGTGGAATCTTGTTTTCATGGAATCAGAACAATATCCATTAAATTTTATAATTTTCTAGGTCCGGGTGCTTGCAACCTTTCCTTTTTTAAGGGGTTTTCCCTGCAATATGCGATTAGAATCGCATATCAGAAACTACCCCCATTTCTCGAAATGGCCTCTACCTTTTCTAATTTGCAACAACGCGCATTACCATGGGTCGATGGTCTGCACGCTTGACCGACGGTCCTCGTTGCTCCGCACTGATAACAAATTGCAACTGTTACAAGGATATATCCGATAAGCTTGATCTTTGTAAGACTTTTAATCCTTGACATGATTTTTCAAGAGTTCATGAAAACTTAGAAAGTGTTCTAGGATCCAATTTGGATCAAATAGTAAGTTAGTTCCTACAAGATATTTCATGTAAAGGATTTTTATGGTTTTATCCTCTAAGTATTTCATATATATCTTGTGTTCCTTTTTCATTTTATGATATTGGTGTTTTATGATGTTTGACTAGATTTAAGTAAGTAAAATTTGTCATTATATTAATTTCGCCTCCTCCTCCCCCCCCCTTCAGTATAACTATGAATCTAATTTTTTTGTGTGAAGGTTTTCATTCAACACCCTTCCAAGTCTCCAAGAAACATTTAATAGTGGTAGTATCTCACCCCTTTAAGTATATAATTCCTCAAAATATAATTGTAGGTGCTCCCTCTCCTCTATTTTCATAGACAAATACTTTCACCCCTAAAGCCATATTTAGGGTGTATCTTTACTTGGATATGCATGAAATCTTACCCGTTTCCACATGTATTTGGTTGTTGTTTGCTAGAAGCTTTCCATCTCCATGGGTCTCCTAATTTATAACATTCTTTACCATGTTTCTTCACTTTCTAGGTTGGAAGTTTGATAATTTACATATTATATAATGGACCCCATAATTATTTCTCATCACTATGCTAAACCATGCCCTCAGACTCTTAGTTGTTATCATATGTTGGTTAGTCATACTAATCCATTCTTGCGTTATTAATTGGCCTCTTATCACACCATGATCAATAGACCATTTTCATTCTCACCATCCACTCATCCCCCTATATAGAGAGAAACCCATGGGGATCAATCCCTTCATATATTTTATCCCTACACTTGCCCCTTCATACAAGCAATTTCATAATTTAGATACCCATCTCCATGTTTGTAGATTCAACCCCAACATAATTCTTTCATTAGTTATAAATTGTACATAGTATCCTTTATAGGATGAAAACAATTCTTTCACCATCATAGCTGATGGAAAACTTTCTCATCCAATGATAGTCCTAATTTTCCTTTGTTAGAGCATCTATATTAAATCACCTAAACTTGCTTGAGATCCACTGATGTCAACCTTTTATGTATCCCGGTGCCTCTTATAGTGGTCCCTAATTACCTACATCAGTTTATATCCATTTGTAGTCCATACACTTTTAGGTACAATTTGACACACAAGTTAGAACATTTTGGTTCCCTTTCACACAAGATTACATTATGTTTGACTAGGTTTTCACTACTGCTAATACTAGTGATCAATTATGCTTCACACAATGAAAGTATCAAGATTCATCTTCACGTCTCTTTTGAATTCTTCCATCATTATGAAAATTTTCACTCATTATAGTTTCGTATTTGTGTCATCTTCAATCGAATTCTAAGGGTCCTCTCCCCTTAGCGATCATATTGTCATTCTTTTCAACATTAATTCACTTGTTTCAGGATTGAGGTGGTATCTTGAATTTCATTATCCATTAGAATTATGAAACTCAAATTTAATAAAGATACTCATAATATCTCCTTACTTCCATTGGCTCTACTTATGTTTGACATTGACACTTATTCTTAGTTTCAATTGAAGACCTTTGAGATTTACTAGTACCCCATGGGTGATGCATATTTCTACTTCATAGATTGACCTCCTATAGTGATCTCTTTCATTTCAAATAAGATCCACTAACATATTATCATTTACTATAATCATATTTTGCTAAAATCATGAGCATCACACATGCATGGTTCATTGGTACAAAGAAAATAAATTTTTAGTGTTGCTTATTTTTCATGTGGGTTCTTCTCCTCCTTTTCTCCTTGGTCTCTCTCTCCCTCAAGCATCAAGTCATAGTATCAAGTATAGGATATAATGACATATTTGAGTTTGACATCTTATCTAATCTCACATATCACTTGCACAATTGTTATCAAATCACTCATAAAACTATATTGGTGATCACTAGGGTCATTATTAAAATATCATAACAAAGGATACTAATGGCTATTAAACATCATCTTAAAAAGTAATTAGATTTTTATTTTTTTAATCGGAAGTGATATTTTTTATGTATCCCCATAGATTACAGTGTTGGTTTTATGTGATCCACACAACTAATCATTCTATAGCCACGTAGATACATAGGAAGTGGAATTTCACCAACATTCAATGCAATAAATATTAAAATCCCATCATATTTCAGTTCAAGGTGGTACACCAAGTTTGTTCAGATTCCAATGACATTGAAGAGGAACCCTATGGTGGATCTAAGATCTCATCATGGATATAAAACTATAAATTGAATGAGTTTAATTCACATCATGAATTAATTATAACAAAGTATGAAGGCCTATAAATAACATCCATGGGAGAGCATTTAAGAAAGAGAAGTTTTAGTATGTTTATGCTACCAAAAGTATTTTCACAACTACCTAAGCTTATCAACATTCACATTGTTAGCATCACTTCCATTTATTATAAGAGCGTTAATAATTTGAGAGATTTATCACTTTTTTGAGATTGAGAGAAGCAATTCCAAAGAACATCAAAGGACCTTTCTTATGAGGCAAAAGGTAGATTCATTAATTCTACTTCTCCCTTTTTTTTGTGTCTTTCTCAAGGCCACTAAATTTTCATTCCATTATGAATAAAAATAATAGTTTACTTCTTAAAGGCATGGTACTATTACACATTTGATTTTTCCTTTGATCGGGTATTACTTTTTCTTACCAAAAATATTTGTAGATTCTCCATAGTTTAACATTAAGGATTGAATTTTATTATTTTATATTAATATTTAAAATTATTTATCTACAAAATGATTGGTTCAAGTCTTATTCTATAATGATTGTTAGTGTAGCCTTTGCATAACATGATTCCATGTGGATAAGTGCCTTTATTTTTCTGCCATAATTTTTTGATGTAGCAATATTTATTCCATGATTTTTAAATACTTTTAGAATTTTATTTTTTAAGCTTCATAGGAAACCAACAAAAATGAAAATCCTTGAAAATATTACACTCACGTAAATAACATATTTACCATTAATTACAATCCACCATAATTTAAGCAAATATTTGCATAAAAAATAAATAGTAACAAGATGCAAATCTTATTAACTTAATTATTGTATGATATTTAAATAACTTTTATAATAAAAATTATTAACCAACAAGTTAGAAATTAATAAGTATTGTTAGTTAACAAGTTTAAAATTTTATTAATCAAATTAAATAGCTTCTTTCATAAAGAAAATACAATAGCATAAACTCATTAATAATTAAGTGAAAATCAATTCAAATCATAAAATTTTATTATATATATATTGCATCTTAGCATATGCCACACCAGCCCTAAGCTGATTGGATCTATCATGTATCCCCCCCTAGGATGGGCACAACAAATTTAGTGAGGTTTGATCTTGGTTGCATTGCTAAGAAGGCTCATCCTCAACTAGTTGTGTTAGTGGGACTGACTTTTATTTAATATATATTAAAAATAGTTAGACACTAAAGAAAAATAAAATAGATTCATTTTATTTCATACAATTATTTTAAAAATGGAAACTACTTGTTTATATTACGTGAGTATTTGTTTTTTATTACAAAATTTGGTTTAGGTGCATGAAAACGAAATTAATTTAAAAAAATAAATTAAAATATAGTAAATAAATTATATAATTTTATTTAATATCAATAAGAAATCGGTAAAAAAATTAATAAGAATAATAAATTAAGATGGTTATCAATTCAAACAACAAATAACTATATAAATCCATTTTTAATATTTATAATTTTTGTGTTAAGTCTAGAAATATCTCTTTTTTACCATCCTTTTTGCCATCACATTTCACCTTTCTATTATTTTTCTACAAAAGTCTCAGCATATTAAGGCCAAGATCAATACCTACCAGGTATTAATCATCCATATTTAATTTTTCTGTTTTTAGTGAAATTATGACAAAATTATCTTGCAATTACCAAAATTTGTATATTCTACAACTAATATTCATTTCCGCAGCGGAATTTGTTGTTAGATAGGTCATGGTATTCCAAAAGAAGAAAGAAGACTATCAAAAGTTGACATTTGGCTTCCAGATGGTTAACCACCTACTCAGATTGCTTGGTAAGCTAAGTGAGATCAGAGATCTTGAAGTCAAAGACTGAGTCAAACTTGGAAACTACGTGTTTAACTTGGAAACTACGTGTTGCAGTTAAACACTGGAAGCAGAGAATCTAGCAAGCTAGGCACTTAGCTGTTAAAACACAAAATATCCTATGAATTTATTTTCCACTAGCAAGTCATAAAGATATTGGAATCTTAGTTATCAATATCATAGGGGTCAAATTTGCTTACAGTTTATCGACTTTAAACTCTTTCAAAGTCATTTTTATTTTTTTTATAAATAACAATAAGTGAGATAAAGAACACAATAGTGGAGATTATTTTTATTAATTTTATAATCATTTTTTGGAAAAATTGATACGTTGTTGTCTTAATATAAGTTCTTATTACTTTCTAAATGTGTGCGTGAAGAATCATTGATTGTTAAATCAACCCTGCACTCTGGGAGGCCCCCTGCGAGCTGTAAGGTTTTGCTTTAGTTTTGCATTATTGTTAGCATTAACGTTTCTTTTAAAGTTTACTTGTAGCTCTGCTTTTCGTTACAGTCATTTTTACAGGGTACTCATAAACCAAAAATACCAAAAAGAGTTTACTTATGCTATGCATTTTTGATATCATTGTTTAGTTGTTTTAGCATTCAATTTCAATTTCTTTGAGTCATTTCCTTGTTTACATTTAACTTCTGATATGCTAAACAAAGTACATTTTAGAGGTTGATGCACACATTAGTAATTAGTATTGAGTTAAAGTTTCGCATTTTAGATTTCATTGTCATTCTCGTTTTGAAGCAACTTTATCTTTTGTAAACTAAATTTCATTATCAAGTTTTCATATTTGTCAATTAGCTTAAAGATTTCCTTTTAGGAACTAGTGCATAATGAGTTTGATTCCATAGCAGTAGAGTTAAATAATTTTCTTTCATGTTCAATTTTCAAGCATTTCCTTTTGACAATTAGAATTAAGTGTGGATTTATGCAATATAGATAAGATCTTTTATTTTCAAAATCTCAGCTTAGATAGGACTCTAGATTGAAAGAACATGTGCGTTGATTCTCTCCAAATTGTATAAAAAGCATTCATTCATCTTTAAAATTAGTTTCATTCTTAGATCACTTAATTTACAAAATAAATCCTAGCATATATAGTGCACATACACTTCACAAGTACATGAATCTTGGTTGACATTTAATGAAGTAAATTAAAGGTAATTAATTCATAAAACATTTTGACACCGTTGTCGAGGAAGTGTATATAGGATTCCATTTTTGTATTTCATTTTAGGAGGTTTTATTTTGATAAAATTGAAAAATGATAAAAATATATTTATGCATAGAGAAAGGGATTCTAGGGGTAGATTTATAAGTAGAGGTAGAAGTTCAATTCCAACATCACCACTCACTCCACCTAGACTTTGTAGTGCCGCACCATCCAACCATACTCGTATCCCATCATTGGTAGGTAGAGATAAACTTCCTAAGGTGTATAGGTCATAAATCTAATCTGGGGATTCACCAACTTCTTTGTTATGAAACCAGCTCACAAGATATAGAAAAGATAGAACAACGCCTTAGAAACCAGCCTCTTCGACGGGGCAACCTCCTTTACATTACACAAATGAACAATTATTGGATGATACAAATGAAAATACCTCCTTTCTATATAGAGGAGAATATGGAGTCATAATATAATAAGAGTCGACATAACAATAATAATGTAAGGGAACAACAATAAAAATAGTGGGCTTCTATGGGGAACAATAGAAACAATATGGGGACTACATGGGCACAACAATATAATAAGGGGGTTGCACTAATAACAATAAGGGGTTATACTGGTAGTATAGGGACCTAACATACCCCTCTCCTTCAAAAAGTGTTGTCCTCAACACTTGAGTTCTGGATGCTTCTATATAAAATTCTCTTCCTCCCATGTGGAATCTACAACAGGTAAGTTCTTCCACTTGATGAGATACTCTGAAATTGATCGATTTCATAGCTATCAATTTCTTGTTTCTGTGACTGCTTCAGGTTGCAATATGATTTTTTTTTCGTCAAGTTCTGGTGATATTGTTTGAACTAGGATATTCTGCAAATTTTGAATGAGTTCCCACACTTCTTCGCCATTTTTCCATTCATCCTTTGCTTCATTTATCCAATCTAGTTGGATAGTAGAAATAGCACAAAAAAATGCTTCCACATCCTCATCCTCATCCTCTCTTGAGGGTGCATTTGCATCAACGTTTTTCTCCCCTTTTTTGTAGATGATTTCAAAGTCATAACCCAACATCTTTATGACCCATTTTTGTTGTTCTTCTGAAGATAATCTTTGTTCTAAAAAGTATTTAAGACTATCATGATCCGTTTTTACCTTTAAGTGTCTTCCCATTAGGTAAGGTCTGATGTTTGGAGGAACACTTCCTGGAATCAAATGAATAGCATAATCATGATCACGAATAGGTGGGAGGCCTTTGGGAGTCTCAAATGCCTTGGAATGATTGTCCAAGACTTTTTGGAGATATGGAGAAATATATTTTGATGTGGGAACCTCTAGCGAACATAATTGTGCAATTACGCCTTGTTGTTCTTTCTTTAGAAGCTTTGTCATTCCGTTAGAGCTGATTATCTTTCCCTGTTTTTGTGCAATACATCTTAATTCAAATTCCTTTCCTTTTGAAAAAAAATTCATGAAAATTTCTTGAAAATCAAAAGCTATTGTACCCAAGGATTGTAGCCATTATACTCCTAGTACAACATCAGCACCACCCATTGGAATGGAAAACATTGGGCTATTAAATACATATTCTCCCATGGATAGCTTGATATTATGGCACTTTCGAGAGAAATTTATGGTTCCTCCACTTGAAACCGTCACTTGACACATTGGTGTTGGATATAGGAAGAAATTCAATTCCTTGGCTTTCTTACAATGAATAAAATTATGGGTACTACCCAAATCAATCAACAATATTACCTTTTTCTTCTTGATATGTCCTTCTATATTTATAGTTTAAGGAGTGGTAATTCCGACCAATGAATTACAAGATATGGTCAGATTCATTTCTTCTTTCTCTGGGGTCGGTTCCTGGTGAGTATCATTTTATTTTGATGTTTCTTGATCTTTTTATTCCTAATATTTCACTGCTTGAACCTTCGTCTTCTTGATATGTCCTTCTATCTTAAGAGTTTGAGGAGTGGTAATTCTTGCCAATGCAGTACAAGATATGGTCGGATTCATTTGTTCCTTCTCTAGGGTTGGTTCCCGGTGTATATCCTTTTCTTTTGACGTTTATTTATCCTTTTCTCCCCCCTCTTCACAATCTGTGTAAAATAGTTTCTTCTCAGCACAATTATGACCTTTAATGTACTTGCTATCACAATTGTAACAAAGCCCTTTTTCTCTTTCTTCTTCCAATTGTTGTGGTGTCAATCTTGTAGGTTGTGGAAGGTTAGGAGAAAGAACACTTCCATCTTTATAGTTGTGAGGGGTAGACTTTCTTGTTGCCATAATTTTTCTTTCCGTTTTTCTTGCCAACTTGAATTCCTTCTCCAATGAGTCAGGTTCCCAAAGGCAAACCTCATGTTGGATGTTATATTTTAAAGTCCCTATGAAGACATCAATCCTCTACTTATTTGGAATATCATTTACGCTTATATTCAATTTTTGAAAGCCCTCGATGTGCTCATCCATTGAACCCTTTTGTTTGAGATTTATCAATTGGCTAAAGAAGGTGTTTCTCTTTGTATCCTCATAATGTGCTATCATTTCGTCTATGAAAATTTACCACGTGACAAGTGGTTTATGAGAACAAAGCCCTTTATACTGTAAAAGTTGGCTAAGTTCTAAATATAAAGATGCAATACGTACCTTTCGTAATAGTTGCACCTCATGTAATCAAAATATTGCTCCATCTGTAGTATCTAATTTACCGGATCTTTGCCATCAAACTTCCTCATATAATTTTTTCTTGATTTTAGGATATTGATCTTGAAACGATAGTAACTCTGTAATTTTGGATCTTTAAGTGCCGAAATATCGGCCAGTGATATCTCTCTGAGTCCTCTTTCTAGCCCCGCAAGTCTGATCGCAATTGGATTCTCGAAGAAAGAGTTATGTCTAATCTCTCTTGATGACCTAATTATAAACTAGTTCAGTAGAGCTAACTTCTATGACATGCCACATGTCACTGTTTTGACCTTAGGTTCTAACACTGATACCAAACAAACAACAACCTATGTTATTTCTATCACCTTTTACAAAATTTGAATTAGATGCTCTGAGAGAGAGTTATGACAATTTTCCCAAGGTCACATGTTTGAGGTGTAATTTGGGGGCCTGCAGAAACCCTAAATGTCTTGGACCATATCTCTGAAAATATAGCAATGACAAATATGTAATTCGAGCCCGAGCTTCACCAAGATTTGAAATAAAACGGGTTTGATTTAGAATCTAAAACTTTGTATAAAACAAATTATAGTGAAAATTCCATAATGACATGTTTGAGATGGAATTATAGAGCTTGCAAAAACCCGAACTTCCTCAGATCATATCTCCGAAATATAGCAAGACAAGATCTGAAATTTGGACCCGAGGTTGAGAACGATTTTGTCTTAAATGGGCTTTGTTTTTATCTTCTGAAACATCGTAGAAAATAAGTTATAGCAAAAATTCCATGAAGACCTGTTTGGAGCAACAAAACTCTAGAATCCAAAGCTCTTATACCAAATGTTATGAAACTAGCTCACAAAATGATAGAAAAGATAAATCAATGCCTTAGAAACCAGCCTCTTTGAGGGGAAACCTCCTTTACATTACACAAATGAACAATTCTTGGATGATACAAATGACAATACCTCCTTTCTATATATAGGAGTATAAGGGGTCATAATATAATAAGAGCCGACATAACAATAATAATGTAAGGGTACAACAATAACACTAGTGGGCTTCTATGGGGCACAATAGTAACAGTATGGGGACTACATGGGCACAACAATAAAATAAGGGGGTTTCACTAATAAAAATAAGGGGTTACACTAGGAGTATAAGGACCTAACATTCTTCTACAGAGTTTGTAGTTAACGAACTTGCATCCCCAACATAAGGAGTAATTTTCCTCTCTTCAATAGGAGAACAACATCTAGGACAAGAAGTAGAGGTGCCTAGTGAAGAAGAAGAAGGATAACCTTATTTAACATACCATTAGTAGAATAACCATAAGAATATCTAGATAATCCTATTATAGAACCTTATATTAACTCTAAAGAATATACAATGGTAGGGGAAGGAGAAGGAGAAGTGCATAATGTAGATGGCGGTGAATTTAGGGTTACACGTAGAAGAAGCAGAGGAGTAAATAGAGGAGGAGGTGGCGGTTAAGTTGGTGGTAGAGGTGGTATGGGAGAACCAAATCCTTATGGATTTCCCATCTTTGATGAAGATACCAAAACTATAATGAAGAACATCTCACCCTCCATCCTCCCTAAATTCCATGGTTTAAGACATGAGCATCTCGAAACATTTATTTTTGAGTTTGAAGTTCTATGTAAAACTTATGATTATTTACTTGATCCTCAAAAGTTGAAATTGTTTCTAGCAACTCTTAAAGATGGAGCACATAAATGGTTTATGGGATTAGGAACTCATACATTTAGAACATGGGATGAAATAAAAAATCTTTTATAAGAAAAATATAAGTATTATTGTATGCCCCATAACTTCAAACATGAAGTCTTTAAGATGATGAAAAAATAGGATGAGAGCCTTGAAGATCTAGTTGAAATTTTTGCTTACAACATCAAAAGAGCTAAGATGTATAATTTGGATGATGAAACACTAAAATATCTTTTGTTAATATCCATCAAAGATGAATGGATTAATATTCTTAATTTAATGGGAAAGGGAGATGTGTCATTACTTTAATTTGGAGAAATATGTCATTTATGTAAACTTATTTCTAGGGATAAATCTAAAACCAGAAAAAATTGAGGAGATCCTATGATGTCTAGAATTAATAATTCTGCAAGTGTAACAGGAAGTAGAGTTGAAATAGGAATTTTGCTTGATAATTTCAAAATAGACATCTTAGGGAGTCTTAATGAACAACTAGATACCCTTAATATACAAAACAAGAAAAAAACCTGAGAATGATGCATTATCTATTTTCTGTCCCAAGTGTAGAAAGAAACATTCCCTAAGAGAAGGTCACCTTGATAGTATATAAATTTGTGGCTTATGTTATGAAAATCATAATACAAAGGAATGACCTTCAATACCTAATCTTAAATTTGTTTTTCAAGATGAATCTGGGGTAGGCCAAGCTAAATCTCTTTTTTTTATTGGTAAAAGACCATGACAAAATCAGCAATCAAATATGGCTCAAGGTTTCAATACTCAATAATATGCACAACCACAAAACAATTGGACTGCACCCATGCTATGGAAACCTTGGCCCCCATAATCTAAAAGTCCATATTGGGATCAAGGTCAGAAAAATCCTTATAGAAAATATCCTCAATATCCTTAATTCCAACAAACATATCCTCCTTTCTCACCACAATATTATCTTCCTCAACCAACTCAACTTCCTCAATTTCAAAGTTCAAATCAGCAACTTTCATTACCATTTCCTCAAAAATCCAATCAACTACCTGCCCAACCACTTATGAATCCAAAAAATAAAAATCAACAAGATATTTATAATGTCAAAGGACAAAATTTTCAATCTTGTATGATTACCCCATTAGGGTTTTACCAAAGAAGTCACCAACAAATGTCATCCAAAAATCTAAAGAGAATGAAGTTTTTGAAAATGATGTAAATCTTGATCAAGGAATCATTCCCCTAAAGGAATATGTTCCTATATTATCAAAGGATGAAAAAATAAAACAAGCTCCTACAGTTCCTCTAGTAGAACAACCTTTTGTTTCTTTGCAAGATCCACCTTTTCCTAAAAGGCTTAAAATTGATAAAGGAATAGAAAGAATTTTTTTTTTACCAAACTATGATATACTAGATGAAATTAAGAATATTAGCTTAATTTAAAATTCCTTTATTACTGGCTATAAAGGAAATGCCAATATTTGCTAAAAATATCAAGGGACTATGCATTAGAAAACTAAGAAAAAAAAGAAAATATATCAAAAAGATCCAATTGGTAGGAAAATTTTCTTACATCGTGATGGGGAAATCTTTTTTTCAAAAATATCTAGATCCTGGTTGATCTGGATTTAAACAAGAATGCAACAATTACAGAGATAACCATAAACACAGATATGCAACGGAAATAATACTTCATTTCGTTACTGTAAAATACCGAAATATGCTTACAAATAGATATGGAAATAAACCAGCTAGGGCGATGATAGCTTATCTCTGAGAAGCGATGTGGCGACTACTTGCCTCTTAACTGTGTTACAATGAGGCTCGAAGGACTATTTATTGTTGATAAATAATGGGAAACTCTTAACATCCCAAAACCTACCCTAGAAGATGAAACACCAACTTATGGGCTCCATTTTAGGTAAGTTGGTACATCAACTTCTCGGGGTCATAACTTTGGCACCTTATCTTCGTTTGACACGTACAATAGCTCGTTACAAAGATCTATACAACCACTATAACTTTGGGAGGGGAAACATCAATCCATGTCCCCATGTTGCTCCCAGATTTCCCAAAAAACTTCGTTTAGGCCCTTAAAATAGCTCCAGAAGTTCAGGACCTGAAAAATCTGCTAAAAATAGTAAATTGTGCTACAATTAAGGAAATTGAAAAACTAAAAGAGACAGTTGTGGGAGTCCAAGTGGGATAGGTGGGTAGCCACTAATATCCACCTGGATCATTCCTCCCCCCTTAGGAAGCAATGGTCCCCATTGCGTTGAGTTCCTCCATCTGCTGAACTTGGTCCCTGGTGAGCTATTCTATAGTCTCTGATGTGTCCAGTAATGGTGGGAAGCATGCTTGAGGGCATTCCACATTGAACACTCGGTGCAAGTGAAGCAATGGAGGAATTTTGTGCTCTAAAGCATTATTTCCCACAACCTTGGTAATGGTGTAACGACCATGTCAGCGTGGTGAGAAATTCTGATGGGCTCTTGTAAGGCGTTCTTTCTACAGATGCAACCGGACTTTGTTGCCCACCTAAAGCTTGTGTGGTACCCATATGAGTGAGGAGAAGTTGTTCCTGTGTTCTGTCATGACTGTAACCCTTTGCTGCTGCTACTGCATGGAGGCACCCTTCACGGAGGTCATGGATGTGGTGATGATCTTCCCCTTACTTTGGGAGCGAACCAGACAAAAAATGAATTTCCTAGTCTGGGAGATGGGCTTGTTGCCTTTCTTAGCAGCGATCAAGGAGGTGGCAGTAGGTGGGGCTACCTCCAGTATCTTGTATAATGAATTATTTAAAGAAATAATAACAAAACGGGGCCTCGATTCATAGACAACATGTTGCCTTCATAAGTATGGTTGGCCTAATAGTACATCACAAACATCCAGAGGTGCAACATCACACAATACCTCGTCTGTGAAGGGTTTTGTATGGCTGTAGGTGTGGTGTAGTCAGTCAGCCCAACCGCTTCATGAACTTTGCTGAAATGAGGTTCTTTTGGCTACCACTATTGACAATGAATTGTAGCGGTGAACCCTTCACCCACATTTGTGAGTGGAAAAGACACTCCCCCTCCTCTGGATTTTCAGGCTCATTCTTCTGGATCTTGGCAGTGGCAATAGTGGTGTTGGGCTCCATATCAATGATTTGCTTCCCTTTTCCATTCCCCTTGTTGGGTTCTGACTCAAGGTTGGAACATGCATCTGGTTCGGAAGCCTTCAACTCGGCCACCGGTGACTGCTTGCTCTGACAGTCGCTTGTGTAATGAGTGGGACTCTTGTGGAACTCATACCACTTTCCTATGTCCTTCAACTTCGTGGTGTTGTTATTTTCATGCAGCTTCGATGGGTTGTCTTGGGTCACCTCGCCTTGGCTTTGTCCTTTGGTGTTTGGATTCGCAGATCCAAATTCTCGCTTCCTTTGTTTAAACTTTTCTTCGATTTTGACAGCGTATCGGTACGTCGTGCCAAGCGAGGACATGTTCAGTAACTCCATCTCTTCTTAGATGTATCTGTGTAGGAAGTTGTGGTATTTGAGTACCAAATGCAACTCAGAATCCTTGATACCCAACTCTGTGCGGAGGGTATGAAAAATGTCTATGAACTCTGGCACATCTTGGTCCCTTCCTTGCTGCAACGTGGTCCACTTTATGTACTTGTCCTCATAGCTTTTGACAGGGTAGTAATGCTCCTTAATGGAATCTCAGAATGAATTCCAAGTGGGTGCAGCTGAAAATAGTGAGCACGTACTTTCATCCTTCTACTCGTAGTAGGTTTGCCACCAGTCCTTGATGTGGGTGGCATCTTTAAGAAGAGCGAAAACAATCTTTTCCAGACTCGAAAATTCATGAACATAAAAATACCCCTCTAGCAGATTTAGCCATTTATCTACGACATCTGCATATATTTGACCCTCGAAGATGGGGATTTCAAAATTAACTTGTACCCTAAAGGGAGTGGTGTTTCTAGAGTAGTTTCTAGAATTCGATGCGTCACTTCTGGGTAGCCACTGAAGGATCTAGGAAAAGTTGTCCATCATTACGTTCCTTTGTCGCTTGAGGGCTTCTTCGAGCAAGATTTTGATAGGATCTCCTGCCCCCTCGTCTTCCTTTTCATCCGCCATGGGAGGCCATCGGGATTTGCGAGGCTGGTCTTGCAAAGGTTCAACCAGTTCAAGCCCTAACTCCTTATATCCCGACCTCATTGGGGACATGCAAAGAAAAATAGAGAAAAAGCAGACCGCTCTGATACCACTAATCCAGATTTAAAGCGGAACGCAAGAAATTACAGAGATAACCATAAACACAGATATGCAATGGAAATAATACTTCATTTCATTATTGTAAAATACTGAAATATGCTTACAAATAGAAATGGAAATAAACCAGCTAGGGCGATGGTAACTTATCTCTGAGAAGAGATGTGGCAGCTACATGCCTTTGAATTGTGTTACAATGAGGCTCGAAGGCCTATTTATTGTTGAGAAATAATGGGAAACCCTTAACATCCCAAAACCTAACCCTAGAAGATGAAATGCCAAATTGTGGGCCCCATTTTGGGTAAGTTGGTACATCAACTTCTCGGGGTCATAACTTTGGCACTCGATCTTCATTTGACGCGTATAATAGCTCGTTAGAAATATCTATCTCAGAACTACAACTTTGGGACATGGACCCATGTTGCTCCCATATTTCCCAAAAAAACGTCATTTAGGGCCTCAAAACAGCTCCGGAAGTTCAAGACCCGGAAAAACTGCTAAAAATAGTAATTATGCTACAATTAAGGAAACTGAAAAACTGAAAGAGATGGTTGTGGGGGTACAAGTGGGATAGGTGGGTGGCCACCAACATCCACCTAGATCACTGGTAGTCCTACTATGAAAATTCATATCGATGTTGTTGAGATTTCAAATACTTTAATTGATCTAGGAGCAACCATTAATATCATGAGTAAACAAATAATGAAGCAACTTAAGCTTCCTAATATTCAATATACTCCTAGATTATTACAATTAGCAGAACGATCTATTATCAAACCAGATGGATTATTAGAAAAAGTTCATGTTTCTCTATATTCTTGGGAATATCTTGTAGATTTCGTGCTTTTAACCCCCAAGAATAATTTAGGAGGCCATCCATTGATCCTTTGTAGACCCTGGCTAGCTATAGCTGATGCATTCATAAGTTGTAGACCTAGTGATATGTATATCTCTAATGGAAATTCCACTAAAAATTTTACCTTGTATCCTCCTGCAGAAAAAATAACTAAAATAGAAAGTGAGATTTGGTTAGACGATGAAAATGAAGAATTTAATGATTTGCAACCAGTTTATACTTTTTCACAATTAGATGAAGAAGATCAATTGACAAGTTTAATGAATATTAATGACTCTTCTTCATATTGTGAGAAATATCAAATTTTTTAGGAACATTAAAATGTTGAACATTTATCATCTCACCAAAGGGCTTTACATTCTATGGAAAAATTTGGCAATTCTCAAGTAGAAATTTTTCAAGATAAAACATTGAATATTAACAATAATTTGGAAGAATTTCAAAAGAGAAAATTGATTCATATGTTACAAAGACACTCTTCTTCTTATGCATGGGAGTGCACTGACATGAAAGGGATTTATCCTAAAAATTATATGCATCATATTTATATTGAAGAAAATTCCAAACCAGTTAGAAAACCTCAGAGAAGAATGAATCCTAATCTAAGAGAAATTGTTGAGGAATTATAGAAATTACTTAATGTGAATTTCATTTATCCAATATCACATAGTCAATGGGTGGCACCTTTAGTGATTGTTCCTAAGAAAAATGGAAAATGGAGGGTGTGCATGGATTAGGGAATTAAACAAAGCTACTTTAAAAGATCATTTTCCACTACCTTTTATAGATCATGTATTAGATACCTTCGCATGGAAAAAGTATTTTTCATTCTTAAATGGTTTTAGTGGATATGATCAAATCTAGCTAGCGCCATAAGATCAAGATAAAACTACTTTTACATGTCCATGGGGAAAATATGCCTATATGGTTCTTCCCTTCAGATAATATAATGCACCTGCCACATTTCAGAGAGCATTTTTAGGTATCTGTTCTGATCTAATTCATGATTGTGTGGAAGTGTACATAGATGATATTACTATGTATGGTGATACTTTTGAAGAAAGAATGGAAAATTTGGAAAACATTCTTGTTAGATGTAATGAGGAAAAGTTTTCATTAAGCCATGAGAAATTTTTTACAATGTTCAATGAAGGGAATATTTTAGGCCACCATATTTAAAGTGATTTATAGAAAATTTCACAAATATTGTGAATTTTACACTTTTCAAACTCAGAAAATATTGTGAATTTTCTTGGAATCCTGACTATGAGATAGCATTTGAGACATTGAAACAAAATATTACTGAAGCACGAATTTTAAGAGGACCTAATTTGGCTCTTCCTTTCCATATTTCTACTGATGTTTCAGATACATCTCTAGGAGTTGTCTTGGGAAAAAAATATTTAAATTCTTATGCCATCTACTATATAAGTAAAATTTTGACTCCCACAAAGTTAAATTACGTTGTAATAGAAAACGATTTTTCAGTTGTTTTTCATGCCATTAATAAATTTCATCATTACATCACCGGTTATGAAACTTTTATTCATACAAATCATTCTTCCATTATATATCTAATGAAAAAGCTAATTACTAATGGTAGAATAATAAAATGGTTGTTATTACTACAAGAAGTCAACATTACTATTCTTGATAGACTAGGAAAAAAAATACAGTTGTTGATTTTCTTTCTATATTGCCGAATAATAATGTCTATGTTCCTATAAAAGATAACTTTCCTAATGAATATCATTTTGCAGTATCTAGTAAAACACCTTGGTTTGTAGATATTGCTAATTATTTGTCTACAGGAAAGTTACCTCCGCAACTATCAGCTAGAGAAAAGCAAAAAAGTGATCAAAACCCGTGCACCTTATTCCTCGATAGATGGAGAATTGTACAAAGCTGGACCTGATTTGATTATCCAAATATGTGTTTGAGAATCTGAAATACCTGAAATCCTGAAAGCTTGTCACAATGAACCATGTGAATGACATTTTTCTGGTAAAATAACTACTTACAAAATCCTTCTTTTGGGATATTATTGGCCATCTATTTTTAATGATGCCGAGGAATATGTTAAAATATGTGATAGTTTCCAAAGAATGGGGAAATCTATTCCATAAGATGATATGCCTCTACAATCCCAGTAACTTGTAGAACCATTTGAAAAATGGGCTCTAGATTTTGTTGGACCAATAAATCCTCCATCTAAACAGAAAAGGTATATACTTGTTTGCATGGATTATGTTACAAAAAAGGTAGAAGCTAAACCTCTTTTATTTGCAAATGAAAATGCTGTAGTTACATTTCTTTTTGAGGACATCATTACTTGTTTTGGTCTTCCAAGAGAAATTGTAACAAATCAAGGTATTCAATTCACATCAAAGTTGGTGCATAAGATCGTGGAGAAATACAAAATAAAGCATCGGAAGTCTACTCCATATAATCCACAAGTCAATAGGAAAGTGTAATCTACCAACATAGTTATTGAAGTAATTCTTACCAAAATTGTGCATTTTCATAGAAAGGATTGGGAAAAAAAGATTCCAGAAGCATTATGGGCATATCAAACTACATGGAGGAACACAACTAGACATACTCCTTATGATCTTGTCTGTGGGAAGCAATTCTTGCTGCCAATTTAATTCCAAGTGGAGACCTTGAGAACAACAATCAAATTGGGCCTTGATCTCTCAGAAGCTCAGAAAAAAGGTTGGCAAAATTGAATGAGCTAGATGACATCCGACATGATGATATTTAAAGAACCAACATAATTTAGCAATAAAGATCTAAGTGGCATGAAAATTCTATCAAAGCTAAAAATTTCAAGCAAGGTGATTGGGCTCTTCTCTTTGATTCCAAGTTCAAATATTTTCAAGGAAAATTTCAAACTCATTGGCTTGGTCCTTATGAGATTGACATTATTTTTTATAATTTAGTCAATATCAAAACTATTGACAATGAACAAATTACTTTCCTTGTTAATTCTCATAGATGAAGATTGTATCATAAAGCACAAACAAGGGAATAATTTGTCAAATATTTGTGAGAGAATTCTGAATTCAAGTTGGTTAAGGAAGAGGATTCTTCTCCTCGCCCTCCAACTTCATTGTAATTTTTGGAAATAGTAATAATAATAATAATAAAGAAAAAAAGTATAAATATGAGAACCAACTATGTTTGCATATTTATGCAGAAAATATTAACTAAAAACCAAGATTTCTTGGGAGTTTAGATTTTCAAAACCCCTCTTTCTAATCCTTATTTCTTTTGTCCTTCTCTTTCTTTTTAGGTGCTAAAGTACATTCATGATAAATATGTTTACTAGTCATCATCATCATTATCAGTGGTAGAAATAAGGAAACCTTCTACTAATCAATAAAGAAAGTCTGATAATAAAGAGCATAGACAAAATTCTTATCACTTTGTAGCTAATTCATAGTTTTGCAATCAAAATCAAATTCAAAGGCAAGAAGGATATCGAAAGAAACATTAAGTTATATCATAATACTTGAGTTATATTTCATTTAAGAACTTAGATTTTAAATTATTGATGCGATATCAAAATATTAAGGACCTTATAAATATGTTAACTATTATGACCTTAACCCCTCATCAATAGACTACTTGTCACATCAAGATCTGATCAATAGATCAAGCATATAACACCAGTCCTTTGAAATTAGATGTGGAAACTTTTGTAAGTACAAGTTGGATGCAACATGAATTCTTCCATCAATATCTTACCTTGTCATCATTTCAAATCCGCTCCATACTCATTGTACTCATTCCAAAGCCCTTCATTCTCTTCATTTTCATCCATTTCTCAGTTGAAAAGATCATTGTAGACCGAAAACTTCTCCATGCTATGGTTACACTTGTTCATTATGAACCAAATGGTGTGAAATTCCTCTATGATTATCCAAGGGTTAAGGAGAAATGAAAGCAGGTGTGTTGGCTACAGTTCTTCGAAAAAATCAATGGGCTTGAAACAAAGATTACTCACGGGGGCGTCACTGACAAACCAATATTATATCATGTGTATTGATATTGAGACATGAAAAATGGAAAAATCACAAAATAATATATTGGGGTTATAATGAGGGCCTAAAGGGTTTTAATGTACCATGTAATAATATATATAAACTTAGGTATTGTTTATATGAATTTTTGGCTAATCATAGGACAAAATACATCAATTATTTTGGAGAATGTTAAGAAAAATGCAGTTGCACGTCACCCGCAGTGGGAAAGTTTGGGAAAGGTCTACAGTTTGTAGTCGAGCCTCTCTTCAAACCCAAGCCTTTATTATTTTTGAGTTTTAACCCTAAGCCTTTATTCCTCTCTATATTGAGAAAGACACAACAAGATCACCTTTCTTCCTTTCCAGCTTGAGCCATTAACCAAATATCTAACTTTGTTTACCAGAACACATTGATAAGGAGATGATAGGTCGACAGACTGTAAGGAATTTTTAGGAAACAATTTTTATTATGGTTGTTACATTTATATTTTGATTCTGTTTCTCATATAGTGAAGTAACCCTAACTCTTCTTCCCTTCTCGCAAGTGGACGAAAATCTTCTCCTTTCGTCTCAACTTCAAGTTGCCCAGGCTTGCGAAGTTTTTAGGAAGAGTGAGTGCTTGGTCCCTAACCTTTGAAAAGGCTAATTCATTTTCTTGTTGTATCTCCTGAGTATCATTCTCATTGGATTATTTTTCTAGATTTTATGCCCCGTGGAAGTTTCTTCATTAGCTACGGGTGCACTTCACCCTCCTCACCCTGCTTAAGGTTACAATAATTAATTTTCTAGATTTTTCTTTTTACCTTATTTAATATTTGGGTTTTCCATTGTTATATAGGTAAATTGATTTGTATTTTTATTTTTGGACCAACTTTTGCCTTTACTGGTTGGATTCAAGTGCTAAATCATTATAGGTCTTTCCTGTTTTCCAGGTGCAAAACCCTTTCCTGGTTGGCTTAGGTATTTTGTGCTGAAGAGGGAAAAACCATCATTACCAGGGTTATGAATTTCTCTATTTTGTTTTCTCGACCCTTTAGGGTTAAGATTTATTCTAAATTGTCAATTACGTAAATTAATTTTTTCGAGTGTGAGACTCTAGTGGATTTTTCATATAAATTGTTAATTTAATTGTTTAAACCTTCTAGTGGTAGGGACATAATATTTGATTCTATTGACTATAACTATTTGAGCACGTGTATAAAGTATTTATTCTTTCATCATTGTTAGGTATGCATGTTCGATATTCTGTTATCTGGGTTCTCTGAAAAGCTTTCTGGTCTATCTGTATGTGATTTATATGAGGACATCTAGTTAATGCTTCAACCATTTTTCCTATTTCAACTACTAGTCGCTTCAAGCTCAACCTTTTATTCTATTTCAACCACTAGTGGATTCAAGGGGCTTCTATACAATAGAAGCATCAAATACAAGTATTAATCATCATATAACCATCAGAAGGACCACTCTTCATCCTATTCATCTTCATAATTAAGATCCTAACACTTATTGAATACTTTTATTAAAATTCCAAATAAAGATAATTCCTTTACACCAAGAATTCAAAACCATATAGGTAAATACATGGTTGAAACAGTTTCTAGATGCACAGATGTTTGGCCTATCCATCTTGATAATGGGAATTTTTAGAAAAGCACTTGAAATTTTGGTTACAAATCATGTTAAGATTATGAATTAAAAATAGTTGTACACTGTTTTGCCGAGTTCTCGTGCAGTAATAAATCAACTCTCAAATCTGTTTTATTTCTGGTTTTAGTCCCATTTGAGGAATCCACTGATGATACATTTTGAATCAAGGTGTCTCATCCAAATAATAATATTTCTTCATGTTTTCTGGAGCTTCAAATTGAAAGTTCATACCTTTCTTCCTTGCTTTTTGTTTTATAATAAACAAATATGCTTATGGAATTTTACTTACTTTTTCATTAATTTGTGTGCCAAAAAAGATAGAGATTTTTATAAAATTGCCTTGATGATGGATCCCGGTTGGGATTTGAAATGTTGGAAGAAAATGGTTCTTACTGTGGATTCTCTGGTAACTAAGTCGAAAATAATAAACCACAGAGGTCTTAAATCCAGAATTCTATCATTGGCTTGGTCAAGTGTCGAGAAGGTTGTAAATTTTTTGAAATCCGTGATGAAATTATGGATGATGAAGTCTTTGGATACATTTTTTATTTTATCTAGGATGGAATAACTTTAAATCCAAAGCAAGAGAAAAAATTGAAAGTTTATACAACACTTTTAGGCATCAAGAGGAAACTAGGCACATTTGATGTGGAAACAAAGTGTTCAAAAGTAGTGGAAACAATACCAATATTTGAAAACATTGAAGTGAATGTGGAGGGACCTATGCATAAACAAGAAAGAGTTGAAAATATGTCTTTGTCAGTGGAACGAGCCATAGCTATTGATCTTAGTGTATTGGCATCTTGGGAAAAAAAGGTTAAAAGTTTAATGGAGGAGCTTTCCAATGAGAAAATTACTAAATATCCATTGTGAAATTTGTGGCATTGATTATGGAATAGGTGATGTAACCTTCACAGAGCGAACACCGCGCAACTTAAAAAACCATCATATGAAAATAAGGGCCCATCAAAAATGCCTTTAAATGCGAAGTGGTAGTGAAATTCCTTCATGTAATGAAGTACAATAGACATTGATGGTTGGAGATCAATTTCATATTGATCAAGCAATCAAACTTCTAGATGATTTCAACAAGGCGTGAGAGCCTAGTTTGTTTAAGGTGGTGGAAGCAACACTTGCAAACTATAAGGACATTAAAAAAGTGAGAGTGGAATGTACACGATGCAATAAATGGTTTTTTAGTGCCAATAAGTGGTAATATTGCTAGTTCTCTAAATGAAAAAATCAAATAAAAAATCACACTACTACTACTACTAAAAATGAGGTTTCACATGAGCAGATTGGGTTGAAGAGTGGCACAGCTGGGAGACCTAAGAAGCCTACCAATGATAAGTCCCAACAAAGTTTGACTAGGTTCTTGGTCCCATTATCACCATCAGTATTACATAGGGGTTCTACAAGTGAAAATCCTTCTACTTCAGGTATGTTAATTAACAACTTAGACTAAAATTGAATATGATTTTGTATATTATTTTATTTATATTACTTTAATTATTTTTTTATTGTGTTGTCATCTTATTCTGGCTCAATTATCTCCCTTCTTACTACAATGTTGGGAGTATTCTTATCCTTATATTGATATAAATGGGGAGAGATTGGAAATAAAGGTCCTAATGGATGATCAAAGGGGTGGAAAATTATGGGCCATAGAGAAGCATACCAAGATCATTCTATGTTATGAGGGTATTGAAGTTCGTATTGATGGTATGTATAGGAATATTCATTGCGAGAGGGCTTCTGAAACAGGGATCCTAATTGATTCATTAACATGCATATTTTGTAAGTTGGTTCTAGAATGTGATGACTTCAAGATATGATTATATCGTGAATCAATGTGCACCAATAAAACAAGTGAACGAGATACGGGAAAAGGTAGAAGACTGGACTATTTAACTCAAAACGAACTAAAGAATGTTGCAAGGGTTACAAATGCTAACCATAGATCAACAATGTGAGCTCTTTGGTGGGAGAGGACAAAGGGGTTTGCACTCTTTATTAGAATGAGATACCTAAAGTAAAATTTGTTTGAATCGATAGAAAGGAAGGATGTCTTTAGGTTTTGCAAGGATGTGTGTGAGGCACATAAGCACCGAAAATTACAAGGTAGAGATTAAGTTTGGGATTTTTTCAAGTATATCTTTCATAACTTGATGCATTTGAAAGTAGGGAGAAGGTATAGTACATCCACAAAATCCATCTATGAGATGATCAAGGTATGGGGAGGTTCTAGATTACATAGCTTTATTACACTAAATCTAGATGGTCCTTCAATATCTACGACTTTAAGCAAAGTTAGAAAGTCATTAGCATATATACCAGGGGAGCATGAGCACATTTTTGAGGGAGTCAGAAAATTTTGTGCTTCTTATAAAGCCAAGCATGGTATAGATGGCCCAATTCTTGTATTTCTTGCTGACTATGCAACAATTGTGAAAAAATTTATTTGGTGGGTAGCAAAAAGAAATACACTGTTGGGGTTTTGTGGTCTGAAAGAACACCAATGCCAAACACATTTCTTGGTGAGAGTTGGTGAGGGAGCTGCAGGCTATGAGATTATAACAGATTCCTTTAGGAACAATGTTATTGGCCATTATGCATTCTTTATTATTGCAAACCCTTTACATGAAAATCCTCCTCATTCGGTTGTGATTGTTCATCCAGCATGCAATAGGTTCAATGCAAATTTTGTTTATCAACAATGGGAAAAGGTAGAATCTATGTGGAAGAAACACGTGGAAAATAATTTGGGACCTATTGTTTGTCATTCCTTGGATGGGGATAGCAAAAGAAAACAACTTATGTTGAAGGATTATTCTTCAACATCAAGTCTTCGATATCAAATTCCTAGGGAAGGGTGGAGGCTAATCGGGTTGTACAATGGTTGCAATCTAATAAGATTTCATGACCAAGATTACATCCACAATGGAAAAAATCTAGTGAATTCTTTGTTTAGCGATCGATGAGCATTGGATTTAGGAAATGAGTACACAAGTTTTGGTCATGTCATAATGGTTTATCACACTTTCAAAGTGGATGATCACAAGCTTAAGCATGAAGATATAGAGAAGATGGATTTAAAAATTTTGGGATGCGCACAACACATTGCTTCAAGGCATGTTTAGAGTTGTTTGAAAGAGTTGAGAAGTAGACCAAGTGGAAAGTTAGAGAGGGCACTAGCTATAGAGACTTATTTAATGATTGTTTTTGAATATATTGACATCTTTATGTCTCATAGTTTGAGCCTTTGGGAAAGGGTGTGAAATTCTTCACATGTTCATCATTTCTTCGCATTATGGTTATGTTGGGTAAATAAACAGTCTCATTCTAATGTCAACAATAAATTTCATCAGCAGAGAGGCATATAAAGATGTGAAAATTTCTTGCCATTTTTTAGTTTTGTTGATGATATTGTTTCGAGACCATTAATCTAACTTGCCATGTGTTTTGCACCTAACTGAGCCAGATATATGTGAGAACATCTTTAGTAAATTTGGTGGGATGGTTGGAGTGGAGAGGGCTATGATTTCACTGACTTTCCTCATGTTGTTGGAACCCTTAATAGAGTTGCTAAAGAATAATAATCAAATCCCCAAGGGCTTCATTTTAATAAATATCATAAGAAGCAAGAAAGAATTTGGAATAGATTGCACCAAGAAGCAATACAAAACATTGACATATTGTCACAATATGATTCAATATTCACAGACACTGAAATTGTAGAATCCCTTATGATTGGATTGAAGGATGCACAAGACATTTTATCCACTTTTGGAATGCAACCAAAAAATTACACTTAATCTTCTTGGTGGGTTAAACCATAGACAGAGGATCAAAATTATCCAACATTCCAAATTGTGGATGTAGTTGATGATTCTCCACTGAGTTGTTCCAACTCTATATTCCAATCTTCACCATCATTGGTACACAATGAAACTGAATTGCAAATAATGTAAAGTGAGTGGTGACACGAGTTTGATGAAATTTTAGATTCCATTGATGAAAATGTAAGAAAAATGATAAAGCCAATGGTGGATCTTGATGGTAGGGATATGTTTAAAGCATGTTTGGTTATTCAGTTGAATGGAAATATGACATTATCCAAAGATTGATTGATGAAAGTGAGAATGGGATATACTTTAGGTGATATGGGAAGTCTCCACAAAAGCGTGTTTCAATTGGCTTTGGAATTAGATCAGATTGTGGGGTGTCATTTGAACGCAACTCAATTACCCCCATTGAACGTATTGCAAGAAAAGGTGCTTCTCAAAGTACAAAAAAAGGTGTTTCTTATGGAACATGGTACATTCAAAGGGTTCAAATAATAAGGAAGACGGATGGTAATAGGGTGTTTAATTGCCATAATGACATTGACCTTTTGGATAGGTTAGAAGGCATTGAGCTTCAATTATTATG
This sequence comes from Pinus tabuliformis, assembly GCA_031772625.1. Classification (NCBI taxonomy): domain Eukaryota; kingdom Viridiplantae; phylum Streptophyta; class Pinopsida; order Pinales; family Pinaceae; genus Pinus; species Pinus tabuliformis. The sequence continues at coordinate 352,480,461 of CM062814.1, read as the reverse complement.
GTATAGTAGAATTAATGGGCAACACATGTATAAGTATGATTTGAAAAATTATTCTTTTGTACAACTTGAATATGTTATAGAAATCACAAAATTATAATAAATACTAGGAATGATACATAGAAAATAGAAGAGAGTGATTACAAAGTTTCTTAGATTTTGTGAAAAAATTGAACAAGGTAGATTTTCAAAACATTCTACTTTCTCTTTCCTTATGTATTTCCATATGTTGGATCAGTTAGAAATAATTATTGGTTGTATTTTTGTTGATTTTTTTGTATGGATTTGATGTTAATTTTGTATTTTTTGGTTTTAGGTCTAGTGAATAGTTCAAATGGTGAATGTTCGAGATAACTCAACCTTTTTTTTGCTACCTGTTTTTTGGTGTAAGTTTCTTTCACTAGCCATTCATAATTTTGTAGTTATGTTTCATTCAAACAATAATTTGGTATTTCCTTCATAAAAACAATATAATTACATATCTATATAGCTATATGTACCCCTTACCTCAACACGTACATACAATTTGGAGATAAGGGTACCCCTTACCTCAACACTTGTGTTAGATGCCTTCTACTGTGGTTGCTCTGAAGTTGGTCCATTTAATCATGAAAAGAAAGAAGAGGTGGTCCCTTTTTCATGAATATGTTTTGTGGATAAGTATGTGGTTCTTATCACAAATGTTAATGTTTTCCTTGAGTTTTTAGCTTAATGGTTCACTTGCTAGAATGGATATCAAGGATATGATGTCATGAGCTTCAATTGAGATGGTTTCTGCTCACTCAAGTCAACATATTTACACCAAAGAAATGTCTAACGCATGAAGTGCATTTTATTTTGAATTTTTATGTGATAATTATCCAAATGGGAAATGACATCAACCCATGGTATTCATCCACCCATGTTATTCATCTACCGATGGAATTTACCCTGTTATCACTCAGATTGTTCCCCAAAAGCAGTGGGAAAAGGGGAATACGACCGAGGTAACAACTAACCAGTCTTTTAGCTGTAGATTCTAGCCAATCTGCAACTAGAGAGGGCTCTCTCTTTATGATTTAGCTATATGTTAGGCTAGTTATGAAGCACAAGTATTTCTTTGGTGTTTGGATGGTGACATTCAATAAAACAGGGCTGCAGAGTATGAGAAGTTCAGACCATTGGGTTAATGGAGTCAATTGAAAAATAAACTTCCAGGTATGGTTTCTTTGCCAAAGGAGGAACTACAGAGCAAGATAATTAAACATGGAACAATCTTCAAGTTCGAATAAGATGAAATGGGGTCAGGGAATGAAAGGAAATTAAGAATCTTTCATTATGCTAACAGAGGGAAAATGAATGAATATTTCCAAGGAGCAGTTAAGAATTCCTTAACTATATTCAGAGTGCAAGAACTACGGAGAAAGGAGCAATCAAGAATTCTTGCCTATGCTAGTCCTGGAGAAAACATAAAAGTTGACAGGAATTAAACACAGAGTACAACAAAGTAGATTCTAGGCTATTCTTTTTTCTTGCAATTTAGAACATGATATATAGATGATATATAAATCATAGAAATAGTAAAACATGGGTTAGAAAAATTATTGATCCATGAGATAATCCAAGAATTCTGCAACATGGGCTTCTGCCATTAATTCCATAACCAGAAAGTTCATCAGCAAAGCATTCCAACAATCTTTATTCAGAAGAGTTCTCAAAATTTACAACGTAGATCCAGAATGATATTCACCAACCAACCCCCAATACCTATCTAGGGGAGGTTTTTATACAAAAACAGTTACAAAATATCTCATAGAGAAAATATCAAACAATAACTTCATCCATCTACTTTTACAGGAGGAGTAAATGAAAGAAATGAATGCAGAAGTGAATGTTGGTGCGCTAGCTATTCAGTCGGTCATATATATTTGACTTTTCTGACTCAACAAGTTGGCTGTTAGTTGTCTCTTTGTGTTGCGTTGTTTTACGTTTCTACGTTGCTGTCCCGGCCCTCCCATCTATGCCTGATTCCATTTTAATGCATTTTGGAGTGACTTCCTTTCTCTGTTGTTTTCATTCTTATGATATGTGGCACGTGCATTTGAATTTCATTAGATGCAGATGATAAAAAAGAATTAAAACTACCTTGGTAAAACCTCTAACATGCTCTGCCACCATTGGTTTGTTGGCAACTGGTGTCTTCGTAGTTTTATTAATGTATCATCAGCTTCAGTATACCTGTAGTAATTGGGCTGGACTTCAAAAAGATGTGTTATTTCATGCTCGATATAGAACAGATTTTCCAACTTATCATATAAGCTCTGTCCAGAGGGAGGTACTATGTCTTCTAAAGTGCTTGATGATGCTGTGATTTGATTGGTAACGTATGTATTCACCCTGTGAGCATATTGTTCATGTGTCAATAGCCTTTGATTACTGGTTAACAAACTGGGTAGACCCTTTTTCTGTAAGACTGCGAACTTTTCTGTAAAAGCATTTATTTCTATCTGCATTTCTTAACACTTTCTCTCCAGATTTTGTACAAAAATTTTCATAGTCAACACCTTTCTAACTATCAAAATGGTGCCCGTTCTGTCCCTGATATCCAGAGCTGCTAGTTGTTCCCTGGTGTGAGTGTTCAAAAACTGAATTAGTCTATTGGCCTGTTTGGGCATGTTTCCTAATAATGCTCTGGCCTTTTGAATTTCTACTTGGGCTATTTCTATCAATTCAATTTTCTCATGGATTGTTTGAATTGGTATCCATTGGTCAGTGGTGGACTGGCCAATTTTAGTCCACAGAATTGTTTTGATTTCTGACAGAGTTTTATGAAGAGTAATATCTTTCTCCAAGGATTTGACCTTATTTTCCAAGGCCTTTACCTCTCTTGTTTTTTTAGCCACAGTTATTTTGGATTTATCATAGCTTACCTCTAACTTGGCCAGTTTTTCTTTGGCTTCCTTCAGTTCTTCCATTTGGAGTTCTAAGGCCTTTATTTCCTTTATTATCTTTTCCATGCTCATGCTAGTATCTGGTACTGTTGTTGTTGCTGCTGTTGTTGATGTAGTGCTTGGTGTTGTTGATGCCAAATCAGTAGGAGGGATTGCTATTGTGACTGTAGAAGGATCAGTTGTAACAATTGGAGCTGTTTGAGATGCCTGAGATGCCAACTCTCCCTGTTTTCCTTGTAGTGCCTCCTCCAATGCCTTCTCTATTTCTGCAAGTCTCTCATTCATCCTCATTAATAAACCCATTGTGTCATCCTTTGCTGTTGCTGTGGTTTGTGGATGCATTGTGATTGGTAGCTTTAATTGCTTTTTGAGGGTTGCAATGTCTTCCTCTTTCTTTTTTATTAATGCCTGGATGCCTTTGGGATCCTTGGGATCATGTCCCAGCTCTATAATAATTTCTTCCAACGATTTGATCCTGTTATCCTTGGCTAAAGAGGAAGCCTTTTCCAACTCTAATTGGGCAGAGGTATTGTGCAATGAATTCTGTAATTTGTGAGCTAATAATGCCCTGTCTTCCAAGGTGGAATACACCATTTCTCCGGTTTGTTTATGTAATTCAATCTGGTCCATTGGGTGGATGTCTTTAGAGAGAACTTGGAGATTGGTCCTGATATAATCATTAGTTGACTGTGGCTGCAGCATTGTGGGCTTGAAGTGACTAAGGGTCATTTTCCCTTCTTGAATATCATAGCCTGCCATTAGCCTTTGTTGATTTGTGGGAGAAATTCTCGACAATTGATTATAAAGTTGGATCCTTATTGGCTCATTTCTAGCCTTTATTTCAGTAAATGCTTTCTTTATATTTGAGCCTTGCTTGCTCTGTTGTTTGCTCTGTGGCCTGGTGGATGTAACCTCCACACCATGCTACCTCTCTAGCTCTTGCTGATATGAGCTAGTTGATGTTTCCAAAATTGGAGGAGTCTGTTGTTCAGTTCTTGCCTCACCGCTCAGGTTGCCTATTGTTTCTCCCAAGAGTTCCTCTTCAGAGTAAGGATTCAACATTTGCCTCCTTTCCCCTTGCTGTTCTGCAGGTCCAGTTGCAGGTGTATCTTCTTGCCTGTCTATTTTCTTGCCTCTTTCCTCATTTAGAGGAGTTTGTAATACAGGAATTTCAGGCACCTTTGTCTGTGTTGAAGGACCTTGCCCTTGGCTTTGTTCCTTTGATGTATCTGGCTGATTCGCCATTGTTTCCTATTCCCCACCTATTACCTCCTTACCTTTAGCTGATGTTGTGCTAGCCTTTTGTAATGGTAGTTGAGAAGTCCCGGCAAAAAATGTGTCACCTCCTATGTGCTGGGGCAGCTTGAAGGATACCTGCCCAAAAGATTCCAGGTCAAGTGTTTTCTCAAGCCCTTTCATAACCTCTTCCAGTTTTTCTTCTTCAGTAATCTCTTCAACTAATGCGCCCTCTAACCATTCTTGTTGGTTTGCATACTGTTGGATTTCAGGGATCTTGCAATGAACGTATGGTGTCAGGTTGTATTTGACTTTTCTATAACTTATACAATGACCAGGGTCATATGGTGACCAATGAAAGCTTTGTTTCAGCATAAGTTTCTTCCCTAGAATCTTATCTGCTTCCTCCCAAGCTTCCCTTTTATTAAAGACAAAAGGGCCCAATTGATTTCTTATTTTGAGTTGTGCCTTTTCCTTAGCATTGCAAAAGTGGATTAAGTCTGCATGGATAAAATGCTTGAAGTACTCTAGTGCAAATAGCCTCATGGGAACAAATTTGGGTAGCTTGAAGGGGCATAGTTCAGAGCCATATATTCTTATTTCAGTGTGATTCTGGTAAAAGTACCAGTCACCTATGCTGTAGTTTTTAGAGAGCTGTAAAATTCTTTGCATTTCACTAGAAAGTCTATCTGGAGGACTTGTCATCCGTAAAGAGGACGTTGTATGTATGAAGAGGTCAATGAATTCACAGTAAGAATAAGGGGAATCATTAACACGGTGGAAAACTAAGGTCCAGAAGATTACTGACCTAGGCTCTCCTTTGTAATCCAATTTTTTGAGAGAGATTTGAAAACTGACTGGCTGATTGTACAAAAACAAATGATATATGTATGATGTGTATTTAAACACTCTCTCTCTATACAGGCTCATGAATTGCTCATGGATTTTATTAGCTATGAAGGTGGCATAATCATATTGGACAACAGGGGGCTTTCCTGGAGCAAAAGTGGAAAACAGAACTAAGGTAGTCTCATCAACAAACTCACTGGTTTTGAATCCTAAGATGTAGGATATCATGTCTACAATGAATCTCTCTACCTCATTGAACCAAGAATGCAGATAAGGAGGAGGCTGCTGGGGCTGGAAATTTGGTTTCATGAATAACTGAGCAATTCTAGTTATCTCTGAACTGGGCAGTTTGGCACCTTGGTCAAGCAAGAATCCCATGGAGAGAGGGGCCAAAGGCTGAGTTGGCTTAAAGTGCAGCATCTCATTTATGGATTGAGGAGTAATATAGAAGAGGATAGTCCCAGATGGAGCCACAACTGCTCTTTGAGTGGGCTCATAATTGGCATGACATTGGTGAATGAGGTCGGGGAATACATTCATTGAAGGGAGGTAATACATGGGCATATTAGACTCCCAGATTCCAAATACATCAGCTTTGTTCCTGTAGCTGTTCCTGATCTCACAGAAGGTTTGGAGATGAGGCTTGTCACTAACTAAATCATTAATTTGGAAATCCCTGTCAGCTAGGGGTAGCCATTCAAGTTCTTTATGTGGAGCATTGAAAGGGGCAATATTGAGGGCCATTGGAGCCTCCATTGCTCAACTGTCTGTGTTTTTTATTGGAATTTGTGTCTGTGTAGAAACAGAAAACAGAATACTGGCTCTGTGGTTTTTTTCAGGAAATTGCAGGCTCAGTTTTAATTAGAAATTGCCTCATTGGGTAAAATTCATAGTAAAAAACAACATTTGCAGAGTTTAGTCGGAAAGCTGGACAAGAACAATGGTAATGGTGCTCTTTTTGAAAGCAGCTTTGACGATTTGAGCTTGAATTTCGCCGTTTTTTGGAAATTTTGCAGAGGAAAGTTGAAAACAGGGGGCTTGGGAAGAAGACTTTGGTAAATACCTGCTTTTATCAGCTCACTGTGTTTTTAGCTGTGGCAGTCGAGTTTTTTGCGGAAAAAATGGACAAAACAGGTATGGTTGGGGCGTATTTTTCAAGGGTTATGGACTGAATTTGTTGGATTATTGGTTCTTCGAGTGGAATGCAGAGAAAAAACCAGAAATACTCAGGGTTTGGGAGTAATGGAGAAATACCTGTGTTTTAGCGACGCGCCCGAGAGTAATTGGCCGGTTGGACGATGATTTGTAGAGCAGGATGCTGGATTATGGTGGTCAAGGTGACGGACTGGAGTTTTGGTGGCAAATTCGTCGTAATTTGCATGCACAGGTTCTGCAAATCAACGAATAGAAATGGACGAAAACAATCACTTTCACGGGTTTTTTAACAAAATTTGGGCTTTACAGGATTTTGGCATTTTTTTGTAATGACGTCATCATGACGTAATTTTTTTTCCGTGTAGCAGGGTACAGAAGGTGACTTGGTGGTGATGTGGCAGACAGGGCGGACGACACAGTGGTGAGGCGACAGCTGACGTGGGGGCTGACGTGGGTGATGACGTGGAGGTGACGTCATCAGATGATGTCATCGAGGGTTCCATTGGGCGGTATATGGTATTCCCCGCACTGCGTTTGAACAAAGGTGGTTTCGGGCAGAGGGGATGCGATGGTAGCAGGTGAACGACATGCATCCCGTAGTACGGTGGAAATATCGCTTTTCATCGGGCGCTATCTTTTGGACATCGGAGGGGTTCCGATATGGACACGAGCCGTCCGATCTGTGGGATCGGATCTGACAGTTGATGGGACGAGGAGCTGTCAGGGAGGTATGGCGTGGGTCCCGCCCATATAATATTCAATGTTTTGTATGTTTTGCGGGGTATCAAACTTTGGTTATCGAGGTTATTACATGGTTTATGTAGGCGGCCTTGGTTATTTGTTTAACCAAATGTTAAACAAATCCCGATGGAGCGCGTGGAGGGTTGTTATTGGCCCCGGGTGGACCAATAGCTCCCGACAAAAATTACAATATGGCCATAACTTTAGCCGCGGGGGGGATATTTATAATATTTTTGGGATTTTTTATGTATCTTTACATAGTATGGGAGGGGAAAACTTTATATAGGAGTTATATAATAGAGTTAGGATGTCAATATGAAATGGTATATTTGATCAATACACTAAGTCAAATGAATAAAACTTAGGCTTATAGAATAAAAAGGGATCCAGGTCATGGATTTACAGAGACTTAGCACAATGGAAGAAAAATATTTTTACACAAGAAATGTGGCTTTATTCTTTAAGAAAAATATCATTTTACTTAAATCTTTACATGAAGAGGAGGGTATTTGAGAGTATTGAGCAGATCTCAATCTCTTTAGGGGAGGTTAGTGAGTAATTGCTGTGAGAGGAATGGGGGGAAGTTAGACATGCAAGATCTGATTTGTCACGATATTTTGCCCAAGTAGTTATGATACCCTTGAGATGAATCATCTTTGAAAGACAATATTATTCATAAACCTACTTCTGCAACACCAAAATTACCTACCCATTCTGTCACACCTAACATTTTTTCTTCATTTTGTTTGGGTGCATTTGAACTAGCAAACCTTGATTCCCTTCTTTTCTTTTAGCCGCCACCCTATCTAAGTCTGCCCTTATTTCTTCCAAGGGCTCAGATTTAGCTGTTGAGACCCTTTGCTTCTCTACCTAACTACTAATCTGCCAAGCTTAAACTGTTTGAACAGACCTTATTCTCTAATGCTAAAATAAGAAATTTAAACATGGACTAACCAAGATTGAGCTGTCAGACCATCCATCAAGTGTGACAGAAGTCACTAATTGCATAATTTCAATTTGTTTGCAAAAATAGGACAGTAGTGGCATTTTGACTAGCACACTTTCCTGGTCTTTTGTTTGGGGTTCATTCTCTTTCTTTTTTGACCAATTCATTCTTCTTGCCCTTTGATTTTTCTTTTAGGGCATACCCTCTTTATATTTTTTAAATTTTTTGGTTTTTTTTGAAAATATGGAATCTTTGCAGCATTGGAAGCATGACCATATTTGGCATTTCCATAGTCAATCATGAAATATGACACTTTTTGGTATAGGAACCTAATAGTGGCTCCACTTGGGGATGGCTTTTCCAGATGAAAAGCCAAGAACAGCAAGTCAAATGGCCCTACATTCTCCTCTTGCTGTAATCTGAAATTTCCTTTTGTTGTAAACCAACAAACGGTATCCCTGCAACCTATATGCCTTTCTCATAAGCTGGTTTGAAGAATTACAACTCTGTATCTGGCAGTTTATCTGAGTATTAGTCATCATTTTTATAGCTCCCAAGTCTTCTTCCTTAAGTCTTCCAATATACTCAAAATATCATACAAAAGGTAGGACAATTCTTTGCTTTTTTTCCTAAAACTTTGCTGCATCTTATTCTCTATCTTGCTTCTGAAATAAACTGCAAAAAATAGACACTATTATGTACAAAAATACATTCCTAATATGTTAACGAAGAGGATCAAAATAATTCTTGAGCATCTGACCATTGACTGGCCCATCCTCTGCTTCTGTACCATCCAAACTTCTCAAATAGTAGGTGTTGTTTCCTTGTACAGCCTGAATAACAAAAGGTCCTTTCCATAGGAAATCAAATTTGCCAATGTTTTCCTTTATCTTCCCTTCTGGAATCCCATTTTAGCACTTTGTCTCCTATGAAAAAATCCTCTGCTTTTTTCCTTTTGTCAAAAATCTTCTTCAGTTTCTTTTGTAGGATCGGAGATCTGTGATACACTTCTTCTCTGGTTTGCTGTAAATGAATTGTTTGATTGATTCTTCTTTGAATGTCATTGGGTTCTGCCTATATTTCTTGCAGCAATTTTATCATAGTGATTCCCAAAGATGAAGGATATACAGCCTCCATGCCATAAACCAACTCATAGGAGCTTGATCCAATAGATCTCTTTGTGGTCAACCTGTCTGCCCACAGTGCATTAACAAGCTTTTTGTGCCAATTTTTCTTGTTTTCTTCCAATACTTTCTTTATGATGTTGATAAAACTTTTGTTGGATGATTCAACTAGACCATTACCTTGAGGGTAATAGGCTATGGAATTGCCCAAGGTAATATGGTACTTGTGGCAAAAATTGATCATTCTTTTAGATTTAAAGCAGCAGCATTTTCAGTTATTATCTTTTCTAGATAGCCAAATCTAGATAGGATATTGGTTTCTAGGAATTGCATGATGATTGAGTCATTGGCCTTCCTACAAGGGATGGCCTCTATCCATTTGGTGAAGCAGTCTGTGGTAGTTAAAATCCACTTATGTTGGCCAGAAGAGGAAGGGTGAATTTCTCCAATGAAATCTAAACCCCATTGTTGAAATGGTCTTTCAGTGGAAATGGGTTTTAGGGGTAAAGGTAACAGTTTTCTCTTGCCTTCAAAGATTTGGCATCTATGGCAAGAAACTACAAATTTTTTCACATCAGCAAATAGGGAAGGCCAATAAAAACTAGCTCTTAAGATTTTATCCACTGTTGGCTTCCAATACAAATGTCCACCACAGTCCCCTGCATGAAATTCTTTCAACGCTTTGTCAGTTTAATCTTTTGTTAAGTAGCTTAGTAGAATGCCTTCATGAATTCTCCAAAATAAAACATTGTCTACACTACAAAACTTTGAAGCTTTCATTTTCAAGAATCTCTTTTTAGTTATGGATAACCCTGGAGGAGCTTGCAGGTTTAACAATACATAAATTATATCAGCATACCAAGGTGATTGTAAGAAGGCCTGATTGATCTGTGGAGTCGCCATCTCCTGTTCATTATCCAATTCCTTGATGTCAAGGGCTTGAAAATTGGTTTCAGTAATCAATTTAGCTAAACCTTGTCCTTTTATCAGCTTTGTTGGCTTGATTTCAATGTCATATTCTAAAATGTTAGCTATCCATTTGCCTCTTTTGCCTTCTATTCCTTCTTGAGTTAGAATGTCTTTGACCATGGAATTTGGGACATAAGCTATTATATGAGAGTATAAGATGTAAACTATGAAATCCTTGATAGCCTTTACAAGCGCATAAGTTTGTTTCTCCATGATTTGATATTTTAAAGGTGCATCTCTAAGTGCTTTGCTAAAGAAAGCAATGGGCTTCTCACATCCTTGATCATCTTTTTGTAATAGGACAGCAGCAATAGTATGCTCAGATGCAAAGGAAAAGATTATGAAGTCTCTATCAAACTTTGGGCTTGTGAGGACTGGTGTTTTGGTTAAAGCTATTTTGATTTCCTCAAAGGCTTGCTTAGCTTCTATTGTCCATTTGACTTTGGAATCTTTCTTCAGCATATTATTCAACAATATTATTAGTTCATCGAAGTTGGGAATGAATCTTGTTAGGAAAATGATCTTTCCTAGGAAGGCTTGCAATTCTTTGATGTTTCTTGGGTGAGGCACTTGGAGAATAGCTTGTATTCTATCCGGGTCAATTCTGATGCCATCTTTTGAAATTATGTGACCTAAGAGCTTGCCTTCCTCTAGGCTAGACAATGACTTCTTTGGGTTCAATGATATGGCATATTTTCTGTAAATTAGGAACAGTTGTCTGAGATGTTCTAAATGTCCTTGATCTATTTTGGAAAAAGTAGTGAGATCATCAAGATATATGACTAAAAAATCATGAAGCTCTTTTGCAAAGGCTATATCCATTGCTCGTTGAAATGTGGCCCCTGCATTTTTAAGTCCAAAAGGCATTTTTACATATTTGAAAGTTCCCCAAGGTGTTGTAAAGGCAGTTTTATCTTGATCATCCGGGTGAACTAGGATCTGATTAAATCCTGAGAATCCATCTAACAGTGAGATCCTAGAAGCTCCTACTACCCTTTGTAAAATGTGATCCATCTTGGGTAAGGGGTAGTGATCTTTCAAAGAGACTTTATTCATATTTCTTAAGTCAACACACAGTCTTATCTCTCCCATTTTCTTCCTAGTGGGCACTAGATTTGAAATCCATTCTGAGAACCTCATTGGTGCAATTATTCCAGCTTGGTACATTCTTTTGACTTCCTTTTCAATGAGAGGAAGGAGGACTGAATTAACCCTTTTGAGTTTTTGTTTAAAATGTTTTTGATTCTCTTTTAAAGGTATTGTGTGTTGGATGACCGAAGTATCATAGGACTTGAGGTCCTCATAGCTCCATGCAAACACATCTTGAAATTCTTTAAACAGCTCAATATATTTTAGTTTTTGATCGGGAGGCAAGGCTTTGGACAATTTTATCATTTTAGGGTCTTCTTCAGTTCCTATATTACAGTCTTCAATTTCTGCATTTAAAGGCTGCATTTTTGGCTTTCTTGGTTTATCATTTGAATAAAAAATATCCTCCAAAGGAGTCAAGCCCGTGGGTAAAAAATTATCCTTTAACTCAATTACTTCAGATTCTTCCTCAACGATTTCATCAAGGTCCACATGTTTCAGCTCTTGTAAATTTTTTCTGGTAAATATTGTTGGATGAAAAATGTGATTTGTTGTTTCAGCTGATATATTTTTCTCAATTTTGTCTATTTGTTGTTCGTCACAAGTGGTGCTTGTATCTATGTTTGTGCTTGAGAATTCCTCTTTCAAAGTCAGGAAATTATTAATTTGTGTGTCATTTTCAAACACCTGCCAATTTTTGACATTGTCTAGAACAACGGGTCTGTGTTTAATCTCAGCAGTAAAGTGATGGTTGGACTCAAACGATAGCTTACAAGTGCTGGCAAATGTTGCCAAACTGTAAGCATGTAAATTGTGGTTTCTCAGAATTTTGGTTAGCTGAGATTCTAAGAAGGTGTTGAGTATTTCAATTGTTGCCCCTCTATAAGCCCTTAGCCTGAGATCGTTTGTAACAAAGTTTCCTTTCATCTATCGAATAATCAAATCTAAGTCCTCTAGAATTGAAATCCTAGTTTCCCCTAGACTTCTAATCAGTTCGAGACCTAGAAAGAGGGCCTCATATTCGGCCATATTATTGGTACATCTAAAATTCAGCCTATATGCATGTCCTTGAGCATGGTCACTTTACATATTGTGTATCCAAATCTCTGTCCCTGCTCCTAATTTATTCACTGATCCATCAAACTCTAAGTACCATAGGATGTCTTGCTTACAACTATCATCGGGAGTCTTGGAAACTGTCTTAATGGGCAGGTTTGGAATTTGTAACTCATATGGTATGCCTTGTTTGTTTGTTGCATCAATCACTTCAATAATTTTTTGACCTTGAGCAGTGGATTCTTCATTTATGTTTCTTGCTTGTGCTGATTCTAGAAATTTGTCATCAATTTTGGGGCACATTTCAGCATTGTATAAGATAAACGAATCCATATCAAAATGCATGGAATAAATGGGGAAATTTTGGGGTTTCTCTTGACTGCTGACCACATATTTCATCAATGTTTCCCGGTACAATCTCTTTGGCTGGCCAAAGACTGAAATGGTGGCATAGGACATGTCTAGCTGCAAAGATCCTTAGAGTTTTGCACCCCAAGATCTAGACAAAAGCATTCCATACTTTGGTGGGATATCGGCTACCACTACATCCATTAAAATAGTCTTAGCAGGGTATTGCACTAGAGATACACACAAATCTTTGATTAGGCCTAGACACCTGACCTGGCTAGAATCAAATGAAAACAAGTCTTTATATGGCCGTGTGATATCTAGGTCCAATCTTTCCATCACAGACTTAGGCATTAGGTTATGGGAAGCTCCCGAATCAAACATTGCATTATGTAGCACCTTGTCATGAATGTTTAGGCTTACATAAAATGGAGGGATTCCTCCATCTACCATTTTACCATTTACCTTAGGCCCAAAAATTAGTTTTGGTTGGTCATCTAAAACATTGACTGCATCTCTATTCTCTGATATTTGAAGTGACCTACTGATTTGTTCCCTATAAACCTCATGTTTATCCAATTCAGACAGTGGAATGGCTATTTTTAACTTGCCTATTTCTGTTTCTAGGTTGAAAGGTTTTTCCACTTGAATTTTTGTATTCCGAGCAACAAGGTTTTCCTTTTCTGCTGTGTTTTTAGTGGTTTTTTCTTCATCATGAGTGCTGTTATGAACTAAATCTGCTTTGAAATTATTTTCAGGAGGGCTGTTTACATTTTCTTTTGGAGGAAAGGAGGTGGATGGCTGATTTTTTAAGGGTTGTAAGTCTGATATGTCCTCAACCGTAGGTTCTTTTGGGTTGAGGTCTGTTTTAGCAGGGAGTTCTGTCAGGGAAGTTTTATCCTTTGCTTTCTTAGGCTGCTTGGTATCTTTCAGCTTGCTAGGTTCAGGCACATCTACCGTTCTGCTTCTCAATTTGTATTGTTTATGGACTTCATAGACAGCTGCATCATATCCTTCTCTGAAATCAAATGATTCTCCGGATTTGGTTTGAAATTGATTGAAATTATGAGCTTCTTGGTCATCTTGGGTTAAAAATATTTGTTGTTCACTATTCAGACCCATTAGGTTGATTTGAGTATCCTCTGTTGGCTCACTAGAGGTTGAAGCTTCGGCATAGTTCTCTTGGAATGGAGGTCTGATATTTTGATCAGGGCCAACCTTCCCGGTGTTAGGATTTTGATTTTTTCTAAAGTTTGGATTTCTAGTGGTGTTACTTGGTTGACCTTCCCAAGAAGATTTCCTTTCAATGGTTTCCACTCTATCACCTAGTCTATCCATTCCTTTGATGATTGCATCTAGTTTTTGCTCAAATGCAGAAGGCTCTTCTTTGAAGGGAGTCCTTCTTTCAACTCTAGCTCGGGCTCTTTTAGAGATCAGATTGGCCTCTACACTAACAGCTATGCTTTGCATGTCCTCTAGGCTTGGAGGAGCTCTTTCCCTTAGCTTATATGCCATGTCAGAGTCAAATCCATCAGGGAATTTGATTAAGGCTAAGTCAGGTGGAGGTCTAAGGTTTTGAGGGATAGCATTGTACACGTTATTGAATCTAGCACAATAGTCTTGGATAGTTTCTTGTGGGCCCCTTTTCAGGCTTTCATATTCAGATAAGATATGCAATGGGTCCTTCTTCTTTTCACAACTGTTCAAAAAGGTTTGGTACAGGGCATCTGGATCAGCAATTGTATTTGCAGCAAGTCCTTCCATTGTCGATTAAGCTTTGGACAAAAAATTTCATCCTGACATCGTTATCATCAATTTCATAGTTCTCAAAATACTCCATCATTTTCTTAGTGTGTTGTTGGGCTGTGTAGGTGTCAGTACCATCAAAATAGTTGATTTTGCTTTGATAATATTGAGGCATAGCCCCTGGATTTGTAGGTAACAGCAAAGGAGCATATCAGTTTGCCATATTAACAGGTATAAATGGGACAACTAGAAGCACAGGGATAATAGCTAAAAAAAGTGTTGTGGATGGAGGAGTGGAAAAGATGTTTTGAAGTGATGGTGGTGAACTGGAAGAAGCTGTACCAATAGTAGAAAGGACTGCTCGTTTTCTGGGAGTAAGCTCAGATTTGGTAAGGTTTTGCTGAAGTAATTCAAGGTTTATATCAACAGAATTCTCTACACTTTCTTGTCTTTTAAGGCTTTTAGAGATCAAATTAGGGTTTTCAAAAATAGTTGGAGGATTGGGATTTGGATTTGATCTAGTGTAACAAGTTTTCTTCTTTGGAGCCAACTTCTAAATCTATTTTTTGTATTTTCTGGAAGTATTTGAAGATTATAAATTTTGGCAATATTTTAAAGGAAGCTTTTTTGAAATATAGGAGGATTTAGGATTTCCTTTAAATATGTTAAAACAAGGAAACTGATCAAATCTTAGGGACAACTGTTTAAAGCCTAAAACTAGACTAGAGATTGACTGAAGCAGCGTTTATTTACTCCTGTAAATGCACAACAAAAACAGTTTCAAAGGATACCTGGCTAACTTCAGGCTCCATCTGTAGCTTTAGAAAATAGACAGTAGTAACAAACAGTCATTCAGGTCCCCAGTGGAGTCGCCAATGATGTTATCACTCAGGCTATTCCCCAAAAGCGGTGGGAAAAGGGGAATACAAACCGAGGTAACCACTAATAAGTCTTTTAGCTGCAGATTCTAGCCAATCTGCAACCAGAGAGGGCTCTCTCTTTATGATCTAGCTTTGCTTTGCTATATGTTAGGCTAGTTATGAAGCACAAGTATTTGTTTGGTGTTTGGATGGTGACATTCAATAAAACAAGGCTGCAGAGTATGAGAAGTTCAGACCATTGGGTTAATGGAGTCAATTGAAAAATAAACTTCTGGGTATTGTTTCTTTGGCAAAGGAGGAACTACATAGCAAGATAATTAAACATGGAACAATCTTCAAACTGGAATAAGATGAAATGTGGTTAGGGAATGAAACGAAATTAAGAATCTTTCATTATGCTAACAGAGGGAAAATGAATGAATATTTTCAAGGAGCAATTAAGAATTTCTTAACTATATTCAGAGTGCAAGAACCAGGGAGATAGGAGCAATCAAGAATTCCTACCTATGCTAGTCCTGAAGAAAACATAAAAATTGACAGGAATTGAACACTGAGTACAGCAAAGTAAATTTTGGGCTATTCTTTTTTCCTGCAATTTAGAACATGATATATATATGAAATATAAAACATAGAAACAATAAAACATGGGTTAGAAAACTTATTGATCCATGAGATAATCCAAGAATTCTGCAACATGGGCTTCTGCCATTAATTCCATAACCAGAAAGTTCATCAGCAAAACATTCCAGAAATCTTTATTCAGAAGAGTTCTCAAAATCTACAGCACAGGTCCAGAATGATATTCACCAACCAACCCCCAACACCTCTCTAGGGGAGGTTTTTATACAAAAACAGTTACAAAATATCTCATAGAGAAAATATCAAACAATAAATTCATCCATCTACATTTACAGGAGGAGTAAATGAAAGAAATGAATGCAGAAGTGAATGTTGGTGCGTTGGCTATTCAGTCGGTCAGATATATTTGACTTTTCTGACTCAACAAGTTGGCTGGTAGCTGTCTCTTTATGTTGCGTTCCTTTGTGTTTCTGCGTTGCTGTCTCGGCCCTCCCATCTGTGCCTGATTCCGCTTTAATGCATTTTGGTGTGACTTCTTTTTTCTGTTGTTTTCATTCTTATGATATGTGGCACGTACATTTGAATTTCATTATATGTAGATGATCAAAAAGAATTAAAACTACCTTGGTAAAACCTCTAACATGCTCTGCCACCATTGGTCTATTGGAAACTGGTGTCTTTTTAGTTTTATTAATGTTTCATCAGCTTCAGTATACCTGTAGTAATTGGGTTGGACTTCAAAAAGATGTGTTATTTCATGCTCGATATAGAACAGATTTTCCAAATTATCATATAAGCTCTGTCCAAAGGGAGGTACTGTGTCTTCTAAAGTGCTTGATGATGCTGTGATCTGATTGGTAACATATGTATTCACCCTGTGAGCATATTGTTCATGTGTCAATAGCCTTTGATTACTGGTTAACAAACTGGGTAGACCCTTTCGCTGTAAGACTATGAATTTTTCTGTAAAAGCATTTATTTCTATCTACATTTCTTGACACTTTCTCTCCAGATTTTGTACAAAAATTTTCATAGTCAACACCTTTTTAACTGTCAAGGTGCCTATTCTGTCCTTGATATCCAGAGTTGCTAGTTGTTCCCTGGTGTAAGTGTTCAAAAAATGAATTAATCTATTGGCCTGTTCAGGCATGTTTCCTAATAATGCCCTGGCCTTTTGAATTTCTACTCGGGCCATTTCTATCAATTCAATTTGCTCATGGATTGTTTGAATTGATCTCCATTGGTCAGTGATGGACTGGCCAATTTTAGTCCAAAAAATTGTTTTGATTTCTGACAGAGTTTTATGAAGAGTAAGATCTTTCTCCAAGGATTTTACCTTATTTTCCAAGGCCTTTACCTCTCTTGTTTTTTCAGCCACAGTTATTTTGGATTTATCATAGCTCACCTCTAACTTGGCCAGTTTTTCTTTGGATTCCTTCAGTTCTGCCATTTGAAGTTATAAGGCCTTTATTTCCTTCATCATCTTTTCCATGCTCATGCTGGTATCTCGTACTATTTTTGTTGCTATTGTTGTTGATGTAGTGCTTGGTGTTGTTGATGCCGGATTAGTAGGAGGGACAACTGTTGTGACTATAGAAGGAGAAGTTGTAACAATTGGAGCTATTTGAGATGGCTGAGATGCCAACTCTCCCTGTTTTCCTTCTGGTGCCTCCTCCAATGCCTTCTCTGTTTCTGCCAGTCTCTCATTCATCCTCATTAATAAAATCATCTTGTCATCCTCTGCTTTCTGCTGTGCAACTTCTGTGGTTTGTGGATGCATTGTGATTGGCAGCTTTAATTGCTTTATGAGGGCTGCAATGTCTTCTTCTTTCTTTTTTATTAATGCCTGGATGCCTTTGGGATCCTTGGGATCATGTCCTAGCTCTATAATAATTTCCTCCAAGGATTTGATCCTGTTATCCTTGGCTAAAGAGGAATCCTTTTCCAACTCTAATTGGGCAGAGGTATTGTGCAATGAATTCTGTAATTTGTGAGCTAATAATGCCTTTTTTGCCAAGCTGGAAGACACCATTTCTTCAGTTTGTTTATGTAATTCAATCTGGTCCATTGGGTGTATGTCTTTAGAGAGAACTTCCAGATTGGTCCTGATATAATCAACAGCTAACTGTGGCTGCGACATTGTTGGCTTGAAGTGACTAAGGGTCATTTTCCCTTCTTGAATATCATAGGCTGCCATTAGCCTTTGTTGAATTATGGGAGCCATTCTCAGCAATTGATTATAAAGTTGGATCCTTGTTGGTTCATTTCTAGCCTTTGTTTAAGTAAATTATTTCTTTATATCTAAGCCTTTCTTGCTCTCTGTGGCCTGGTGGATGTAACCTCCACACCATGGTGCCTCTCTAGCTCTTGCTGATATGAGCTAGTTGATGTTTCCAAAATTGGAGGAGTCTATTGTTCAGTTCTTTCCTCACCGCTCAGGTTGCCTGTTGTTTCTCCCAAGAGTTCCTCTTCAGAGTAAGGACTCAACCTTTGCCTCTTTTCCCCTTGCTGTTCTGCTGGTCCAGTTATAGGTGTATCTTCTTTCCTGTCTATTTTCTTGCCTCTTTCCTCATTTAGAGGAGTTTGTAATACAGGAATTTCAGGCACCTTTGTATGTGTTGAAGGACCTTGCCCTTGGATTTGTTCCTTTGATGTATCTGGCTGATCTGCCATTGTTTTCTGTTCCACACCTATTACCTCCTTGCCTTTAGCTGATGCTGTGCTGGCCTTTTGTAATGGTTGTTGAGAAGTCCCGGCAAAAGATGTGTCACCTCCTATGTGCTGGGGCAGATGTGTCACCTCCAAAAGAGTCCAAGTCAAGCGTTTTTTCAGGCCCTTTCATAACCTCTTCCAGTTTTTCTTCTTCAGTAATCTCTTCAACTAATGTGCCCTCTAACCATTCTTGTTGGTTAGAATACTGTTGGATTTCAGGGATCCTACAATGAACGTATGGTGCCAGGTTGTATTTGACTTTTCTATAACTTATAAAATGATCAGGGTCATATGGTGACTAATGAAAGCTTTGTTTCAGCATAAGTTTCTCCCCTAGAATCTTATCTACCTCCTCCCAGGCTTCCCTTTTATTAAAGATAAAAGGGCCCAATTGATTTCTTATTTTGAGCTATGCCTTTTTCTTAGCGTTACAAAAGTGGATTAAGTCTGCATGGATAAACTGCCTGAAGTACTCTAGTGCAAACAACCTCATGGGCACAAATTTGGGTAGCTTGTAGGGGTATAGTTTAGAGAAATATATTCTTATTTCAGTGTGATTCTGGTAAAAGTACCAGTCACCTATGCTGTAGTTTTTAGAGAGCTGTAAAATTCTTTGCATTTCACTAGAAGGTCTATCTGGAGGACTTGTCATCAGTAAAGAGGAGCCTGGATGTATGAATAGGTCAATGAATTCACAGTAAGAATAAGGGTAATCATTAACACAGTGGAAAAATGAGGTCCAAAAGATTACTGACCTAGGCTCTCCTTTGCAATCCAATTTTTTGAGGGAGATTTGAAAACTGTCTGGCTGATTGTACAACAACAAATGATATATGTATGATGTGTATTTAAACACTCTCTCACTATCCAGGCTCATGAATTGCTCATGGGTTTTATTAGCTATGAAGGTGGCATAATCATATTGGATAGCAAGGGGCTATCCTGGAGCAAAAATGGACATCAGAACTAAGGTAGTCTCATCAACAAACTCACTAGTTTTGAATCCTAAGATGTAGGATATCATGTCTACAATGAATCTCCCTACCTCATTGAACCAAGAATGCAGATAAGGAGGAGGCTGTTGGGGCTGGCAATTTGGTTTCATGAATAACTGAGCAATTCTGGTTATCTCTGAACTAGGAAGTTTGGCACCTTGGTCAAGCAAGAATCCCATTGAGAGAGGGGCCAGAGGCTGAGTTGGCTTACAGTGCAGCATCTCATTTATGGATTGAGGAGTAATATAGAAGAGGACAGTCCCAGATGGAGCCATAACTGCTCTTTGAGTGGGCTCATAATTGGCATGACATTGGTGAATGAGGTCAGGGAATACATTCACTAAAGGGAGGTAATACATGGGCATATTAGACTCCCAGATTCCCAATACATTAGCTTTGTTCTTGTAGCTATTCTTGATCTCTCTGAAGATTTGGAGATGAGTCTTGTCACCAACTAAATCATTAATTTGGAAATCCCTGTCAACTAGGGGTATCCATTCAAGTTCTTTATGTGGAGCATTGAGAGGGGCAATATTGAGGGCGACTGGAGCCTCCATTGCTCAACTGTCTGTGTTTTTATTGGAATTTAGGTCTGTGCAGCAACAGAAAATAGAATACTCGCTCTGGGGTTTTTTTTAGGAAATTGCAGACTGAGTTTTAATGAAAAATTGCCTCACTGGGTAAAATTCATAGCGAAAAACAAAGTTTGCAGAGTTTAGTTGGAAAGCTGGACAAAAACAGTGGTAATGGTGCTCTTTTTGAAAGCAGCTTTGATGATTTGAGCTTGAATTTTGGCATTTTTTGGAAATTTTGCAGAGGAAAGTTGAAAACAGGGGGCCTGGGAGGAAGACTATGGTAAATACCTGCATTTATCAGCTCACTGTGTTTTTAGCTGCGACAGTCGAGTTTTTTGCGGAAAAAATGGACAAAACAGGTATGGTTGGGGCGTATTTTTCAAGGGTTATGGACTGAATTTGTTGGATTATTGGTTCTTTGAATGGAATGCAGAGAAAAAACCAGAAATACTCAGGTTTTGGGAGTAATGGAGAAATACCTGTGTTTTAGCGACGCGCCCGAGCGTAATTGGCCGGTTGGACGATGATTTACAGAGCAGGAAGCTGGATTATGGTGGTCAAGGTGACGGACTGGAGTTTTGGTGGCAAATTCGTCGTAATTTGCATGCATAGGTTTCATAAATTAACGAATAGAAATGGACGAAACTAATCACTTTCACGGGTTTTTAATCAAAATTTGAGCTTTACAGGCTTTTGGCGCTTTTCTGTAATGACATCATCATGACATAATTTTTTTTTTTGTGTAGCAGGGTGTTAGAGCATAAATCTACCTTAGGCTGAAGGAAGGCAAAATTCAGGGTAACCACAAACCACGCTCAGCTGGTAGCTAGCCCTACCCGAACAAGAGAGGGCTCTCTCCAAGTCATGCTCAGTGAAGAATAAACAAATAAGGTCTAAGAATGACTTAAATTGGATACTGATTTTAGGCTAGTAAATAGATATGAAAGAAAAGGCGATTTTTTGAATGACTGAATTTTCTAGCTGCGTGGGACCAAAGGACCACATGAAGTGGGAAATTAAATCGAAGACATAGAATAGTTCATGAGGCAAGATAGGCAAGAAGTTTAGCAATCAGATTTAAACAATATGGAGTGGAAATACTGCTGAGAAAGCTGAGAAGGGCATACACATGAATCCTTTTCAGACAGAATAAAAAACACAGAGGATGAATGTTTTCCAAGGCAAAGCAATAAATTTGGATTCTACCTTTCCTACTTAAAAAACATTCAACTAGAAATGAATATGAATGAATGGAAAAACATTACAAGTTACATATGAAACAGAGAAGAAACATATTGCTAAAACTCATGCCACAAGAATCTCATAAATCAGAGCTGCATCATTTTTCATTAATCTCCAGGCCAAGTTGTACAATGAATAGCTGAGTTTTTTCTCCATGCTATTCCCAGAAAATCCCCCCCCCCCTTACAAATGATTTTTCAATACAATAAATAACCTCAAAAGTGGGAAAGCAAATCTCTGAAGATAGGGAGTCTTTTAATCATCATTAGTTAACTGAAGCTGAAGAGCCAACCATTTTCCAGCGTTACATTTTCCATGCAAACGACCGATGGAGATATCTGGGGACTCAAAACTCGCCCAAAGTTCTTGGCCATGCACCATTAGTCATGATTTTTCATGCCAAATCCAAAAATATAAATTTTTTGCAATTTATAGCTCCCTAGCATAAGCGCACGCCACGTGCGCGATACAAAAGGAAGTGGCGCGGCGCACTAGGCTTGAGGTGCAGCGCATAGAGCCTGTGCGTAGCGGTTTTTGTAGGAGACTTTTGGAGGCCTACCTAGTATCCAAATTGGGCACACAATAGCGAGTTGGAAAGGTATTTGAGTCTACTTTCTAACCAAATTGGAATTGTTCAATTTGGAGTTAATTTTCCCTATCAAAAATCAAATCTCCCAAGACTGGTCAAAATGTGTCAAATGAGGCTGCCTCAAGGAAGGGTGCTGTTGAAGTAAACTTTGGAAGGTGTTCCTCAACTCCAAATTGAGCTCATGATAGCTCATTGGAAATATATTTGTGTCTAGTTATCATTTTATGCATCAAGCAAGTGATTTGGCTAACCAAGCTAGGATAAAATTTGATTTTCCCAAGGTCACTTTAGAGGTGCATCAAGTCTTCCGAGGCAATTGCATTTTTGACATTTCTCTAAAACCATGATACTTTTGTAAAAAGTGAAGGAGGCTTTTACTCCTTGGCCTATTATGGACAAACACCTCTCTTAGTTTTCTAAAATTCATCTTCGCATGCTCAGAAACATCATTTGAGTGAATTATTGAGCCTTCCTCTGGCTTGCAAGTATTATTGAAGCACTTTGAGAACAACAATTTGAAAACCTTATATCTAATGACCAAGTTGACTCTTTTATTTATGAAGCAATAAAAACAACACTGTAAATGATTTCAAGATAGTTTTAATGAACTTTAATAAACAAAGCTGAGCTAGCAGGATATGGCATAAGGGATAAATAAGTGACCAGGTCCTTCCGTCAAAATACGGCATGCTCCTAAATGGAATGCAGGTGATCGAGTAGAATGGGACACCTAAAAATGAAATGAAAAAAGAGTTTTGATCTCTGAGGAGGACTAACAAGACCGACTCTAACACAGGGCGGATGACACAGTGGTGAGGCGGAAATTGACGTGGGGGCTAACATGGGCGATGACGTGGAGGTGACGTCATCAGATGATGTCATTAGGGGTTTTGTGGGGTGGTATATGGTATTCCCCACACCGCTTTTGAACAAAGGTGGTTTCGGGCGAAGGGGATGCGATGGTAGCGGGTGAACGACACGTGTTCCACAGTACGGCGGAAATACCGCTTTTCATCGGGCGCTATCTTTCGGACATCAGAGGGGTTCCGATATGGACACGAGCTGTCTGATATATGGGATCAGATCTGACGGTTGATGGGACGAGGAGCTGGTAGGGAGGTACAGCGCAGGTCCCGCCCATATAATATTCAATGTTTTGTATGTTTTGCGGGGTATAAAGCTTTGGTTATCGGGGTTATTACATGGTTTATGTAGGCGGCCTTGGTTATTTGTTTAAACAAATGTTAAAAAAATCTCGATGGAGCGCGTGGAGGGTTGTTATTGGCCCCGGGTGGACCAATAGCGCCTGAACAAAATTACAATATGGCCATAACTTTAGCCATGGGGGTATATTTATAATATTTTTGGGATTTTTTTATGTATCTTTACATAGTATGGGAGGGGAAAAATTTATATAGGAGTTATATAATAGAGTTAGGATGTCAATATAAAATGGTATATTTGATCAATACACTAATTCAAATGAGTAAAACTTAGGCTTAGAGAATAAAAAGGGATCCAGGTCATGGATTTACAGAGACTTAGCACAATGGAAGAAAAAGATTTTTACACAAGAAATGTGGCTTTATTCTTTAAGAAAAATATAATTTTACTTAAATCTTTACATGAAGAGGAGGGTATTTGAGAGTATTGAACAGATCTCAATCTCTTTATGGGAGGTTAGTGAGTAATTGCTGTGAGAGGAATAAGGGGAAGTTAGACATGCAAGATCTGATTTGTCACCATATTTTTCCCAGGTAGTTATGATACCCTTGAGATGAATCATCTTTGAAAAACAATATTATTCATAAACCTGCTTCTACAACACCAAAATTACCTACCCATTTTGTCACACCTAACATTTTTTCTTCATTTTGTTTGGGTGCATTTGAACTAGCAAACCCTGATTCCCTTCTTTTCTTTTAGCTGCCACCCTATCTAAGTCTGCCCTTATTTCTTCCAAGGGCTCAGATTTAGCTATTGAGACCCTTTGGTTCTCTACCTAACTACTGATCTGCCAAGCTTAAACTGTTTGAACAGACCTTATTCTCTGATGCTAAAACAAGAAATTTAAACATGGAATGACCAAGATTGAGCTGTTGGGCCATGCATCAAGTGTGAGAAAAGTCACTGATTACATAATTTCAACTTGTTTGCAAAAATAGGACAGTAGTGGCATTTTGACTAGCACACTTTCTTGGTCTTTTCTTTGGGGTTCATTCTCTTTCTTCTTTGACCAATTCATTCTTCTTGCCCTTTGATTTTTCTTTTTAGGGATTTTTTTTTTTTTTTTAAATATGGAATCTTTGCAGCATGGAAAGCATGACCATATTTGGCATTTCCATAGTCAATCATGAAATATGACACCTATTGGTATAGGAACCTAACATACCCATGGTATTGTAAGTGGCATCCACCCATGGTATTGTTAGTGACATCCACCAATGGTATTCATTCACCCATGGTATTTTCCCATGGTTTTATGGCATCCACTCATGGTATTCATTCCCATGGAATTTACTCGTGGTATTATAACCGAAAAATACTATAAGTAACAAGTCACATTTTGTAAAAAGACAAATTGTCCGCCATAATGTAGCTTTTATAGTTATTCTCCATTTTAATAAAAAAAATCTTTGTGGTTTTGTTTATAGGGCATTCTCCTCTTTTTCTTCAGGAATTTCAATGTTTTAGATCTTGGGGGCCTCTCCCCCAAAATTGATTTCAATCTTTTAGATCTTGCCCCCCCCCCCAAGATCTGGATCACCGGTATCAAAGTAGGTTATGATTCCATAGGAATGAGGGTTTGATGCACATTTCAGTTTCAAATTTTGTAGAAATATTAAACAAATTTCATGCATGTGCTACCTCCTCCACAGAGCATTTTCTTGCACCAAGCGAGAAGAATTTTTCTTTTTTCTTTTTTTTGCAGGAATGTTTTTGGGCGGCGAGTTTGGAGATCAGATATGAATTTTTTGGTGAAAAAGTTACAAAAATGAATGATGGATCTAGATTCCTTGCGAAAAAATACCCAAATTCAAAAAATAATTCGTTTGAATCGGAGTCTGGATGAGGGAGATATCACTGATTTGGAATCTGCTATGTTGCAGAAATGTTTCTGATGGCAATTTGTGGACGATACCTCTCTTATATTTTTTTTGCAATTTTGGTGCAGAATTTCAGAATTACTTGTAGATATGAGCTCCTCTTGAAAAATCACACAATTTAAAAAAATAAATGGGTCAAATCACAATTTGGATGTGAGAAATATCGTTGATTTAAAATCAGCTATTTTTTCAGAACTTTTGTGATGGAGGAACCGTTGCAACGCGAATATGAGATTCTAGCGTGTCCAAATAAGGATTTCCAACACAGGAGAAGATGAAAAATGGTCCTTTTGTTTAAAAAAATAGGTTATAATAAATATTATAAGTTATATTGACCAAGTTATGTCCATTTTAATTCTAGAGAAACATTTGGAGAAGGTTCCATTTAGAGACGTGCCCTCCCACCCGACTTTAGTAGGCACCTACTTCACATTCATCAGTTTTAGCACAACAACATTAATCTTGGGTTCTTTGGAGATGTGCCCTCCCACCCCAGGCTATGTAAGCACCTACTACTTCATCAACAACCTAGTTATGCATCAACTACACAAAATCCTTGTCATCGAAGTCCATTTTCTAGGCCGCACATTGTTAGTATCACAATTGGTCATATGCATTACAGGGTATCTCTATCCTTGGATATTCGTTTTTTATGGTTATGGTTCATCCACAAACCCACACTTCATCAAAGTCCATTTACTAGGCCAAACACTGTCAGTATCAGAGTTGGTCACAAGCATTATAGGGTATCTCTATCCTCGGATCTTCATGCATCATGGTTATGGGTAATCCACAAACCCACACTTCATCGAAGTCCATTTGCTAGGCCACACGCTGTCAGTATCAAATTTGGTCACAAGCATTATAGGGTATCTCTATCCTCGGACCTTCATTCGTCATGATTATGGGTTAACCACATAAAACCCTTCTCTTCGGTGGCTCCTCATATTCAACAAAGGCTTCGCAGGAGGGAACTTCATGCAATGTGGACCATTGCTTCTTAAAGAGAGAGGAATGATCCGAATGGAAAATGGAATCAACCCATGGTATTCATCTACCCATGTTATTCATCCACCCATGGAATTTACCCATCGTATTGTAAGTGGAATCCACCCATGGTATTGTAAGTGACATCCACCCATGGTATTGTGACATCCACCCATGGCATTGTAAACAAAAAATATTATAAGTAACAAGTCACATTTTATAAAAGGACAGTTTGTCCGCCACATTGTAGCATTTACAGTTATTCTACATTTTAATAAAAAAAATCTTTGTGGTTTTTTTAATTGGGCATTCTCCTCTTTTTCTTCTGGCATTTCAATTTTTCAGATCTTGGGGGCCTCTCCCCCAAAATCCATTTCAATATTTTATATCTTGGCCCCCCTCCAAGGTCTGTATCAGTGGTATCAGAGAAGGTTATGATTCCATGGGAATGAGTGTTTGATGCATATTTTAGTTTCAAATTTTGCAGCAATATTTAACAAATTTCATGCATGTGCTACCTCCTCCATAGGTATTTTCTTGCACTAAGCGAGAAGAATATTTATTTTTTCATTTTTTTGGAGGAATGTTTTTGGGTGGTGAGTTTGCAGATAAGATCTGAATTTTTTAGTGAAAATTTAAAAAACTGAATAACAACTCTGGATTCCCTGCGAAAAAATACCCAAATTCAAAAAAAAAATCGGCCGAATCGGAGTTTGGATGAGGGAGATATCGCTAATTTAGAATCAGCTATGTTGCAGAAATGTTTCTGATGACAGTTTGTGGATGACGTCTCTCCTATATTTTTTTGCAATTTTGGTGCAAAATTTCATAAAAGTGATCGTAAAAATCACTCAATTTAAAAAAAGAAATGGGTCAAATTGTAGTTCGAATGCGGGAGATATTGCTGATTTAATATCAACTATTTTTTCACAACTTTTGCGATGGAGGAAACATTGTAGCGCAGATATGAGATTCTAGAGTGTCCAAATAAGGATTTCCAACACATGGGAAGATGAAAAATGTTCCTTACCTTTCCAAAAACAAGTTATAATAAATATTCTGAATTATATTGATCGAGTTATGTCCATTTTAATTCTAGAGCAGCATTCGGAGTGGGTTCCCTTTAGATACGTGTCGTCCCACCCCACTTTAATAGGCACTTGGTTCACATTCATCAGTTTCAACATAGCAACATTCATCTTGGGTTCTTTGGAGATGTGCCCTCTCACCCCAAGCAATGTAGGCACCTGCTACTTCATCAACAACGAACATCATGGTTATGGGTCAATCGCGCAAAATCCTTGTCATCAAAGTCCATTTGCTAGGCTGCACATTGTTAGTATCATAGTTAGTCACAAACTTTACAGGGTATCTCTATCCTTGGATCTTCGTTTTTCATGGTTATGGGTCATCCAAAAATCCAGACTTCATTGGAATCCATTTTCTAGGCCGCACACTGTCAGTATCATAGTTGGTCACAAGAATTATAGGGTATCTTTATCCTCGGATCTTCGTTCCTCATAGTTATGGGTCATCCACAAACCCACACTTCATCGAAGTCCATTTTCTAGTCCGCACACTGTCAGTATCATAGTTGGTCACAAGCATTACAGTGTATCTCTATCCTCGGATCTTCGTTCATCATGGTTATCGGTTAACCACATAAAACCCTTCTCTTCAGTGGCTCTTCATATTCAACAAAGGCTTCGCAGGAGGGAACTTCATGCAATGGGGACCATTGATTCTTAAGGAGGGAGGAATGATCCCAATGGAAAATGGCATCAACCCATGGTATTCATCCACCCATGTTATTCATCTACCCATGGAATTTACCCATGGTATTATAAGTGGAATCCACCCATGGTATTTATCCACCCACGGTATTGTAAGTAACATCCACCCATGGTATTCATTCATCCATGGTATTTTCCCATGGTGTTGTGACATCTACCCATGGTATTCATTCACCCATGGAATTTACACGTGGTAATGTAACCGAAAAATACTATAAGTAATAAGTCATATTTTGTAAAAGGACAGTTTGTTCGCCATAATGTAGCTTTCACAGTTATTCTCCATTTTAATAAAAAAAAACTTTGTGGTTTTGCTTATTGGGCATTGTCCTCTTTTTCTTCCATTATTTCAATTTTTCAGATCTTGGGGGCCTCTCCCCCAAAATCAATTTCAATCTTTTAGATCTTGGTCCACCCCAAGATCTGGATCAGGTAGTTGGATTTCCTATTTTTTAAATTGGACATATAAATTAGAGTATGTAGTTCAAATGTTCCATCAGAGTGTTTTTGGAAGTATTTATTTTTGGCCATACACATGGGGTATACAACAGTTAAATTGCACTTGCTTAATATTGACAATTGAATCCTCAATCATATTTTTGATATTTCTTTTCAGTGCTTTCATTAAATGACATTAACATTAATTACTATCTGTAAAGGCTTTTCGACATGTGTTGGTAGTTTGTTTTCAAATTGTTTGCAACTTTATTGAGATATGTGGTTTTGGTAGATTGGAAGGGTCATGGCACTTTCCTCTCTTATTTTTGCCTACATTGATATATATGTGTTTGATGGGCCTTGCAACATGTGTGCCTGATCCATGGGGTATTTTAAGGTGAATGGTATTTGATTTTTTGCAACTTTTGGATTGAAAATAATTTGATAGGGTGAATGGTATGCAATTTTTAATTGATTTTATTTTTCCAAACAAAGAATGCATAAGTTTCTATTTCATAGTTTGAAAAAGGAAAATACATAGAAAAATTCTTATAGCATGACATATTACCACCAAAAAGGAAAATCGGGCCACTTGGTGGCCACTTTTCAAAAATGTTCATACAGAATATAGCTATGATCTCTCCCAAGAACACAGCTAGAAGAAAAAAATATGTGTTGATGAGAGAGGCAGGTTGTCAGTGGGAGGTGATGTAGAGCTAGTTCCTAGTGTTCTATTTCTTATTGGTCTCTCCATTATCCCAAAATCTCCAAGATGGCTGGTAAGACTTTAAAAACCTTGAATTCTTGTAGTAAATGATATGAAATACATAAGCACTTTGAAAGGGCACTTCTGAATCAATTTGAATATCATGTAGTTCAGACCCTTGTTACAGGGTGCTTTTGAATCAATTTGAAAGGATCTTGTGTCATTGTGAAATGATTTAATTTATGATGCTAATTCATATCTATCTTTCATTTCATTTCGGCTCATTTAAGGCAGAGACTAGTCGTTTCCTGAGGTCCTTCTCGACCTTTCTGAGACCACCCCCACCGCGCCCCGCGCCCCCCCCCCAACCCTCCCCCACTTGAGGCATCTTTGTATTACTTTCAGGCCTATTCTAGGACTGATTTGGGCCCTCTTCTTGGAAAAACTTGACAATACCTGACCTAATTCTTTTCAATGTCTTCTATGTGGAAAAAATTTGGGATTCTTCTTAGTGCATTCGGAGGATATTATTGTGTTATCTCTCTATGGTTTCTAGACTAATCTGATGCTCATTTAAGCCTCTATTCTAGGCTCTTCTTAAAGAAATCTATAGCTATTCAAAAGACCTCTAAGGAAGATTTTTTGCAGCCTTATTCCCACCTTTTGTAAGATTTATCGTTTCTATCGAATTTGAAGGGTTTGTTGAGCTATGTCCAGACCTCTTTGGAGTTGCATCTAGGACTGATCAAGGACCTATTCAAAGAACTTATAGAAGCTTGTAAGGAAATGATGGCTATAATCAAATCATGCCTTGCTTCTGAAACAATTACAAGAAGTCTCTTATTGGCCATCTCAAAGGGAGATCTCTCTTCACTGTTGGTATTGGTGTATTTTATTAACTTTCAATTTGATTTTATGTTTTTTCAATAATGATTATTATATCAGAAAGTGTATTATGTACATTTTTTATTACTTTCTATTGCCTTCCATGAATTGAAGATCTTTTTTTCCACAATGTTTGACTATTTAAAGGTTATCTTGTAGTTTATCCTAATATTTTACATATTGCTTAGCTATTTTTACGCATTAATTGCTAGTGCAACATAGAACGTGGGGCTTCCATCCCAGCAGCATGTTATCTATAGGTGGATGTGGCAGCAGAAGGTAGATGTGTTGTAAATGGCCATCTTTTGGTTAACTATTTGGAGCATTACTAAGAATAACTTGCTATTGAATACAATAACTATACCTATTTTATTTTACCTTTGTGGCACCTTGTTGATTGTGTATGCACTGTATCTATGGAAATTTCTTTTATCTTGAAAATTGTAAGAAGAATCCATAATTGTCCTTTTACAAGTATTGGTGGGGAGGTGAAAAAATTACAAGTCTTTGTTGATAAATATATCCCTTCATTGAACAATTCTAAGGTATGAAAGAGTGTTGGTGGGACATTGTAATTTTATTTAAGGTTTTAAATTTAAATTTATTATTGGTTTGAACTTTATACTGATAGACATATGTTCTTAGCATGATGCTTTAGATAAGTATCTTCTTGGAGGTGTGTTTATCTTTGCTGACTTCAAAAAAGAATTGTGCACATTTATAATTTCAAAAAAAATGGAGGAATTGGTGTATCAAATCTTTTTGGTGACAAAAGAAATTTATGTAGCGGCTACAATCACTCGCTAATTTTTTTTCTTCACTTCATTTTGGAGCCTCCCTCCTCAAAATCTTAGAAACCATCTTGTATTGCACAAGTACTTATGTTTCTTTCAATTTTATCTTTTACTTAAAAACTTGCATTCACTTACCCTTCTATTGACTAACCACAAACTGACCCAACACTTGGGTCACAATCAGTCTTGTGCTATCTCGGAAAGATGTTCCATCTTAGAGGTCAAATTTCTTTCCCTCAGGAATTGCGCATAGAAATTTGATAGTTACCTCGCACTCAGAAATTTTGTATAGCAGGCCAACAAAAATTGCTCTAGAAATTGCGTAGAGCAAGCTAGCCAGCCTTGCTCTAGAAATTGAGCAGAGCAGGCCAATCCGCCTTCCTCTAGAAATTGCGCAAAGTAGGCCAGTTATCCTTACTCTGGAAAACTGTGCAGAGAGGTCTTTCAACACTTCTCTCCAGAAATGAACAGAGCAGGTCATCTAGCCTTGCTATGGAAATTGTACAGAACTGGTGAGACAGTTGGGACCACTCAGCCTAGAAACAACGCAAAATCTTTCCCCCAGTGGCTGTCTATTACATGTGCTGGTAGGTTGCCCAGTTCCCTCTAGAACAATGCAATTCTTCCTTGCATGCATGCCAGATTTTCCTGAAAAAGAAAAAATCAAAAGTGAAAAATAATCCCTAGATTTTAGGGATGTATTTTTAGCAGATGGGAATTACATGCAAATTCAATCTTAGAAACTTCCCGCTAACCATCACTTTTTCCTAGATTTGTGGCATGCAGGTCATAAACCCTAAGAATTATAAATCTATTTAGAAAATGTCCCATATTTCATTCTTCACATTCGATCTTGGAGCTCTGGCACTCTTGAGGCATCTAGGAACCTTCGGCACGGTCGACAGAACTTTTTCGGGTAAGTTTTGCTTCGCATGTGTTTTTCTTATTTTTCTATCATTTTTGGTTTCTTGGCTTGTGCGAGTGTTGTTTCCCTTGTTTTATTGAACGATTGTTGGTGTTTCAATGTGTTTTAACATGTAGAAGTGTTGTTTCTATTTTTGCATTGCATTTCCTTAGTGTCGTAGGCATGACCCTATTTTTGCATCGATAGTCACTGTTGCAGTGACTCTTTTCATGAGATTTGTTGTTTCTCCATTTGACCAATTTCTACACTTGATTTGATTGCATGCACGTCTACTCACTCAGATGTGCACTAGCTTTGCACACTCATGCAGTCCTTCACATTTTCAGGTTACCCTTGGGAAGATCTGGGTTGCCTTGGCCCAGATCTTGCTTCTCCCGACATGCACTGTGAATTCCCAGAAGTCAAGGCTCTACCTTGCCTCCAAGAAATGTGAAGAAGCTACCCAAAATTGGCCCCTAGCTGTGCTCCACACAATCCTAGGAGGCAGTGCCCAATTCTGCCCACTAGGACTATGCAATGCGCAGTTCTAGCCAGCAACCCAACTTGACTGAACTGTGCATTATGTAGTTACAATCCATAGTCAGCCTCTCTAGACTATATATTACAAAGTTCCAGTCAGTAGTAGGCCTCACTTGTAGTTGGGACTATGTAATGTGCAAGTCCAGTTGGCAGTCTCCCAACCTCTCAGAGTCGATACTATGCAATATTTCCCAATAGTCACCCATTTTTTCGCATTATTGATTCCCGAGTTGCTTTACATTTTCAGCAGACATTGGCTTGTTGTGAGGGTTTTCTCTGTCTCTAGGTACAATAGGTGTTGAAAAGATTCTCAACATTACAGGTAACATGGCCTCCAAGAGAGTTGGATCAATGGACATTGTTGAATGCAGTACTAGAGATATGGTTGAACAATTATCTATGAGATTGCTTGTTTATGAAAACACACACATGTTCATTGGGAAATACATAAAGATCACATGGCAAGACATCAATACTATATTCACTGGCAACTTTGAGGAGAATCTAGAGGACCATCATGTCTATGTCAATATTCACAAGTCAAGATTGTACAAGGTTGCATGCAGGTATCCCACCTTCCCATGCACAGACATGATCCAATGGATTGTCTCAAACACTAATCCCAAGACAATGATACTGAGTAGTGTTAGTGGAGTAGAGATTGCTACCTTTAGGACATAATATTATAAGCAGATGTATCATTTTTCACAGCTGATGAATATGAAGGATGCACCGTTCTACACTCCCAATAGGAAAGTGAACACAAGAATCATCTTGAAGTTTTGGGTAAGGGAGCCATCAAAGTTTAGTACAACACCCAACCAAATCTACAAGAAAAAGACACTAAGGAAGGCTTACCAACTCTTGGTCATCTTTGCATGTCGCTTGTATGGCTAAGAGAGTATGGAGACCTTCTCGTAGAGTTGGTTGTTATGTTGGATCAGCTGGCAAGTGAAGGAAAACCTTTCAATTGGTCTGACATGTTGGCTCTCCAGCTAAAATTTCATGTATCAAATGCCCAAAGTCTGCCCAAGGATCAGTAAGCAAGATTATTCATGTTTGCCTACCTACTTGAAGCAATTTGTGCTCGTCAACAATTTCCTAACATGGGTTGGGCATGGACACCTTAAAAGAATGTTGTAGATTCATATTGCAAGACTTGTTGGGTTGTGTTATATTATTTCCATGACTAGCCCACGTAGTTAACTGGAGGGTTAGAGGGGGGGCACAACCCCCTCTTCATTGTGCTGATTATGTAGCAGGGGGGGTCATAGGGGGTTTGAGGTGTACCCGTAACCCACCTATGGTTTTTTTCATGATTTTTGCACATGTTTTTTGGATGTGATGCTTTTCGGTCCATGGTATTGGACGCGATGGTTTTCAATCCATGGTATTGGATGCTTCGGCATGTACAAATATGTATTATAACATTGAAAGGAACATAATGAAAAATCAAGCTGGCAGTCCCGGTTTTGGGATCCAGGGGCAAATATCTGTGTATATGTGTTTTATGTGTTATGCTCTCACATTGTTTATTTTATGTGTTTTAGAATTCATATGTAGGTAATTTCTGTACAGGGTTAAAACCTACATTTGGTATCGGAGCAGTTTTGGCTTCAAGGGGACGCTTTTGTTACTGAGCAGTTTCAGTTGGGCCTATGGTAGACCCTGTTTAGTGGGAGATATGTGAGATCGATTCTAGTAGTGAAACAAGATGGCAAGCAGTGGAAAGATAGAGATCGAGAAATTTAATGGTCAGAGTTTTGAGTTGTGGAAACTCAAGATGGAGGATTTGTTGGTGGATAAAGATCAATGGGTCGCGGTAGGTCCAAGTACTAAACCAATGAGAGTGTTCGATGAAGAATGGATGAAGTTGGATCGGAAGGCAAATAGCACAATACGATTATGTATCTTAGATTTAGTATTGTTGAATGTATCAGGGGAAGCTACGATGAAGGCTTTGCGGGACAAGTTAGGGACTTTGTACCAATCTAAGTCTCTCGTGAATAAATTGTTCCTATGGAAAAGGTTGTATAACCTGAGGATGAAAGATGGAGACTAGATGACAGAGCATCTAAATGCATCTAATACTGTGTTAAGTCAATTAGCATCTATAATTGATATTAAAATTTCAGATGAAGATAAGTGCATTAGTTTGTTGTGTTCTCTTCCAGATTCGTGGGATAGTCTGGTTATTGCAATAGGTAGCAATGCAACTGCCTTGCAGTTTGATGAAATAGTATCAGCCTTGCTGACGGAGGAGATGAGATGGAAAAATATGGAGAGCCAGAATGGTGACGCCTTGTCTGTATGAGGACGGTCCCAGAATAGAAACAAAAATAAGTCATCGAGTGGGAGATCTAAATCTAGAGGGAGATCTAAATATCCAGGAAAACCTGTAAAGGTGGTGTGCTGGAAATGTGGAAATAAAGGGCACTACAAAAGGGACTATAAATCTAAAGCTCCTGATAAAGGAAAGGGATCTGATGATGCTCCTTCTGTAGAGGTGAAAACCACCTTAGATGAAGGTGGGGATGTGTACTTGGCTTCTTCAGGTACACATGTTGCTTATGAGGCATGATTAATTGACTCAGGTGCATCCTTTCACTTCACTCCCCATAGAGAGTGGTTCTGCGAGTATGAGAAATACAATGGTGGTGATGTCTTCTTAGGGGATGATAGGAAGGCTAGAATCGTTGGTTGCGGAAAATTAAAGTTGAAGCTGCAAGGTGGAAGGGTTAGAACACTTCTAGGTGTTCTGCATATTCCTGCATTGGCCAGAAATTTGATTTTTGTAAGCAAGTTGGATGATGCAGGTGTAAAAATAGTGTTTAAGAAGGATACCTGCAAGGTGGTTCAGGAAGCACTGGTATTGATGCGGGCAGTTCAGATTGGAACTCTGTACAAGTTGCAAGGTAGCACGGTTGTTGAAGGGTGCAATAATTCTATGGTTCGTGAAAGTGGAGCAGAAAATCTAGTGGTCTCTGGAGAGAAGACCATATTGTGGCATCAAAGGCTAGGACATATTAGAGAGAAGGGCCTTCGAATACTTCATGGTAAAGGTATGGTAGAAGGTATGAGTAATAACTCTTTGGATTTTGATTTCTATGAAAATTGTGTATATGGAAAGCAGAATCAGGTGAGTTTCCCCTCTAGTAGTAACAGGGCAAAAAAGATATTAGAGCTTGTGCATAGTGATGTGTTTGGACCTGTGAAGGTTCCATCACTAGGTAAGTCTGTGTACTATGTATCATTTATAGATGAATTCTCAAGGAATACTGGATATATTTCCTTAAGAAGAAATCTAAAGTCTTTGACAAGTTTAAAGAATTTAATGCTCTCATGGAAAATCAGACAGAGAAGAAGATAAAGGCGCCGAGGATAGATAATGGTGGAGAGTTTTGCAGCAAGGAATTTGGAGAATTCTGTAAGAAGTGTGGTTTAGCACGACAGAGGATTGCTCTATATACACCTCAGCAAAATGGAGTTGCAGAAAGAATGAACAAGACATTGATGGAAAGGGCAAGAAGCATGCTCAGTCGTTCTAGGTTAGGACAGGAATTCTGGGCAGAGGCAATGGATACTGCATGTTACCTGGTCAACAGGTAACCTTCATCAACGTTGGAGGATAAGACTCCACAGGAGGTATAGATTGGTAAGAAATCCTCTCTTTCAAATATGAGGGTATTTGGATGTGATGGATATGTACATGTTCCAAAGGAGAAATGAACCAAGTTGGATAGTAAATCTTAAAAGTGCATCTTTATTGGGTATAAGGATGGTTTAAAGGGTTATAAGCTTTGGAACCCAGTATCAAGGAAGGTTGTGTACAATAGAGATGTGGTGTTTAGAGAGGTAAAAGATGATATTAAACATAATGTCTAACCAAAGGAACCTGAGAAGATAGAGTTTGAGCTAAAGGAGGAAGAAGTAGACTCTACAGCAGAGGAGGAATCAGAAGATGAAGAGCCACAAACTCCGAGTGTGAGAAGATCAGTTCGAGAAAGAAGGCAGCTAGAAAGGTATATTCGATCTGTTTTTTGTTCAAAGTTTTCTTTGTCTATTACTGATGATGATCCCAGAACTATGAAGGAGGCAGTAGATTCAGAGGATGGAAAACTCTGGAAAGAGGCCATGGTTGATGAAATGGCATCTTTTCACAAAAATGAGGCTTGGGATTTGGTGGAGTTGCCGGCTGGAAGGAAACCCATTGGTAGCAAATGGGTGTTCAAGAAGAAGACAAATGCAAAAGGAAAGGTGGAGAAATACAAATCTCGATTGGTAGCAAAAGGTTATTCCCAGGTGCCAAGAATTGATTTTGGTGATATCTTTTCTCCTGTTGCCAAGGTAATTTCTATTAGATTACTTTTATCTGTTGCCGCTGCTTTTGATTTTGAGGTAGAACAGATGGATGTGAAGACAACATTTCTTCACAGGGATTTGGAAGAGGAAATCTAGATGAAGCAACCTGAAGGCTTTGCGGTGAAGGGTAAGAAAGAATTGGTATGCAAGTTAAAGAAGTCTCTGTATGGGTTAAAACAATCACCAAGTATGTGGTATGAGAAATTTTATATATTTATATGAGGACTTGGCTTCACCAGAAGCAAAGTAAATCACTGTGTGTATTTTAAATTAATTGGTGATTGTGTTATTTATCTGGTCTTGTATGTGGATCATATGTTGTTGGTTGGAAATGACAAAGAAATTATCCAGGATTTGAAGACCCAATTGTCCTCCAAATTTGATATGAAATATCTTGGTGCTTCAAACTACATTTTGGGCATGGAAATTAAAAGAGATCGGGAAAAGAGGAAGCCCTAATTAAACCAGAGGAAGCATGTCGAAACAATACTGTAGAGGTTTAATATGCAAGATAGTAAACCAATGAAGGTTCCTATTCCTGTAGGTGTGAGGTTATCTGCTAATAAGTGTCCCAAGACATAAGAAGAGGAAGAGGACATGTCTCGTGTTCCATATGCAAGTGTAGTCAGTAGCTTGATGTATGCAATGGTCTGTATCAGACCAGACATTGCACATGAAATGGGAGTATTGAGTAGGTTTATGTCAAAACTAGGGAAGGAGCACTGGACAACAGTGAACTGAGATTTTAGCTATTGGCATGGCACTAGTGATTATGGTTTGTGCTACTAAGGAATACTAGGATTGGATAGAGTGTTGGATATTCATGGCTTTGTTGATGCAGACTGGGCTGGAGATCTGGATCAGAGAAGATCTACAAGTGGGTATGTGTTTAACCTGTTTGGAGGTGCAGTCAGTTGGATGAGTAAGAAACAACCTGTATTGGCACTATCAACTATAGTGGCAGAATACATGGTAGCCACTCATGCAAGCAAGGAAGCAGTTTGGTTCCAGAGATTGTGTTCAAGCATGAGGTTAGTACAGGGAGCTATAAGGATAGACTGTGACAGCTAAATTGCAATTTTCTTGGCAAAGAACCCTGCATATCATTCAAAGACAAAGCACATTTATGTTTAGTATCACTTTTTGAGGGATATGATAGAAGACAAAAAGGTGTTGCTAGTAAAGGTGGACACTTCGAAGAATACTACAGATGCATTGACAAAATATGTGAGCTCTCAGAAGTTCTCTTGGTGTAGAGAAACAATGGGCATTGCAGAGCTGAATAAATGACTAAGTTCTCTTGTGCCCCCTGTGGAAAGAAAACAACAAGTGGGAGAATTTTGGGTTGTGTTATAATCTTTCCGCGACTAGCCCACGTAGTTAACCGGGGGCTTAGAGGGGGGGTGGAGTCCCCCCTTCGTTGCACCGATTGTGTAGCAAGGTGGGGGGTCATAGGGGGTTCGAGGTCTACTCGTAACCCCTATGGTTTTGTGCATGATTTTCGCACATGTTTTTTGGAAGCGATGGTTTTCGGTCCATGGTATTGGATGCTTTGGCATGTATAAATATGTATTATAACATTGAAAGGAACATAACGAAAAATCAAGCTAGTAGTCCCAGTTTGGGATCCAGTGGAAATCTATGTGTATATGTGTTTTATGTGTTATGCTATCGCATTGTTTATTTTATATGTTTTAGAATTCGTATGCAGGTAATTTCTATACGGGGTTAAAACCTACAAGATTCTCTCAAAGTGTAGCTACTGAGGAGTCATGGCTAGAATTTCAGACCACTTTCTTTCCCCTTTATACACAATGATCTTTGAACAAGATCTACCTTGCATGTCCTAGGAAACAATGGAGGTATTGTTGAACATTGCACATAATTTGGTACACCTCACCAGGTGGCACCTTCCTCAGGATGTACAATGCGGAGAAGGGTCCACATTTGCTACTGAAGTTTTCCACAAACAAGATGGTCATGCAAGAGGTTTCATACCACATCTTGACAGGGTTATGAGTTGGATTGCACAGGAATAAGAAGGTACCATGGCCTATGCTTCCTTTGCGAATTAGGTTGCACACGATCCAGATTTTGAAAGAAGCAGATGCCAATGTCAGGGACTTCAAGAAGTTTAAATTTGGCACCAAGAGTTTCAATCTCTATGATTCACATGGCTTATGCAGTGACCATTGTATGAGAGTGTACTATCCTAGGATCCATGGGGCGTGTCATTGGCCAAAAGAAGACCCTTAGAGATATTTCCATAACTCCTCTAGGCTCAATGAATCGTTCAACATGGCAGTAGAGTGGTTAGTAGCACTCAAGGCAGTGGCACCACATGGAGCAACAACAACAGTAGCAATAAGAAACAAACATGTGCAAGACAAAGGCAAGAGGAAGATTGTTGAAAATGCAAAGGCGGAGCAAAGATACAAGTTTAAGGAAGATCCACCTCTTGAGAGAGTAAATTTTGGGATAGAAGAAAAGAGGCAACAACACAATAGGATAGGAGTGGAGAAAAGGGGAGATAAGAAAATACTGGAAGGGACAGACATGAAGTTGCAGGAAGTAGATCAAAAACTCAAAGTAGAGCAAGAGTTACACCTAAGAGAGAAGGAAGTGCATCAAGAACATGAATAGGAGGAAGTGCAAGGTGCATAGACAATGTAAAGTGCATCGATACAAGTTGAAGACTCAAATCCACCAACAATAGATGATGAACAGGGTGCGTAGTCGCAGGAGCATGAACTTGATCAACAAGATGAACTGATGGATGAACATATGGATGTGGAGATGGAATAGCTCAAACAAGATCAGGACACTAACTCATGCCAAAAGAAATAGAGGTCACCCCATAGGCTTCACCAGTTCCAGCAGCAAAGCAAGTCCCAAGTGAACAAGGGGATATTGTTCTCCTTGACGATGATCTAGGAGAAGATGTGTACAACATAGTATTTGACGAGTCACGACACAAAGTTTTACAGGAATGCAGAGTGCACATCTCATATGAGAATGAATCACATGTGCACTTTGAAGAATGGATGATTGTGTTAGATGTGCGAAGACATCCAACTTCCCTGGCTCATGCTACGAAGGCTTATTCCAAAGACACGAGATCAAGTGTGAAATTCTTGATAGTAGAAAATGGGTGCATGGCTAAGGAAGTGCAAGAAGCCAGGTAGAGAGAGGAATAATCAACAGGATCCACTAGAGTAGAGATGAAGAAAGCAATACTTGCTAAAGTATCATCTCTTGAGAGAATCACGTGGAGATTGTATGACATGTTCGTCACCATGCACAAGGAAGTTGTCCATCTGCATGGTTATCAGCAGCGCTGCACTAGGATAACAAGAACACTCACATATATACATTTCCTTGTTGATCATGTACAGACATGTACAATTACGTACAAGGGAGCCCCGCTTCACTTGCATAAGATGATGAAGTCGCAGGTAGAGTTAGACAAAGCACTCGT
This sequence comes from Pinus tabuliformis, assembly GCA_031772625.1. Taxonomy (NCBI): domain Eukaryota; kingdom Viridiplantae; phylum Streptophyta; class Pinopsida; order Pinales; family Pinaceae; genus Pinus; species Pinus tabuliformis. The sequence continues at coordinate 352,440,708 of CM062814.1, read as the reverse complement.
TTGGAGTCTGATTCATAACTATGAGGAACTCCTGCCACTCATCGACAATGTTGAGGCTTCATATGCACGATTGTTCAGGATTTTGGATGTCGTGGTGAGAAATTACAACACCCTGTTAATTGGAACACTCACCTAAGCCAAAGAGAAGAACCAAGTCTTACTGGAGCTCGATGTGTACTTTGATCAGTTGATGAACATGGCCACCAATGTAGATTTATAGATCAGTGTAGAGAACATGCATAGATATGTTGGAAGTGTGGCCATGCTCAGGAATAATATGTGTCTCTTACAGGTCGAGTTGGATAGAGGTTCCAGATTAGTATACCCAGAAGCGATGGAGACAAGAGTTCGTTTTCAAAAAGAAATCATAAAATAGTATGTGGAAACCATTGCGCAATACCAACCTCGACATCAATTCATCACCAAGGATCATGGAGAGGAAGTTGATGTGTTGGTCTCTCCATGGTCATCCAAGTCTTAGTGTTGTCTTATCTAGCTAAATCAAGCTTATTTTTGTCCCACATTGGTATATGTGGAAAATGTATTATTATTGTAAACATGATGTAAAAGTGAAATTCCAAGTTTCATTAGTGGAATGCAAACAGTCATATGTAATCTAAAGAGTTATATGTAATGAAGTTGACGAGTCATGAGGGTGGTACAAGAGTCACAAAGGGGAATGTCAAGGGTCAACCCACCCTTTGTTATAAGTAGAACCTCATAACTCATAGAAAGATATTTTGGGAGCCAATATTTTTCTAAGCATTGCTTAGGGAAGGCCTTGGAGAGTATTGTGACAGGTCTTAGCTTCTCCATAGTGCAGAGTAAGTACATCTCTTTAGAGGGGCATGTAGTGTTGATTGTATCCTTCCACTATTGGGGCTAGTGGCTATCATGGTTGTATGTATGGATGGAACTTTCACTTTATATAATATAACAAAGCCAACATGTCTTCATGCATATGTTGTTATTGTAGTTCGACTATTGTGGTTACTTTAGCAATGTATGTTGTTTAACTTACACATTTGTTTATGAATTATTTCTTATAGAATTGTATGCATATTGTTGAAGTCATGTTGTTGGTTTAACCCATCACTTTGGATTATCAACTATTCTACTTTCAAGCTTGTAATGTCATTTAGCTTGTGTGTTCCTTTCAGGTTGCGTGCTATTACAGGCTTCTAAGGGATAGACTTCCTTTTCCCCTTCATGTGTTAGAACCTCCCCATGCATCTCCCTTTACTCATTGCAAGGTCACACAATTGCTTCTGACAAATATATATTTCTTAGCTTTGTACGTTATCGCAGTCAAGGCATAGATTTACTACCCACTATTGGGACTCCTACTCCAAACGGTCTGAGGTTTAGTTGGGACTTCTTACTGAGGAGATCCCCTGACATGATGGAGGGTCTAGCACCATCAATGTAAATGAAAGTAAATGTTTCAACATTAGTTGAAGAGTGCATTGGTGAAGACAGTGTAATGCCCACCTTGAGTCAGATATCAAACCTCCCTTTTTGGACGATTTTCAACAAGTGATATTTTTGTGCTTACCTCAAGACATTTTCCTTGATATTTTTGTGCTTCCACCATCACTTGTATGTGACATGAACTATAGAATGCAATTGTTAATAGTTTATTCTACCATATAAATTGATTTTTTTCTTAGTGGTGTATATTCTTCTACCTATCGCCCTTTCTTACATGTCAATCATATCCATCCATGATGAGTATTCCTACTAACCCTGCACACTTCTCTTGTAGAATGATTGGCGGCATTGATAAGAGTGTTCACATAAATGTCATAAGTTGGCAATGCAGGTGTAAACATAGTGGAGAATGTGGGTGCCTAATAAATAGGGATTGGGTGCTTACTAAGCATGAAGTGAGTTTTTGAGCTCTGTGTTTCACCAAATAAAATTTGAGAAATTCGTCTTATATATTGGTCAACCTTTTTTATAATGACTCTGTAGCCATAGACTAGTAATGAGCTATAATTTAATTAAATAGGAATAGCCAAGTCAAAAATCCACCCATGTTAAGTACTCTTAATGCCTTACATTATCGAATCAAAATTGTCATTATGTCACCTTGACCTCTTTCTCTTTGGGTAAAATCTAGGGGAGAGAGACTGATGCGTATTCCTATGATAAACCAAAATATTTGTTTATCGCAAATTTGAATCTTGAGTCTCACCAACACAGAGAGAATTTGAAGCTTGAGTTTCACTGCCACGAGATTAAAAGAAAATACAAGAGATTTTTTACAAATACAATATTAGTCAGTGCATAGATATATTTTGGCATGATAACATGAAAGGTTTCTTGAAAAATGGACCAAACAAAACATCTTAGGCATGCATTATAAATTATATGAACTTTGCAATGTTAAAAGTGGCATTGACCCAACTTAGTGGCATAAAGAACAATTGAAGCCAAAGAATTTCCAGATCGTGTAGTTGTATAAGTGCATTATCTACATAATTGCACATATAATGTAGAATGTCACATATCTTATTGATACGCTAGCAAATGACTTGATTGAGGTTAAAACTGAAGGGAAAAAGATGAAAGGATTTCTCATCTCTAAGCAATGTATAAAGCCATAATACAATTGCTATTAGATCTAATCCTCATTCATGAATTCAACTACTGTGTGCTCATATGTGCCAAAGACTCATATTCTCCACCCAAAACCATTCATATCAAGCCCCCATTCCTTGGAGGATACAGTGGTATAACAATTGGAATTCAAGTCCAATTCCACAACCAGGTTGACAATTTATTATTCCCGCTGGAACATGTTTTATCTTAATTCACATAAAAGTTGGTTGCATCAAGCATTTGACTATTTTCATACACAGATAGAGCATTAGAAAAGGTTGACCAGTTTTATGCAAAGACAACAGACTAGAAAAGGCTAATGTTGGCATGGGTTGAAGAACAAGCACTCCATTCATTCACATGCTTCCTTTTCTTCCTAGATAAATGGTTTTCATTTTACTATGCTTGTACTATGTCACTAGTAGCCTTCTCATTCAAAATGGTTGAAGACTCCTTTGTCCTTAAAAGAGGAGAAGAAATACTTGACTTTCTTCTCTTGAAAATTCTTACAACCTTGTATCTTTTTTCATTTCTTCCTACAAAAACTGCACTATTGTACACCATATGCATATCTTGACCATTTTTTGTAATAATATTTGTTGAAATCTCATTCAAAGTGAGAGAACTATATCCAAACTAGCCCGCAACATAGAATTATTGACCGAAAATTTTGGATTTTGGAAATAGACATGATATTTTAGTCAAAGTAGGGAAAGTCAAATTAGAAAATGTAGATTTAAAAAAATTCAGTTTTCAGTCTTGAGGCCTTTTCAGAAATTTTTGAACAAGAAACTTATAATCCAATTGACCCCAAGTTGTAACTTGAGATATTTTCCCACTTTCTCTAGAACTGACTACAAAAAAATTCTTTGTGCTTCCATACAAAGTTTCAAGTGTCTATGGACCTTCTCAAAAGAGAGGCACACAATCAACGTGACATTTTAAGTTCATACTTCTCTATAGCATAGTACAGTCATGTACAATGAATGAAATCTAAGATGGGAATTATAGCCCTTAACTCGAGCAATTTGCCTGACCTTCTTTGTACCTCCATCTGCATCCACATGGATTGTATAATTTGTAATGTGGAGAGATACAACAAAATAATTTTAGCTAGATATTCCTTCTATTATTGCATCGTTAGTATTACAAGAAAAAACATCATTTGGAGAGGCTAAAATTGTCTAAGGACCATAAACTTGAGGTTGTCTTTAACAGAAATAAACTAAAGCACATAGTTGTGCCTCTGCTCAGTCCTGACAAAATTGAAAACCCTTTTTTACAAAAACACGTTCGAGACTTTGTCAAATCCTAACAGTGTTGTTTAAACCAATTTTCTTCTATAACATAGGAATTTCAAGGCCTCCTCCTTCTTGGGTTGTGGTGTTATATGTTTATCAAACTAGTTTTGTCGAATATAGCAATATGTATCTCAAAATGTTATTAATGACAATACCTAGTTATATCTAACATGACACAATGAAAACATTCTTTGTAATGCCCTACTTGATATTATCATGCAAATTTTAATTACCTGAAAATATTGACTTAATTATCAAGAAATATTGGTATGTACTTACATTTGTGAAACTGTAATTTTTAAATATTGTTGTTTAAACTGATTTGCTTCTATAACCTGAAAATTTCAAGACCTCCTCCTTCTCTGGGTTATGGTGTTATATGTTTATCAAACTAGTTTTGTCAAATATAGCAATATGTATCTCAAAATGTGATTGATGACAATACCTAGATATATTTGACATGACACAATGCAAACATTCTTTGTAATGCCCTACTTAATCTTATCATGCAAATTTTAATTACCTAAAAATATTGACTTAATTATCAAGAAATATTGGTATGTACTTACATTTGTGAAACTGTAATTTTTATTTACTGATATAAATTTTATTATTGTTATTATTCAATTCCCAACTTGTCTTCTCAAATTTAATTTTGGATAGGATATGGTCTCCTTCCATTTATTCCAATTTAAATATCCATATCCCAAGGTGTCATCTCAAAATCTACTTGGGAGAAGATATGGTCTTCTCCAATTAATTTCCAAATTAAATATCCATATCTTATCCCCAAAATGTCTTCTCAAATCTACTTGGGAGAAGATATGGTAAGAAAAGTCAAGGATACTAAATGAAAGGATGAGGGGGTAGTCATGACATTAATGATAGGTGGTTGAGGTGGATGGGAGGAAGAGGCATAAAAGGGGAAGGATGATGAGAGGAGAGGGGGGATCCTTGGTCTTGGTTTTAGTTTGGTTTTGTTTTGGAGGAGGGATGTGGAGAAAGAGGAGGGAGATCAAAATTGGATCTTGAGAGTTTTGGTTAAACTTGGACACAATACATCTGGTTGGACTCAGGTTTGGAGGGCTAGGGAACCTGTGGAGGTTCGCTGGGCTAGGAAATACTTCCTAGTTGGCTGGGACGCAAATCGAGTTAGGTAGTCAAGAGGAGCATCCCAACAGAGTTAGGAGCTCATGAGCATCTCAATTAAGCTATTGGAACAGGTATTCCTCCGTTTATTTATTACTTATGTAAATTCTTGCAATGGAATTATTACTTATTTATTTTGTGGTAAATAAATTTTAATGGTATATTATCATGAAATAAATGTTTAGATATAAGTAAGTTATTCCCCACCTTATTGTATTTAAAATTAGAGAAATTTAGTTTTTAGTTAGAGGACCCTGGGAGGGAGCCTCACATATGGTAGTAGAGCCAAGTTTCAAAATCTGAGGCCCAATAGTGCCTCTCCATCATCTAAGTAGCTGTGAGTAGGGGGTACATCTTTTGCCAAATTCTTAGGACCTAAACCTTACCCCAACCACAATAACAGTTCTATTTGCATAGGTGCACTAGGTCACAAGGGGAACATGCTACTAGCGTGATTTGAACCATGGTGGAGCAAATAACAACACCCTACTTTACTAATCAACTCAGTGCCTATCAAAATCTTAGCTTTATTAAATTGTAACTACCATACCATGTTACTCCTAATCCTCCTTTACTCACAATGTGCCAACGCCTTTTCCTCCTATGAATTTTTGCTTGTTTTATTCAAGACCAAGGCTACCCTGGTAAGCCCTTCCTTGCCTGCATATCGTACATAGTTTTGATATATTTTTTTTCCATCTAATAGTCATCATTTCTTGGATGAAAACTCGGTAATCACCATTCCCATAGAGAATCAGAAGCTTGAAGTGTATGGAGAGGAATTTTTTAATGAAGAAGACCAGAGTCATGTTGTCTATTCTTGGGGTTTCATCAACAATCCCAACCCATCTCATAAAACTGTCTCTACCCACAAGAAGAAGGTGGGTTCTTTCCACAAGAGGTTCAAAGATATTTTGAGCATTTCGTATGCTCTGTAATAATATTATGGTATTCTTTTAGAGAGAATATCATTTATAAATTTCCCTAGGTCGAGGAGTTTTCACGTTGTTGATAGTGACTGAAGTGAGTTGTAATCGGTTATTTTACACTGCGAATGTATATATCATAGGAGGGGCATTGAAAATGTAGGTCTTGAGGTCCTGATATACTTTGTTGTTAGTGTTGGGATTTTTTTTATGTATAAAATCATAGACTGGGCATTGCAAAATTCGGTCCCGGGGCCGGGTAAATGTTGTTGTGGGTGCTTGGATGTTTTTGGATTCTGCGTTGGTGAGGCTCAAGGTTCAAGTGTAACTCGTATCTTATTAGGAATCATCAGTCTCACTGTGGCTTGACTGGAGATGTCTACACTGGGCACTTGAAATTTTTTTATTATTGTTATTTATCCATTTATCAAATGTGTGCTGTTATTGACTTGTTTTGTATCTTTGCCTTACCCAAAGAAGAGATTCTACCTAAAGTACCCTATTATTCTTGCTAGCTAATTTCAAGTATCATATGTATATGCTATCAGTTCTAATACCTCACCAAGGCAATGATGCTTAGTTGATCTTTACGGATGACTAGCTAATATTTAGGTATAATAAGTCGATTGAGGCATGGCCTAGATTCTCGACTTATTATTACCTTAAAGAGGATTTCTTTCTTACATAAGATATGGGTAGGCTTACCATAATATTGGTGGTTTCCTGCTCTTGTGCCATGGAGACTACCAAACACTTCATTTCACATGTTTACTTTCTTAAATGTATCTTCTGAATTGCCACAAAAATCCACTCTAGTCTTCAATTTCACTATAATTATTACTGATAATTTATTAAAAATTCAATAGAGTACCATCTTGAAGTCGAACATTTACATGGGCCCATTAGCCTTGAAATTGTGAGATTACTTTCATGTTTCTATTACTATGCAACCTGACATGGAGATGCCATAGCTGTACTACCTGAATTAAAATATTGAATAGAATAACTCCACAGCAAGAACTAAGCGGCACAACCCCTTTTGATTATTGAACTGAAACATGAGGAGGTTTTTGTTTGACCAATCAATCATTCATGCACACAGAGGTAGCAAGTTTTTTGGTTGAGAAATATTACCTTATAAATACACTGTTGGGGAATCTAGGAAACCAGAAGTGGCAAGGCTCTAACTGAGTAAATGAAAATTGGGAACGCATACTTGGTTTTCCAACCATATTTGTGAATAGTTTCTTTAGATTTTGAGTTATGATTAGATTTTCAAGGGTTCCTCATCTGACCCACTCCAACTAAAAAAAAATTGTTAGTTTTGATCTCCATTCCTATTTGCAACAATTTCTATCATAAGGATATAGAATTGGTTCAGAAAAACTATGGCCGAAATTTAATTTAAAAAAAAACTTATCCATATGCCTAGATCAAAGATGTGTGGTGTGAGGTAAATCTAAAGAAATGAAGCCTTAGACGACATTATTGTTGAAACAAGTCCAAATTAGCAAAGCTGAAAAGACAAACAATAGGTTTTATTCATTATCTGCTTAACTCATGAGGATAAGACCTTTCGGAAGGGTGAATATGATGCAGTAAAACAACATGGTGCTTCCTTAGAGATGCAAACACAAAATTATAATACGATGGACCACCAAGATGTGCAGGAGGTGAGTTAAGTGAACAATCCAATTTCTATGTCAATGGTGACATAATTTGTAGTTTGTGGTATGTACTCCATCGACCTTTCTGGATATAGTTCAATGCATAAAGCCAAAGCTCGCCTCCACCTCCAATGGAAATTGTAGTGTTACAGCCACACACAACTATCAGAGACTTGAAGAAGAAAGTAGAGAGCATTATGAGAGAGACATATATTATCATGTACAATGTCAAGGTAGAATCCATCCCAGACCTGGGTGGCCCAAAATCTCCATTAATACTCAAATACAAACAAAATCAATCACAATAGCAAGCCATGGCCATGAGAATTACAGGGGTAGGTATGGTTATAATCAACTGCATCGTGATTCTACTAATCATTGCCCACAATGGAAATAACACTAGAAGTTCCAATGATGGTGCATTAAACTTGAGATCTGCTGCCTAAAACTAGCTTTTGTGGGAACATTGGCAGAGGAAATTTGCCCCTATTTTTATAGAAAGTCCACAAGATTTCTTTTTCTAGGAACTCAGTTTGTAGCCAGTTTCTTCTTGGGGACAACTTGAATGCATTTCCAAAGCGCTTCCATAGAAACATTTGGAGATGTGATGGACAAGAAGTATCCTTTTGCATTCATGCTCTGCATAGTGGTATACCTTATTACCATGCTCACAAACGTCAACATTGCTTGGGTGTACAAGAAGCAAGATGGGCTGAAAACCACTAAAATTTATCTTCAAATGAAAGATGATGAGTGGCTTCATTTTTATTTTATCATATTTTAATTAATATTCTTCCTTATAACATGTAGCCACTAATCCATTTCATTGTCACAATTTTTTTTGACTAGTTGATAACGCTAATGTTGTAATAACTAGATATTCACTCTACAGAAAGTGGAGTGCCGACACATATTGGCAAGGAATCACTCAACTTGCAGATGAGTTGAATACGAAATCTGACATATAGTTTTGTTTCCCATTTTCCTTGTCAGGGAATTCGAGGCATGTTTCCAAATCCAGAAACTTCTTTGTTTTCTAATGTTTTTGCCAAAAATGTGGAGGGATGAAACTTCGTGCAACTTAGATAATAAAGGTAGATAAATTGAAGAGGAGGGAAGATACATTGTCAAACTTAAAAAGAAAAGGTAAAATATGGATGGAGGAAGAAGGGTAAATTGAAAAATATGAGGAGAACAAGCATGCAAAGGCATGTGTTCATGAACTTAAAGAAAATGAAATTGAGGCTAAGGCTAAACTGAAAGTTGCAGCCAAGACATGGAGTAGAAAGTCATTGTTGGTGTTGCATGTCAAGGTGTGGATGCAAGGAAGGAAAGGGATATTGATGATTGGCCTATTTTAGAAAATGTGACAATTGTGTGAGCATTTATTTATGTGGTCAGATTTATTCGTTTTTCTATCAATTGTCATGATTCTTGATAGGGGAATTTTATGAGTAAAATGAGAGGATATGAAAATAGTTTAGCATTGATGGTTACAGTGGTAATCTTGGATTTGCCAAAAGTGTAAAAAGTTCATGTGGGAGGATTTAAAATGAGTGAAGTGATGATTTGTGTGAGAGTTCTCCTAAGATAGTCTTCTACAACACTGTACACACATGTGACTAAAGTGGGCACTTTTCTGTTACAGCAGCATCACACACACAGTATATACATATAGCATTAATTTCCATGTTGTATAGTGGTTTGTAGATGAAGGTGCATATTTAAACAATGCTAGAGGCCACACCACTATATCTAAGCTTCCATCATTACAGGCACATGCATGCATGCAAAATCCGTAGATGAGATAGGATGAGGTTATCCCTAGATTCTAGTTCTACAAGATCACATGTCATATTTAACTTCATAAAAGGGGATGCATGTAGCTACATGTGTTGGTTTCAGTTTATTAAGCAGTTTTCTAATTCTAGCTTAAGTCTAATTTCAGTTAGGTGCATGCATGCAGATAAGGATGCATACTCTAGGAGGATGCATGCTTGAATGCCTCCGGTCATCTCCAATTGAGACATTGTTTTGCATGTGTCCAAATTTTGTGTCCTACTCTTTTTCCCAGCCTATAAGGAGGAAAGTAGGGGTATGGGTTTACTAGTTCAATTTTCTATTCAGGAAAGGTTGTAATAGAGTTTACAACATCTCCACTAACCATAATATCATAAGTAGTAGACATAATTTTTTGAACATTATATCTCTTTTAAACTTATCGAATATTTGACCAAATTTTATAGATCTAACTCATCATTTGTAGCACATGGAGGGTCTATCTCATACAAAGGTCGTAATTCATAGACAGGCATTTTGCATCTCAATAATGCACTGAGATGAGATGAATTCTTCTGGAAAACATCATTGGATCACTAGTCATCCTCAAAACTATCTGCCACAACACAATCTATGACCATAGAATCTTGCTCAAAATTACCTACATAGTCCCTTTTATCATCGTTTATCCAAAAAAGGAAAGTTTTCCATGTCAGTACTTGAGTTAACATGAAATCTGGATCCCAAAGGCACATCTACCTCCAAAACCTCAGCTAAATTCTCTACTAATTTTGAAAAGCATTTCTCTTTTGACTTTGCAATTAGATCAATGGTAGGAGATATACTAAATCGATCTCTCTCTTCATTCTTTTCTTTAGCACTTGAAACAACCATGAGAAATTCTCCATTAGTTTCATTGACATCATCTTTGATCTCACCAAAGGCTGATTTGTAAAGCTCATGTTCAATGCCAACATCCCCCAGAATAACATCACTTGGCTTGGACATTTATGGTATATTGTTTGCCTCCATAAGATACATTTTCTTATCATGAAATAATTTTATTAATGGTGGGCATCATGCAGTAGTTTCTATTTACATAATCCAGCCACAAAATTTTCCTACTTTATATATGTAGAAGAGAAAATTGGCACTATATTTTAATTGTCTTTGGTACACAAGAGTTTTTAGGAGTCTTCACTTCAGTTGAAGTCTCTACACATAACAACTCAACTTCCATAGCCAGACTACAATTTGGAACAGGACCATGAAAGCACACACCACATGTGCTAGCAGTGCTTCCATATTTGGAAAATTAATGAAACAAAACCACTGACTTTGTTTACCATCATTCCTTCCTACACGTCAAATTGTTTCCTTGGTACACACCCCATTGTTTTCCCATAAGATTTAGTTGACTTTGGGAACTAGGAAAGCTAAGTCAATTATTTTTTTCAAGAACCACTGTGAATCTTAGCATCTTCACAATAGAACAACGCTTCTTATAAAAACAAAATTTTAAGTATCTTCTTCTAATTATTAAAAACTAAGAATAATGCATGAGTGATTGTCTTTCTCATATTACAAGGAATATATTGATGTGCAAAAACATGAATCACAATTGTAGAACATCTATTTGGGGTATTCTGAAAGATACTAAAATTTCACATCTTTACCTTCTTCTCAAAGGTTGGAACAATAGACCAAAGTTCTTGGAGGTTAATATCTAATGTTTGGTTCTTAAGTTGAGTTAGAATTGACGGTCAAAATGTGGTTATTATTATAAAAGATAATAAGAAAATTACTTGTTAACTTCCACAACTTTCAAGGAATACATTTTTATATGTGGTTGGGTACCACAAATTTAACAACAATATCTTTCAATAATATAAATTAGTAAGGTTGTCTAGATGTTTTACATTTACAGTCAGGGAACATCGTTTGTATCTTTTTAGTAGGTTTGATTCTAATGTATGTAGCTATTATAATTTCATATGGTTACTCCCTCCTCATCCTTTTCCAATTATTTTTCAAGCCATATAATACTATTTAAAAGACTTGGATTTTGAATCTATAAGGGTTGAGTGAATATACACTTCCCTTGTATTGGAGTATGTCATTTTGCCAAGCAAATTTTGAGTTCGTTAATTTTTGTTTACAACTTATCTTTATGGTATTTGTTTTTTTCATAGCCTATGCATATGTTTGAGACATTTAAAGATGAACACTAAAATTAAGCTAGTGCAGTGTCTCCTTCTTTTCCTAGATAAGCTATTTGTGACTTAATTTTCACTACCCTTTGATCTTTTGTTTCAATTTTATCTCATTTGTTAGAATAAAAGGATCTTCCCGACTTTGTAGTTTCTAGAGCTAGTCATTTTGGAGATTGTTAAAGGTCAACTGGTAGGTCTTGTAATGATGTCTTTTGACACCACCTCTCTTGCATGGAGTTCATAGTTAATCACTTCTATAATTCCCTAGTTTTTCAACATGACATTAGACCTAGTGGTTTAAGATTTAGACTACTTTTCTACAAGTCATTTTGGAGGCTATTTGTGCATATGATCTCTTGTTTGAGTTAGATCTCAGAAGTAGATTAACTTAGGTTAAGACTTGTAAATTGGATTAGGGTTTGTAGAGTGATTATGAGTTCTAAGCATAGCCAATGGTTATAAGTGGCCAAAATGATGGCATGTGGGCACAAGATATAGAAATGCTATCAAAGAGTAAAGCTCTTTGGCATTCACAAAGACTGTGGTTTCAAATCTTAAGGATCATCATTACAAGTCCATTATTAATGGAAGAAGGATAAGGTTGTTACTTCTCCAAGGAGATTCATGATCATACAAGCAAGATTGATTGTTCAAATCGAGTCTTTTAGTTGTTGAAGAATCCATTTGATAAAATCAACAAAAGTTAGGAGCAGCAGATTGAGAAAGGGTTGATATCTCTTAACTGTTGGCATTTTGGCATAGGTGTGGCCCTATGGTACAGGTGTTGTCCTTGATGGCAACTCACTTTGGTGTCAGATCTCAGTTCAGGCGCTCAGAATGAAGGAAATCTTGTATACATAGGTTCACCTTGCCAAAGACGCGTATACACGTGGGTTATACGTTCAGAAGTCACGTATGCGTATACACGCACTTTTATGCACAGAAAAGCGCGTACATGGTGGGAAACTTATTTTTTGTCCATGGTTGTTAGTCCTTGGAATTTGAATCTATGGTTTTGGACCATGGTATCTCGTCAGATGTGTTGACCCCAGGTATTGGGCCCTTGGTATTGTTTATTATGGTTTTGGACCGTGGTATTGTGGAAGGCCTAAAACTATAAAAGAGGAAGGAGATCATGTGGCAAGAGATCATCTAATTGATAGAAAATCTGATATTGTTCTAGATCTGGAATACTGGTGATTGGGTTATGGTGTAGATCTAGATCTGAATGAAGGAGGACCTGAGCACAAGAAGGATAAGGACTATTGATGGATCAAAATATCAAGGCTTGAACATTGGTATCTCTGTATGATTTTGATTTGTTATATGTGGCGCTCTCTTGATCTATAAATCTGATAATTTGGGTTAACTAATGACTGAATGTTTTTAAAAGAATAAATTATCCTTTATAGATCTGTACGCAGGTTCAGTGAAGTGCAGAAGCGTATACACGCATTTTCTGTGAATGAAAGAAGCATTTACGCAGGTTGGTTGTGGTATAGAAGCGTATACACGCAGGTTGCTGAATAGTGAAGTAGCGTACATATCTTGATTTATGTTCTAGTTGCTTCTGTTTTATTCATACAGTGTTCTGGGTTCGGAATTGGTGTTTGATTACAGTTACTATGTTTTGAGTATAGCAGTCAGAGAAGTGTTTGTTTGATTCAGTTTTTGATTGGTGAAAAGGAGTTTGGTTGATGCAGAAATACTTGATGTTTGATTAATGCTATCTATGGATCCAGTCTGAAAATTAATGAAACGAGGTCCCTGAAATAAAGAGAAGGTTGCATCCTTCTACAGGTAGAAGCCTGCGTACTAGTATCTCAAGCTAGTACAAGAACTAAGGGGGTTGGAGCTCCCTTCCAGAAGAAGTTGGAAAACAAGAGAGGGTTGTAGCTCTCTGCAGGTTGCAGCCTGTGTACTGGTAAAGGACTGCACCAGTACAATTGTAAAAAGAAGTTTCTAATTAAAGAGAAATATAGAGATGAATTGCAGCAGGTGGTTTTCACGCACATTGGGTTTCCACCTTATATCTTGTGTTCTTATGTGCGATTGTCTTTCTGCTTTGTTTTACTATTTCTAGTTACTGGTTATTTGCTTCTAAATCACAGATTAACAACCAACATCTGAAAGATAAAGTAAATTAAAAGTTTGCATACGCAGGTTTCCTTCTGCACAATTGCGTATATACGTGGGTTTAATTAACAGAAGTAGCGTATATCATTTGATTTTGAAAAAGGAATATTTGACTTAATAATACTGATTCACCCCCCTCTCAGTATTATTCCCAACAATTGGTTTCAGAGCAGGTCCTTCAAAAGAAGCTTGATCGCTTGAAGGAAGATCATTCATCATGAGCAACTACGAGAGGGAAGCATCAATCAGGGCAGCGATTTTTGATGGGACAAACTTCGTTTATTGGAAGGTAAGAGTTACTGCCTATCTTCAATCTCTTGGTACAGAAGTCTAGGATATCATAGATACAGGGTATACTTTTCCATCAGCAACTCCTACAGATCTGGCTGAAAAGAAGAAATATGAAACAAATGCAAAGGCGGTCAATACTCGATTAGGATGCCTATCTCAATCAGAATTTGTCAAGGTAATGCAGTTTAAATCTGCAAAAGAGATATTGGACAAGATTGTTCTGAGCTATGAAGGAGATGATCAGGTAAAACGAGCAAAACTTCAAACCCTCAGGATTCAGTATGAAAATCTCAGGAGGTATAATGATGAAAGTGTGGCTAACTATTTTCTTCATGTAGATGAGATTGCTAATTGTATGAAAAATTTGGGTGAAGAATATACCTCAACAACTTCAGGAACCTACTAGTATACTCACTATCTATCATAGAACCCATCTTCGACTCATAAACTCCTTAGCTTTGTCATCATAATACCACTTAGACAGGTACTTATTATTGAAGAGTCTCTCGAACTCATCCCAAATCTATTTTTCTTCCTGAATTCCATTGACATTCTTGACATCTTCCCATGAGATATCTTCTTTCCCTTTCAGACTTAAGGTGTTATTTTAGCTTTCATGTTCTCAGAATAGTTATGTAATTTGAAGAATTTCTTCATTCCAAGGGACCATGCCTCTACATCTTCTTACTTCTTCATCTCTCCATCAAATGTAGATGGCTTGACTTTCTTGAACTTCTCAAACAAGTACTCATTCCTCCTATAAGGATGATGGCATTGACGACTATGATGCCGTATATTGGATGAGGAACTAGAGTGATACCCATACATACCAGTCCTCGTGTCTAGTGTACCCAATCATCTACCACCTCTGATTATGCCCCTATATCCAACCTGTATCCTAACCGAGACCTGCTAGCATAGGCTCCATTAATATTCTCTTCATGTTTTGACTAATCCTTAACTGTCCCTATCTCTACAAGTCTGACAAACTCTAAAGAATGACTACATTGACCTCTACTTTCTTTTCCTGAGCTCTTGCAAGTCTTTCTTGAGCCTCAACCAACATGTCATTGTCTGCTTTGAAACTTATGATCTTTATTTTTGTTTGTGGAAAAACCTGTGAACAGTTATTGAAACCAACGTTTCGGGCTAGCTTAGTGAGTCCATCATCAGGGCAATGTGATTTGTATTTTGAGAAGAGAAAGCGTGAAATTATGGAGCTATTAATAGTTAATTGAAAAATTATTCGATGTTTTTCTTTTAATTGTCAGATTACAAATGACTAACTAATTAATAATTATTTCTTTATATCTATATATATATATATATATATATATATATATATATTCATTTATTTATTAATTATTAATATTAATATTATTAATTTTGTTTTTATTTTTATTTTTATTTATTTATTTATTTTATTATTATTATTATTATTATAATATTAGTTTATCTAATTAATGTGTTTGTCGTAAGAAAAATTAATAAATATTAATCTAGGAAATATCTAAAAGATTAATGTTTAAGGAATTAATCTATTATTAGTAATAGATTATATAACTTAATGTATTAATATAAACAATTCAAGAATTTATTAATATATTAGTATATTGTGAATAGTTTATTAATATTATCGATAATATTACTATGTTACTAATCTAGCCCTATAATGTTAATATATTAATATATATATAATGTAATATAATATATATTATATTAATGAACTGTATTTAGTTAATTAATGGATTAATACCCTAATATCAAAATAATAATCTATTAATTTATTATGGAAATGTATTAATAAATTATTATGTTAACATTAATATGATATAGTAATAAAATAGTAAATTAATATTAATGAAATACGCTAACAATTTTATTTACTTAATTATATATTTATTTATTTATTATTATTATTATTATTATTATTATTATTATTATTATTATTATTTATTTTTATTTTTTATTTTTTATTTTTTATTTTTTATTTTTTAATTTTTTTAGAATTCAATGTTATGAATTTAAGTTCTTTGTTATGTATTCAATGCTATACTAGTAATGTGCATAATCTTAAATTAATAGTTTGAAGGTTTATATATGTTGACTAATTAAATTTTGTTTAAAAGAGAGTTAAATTTTAATTAATTAATTAATTTATTAATTTATTAAATGAATGTTTGTATATCTGTGTTTACTGTTTTTTAATTTTATTTAATAAGGGTTTCCAGGTGTTACTTAATTTTAGCCCGTCGTCTCTATTCATGTTGTTGGAAGATTTTTCGATTTCAATTGCTTCTTTCACTCTTCTTTTTAAATAATGGTCTTCCTTGTGAATTAATTTAGCTTGTTCCATACAAATATAGTGTGAGGAAGAACATGCATGCTCTGCTAGACCTGATTTTTCCGACCTGTTTCTTGTAATATCATTAATGTGTTCTTTTAACCTTATGCCAAAGGATCTCCCTGTTTCACCTATATATACTTTTCCACATGAGCAGGGAACCGAGTATACTCCCTTGTGATTTTTTGGGTCTATTAAGTCCTTGGCAGAGTCAAGCATGTTTTTGATGGTGTTAGGGGGCGTAAAGGCAACCATGATGTTATGCTTAGAGAGAATTCTGGCAATTTTGTCTGTGGTTCCTTTTATATAGGGTAAGGAGATTCTAGGGTTTTCAAGAGTTTTTCTTTTTTGGTTATTGGTTGTGGAATCTTTAATTATTTTTTGGATAATGTTTTTCTGATAGCCATTGTTTATAAAGACCTTGTAGAGGTGGTTGAGTTCTTCTTCTAAATGTTCAGGGTCAGAGATTCTAGAAGCTCTGGTAGCTAGGGTTTTGATGACACTGACTTTTTGCTTAGGATGGTGGTGGGAGTTTGAATGAAGATATTTGTCAGTGTGAGTTTGTTTCCTGAAGACCTGGTGGCTTAGCTTGCCATTTTTCTTGGTAAGTAGGACATCTAGGAAGGGGAGCTGGTTGTCTTTTTCAATTTCAATAGTGAATTTTATGTGTTCAGAGAGGCTGTTTAAGTGTGATAAAAATTCATTAAGCTTATCTAATCCATGGCTCCATTTAGCGAAAATGTCATCTACATATCTTTTCCATTCATTAGGGGTAAAGGGAAAATATTTAAGGGCCATTTGTTCAAAATGTTCCATATATAGGTTGGCAATTAATGGTGATAAAGGAGATCCCATGGCAACTCCATGAGTTTTCTCATAGATTTTTCCTTTGAAACTGAAGTATGAAGATTTAAGGCAAATGCCTACTAGTTCCACAGTTTCCTGGTCTGTGATTTTCTTCAATACCTCTATGGCTTCATCTACTGGAATCATAGTGTAGAGAGACACTACGTCAAAGCTAACCAGGAGGTCATTGTCATTAATTTCTAGGTTTTTAATCCATTCTATGAAAGAAGCGGAGTCTTTGATGTAAGAGGGAGTGTTTCCGGATAAAGGTCTAAGTTTGTTAGCAAGGTACTTTGCTAACCAGTAAGTAGGTGAACCTATAGTGTTCACAATGGGTCTCAATGGAACTCCAGATTTGTGGATTTTAGGCACACCATATATTCTAGGGATGATGGTGTTATTGGGTATTAACTTGTTCTTAATAGTGGAATCAAGAGAGGAGTTTTTGATTTTGTTACTAACTTGGCGAAGGATTTTGTTGCTGGGGTCCTTGTTAAGAATTCTATAGCAGCCACTCTTGTTAAGGTGTTCTTCCATTTTATTATCATAATCTGTCCTATCCATAATAACAGTGGCATTTCCTTTGTCTGCTTTTAAAATTATGATGTCTTTGTTTTTCTTGATGTTTTTTAAGGCTTTGGATTCTTCTTTGGAGATGTTGCTAGGAGGAGGTCTGGCATTTCTAAGAATTCTGGCAACGTCCTGTCTTATTTCCTCAGCAACATTTTGATCTGTGTTTTTGATGATGACTTCAATGTTGCTTATGATGTCATTTATAGGAATTTTGTCCGGAGATAAAGCGAAATTTAGGCCTTTTTCTAGCAGCGATTTCAGGTTGTCATCTAATATCAGCTTTGAGAGATTGATTACAGTTGAGTGTCTAATTGCGTTTCCAGTTTTGTTTACTGAAATTGTCGAGTTTGTGGCAGCAGCGTAGGGTGCTTTGTTAATTTTCTGTGATGGGGGGTAATCGGTGTAGGTGGCAGCGAGGGTAGAGCTGTTGTTGCTGGATTTTTCTGCCAAAAAAGGTTGCCAGGGTCTGGATCATGAGAATCAAACTGCGTTGTTAGGATGTTGTCCGGCTGCATGATGGTGGAACGGTGTTGAGCAGGAGGGCTGTGCTTACGAGATTCAAATTGCGTTGTCAGAGTGTTGTCCGGCTGCGTGATGGTGGCATGATGTTGAGCAGGAGGGCTGTAATCACTGCTTTTTTTCTGCGTGAGAGTCTGCGTGAAGGTTTGTTGAGCAGGAGGGTAATCATTGTCTATTTTCTGCGTATATATAGCACTGTGGAACGGACTGTTGGACAATGTCTGTGTGATGGTGGCACAGTGTTGAGCAAGAGGGCTGTAATAACTGTCTATTTTCTGCGTATGCATAGCCTGCCTGTGGGACGGACTGTTGGAGAGGTTGCTTTCTGTCTGCGCATTTATAACTGGGCTGTTGGAGAGAGCGCAACAAGTATTGGTGGCTAGATGCGTTGTGGGGGGAGAATGATGTTGGGAGGGGCTAGGCGTGGCCAAGACTAACACCGAGCTGGAACAGTTGGGTTTCTGCAATTGAGTTGTGGGGCGATTTATGAGAATATTTTCTGCGTTATTGTTGAAGTCAGTGTTTCTTAGGGTTTTAAGTTTTTTGGTTTTCTTTGCTAAAGTGTAATCAAGAATCCTTTCAGCTTTGGCGAAGGTGAAGGCGTCTAAGTTCTGCCAAAGATCACAGCGAAGAGTTGATGATAGCTGGAGATGTAAGCCCAGAAGTTTTCTAGATATTTTAATTAATCGAAATCTGGCGAATTTAATTTCATGTTTAATGAGGGTTATACTAAGTTTTTTGAAGACAGAAATGTTCCTACCTCGTTTAAGCGGATGGTTGCATTTGGCGAAATTTGGAGTGAGGTTTTCATCTCTACATTGTTTTAGAAAAATGAGATTTGATAGGTTTCTAGCTCTGGAAATTCTCATCTTCTCAAAATTTAGAGCATTGTTCATTATGTCCCTTCCATGGTGGGACTTAATGGTGTTAAAGAGAGAGTCCATACAGGTTGGTAGAATTTATTTTGTTTGTGGAAAAACCTGTGAACAGTTATTGAAACCAACGTTTCGGACTAGCTTAGTGAGTCCATCATCAGGGCAATGTGATTTGTATTTTGAGAAGAGAGAGCGTGAAATTATGGAGCTATTAATAGTTAATTGAAAAATTATTCGATGTTTTTCTTTTAATTGTCGGCTTACAAATGACTAACTAATTAATAATTATTTCTTTATAGATATATATATATATATATATATATATATATATATATATATATATATATATATATATATATATATATATATATATTTATTATTAATATTAGTATTATTAATTTTGTTTTTATTTTTATTTTTATTTTTTTATTTACTATTATTATTATTATTATTATTATTTTAATATTAATTTATCTAATTAATGTGTTTGTCCTAAGAAAAATTAATAAATATTAATCTAGGAAATATCTAAAAGATTAATGTTTAAGGAATTAATCTATTATCAGTAATAGATTATATAACTTAATGTATTAATATAAACAATTAAATAATTTATTAATATATTAGTATATTGTGAAGAGTTTATTAATATTATCGATAATATTACTATGTTACTAATCTAGCCCTATAATGTTAATATATTAATATATTAATATCTATATAATGTAATAATATATATTATATTGTATTAATGAAGTGTATTTAGTTAATTAATGGATTAATACCCTAATATCAAAATAATAATCTATTGATTTATTATGGAAATGTATTAATAAATTATTGTGTTTGCTATATTAGGAGAGTACCCATCTCCTTGTTGCTCAGGCGATCTATAGGGAGAGTCATGTGAATTGCAGTCTACATTTTTGCTCATCATCTTCAATTCTAATCTTGTTGCAAGTATACCATGTCAGATAACCAAATAGATACCAGACCAATATCATACCTCAATGACATTCAAGGGAGGCTTATCTCATGTCTAAAATTAGTCCACATTAGCATGATACATGTATAATCATAATCATATCAATATGTCAACATCATGCATAACAATACCATCTACATACCATGACCTCCTGCATGACAACCATAACCATGACAATGCATGAATAACGACACACATCTAGCCACATGGGACAAATGGGATAACTATAACCATATCCAGTCCAAATATTTGATCCATGCTTTCATACCACTTTGTAATCGCATCCTCCCATATTTACCAAATTTTTCCAACCTACCTAGGGTAAACATGAGTTGAGGGCTACTATGACATGACTCGACCTCCTAGAAAATCTTAAGGAAATGAAACCAACAAAAGAAGACCTTATTGACTTCCCTAAGGTTCTATAGGACCCCCAGGAGCTAACGAATCACTCTAGGTGTCTGACACTTGAGTTAACTTTACTTTTCACTGACCTAGAGCCTTAGTCACTCCCATGACAAGGCCTTCATACGACTGAAACCCTCCATTCGCTCCCATAGATACACTTCCCAGCGATTGTAGTATTTTTCACTCAGTTTCGTGCTAGCGACCGTGAGATTTAAGCCACTTTTTCCAAGCTAGGATCCAGAACTTTTCCTAGAACTTACTGAAACTCCCAGAAATAATAAATAACATAGAGATAAAGCCTCTAATACAAAATCAAGTTCTTAAGCTATCCTGATCTAACCATGGAAGTCATTCTATCAAACAAAATAAGAACATAAGATCTACATGTCATGAATGCATATCTGAACATACAGATTTACCAAGAATGACTAATTCCCTCTCACCATAGCTACAATAACATCCATTAGGTCATGGATTCATTAACTATTCATTTATCAATCAAACATGATAAGAGCCATAACTTGGATCTATCATAAAACAATGCTTTTAACCAACATATAACCACATAAATAACAATGATAAAACATCGATTAAAGCCACATAATAAAAAGTATATCTACTCATAATATATAATGAAGAACTTAGCTCTTATTGACATATGTGAAAGCTAAGAAATGCAGGACTTCCACGTACCACCCAGCCATAAATTACGCTCAGCCAAATCTATCTATCACCCAGTCAACCCTATACCATATTCAAAGCATGAATGTGGGATCTCATGGGATAAATCAATCCATAACCAACCAAGGGAATCCATAGATTAAACCACCTCCACCCTCGTGCTACCGTGATCTCACCTAAACCAATCGTATGATCACAAAACCAAGTTGAGCTTGCATGCCTCATAATTCATTCACTATCCCTTAGGGAGTTTTTCTATCTCCACCCACATGTTGAGGGCTTCTCGGAGAAAACCATCTCCACCCCCAACCCTTCCTATTTTTCCTAAGACCTTCTCACCCAAATCCAAAAAGTTATGGAAATTGAAAGCTCAAGCAATAATGAATCCCATCACACCATGGTTATCTGCAAATGGTAAGGCCAGGCTAAAACCACTATCGAAACCCAAAAAAACTCATGCTAATGACAACAAATGAACCAAATACACACATGCATATACCATGCATGCCAAAACAAGTTAGGAAATCATACATGCAACCTGTTATCTACAAGTATTCCCACTGAAGTTGCTTGATCCAACCTTTCCTTGTCCTTCCTTTGGTTGATTTCTTTCCCTGGTGATCTTTTCCTCTCTGAGGCTAATTCCAAAATTGAACTGACAAAAGGCCCCAGACTAATGCTTTGATGTCTTTTTATTATTAATGCCTCTAGTTTTTCCATTTTCCTCTATTTCCCTTCATTTTCCTCCTCAATATGCAACATGTGACCTTTCAATTCCCTTTTCTCCTATTTTCCATTATTTTCATAAATAAAATGTCAGTAATGTATTTTTTGTTTTGTTTTGTTTTTTTGTTTTTTTGTTTTTTCCAATTTCCCCTTAGCCTTAATAAACATGTCATGTCCACTAGGATGTTTTACCTAACATCTAACTTGAAATATGTCTCCCATGACCTTGGTCTTATTTTTCCTTTATTAACTTTATTACATGAACTTTCAACTCGAGGGTATTACAGCTATCCTTTCATATATATATATATAAAGTCTATTATCCATGTGTCAATTTTGTAGTTTATATTGGAAATAAATCTTACATTAGATAAATCATATCCACTTAAGCCATACGTGAAACAACAATAACTCTGATAAGTTGTTCACTATATAAATCATAACCAAGTAAGTCATACATCAGGTCATACATCAAACATTTCCATCATCAATACCTAATCAATCTAATGATTTATATAAGTAGTTTCACCTATGCAACTAAATGCATCAATATTACATAGCGTTCATAAATAAATAACATGGAATTACAAAATAGAACCTTAGCATATGTAGCTATCTAACTCAAAATGGACATCATAAATGGTCAAAAGTGGGGTAATTGCGACATATAGTCTTTGCATCCTCCCGGGTAGCAGATCTTGGGTTATAATTGTCACATTCTATATTAAATTGGTCCACCAAGTGATGCTTGAGCTATCAAACCCTATGGTATAATACACATATTGGTTTGATCATTATGGTTACCACGTGTGATACCTATACTTCCCTCCATTCGAGTTTGTGGGATTCATTAGAACCATAATGTTATAGGACAAATACATAAAAACATCATGAGTTTTATGCAAGAGGGGTGGTAGTACAAGACAATAGGACACTGGTCCAATTTTCTCTTTGATTCTAAAAGGTCCTATAAATCGAGGTGACAACTTCATCCCTTTCCCAAACCGAATGGTGCTTTTGTTGGGTCGAATACGAATAAAAACTTGGTCTCCTACTTCATAATTTCGATCAGTCCTATGTGAATCAACATAACTCTTCTTTCTATATTGTGCTTCCTTTAACCTTTGTCGAATATGCCTTACCTGTTCCTCCATTTCTTGAACTAATTCTGGCCCAAATATTACTCAGTCCTCCAACTTTTCCCAATTCAATGGCGTCCTACATGGCCTCCCATATGGAGCTTGATAAGGAGACATCCCGATTGAACTATGGTAACTGTCATTATAGGTAAACTCTACCAATGGTAAGTACCTTTCCCACTAAGTCTGATTATCCATGACATACATTCTAAGCATGTCTTCCATAACCTGATTCACTCTTTCATTCTACCCATGTTTTTTTGGATGATATGCAGTGCTCAGGTTTAATTGAGGCCCTAGTGATGACTGCAAAATTGTCCAAAACCTAGATGTAAATCGAGAGTCTCTATCAGAAATTATCTCTGCGGGTAACCCATGTAGTTGAATAACTTCACTTATAAAAACTCGTGCCACATCAGTAACATCATAAGTGTCTCTTACTAGGATGAAATGGGCACTTTTGGTCAATTTATCAACTATAACCAATCTAGCATTGTGCCTCTGTGAGTGAGTGGAAAACCCACAATAAAGGCCATAGAAATTACCTCCCATTTAAACATAGGGATGTCATGTGGTTTTAAGAGTCCTACTAGACAGAAATGATCAGCCTCCACTTGTTGACATTCAAGACATTTGGTGACAAACTAGATTATGTTGTGCTTCATGCATGCCCAAAAGAAGAGTTTTTTTTTTCATGTTTGCTTACATCTTCTTCACTCCAGGATGTCAATAATAGAGTGCTCTATGTGACTCTTCAAGGATGGTTCTTCTTATACCCACTTCCCTAGGTATGTACATTCTCCCTTGAACTCAATAGTCCATCTGGTTCAAGGACATATCCCTAAAACTTTGGTTCTATCTGCTTCTTATTCTAGAGTGTCGATATAATATTTAGATACCAACTATATTCAAAGAGTTTATCCAACGCACGTTCCCTCAAATTGACCCTCAAGGCTACTAGGGAGAAGGTCCGTGGCCTCCTGCTTAGTGCATCAGCCACCACATTCTCCTTTCCCTTAATGTATGAGATCTCAAAATCATACTCACTCATAAATTCGCTCCACCACATTTTCCCTTAAAAATATGGGCCTATTGCTTATTCTCAACTTTACCTTCACCAAACAACTTTTCCTATGCCCAAATTGGCAAATCACAAAAAGAGAAACAAAGGTATATTTCTTATTGTCTTCTTTTCTAGAAACCCAACTAGCACAAAAGGTTGAATGAAAAGCATTATAGCATCTCTTCATACTCATCCATATTATTTGTATAATTGACCATCCTTCTTTGGAAAATCCTTTTCCCACTTATCCAACTTCAATTGTAGCCCCTTCACAAAAGCCAAATAATCTTCAATTGTATCAAAGGAGAGAAGGTTAAGAGATATCAACCCTTTCTCAATCTGTTGCTCTCAACTTTTGTTGATTTTATCAAATGGATTATTCAACAACTAAAAGACATGATTTGAACAATAAATCCTCCTTTTATGATCGTGAATCTCCTTGGATAAGTAACAACCTTATCCTTCTTCCATTAATAATGGACTTGTAATGATGATCCTTAAGATTTGAAACCACAGTGTCTATGAATGCCAAAGAGCTTTACCATTTAATAGCATTTCTATATCTTTTGCCCACATGCCATCATTTTGGCCACTTATAACAATTGTATATGCTTAGAACTCATAATCACTCTAAAAACCCTAATCCAATTTACAAGTCTTAACCTAAGATAATCTACTTATGAGATCTAACTCAAACAAGAGATCGTATGCACAAATAGCCTCCAAAGTGACTTGTAGAAAATTAGTGTAAATATTAAACCACTAGGTCTAATGTCATGTTGAAAAACTAGGGAATTATAGAAGTGACTAACTATGAACTCCATGCAAGAGAGGTGGTGTCAAATGACATCATTACAAGACCTACCAACTGACCTTTAACAATCTCCAAAATGACTAGCTCTAGAAACTACAAAGTCGGGAACATCCTTTTGTTCTAACAAATGAGATAAACTTGAAACAAAAAAGTGAAGGGTAGTGAAAATTAAGTCACAAATAGCTTATCTTCGAAAAGAAGGAAACACTACACTAGCTTACTTTTAGTGTTCATCTTTGAATGTCTCAAAAATATCCGCAGGTTATGAAAAAAAATAACAAAGACCATAAAGATAAGTTTTAAACGAAAATTAACTAACTCAAAATTTGCTTGGAAAAATGGCATACTCCAATACAAGGGTATATTCACTCAACCCTTATATATTCAAAATCCAAGTCGTTTAAATAGTATTATATGCCTTGAACAACAATTGGAAAAGAACAAGGAGGGAGTAACCATATGAACATATAGTAGCTAAATACATTAGAATCAAACCTACTAAAAACATACAAATGATGTTCCCTGACTGTAAATGTAAAATATCTAGACAACCTTATTAATTTATATTGTTGAAAGATATTGTTGTTACATTTCTGGTACCCAACCAACTATAACAATGTATTCCTTGAAATTTGTTGAAGTTAACAAGTCGTTTTTCTGTTATATTTTATAAGAATAACCACATTTTGACTGTCAATTCTAACTCAGTTTAAGAACCAAACGTTAGATATTAATCTCCAAGAACTTTGGTCTATTGTTCCAACCTTTGAGAAGAAGGTAAAGATGTGAAAATTTAGTATCTTTCATAATACCCCTAATAGATGTACTACAATTGTGATTCATGTTTTTGCACATCAATATATTCCTTGTAATATGAGAAAGACCATCACCCATGCATTATTCTTACTTTTCAATAATGAGAAGAAGATATTTTCAATTTTTTTTTTTAAGAAGTGTAGATTTGTTGTGAAGATTTTAAGATTCACAGTGGTTCTTGAAAAAAATAATTGACTTAGCTTTCCTAGTTCCCAAAGTCAACTATATCTTATAGGAAAACAATGGGCTTGTACCAAGTAAAAAATTTAACGTGTAGGAAGGAATGATGGTAAACAATGTCAGTGCTTTTGTTTCATTAATTTTCCAAATATGGAAGCACTGCCAGCACATGTGGTGTGTGCTACCATGGCCCTGTTCCAAATTGTAATCCAGCTATGGAAGCTCAGTTGTTATGTGCAGAGACCTCAACTAAAGTGAAGACTCCTGAAAACCCTTGTGTACCAAAGAAAATTAAAATATAGTGCCAATTTTCTCTTCTATAGATACAAAGCAGGAAAATTTTGTGGGTGGATTAAGTAAAATGGAAGTTATTGCAGGATGCCCACCATTAATAAAATTATGTCATGATAAGAAAATGTATCTTATGGAGGGAAACAATATATCAGAAATGTACAAGCCAGGTGATGTTATTCTGGGGGATGTTGGCATTGAACAAGAGATTTAGAAATCAACCTTTGGTGAGATAAAAGATGATGTGAATGAAACTAATGGAGAGTTTCTCATGGTTGTTCCGAGTGCTAAAGAAAAAAATAAGAGATAGATCGATCTAGTATATATCCTGCCATTGATCTAATTGCAAAGTCAAAAGAGAAATTCTTTTCAAAATAGCAGAGAATGTAGCTGAGGGTTTGGAGGTAGATGTGCCTTTGGGATCCAGATGTCATGTTAACTCAAGTACTAACATGGATAACTTTCCTTTTTTATAAAGGATGATAAAAGGGACTATGTCGGTAATTCCGAGCAAGATTCTATGGTCATAGACTATGTTTTGGCAGATAGTTTTGAGGATGACCAGTGTTCCAATGATGTTGTCCAAAAGAATTCATCTCATCTCAGTGCATTAGTGAGCTACAAAATGCCCGTCTATGAAGTAAACCCTTTGTATGAGACAAACCCTCCATGTGCTACAAATGCTGAGGTAGATCTATAAACTCTGGTCAAATATTCCATAAGTTTAAAATGGTTATAATGATCATAAAATTATGTCTACTACTTATGATATTGTGGTTAGTGGAGACATAGTAAACTCTGTTACAGCCTTTCCTAAATAGAAAATTGAACCAGTAAACCTATACCCCTGCTTTCTTCCTTATAGGGTAGGAAGAAGAGTAGGACACAAAATTTGGACACATGAAAAATGATGTCTCAATTGGAGATGACAAGAGGCATTCAAGCATGCATCCTCCTAGAGTATGCATCCTTATTTGCATGCATGCACCTAACTGAACTTAGAGTTAAGCTAGAATTAGAAAACTGCTTAATAAACTAAAACCAACACATGTAGTAGCATGCATCCTCTTTTATTAACTTAAATATGACATGTGATCTTGTAGAACTAGAATCAAAGGATAACCTCATCCTATCTCATCTATGGCTTTTGCATGCATGCATGTGCCTATAATGATGGAAGCTTAGATATAGTGGTGTGCTCTCTAGCCTTCTTTAATTATTCCCCTTCATCTTCAAAACACCATACAACATGGAAATTAATGTTATACGGATATACTATGTGTGTGATGCTGCTGTAACAGAAAAGTGTCGACTTCAGTCACATGTGTGCACAATGTTGTAGAAGACTATTTGAGGAGCAATCTAATACAAATCACCACTTCATTGATTTTAAATCCTCCTATATGAGCTTTGTCCACTTGTGGCAAATCCAAGATTACCACTGTAACCCTCAATGCTGAACTATTTTCATATCCTCTCATTTAACTCATAAAATTCCCCTATCAAGAATCATGACAATTGACAGAGAAACGAATAAATTTGACCACTTAAATAAATGCTCACAAAATTGTCACATTTTCTAAAACAGGCTAGCCATCAATAGCCCTTTCCTTCCTTACATCCACACCTTGACGTGCAACATCAATAATGGCTTTCTTCTCCATGTCTTGGCTGCAACTTTCAGCTTAGCCTTAGCCTCAATTTCGTTTTCTTTAAGTTCATGAACACATGCCTTTGCATGCTTGTTCTCCTCATATTTATGAATTTACCCTTCTTCCTCCATCCATATTTTATTTCTATTTTTTTTTAAGTTTGACAATGTGTCTTCCCTCCTCTTCAATTTCTCTACCTTTATTATCTAAGTTGCACGAAGTTTCATCCCTCCACATTTTTGGCAGAAACATTAGAAAACGAACAAGTTTATGGATTTGGAAACATGCCTCGAATTGCATGACAAGGAAAATGGGCAACATAACTATATATCGGATATCGTATTCAACTCATATGCAATTTGAGTGCTGCCTTGCCAATATATGTGGGCACTCCACTTTCTACAGAGTGAACATCTAGTTATTACAACATTAGTGTTATCAACTAGCCAAAAAAAAATGTAACAATGAAATGGATTTGACTACATTTTATAAGGAAGAATATTAATTAAGGTATGATAAATAAAATGAAGCCACTCACCATCTTTCATTCGAAGAGAAATTGCAGTGGTGTTCGGCCCATCTTGCTTCTTGTACACCTAATCAATGTTGAGGTTTGTGAGCATGGTAATAAGGTATCCCACTATCCAAAGCATGAATGCAAAAGGATACTTCTTGTCCATCACATCTCCAAATGTTCCTATGGAAGTGCTTTGTAAATGCATCCAAGTTGTCCCTGAGAAGAAACTGGCTACAAACTGAGTTCCTAGAAAAAGAAATCTTGTGGTTTTTCTATAAAAATAGGTGCAATTGTCCTCTACCAATGTTCCCACAAAAGCTAGTTTAGGCAACAGATCTCAAGTTTAATGTACCATCACTAGAACTTCTAGAATTATTTCCTTTGTGAGCAATCATTAATAGAATCATGATGTAGTTGATTATAGCCATACCTACCCCTGTAATTGTTATCATGGCCATGGCTTTCTATTGTGATTGATTTTGTCTGTATTTGAGTAGTAATGGAGATTTTGGGCCATCCAAGTCTGGGATGGATTCTACCTTGACACTATACATGATAAAATATGTCTTTCTCATAATTCTCTCTACTTGCTTCTTCAAGTCTCTGATTGTTGCGTGTGGCTATAACACTACAATTTACATTGGAGGTGGAGGCTAGCTTTGGCTTTATGCATTGAAATATATCCAGCAAGGTTGATGGAGTACATACCACAAACTACAAACTATGTCACCATTGACATAGAAATTGGATTGTTCACTTAACTCACCTCCGGCACATCTTGGTAGTCCATCGTATCATAGTTTTGTGTTTGCATCTCTTAGTAAGCACCATGTTGTTTTACTGCATCATCTTCACCCTTCTCGAAGGTCTTATCCTCATGAGTTAAGCAGATAATGCATAAAACCTATTATTTGTCTTTTCATCTTTGCTGATTTGGACTTGTTTCAACAATAATGTCATCTAAGGCTTCATTTATTTAGATTTTCCTCGCATGAAACATCTTTGATTTAGGCATATGCATGAGTTTTTTTTTTAATTAAATTTCAGCCACAGTTTTTCTGAACCAATTCTATATCCTGATGATAGAAGCTGTTGCAAATAGGAAAGGAGATCAAAACTAAGAATTTTATTTTTTTTATGTAGAGAAACTCAGAGAAGGAACCCCTCACAATCTAATCATAACTCACAATATAAAGAAAATATTCACAAATATGGTTGGAAAACCAAGTATGCGTTCTCAATTTTCATTTACTCAGTTAGAACCTTGCCACTTGTAGTTTCCCTTATTCCCCAATAGTGCATTTATAAGGTAATATTTCTCAACCAAAAAACTTACTGCCTTTGTGTGCATGAATGATTGAATGGTCAAATAGAAACCTCCTCATGTTTCAGTTCAATAATCAAAAGGGGTTGTGCCACTTAGTTCTTGCAGTAGAGTTATTCTATTGAATATTTTAATTCATGCAGTACAACTCTATCATCTCCATGTCAGGTTGACAAAGTAGTAGAAACATGAAAGTCATCTCACGATTTCAAGGCTAATGGGCCCATGTAAATATTCAACTTCAAGATGGTACTCTACTGAATTTTAATAAATTGTCAGTAATAAGTATAGTGAAATTGAAGACTAGAGTGGATTTATGTGGCAATTCAAAAGATACATTTAAGAAAGTAAACATGTGAAAGGAAGTAGTTGGCAGCCTCCATGGCACAAGAGGAGGAAACCACCAATATTATGGTAAGCCTGCCCATATCTTCTACAAGAAAGAGATCCTCTTTAAGGTAATAATAAGTCGAGAATCTAGGCCATGCCTCAATCGACTTATTATACCTAAATATTAGCTAATCATCCGTAAAGATCAGCTAAGAATCATTGGCTTGGTGAGCTATTACAACTGATAGAGTATACATATGATACTTGAAATTACCTAGCAAGAATAATGGGCTGCTTTAGGCGGAATCTCTTCTTCGGGTAAGGCAAAGATACAAAACAAGTCAACAGAAGCACACATTTGATAAATGGATAAATAGCAATAATAAAAAATTCGCAAGTGCCCAGTGCAGACCTCTCAAGTAAAACCATAGTGAGACTGTGGATGCCTAATAAGACACGAGTTACACTTGAACCTTGAGGCTCACCAGCGCAAAATCCCAAAACATCCCAACACCCACATCATTGTTTACCAGGCCTCAGGACCGAATTTTGCAATGCCTCGTCTATGATTTTATACATAAAAAAAATCCCAACACTAACAGCAGAGTATATAAGGACCCGAAGACCTACATTTTCAATGCTTCGCCTATGATGTATACATTCACAGTGTAAAATAACCTATTACAGCTCACTTCAGTAACTATCAACCACGTGAAAACTCCTCGACCTAGGGAAATTTATAAATGATATTCTCTCAAAAATCATAAGATAATATCATTACAGAGAAAACACAATGCCCAAAATATCTTTGGCCCTCCTCTGCAAAGACCCACCTTCTTCTTGTGGGCAGGGATAGTTTTACGAGATGAGTTGGGATTGTTGATAAAACCCCAAGAATAGACAACATGACTTTGGTTTTCTTCATTAAAAAAATCCTCTCCATACACTTTAAGGTTATGATTCTCAATGGGCATGGTGATTACCAATTTTTCATCCAATGGACGATAATGATTAGACGACGAAAAAAATATTGAAACTATGTATGATCTACAGGCAAAGAAGGGCTTACCAGGGCAGCCTTGGGCTTAAATAAAACAAGCGAAAAGACACATGAGGAAAAGGTGTTGACACATTGTGAGTAAAGGAGGGTTAGGAATAATACGGTATGGTAGCTAGAGTTTAATAAAGCTAAGATGTCGATAGGGGCTGAGTTGATTGGTAAAGAAGGGTGTTGTTATTGTCTCCACCATGGTTCAAATCACCCCAGTACCATGTTTCCCCTCGTGAGCCAGTGCACCTGTGGAAACAGATCTGTTATTGTGGTTGGGGTAAAGTGCAGGTCCTAAGAATTTGGAAAAATATATACCCCCTACACACGGCTGCTTAGATGATCGAGAGCCACTGTTAGGCCTCTGATTTTGAAAATTGGCTCTGATATCATATGTGAGGCTCCCTCCTAGGGTCCTCTAACTAAAAACTAAATTTCTCTAATTTTAAACACAATAAGGTGGGAAATAAATTACTTATGTCTAAACATTTATTTGATGATAATATACCATTAAAATTTATTTACCACAAATTAAATAAGTAATAATTTCATTACAACCATTTACATAAGTAATAAATAAAAGGAGGAATACCTATTCCAATAGCGTAGTTGAGATGCTCCTAAGCTCCTGACTCTATTGGGATGCTCCTCTTGACTACCTGACTGGATTTTCCTCTTAGCCAACTAGGAAGTATTTCCTAGCCAAGGAACCTCCATAGGTTCCCTAACCCTCTAAGCCCAAGTCAAACCAGATGTAGTGTGTCCAAGTTTAACCAACACTCTCCAAATCCAAGTTTGATCTCCCTCCTCTTTCTCCACATCCCTCCCCGAAAACAAAACCAAACAAAAATCAAGACCAAGGATCGCCGCTCTCTTCTCATCATCCTTCCCCTTTTATGTCTCTTCCTCCCATCCATGTCAACCACTTATCATTAATGTCATGACTACCTCCTCATCCTTTCATTTAGTATCCTTGACTTTTCTTACCATATCTTCTCCCAAGTAGATTTGAGAAGACATTTTGGGGATAATATATGGATATTTAGTTTTGAAATTAATTGGAGAAAACCATATCTTCTCCCAAGTAGATTTTGAGATGACACCTTGGGATATGGATATTTAAATTGGAATAAATGGAAGGAGACCATATCCTATCCACAATTAAATTTGAGAAGACAAGTTGGGAATTGAATAATAACAATAATAAAATTTATATCAGTAAATAAAAATTACACTTTCACAAATGTAAGTATATAGCAACATTTCTTGTTAATTAAGTCAATATTTTCAGGTAATTAAAATTTGCGTGATAAGATTAAGTAGGGCATTACAAAGAATGTTTGCATTGTGTCATGTCAAATATACCTAGGTATTGTCATCAATCACATTTTGAGATACATATTGCTATATTCGAAAGAACTAGTTTGATAAACATATAACACCACAACCCAGAGGAGGAGGCCTAAAAATTCCCAGGTTACAGAAGAAAATAATTTTAAACAACACTGTTAGGATTTGACAAAGTATCCAAGGTGTTTTTTTAAAAAAGGGTTTTCAATTCTGTCAAGACTGAGGAGAATCACAACTATGTGCTTTAGTTTATTTCTGTTAGAGACTATGCCTCGAGTTTATGGTCCCTAGACCATTTTAGCCTCTCCAAATGATGTTTTATTTTCTAAGACTAATGATGCAATAATAGAAGGAATATCTAGCTAATATTTTTTTTTGTATCTCAGCACATTACAGATTATACAATCCATGTGGATGCAGATGGAGGTACAAAGAAGGTCATGCAAACTATTAGAGTTAAGGGCTATAATTTCCATCTTAGATCTCATTCATTGTAAATGACTATACTATTCTATAGAGAAGTATGAACTTAAAATATCACGTTGTTTGTGTGCCTCTCTTTTGAGGTCCATAAACACTTGAAACTTTGTGTGGAAGCGCAAAGAAAGTTTTTGCAGTCAGTTCTAGTGAAAGTGGGGTAACTCTCTCAAGTTACAACATGGGGTCAATTGGATTATAAGTTTCTTGTTAAAAAATTTATGAAAAGGCCTAAAGTCTGAAAAGTGAATGTTTTTAAATCTACATTTTCTAATTTGACTTTCCCTACTTTGACAAAAATATCAGGTCTATTTCCAAAATCTAAACTTTTTGATGAATAATTCTATGTTGCAGACTAGTTTGGATATAGTTCCCTCACATCGAATGAGAGTTCAACAAAGATTACTACAAAATATGGTCAAGATATGCATATGGTGTACAATAGTGTAGTTTTTGTAGGAAGAAATGAAAAAGGATACAAGGTTGTAAGAATTTTCAAGAGAAGAAAGTAAAGTATTTCTTCTCCTTTTTTAAGGACAAAGGACTCTTCAACCATTTTGAATGAGAAGGCTGCTAGTGACATAGTACAATCATAATAAAGCGACAACTGTTTATCTAGGAAGAAAAGGAAGCATGTGAATGAATGGAATGCTTGTTCTTCAACCCATGTGAACATTAGCCTTTTCTAGTGCGTTGTCTCTACATAAAACTGGTCAGCCTTTTCTAATGCCCTATCTGTGTATGAAAATAGTCAAGTTCCTGAGGCAGCCAACTTTTATATGAATTAAGATAAAACATGTTCCAATAGGAATAATAAATTGTCAACCTGGTTATGAAATTGGACTTGAATTCCAATTGTTATACCATTGTATCCTCCAAGGAATGGGGGCTTGATATGAATGGTTTTGGTTGGAGAATATGAGTCTTTGGCACATATGAGCACACAGTAGTTGCATTCATGAATGAGGATTAGATCCAATAGCTATTGTATTATGGCTTTATACATTGCTTAGAGATGAGAAATATGTTTTCCTTTTTACCTTCAGTTTTAACCTCGATCAAGTCCTCTGCTAGCGTATCAATAAGATACGTGACATTGTAAATTATATGTGCGATGATGTAGATAATGCACTTACACAACTACATAATCTGGAAATTCTTTGGCTTCAATTGTTCTTTATGCCACTAAGTTGGGCCAGTGCCACTTTTAACATTGCAAAGTTCATATAACTTATAATGCATGCCTAAGACATTTTGTTTGGTCCTTTTTTCAAGAAACATTTCATGTTATCATGCCAAAATATATCTATGCGCTGGCTAATATTGTATTTGTAAAAAATCTCTTGTATTTTTTTTTAATCCCGTGACGGTGAAACTCAAGGTTCAAATTCTCTCTGTGTTGGTCAGACTCAAGATTCAGATTTGTGATTAACAAATATTTTGGTTTCCCCTATATTTTACCTAAAGAGAAAGAGGTCAAGGTGACATAATGACAATTTTGATTCGATAATGTAAGGCATTATGAGTACTTAACATGGGTGGACTGTTGACTTACCTATTCCCATTTAATTAAATTATAGCTCATTACTATTCTATGGTTGCAGAGTCATTATAAAAAAGGTTGACCAATATATAAGATGAATTTGTCAAATTTGATTTGGTGAAACACGACTCAAAACCTCACTTCATGCTTATTAAGCACCCAATCCCTATTTTTTAGGCACCCACATTCTCCACTATGTTTGCACATACATTTCTAACTTATGACATTCATGTGAACACTCTTTTCAATGCTACCAATCATTCTACAAGAGAAGTGTGCAAGTTAGCAGGAATACTCATCATAGATGGATATGATTGACACGTAAGCAAAGGCAATAGGTAGAAGAATATACACCACTAAGAAAACTATCAATTTATATGGCAGAATAAACTATTAACAATTGCATTCTATAGTTCGTGTCACATATAAGTGATGGTGGAAGCAAAAAAATATCAAGGAAAATGTCTTGCAATAAGCACAAAAATATCACTTGTTGAAAATCACCTGAAAGGGGAGTTCTGATAACTGACTCAAGGTGGGCATTACACTGTCTTCTCCAGTGTGCTCTTCAACTAATTTTGAAACATTGTCTTGCATTTATGTTGATTGTGCTAGACCCTCCATCATGTCATGGGATCTCCCCAGTAAGAAGTCCCAACTAAACCTCAGACCGTTTGGAGTAGGAGTCCCAACAGTGGGTAGTAAATCTATGCCTTGAATGCGCTAGCGCACAAAGGTAAGAAATATATATTTTTCAGAACCAAGTGTGTGACCTTGCAGTGAGTCAAGGGAGATCCATGTGGAGGTTCTAACACATGAAGGGGAAAAGGAAGTGTATCCCTTAGAAGCCTGTAATAGTACGCAGCCTGAAAGGAACACACAAGCTGAATGACATCACAAGCTAGAAAGTAGAATAGTTGAAAATCCAAAGTTATGGGTTAAGCCAACAACATGACTTCAACAAGATTCATACAATTGTATAATAAATAATTCATGAAAAATGCATAAGTTAAACAACATACATTGCTAAAGTAATCACAATAGTTGAACTACAATAACAACATATTCATGAAGACGTGTTGGCTCTGTTATATTATATAAAGTGAAAGTTCCATCCATACATACAAATGTGACAGCCACTAGCCCCAATAGTGGAAGGTTACAGTCAACACTGCATGCACCTCTAAAGATATGTACTTACTCTGCATTATGGAGAAGCTAAGACCCATCACAATACTCTCCAAGCCCTTCTTTAAGCAATGACTAGAAAAATATTGGCTCCCAAAAGCCCTTTCTATGAGTTATGAGGTTCTATTTATAAGAAAGGGTGGGGTGACCCTTGACATTCCCCTTTGTGACTCTTGGACTACCCTCATGACTCTTCAACTTCATTACATAAATATTTATATTACATATATGATTGTTTTCATTCTACTAATGGCACTTGGAATTTCACTTTTACATCGGGTTTATAATAATAATAAATTTTCCACATATACCCATGTGGGACAAAAATAAGCTTGAGTTAGACAGATAAGACAACACTAAGACTCGGACGACTGTGGAAAGACCAGCGCATCAACATCCTCTCCATGATCCTTGGTGATGAACTCGAGCCAAGGTTGGTATCGAAAAATGGTGTCCGTGTACTATTTTATGATTTCTTTCTAGAAACAAACTCTAGTCACCATCACTTCTGGGTATACTGATTTGGAACCTCTGTCCAACTCATCTTGTAAGATGCACATATTATTCCTGAGCATGGCCGGACTGCCAACATATCTATGCATGTTCTCTCCACTG
The DNA here is from genome assembly GCA_031772625.1 of Pinus tabuliformis. Lineage (NCBI taxonomy): Eukaryota > Viridiplantae > Streptophyta > Pinopsida > Pinales > Pinaceae > Pinus > Pinus tabuliformis. The sequence goes on along the minus strand of CM062814.1, from coordinate 352,404,338 downwards.
ATCTATAAATTTGTGTTGGTGGCCATGTTCATCAATTGATCAAAGTACACATCGAGCTCCAATCAGACTTGCTTCTTCTCTTTGGCTTATGTGAGTGTTCCAATTGATGGGGTGTCATACTTTCTCACCACGACATCCAAACTCCTGAAAAATCGTGCATACGAAGCCTCAACATTGTTAATGAGCGGTAGGAGTTCCTCATACTTCTGGATCAGACTCTAGATGAGTGCATTGTCCAAATCTACCTACGGCTTCATCATCTTGTGCAAGTGAAGCAGGGCTCCCTTGTACCTAATTATCCATGTATGTACATGATCAATAAGGACATGTATATATGTGAGTATTTGTGTTATCCTAATGCAGTGTTGCTGATAACCATGTAGATGGACAACTTCCTTATGCATGGTCATGAACATGTCATACAATCTCCATGTGATTCTCCCAAGAGTTGATACTTCAGTAGGTATTTCTTTCTTCATCTCTGCTCTAGCGGATCCTCTTGATTGTTCCTCTCTCTGCCTGGCTTCTTGCACTTCCTTAGCCATTCGCTCATTTTCTACTATCAAGAACTTCACACTTGAGCTCGTGTCTTCGGCATAATCCTTCATAGCATCAGCCAGGGAAGTTTCATGTCTTCGCACATCTAACACAATCACCCATTCTTCAAAGTACACATGTGATGCATTCTTATCCAAAATGTGTGCTCTACATTCCTGTACAACTTTGTGTCATGACTCGTTAAAGACTATGTTGTACACATCTTCTCCCAAATCATCCTAAAGGAGAATACTATCCCCTTGTTCACTTTGGACTTACTTTTCTACTAGAGCTGGTGAAGCCTATGGCATGACCTCGGTTGCTTTTGGCATGAGGTCAGTGTCCTGATCTTGTTCGAGCTATTCTATCTCCACATCCAATGTTCATCCATCGGTTCATCTTGTTGATAAAGTTCATGCTCCTGTGGCTACGCACCTTGTTCATCATTGGCAGTTGTTGGATCTAAGTCTTCAACTTGTATCGGTGAACTTTACGTTTTTTATGCACCTTGCACTTCCTCCTCTTCCTTCACTCTTAGGCGCAATTCTTGTTCTTCTTTGATTTTTTGCTCTACTTGCTGCAACTTCATGTTTTTCTCTTCTAGTCTTTTCTTATCTCCCCTTTTCTCCACTCCTATCATATTGCGTTGTCTTGTCTTTTCTTCTATCCCCAAAGTTACTTTCTCAAGAAGTGGATCTTCCTTAAACTTGTAGCTTTGCTCCACCTCTTCATTTTCAATAGTCTTCCTCTTGCCTTTGTCTTGCGTAGGTTTGTTTCTTATTGTTACTATTGTTGTTGCTCCCTACGGTGCTGCTGGCTTGAGTGCTACTAGCCACTCTACTGCCATGCTCAATGATTCATTGAGCCTAGAGCAGTTATGGAAATATCTCCAAGGGCCTTCCTTTGGAAAATGACACGCCCCATGGATCCTAGGATAGTACACTCTCGTACAGTGGTCCCTGCATAATCCATGTGGATCGTACAGATTGAAACTCTTGGTGCCAAATTTAAGCTTCTTGAAGTCCTCGACCTCGGCATCCACTTCTTTCAAAATCTGGATCATGTGTAACCTAATTCGTAAAGGAAACATAGGCCATGGTGCCTTCTTATTCCTGTGCAATCCAGCTGATAACCCTGTTGATATGTTGTATGAAACCTCTTGCATGACCATCTTGTTCGTGGAAAACTTCAACAAGAAATGTGGACCCTTCTCTGCATTGTACATCTTGAGGAAGGTGTCACTAGGTGAGGCATATCAAATTATATGCAATGTTCAACAATTCCTCCATTGTTGCCTAGGACATGAAAGGAAAATCTTGTTCAAAGAACATCGTGTACAAAGCGAAAAAAAAGTGGTCAGATTTTCTAGCCAAGACTCCTCATTAGCTACGCTCTGAGAGAAACCTGCAATATGCATTTACAACCTTCTTTGAAGGTGTCCATGTCCAACCCATGCTAGGAAACTATTGATGGGCACAAATTACATCAAGTATATAGGCGAACATGAAGAATCTTGCTTAATAATCCTTGGGCAGACTTCGGGCATTTGATACATGTAATTTTAGCTGGAGAGCCAACATGTCGGACCAGTTGAAAGGTTTTCCTTCACTTGCCAGCTGATCCAACATAAAAAACCCAACTTTGTGGGAAGCTCTCCATACTCTCTTAGCCATACAAACGACATGCAAAGATGACCAAGAGTTGGTAAGCCTTCCTGAGTCTCTTTGTCTTGTAGATTTGGTTAGGTGTTGTCCCGAACTTTGATGGCTTTCTTATCCAAAACTTCTAGATGTCTCTTGTGTTCGCATTGCTATTGGGAGTGTAGAACAATGCATCCTTCCTATTCACTAACTACGGAAAATGATACATTTGTTGATAACATTCCATCCTAAAGGTAGAAATCTCTACACCAATAACACTAATCAGTATCATTGTCTTGGGATCAGTGTGTGAGACAATCCATTTGATCAAATCTGTGCACAAAAAGGTGGGATACCTACATGCAACCTTGTACAATCTTGACTTATGAATATTGACATAGACATGATGGTCCTCTAGATTCTCCTCGAAGTTGCAAGTGAATATAGTATTGATGTCTTTCCATGCGATCTTGATGTCTTTTTCAATGAACATGTGTGTGTTTACATAAACAAACAAGCTCATAGACAATTTTTCAACCATATCTCTAGTATTGCATTCAACAATGTCCTTTTATCTAACTCTCTTGGAGGCCATGTTACCTGTACTATTGAAAATATTTTCAACACCTATTGTACCTGGAGACAAAGAAGACACTCACAACAAGCCAATGTCTACTGAAAATATAATGCAACTTAGGAATCAATCATACGAAAAAATGAGTGACTGTTGGGCAAGATTGCACAGTATCAAATCTGAGTGTTTGGGAGACTGTTAGCTAGAACTGCACATTGTATTGTCCCAGCTACCAGTCAGGCCTGCTGCTGACTGGAACTACACAATACATAGTCCAGAGAGGCTTATTGTGGACTGTAACTACACAATGTGTAGTTCAGTCAAGCTGAGTTGTTGGTTGGAATTGCGCATTGTGTAGTCCCAGTGGGCAGGAATGGCACTGCCTCCTAGGATTGCGCAGTGCATAGCTAGGGGCTAGTTTTGGGCAGCTTCTTCATAATTCTTGGAGGCAAGGTAGAGCCTTGACTTCTGGGAATGCGTAGTGCATGTTGGAAGAAGCAAGATCTGGGCCAAGGCAACCCAAATCTTGCCAACGGAAACATGAAAATGTGAAGGACTGCATGATTGTGAAAATCTAGTGCACATCTGAGTGAATAGATGTGCATGCAATCGAAGGAAGTGTAGAAATCAATCAAATGGAAAAACAACAAATCTCATGAAGAGAGTCGTTGCAATAGCGACTATCGATGCAGAAACAAGGTCATGCTTGTGACACTAAGGAAATGCAATGTGAAACTCCAAACGACACTTCTACATGTTAAAACACATTGAAACACCAACAATCATTCAATAAAGCAAGGGAAAAAACACTCACACAAGACAACAAATCAAAAGCGATAGAAAAAGAATTTAAAAAAATGAAAAGCAAAACTTACCCAAAAATGTTGTGTCGACCATGCCGAAGGTTCGTAGATGCCTCAAGAAAGCCAGAGCTCCAAGATCGAATGTGAAGAATGACCTATGGGAAATTATTTAAATAGATTTAGAAGTTTTATGGTTTATGACGTGCATGCCACAAATCTAGGAAAAAGTGACACTTAGTGGGAAGTTTCTAATATTGAATTTGCAGGTAGTTCTAAGCTGCTAAAAATAGATCCCTAAAATCTAGGGATTATTTTTCACTTTTGATTTTTTCTTTCTTTGGGAAAATATGCCATGCATGCAAGGAATAATTGCATTGTTCTAGATGGAAATGGGAAACCTACTAGCACATGCAACAGACAGCGACTAAGGGAAAGATTTTGCATTGTTTCTGGGTTGAGTGGCCCCAACTATCTCACTAGTTCTGCACAATTTCCATATCAAGGTTGGATGGCCTACTCTGTGCATTTCTATAGAGCAGTTTTGAAAGAAATCTCTGTGCAATTTTCTAGAGCAAGGTTGACTGGCCTACTTTGTGCAATTTCTAGAGGAAGGCTGACTGGCCTACTCTGCTTAATTTCCAGAGCAAGGTTGGCTGGCTTACTCTGCGCAATATCTAGAGCAATTTTGGCTGGCCTTCTCTACAAAATTTCTAAGTGCAGGGTAACTATCAAGTTGCTATGCATAATTCCTGAAGGCAAGGAAGTTGTCCTCTAAGATGGCACATCTTTCTAAGATAGCACAAGACCAATTATGAACAAAGTGTTGGGTCAGTTTGTGGTTAGTCAATAGAACGAGTAAGTGAAATCAAGTTGTTAAGTCAAAGATAAAGTCAAAAGAAAAATAAGTACTTGTGTAATGCAAGATGGTTTCTAAGATTTCAAGGAGGGAGGCTCGAAAACGAAGCGAAGGAAAAAAATTAGCGAGTGATTGTAGCCGCTACATCAATTTCCTTTGTCACCAAAAAGATTTGATACACCACTTCCTCCATTTTTTTTGAATGATAAATGTGCACAATAATTTATTGAAGTTAGTAGTGATAAACACACCTCCAAGAAGATACTTATCTAAAGAGGCCTGCCAAGAACATATGTCTATCAGTATAAAGTTCAAGCCAATAATTAATTTGAATTTAAAGCCTTAAATAAAATTACAATGTCCTAACAACACTTCTGCCTACCTTATAATTGTTCAACAAAGGGATAAATTTATCAACAAAGACTTGTAATTTTTTCATCTCCCCACCAATACTTGTAAAAGGACAATTATGGATTCTTCTTACCATTTTCAAGAGCAAAGAAATTTCCACAGATACAGTGCATAGACAACCAACAAGGTGCCGCAAAGGCAAAATAAAATAGGTATATTATTGTATTCAATAGAAAGTTATTCTTAGTAATGCTCCAAATAGCTAACCAAAAGATGGCCATTTACAACACATCTACCTTCCGCTACCACATCCACCTATAGATAACATGTTGTTGGGATGGAAGTCCCATGCTCTATGTTGCACTAGCAATTATTGTGTAAAAATAGCTAAGCAATACGTAAAATATTAGGGTATGAATACAAGATAACCTTGAAATAGTCAAATATTGTGGACAAAAAAAATCTTTGATTCATGGAAGGCAATAGAAAGTAATAAAAAATGTACATAATACACTTTCTGATATAATAATCATTATTGAAAAACATAAAATCAAATTGAAATTTAAGAAAATACACCAATACCGGTAGTGAAGAGAGATCTGCTCTTGAGATGGCCAATAAGAGACTTCTTGTAACTTTTTCAAAAGCAAAGCATGATTTGATTATAACCATCATTTCCTTACAAGCTTCTATAAGTTCTTTGAATAAGTCATTGATCAGTCCTAGATGCAACTCCAAAGAGGTCTAGACATAGCTCAACAAACCCTTCAAATTCGACAGAAATGATAAATATTACAAAAGGTGAGGATAAGGCTACAAAAAATCTTCCTTAGAGGTCTTTTGAATAGTTATATATTTATTTCAGAAGGGACCAGAATAGAGGCTTAAATGAGCATCAGATTAGTCTAGAAACCATAGGGAGATAACACAATAATATCCTCCAACTGAACTAAGAAGAATCCTAAATTTTTTCCACATAGATGCCATTGAAAATAATTAGGTCAAATGCTACCGACTTTTGCCAAGAAGAGGGCCCAAATCAGTCCTAGAATAGGCCTGAAATTAATACAAAGATGCCTCAAATGGGGGGGGGGGGTCTCAGAGAGGTCGAGAAGGGCCTCAGGAAAGGGCTAGTCTCTGCCTTAAATGAGCTGGAAGGAAATGCAAGATAGATATGAATTAGCCTCATAAAATAAATCATTTCATAATGACGCAAGATCCTTTCAAATTGATTCAGAAGTGCCCTGTAACAAGGGTTTGAACTACCTGATATTCAAATTGATTCAGAAGTGCCCTTTAAAAGTTCTTATGTAGTTCATATCATTTACTGCAAGAATTCAAGATTTTTAAAATCTTACGAGCCGTCTTGGAGATTTTTGGATAATGGAGGGACCAATAAGCAACAAAACACTGGGAACTAGCTCTACATCACCTTCCATTGACAACCTGCCTCACTCATCAACACACATTTTTTTCTTCTAGTTGTGTTCCTGGGAGAGATCATAGCTATATTTTGTATGAAAATTTGTGATAAGTGGCCACCAAGTGGCCTGATTCTCGTTTTTGAAGGTAATATGTCATGCTATAAGAAATTTTCTATGTATTTTCCTTTTTCAAGCCATGAAATAGAAAATTATGCATTCTTTCTTTGGAAAAATAAAATCAATTAAAATCTGCATTCCATTCACCCTATCAAATTCTTGTCAATCCAAAAGTTGCAAAAAATCAGATACCATTCACCTTAAAATACCCCTTGCACCAGGCACACACGTTGCAAGGCCCACCAAACACACATATATCAATGTAGGAAAAAATAAGAAAGAAAAGTGCCATCACCCTTCCAATCTACCAAAATCACATATCACAATAAAGTTGCAAACAATTTAAAAACAAACTACCAACACCTGTTGAAAAGCCTTTACAGATAGTAATTAATGCTAATGTTGTTTAGTGAAAGCACTGAAAGAAAATTCACAAAATATGATTGAGGACTCAATTGTCAATAATAACCAAGTGCAATTTAACTGTTGTAGACCCCATGCGTATGTCCAAAAATAAATACTTCCAAAAGGATTCTGATGGCACATTTGAACTACAAACTCTGATTTATATGTCCAATTTAAAAAATAGGAAAGCCAACTACCTGATCCAAATCTTGGGGGGACCAAGATCCAAAATATTGAAATGGATTTTGGGGGGAGGCTCCCAAAATTTAAAAAATTGAAATGCTGGAAGAAAAAGAGGAGAATGCCCAATAAAAAAAACCACAAAGATTTTTTTTATTAAAATGGAGAATAACTGTAAAAGCTACATTGTGGCGGACAAACTATCCTTTTACAAAATATGACTTGTTACTTATAGTATTTTTCGATTACAATACCACGATTAAATTCGATGGGTGAATGAATACCATGAATGGATGTCACAATACCATGGGCAAATACCATGGGTGAATGAATACCACGGGTGGATGTCACTTACAATACCATGGGTGGATTCCACTTACAATACCATCAGTAAATTCCATGGGTGGATGAATACCATGGGTTAATGCCATTTTCCATTCGAACCATTCCTCCCTCCTTAAGAAGCAATGGTCCCCATTGCATGAAGTTCCCTCCTGCAAAGCCTTTGTTGAATATGAAGAGCCACTGAAGAGAAGGGTTTTATGTGGTTAACCCATAACCATGATGAACGAAGATCCAAGGATAGAGATACCATGTAATGCTTGTGACCAACTGTGACACTAATAGTGTGTGGCCTAGAAAATGGACTTTTATGAAGTGTGGGTTTGTGGATGACCCATAACTATGATGAACGAAGATGCGAGGATAAAGATACCCTGTAATGCTTGTAACCAACTGTGACACTGATAGTGTGCAACCTAGCAAATGGAATCCTATGAAGCGTGGGTTTGTGGATGACCCATAACCATGAACAACGAAGATCCGAGGATGGAGATACCTTGTAATTCTTGTGACCAATGTGATACTAAGAATGTGCAACCTAGCAAATGGACTTCAATGACAATGATTTTCTGTGGTTGACACATAAACGTGATGTTGGTTGTTGATGAGGTAATAGGTGCCTACATTGCTTGGGGTGGGAGGGAACATCTCCAAAGAACCCAAGATGAATGTTGCTATGCCGAAACTGATGAATGTGAAGCAGGTGCCTACTAAAGTTGGGTGGGAGGACATGTCTCCAAAGGGAACCTGCTCCGAATGCCGCTCTAGAACTAAAATGGACATAACTCGGTCAATAACTCAGAATATTTATTATACGCTATTTTTGGAAACATAAGGACCATTTTTCATCTTCTTGTGTGTTGAAAATCCTTACTTGGACACTTTAGAATCTCATATTCGCACTGCAACTTTTCCTCCATCACAAAAGATATGAAAAAAATAGTTGATTTTAAATCAACGATATCTCGCACATCTGAACTACAATTTGACCCATTTATTTTTTTAAATTGAGCGATTTTTTGAGGCGAGCTCAGATATATAATCACTTTTCTGAAATTTTGCACCAAAATTACAAAAAAATATAGGAGAGGCGTTATCTACGAATTGCAGTCAGAAACATTTATGCAACATAGCTCATTATAAATCAGCAATATATCCCTCATTCGAACTCTGATTCGGCCAATTTTTTTTTTTGAATTTGGGTATTTTTTCGCAAGGAATCTAGAGATGTTACTCATTTTTTAAATTTTGACCAAAAAATTCAGATCTAATCTACAAACTCGCCACCCAAAAACATTCCTGCAAAAAAATGAAAAAAGAAAATTTCTTCTCGCTTGGCACAAGAAAATTCCCTATGGAGGAGGTAGCACGTGCATGAAATTTGTTGAATATTGCTGCAAAATTTGAAACTAAAATATGCATACAACCCTCATTCCTATGGAATCATAACTTTCTTTGATACTGTTGATCCAGATCTTGGTGGGGGGGGGGGGGGGGGGGGGGATGCAAGATCTAAAAGATTGAAATGGATTTTGGGGGAGAGGCCCCTAAGATCTGAAAAATTGGAATGCTAGAAAAGAAAGAGGAGAATGCCCAATAAACAAAACAACAAATATTTTTTTATTAAAATGGAGAATAACTGTAAAAGCTACAATGCGGCGGGCAAACTGTCCTTTTACAAGATGTGACTTGTTATGTATAATATTCTTTGATTACAATACCATGGGTAAATTCCATGGGTGAATGAATACCATGTGTGGATGTCACAATACCATGAGAAAATACCATGGGTGAATGAATACCATTGGTGGATGCCACTTACAATACCATGGGTGGATAAATACCATGGATGGTTTCCACTTACAATACCATGGGTGAATTCCATGGGTGGATGAATACCATGGATTGATGCCATTTTCCGTTCAAATCATTCCTCACTCGTTAAGAAGCAAGGGTCCCCATTGCGTGAAGTTCCCTCCTGTGAAGCCTTTGTTGAATATGAAGAGCAACTGAAGAGAAGGGTTTTATGTGGTTAACCCATAACCATGATGAACGAAGATCCAAGGATAGAGATACCCTGTTATGGTTGTGACCAATTGTGATACTGATAGTGTGTGGCCTAGCAAATGGACTTCGATGAAGTGTGGGTTTGTGGATCCCATAACCATGATGGATGAAGATCCAAGGATAGAGATACCCTATAATGCTTGTGACCAAAGGTGATACTAACAATGTGTAGCCTAGCAAATGGACTCTGATGAAGTGTGGGTTTGTGGATGACCCATAACCATGACAAATGAAGATCCGAGGATAGAGATACCTTGTAATGTTTGTACCCAACTGTGATACTAACAATTTGCGGCCTAGAATATGGACTTCGATGACAAGAATTTTGTGTAGTTGATGCATAACTGTGATGTTGGTTGTTGATGAAGTAGCAGGTGCCTACATAGCATGGGGTGGGAGGGTACATATCCAAAGAACCCAAGATGAATGTTGCTATGCTAGAACTAATGAATGTGAAGCAAGTGCCTACTAAAGTCGGGTGGGAGGGAACATCTCCAAATGGAACCCACTTCGAATGTTGCTTTAGAATTAAAATGGAGATAACTCAGTCAATATAACTCAGAATAATTAGTATAACCTTTTTTTGGAAATATAAGAACCATTTTTCATCTTCTCGTGTGTTGAAAATCCTTATTTGGATACTCTAGAATCTCATATTCGCACTGCAACGTTTCCTCCATCACAAAAGTTCTGAAAAATAGCTGATTTTAAATCAACTATATCTCTTACATCCGAATTGCGATTTGACCCAGTTCTTTTTTTAAATTGAGAGATTTTTCAAGAGGAGCTCAGATCTACAAGCACTTTTCTAAAATTATGTGCCAAAATTGCAAAATAATATAGGATAGACGTCGTCCATGAATTACCATCAGAAACATTTATGCAACATATCTGATTCTAAATCAACGATATCTCCCTTATCCAGACTCTGATTCGAATGAATTATTTTTTGAGTTTGGGTATTTTTCACAAGGAATCTAGATCTGTGATTCATTTTTGTAAATTTTGCACCAAAAATTCCAGTTCTGATCTACAAACTCGTCGCCCAAAATCATTCTTGCAAAAAAATGAAAAAATAAAAATTCTTCTCGCTTGGAGAAAGAAAATGCTCTGTGGAGGAGGTAGCACATGCATGAAATTTTTTGAATATTGTTGCAAAATCTGTAACTAAAATATGCATCAAACCCTCATTCCCATGGAATCATAACCTGCTCTAATACCACTGATAAGGGGTGTGGTGGTGCAAGATCTAAAATATTGAAATGGATTTTGGGGGAGAGGCCCATAAAATCTAAAAATTGAAATGTCAGGAGAAAAAGAGGAGAATGCCCCATAAACAAAACCACAAAGATTTTTTCTATTAAAATGGAGAATAACTGTAAAAGCTACATTCTGGGAGAAAAATTGTCCTTTTACAAAATGTGACTTGTTACTTATAGTATATTTCTGTTACAATTCCACGAGTAAATTCCATTGGTGAATGAATACCATGGGTGGATGTCACAATACCATGGGTGAATGAATACCATGGGTGGATGTCACTTACAATACCATTGGTCAATAATACCATGGGTGGATGCCACTTACAATACCATGGGTAAATTCCATTGGTGGATGAATAACATGGGTGGATGAATACCATGGGTTGATGCCATTTTCTATTCAGATCACTATCACATAAAAATTCAAAATAAAATGCACTTCATGTGTTAGAAATTGCTCTGGTGTAAATCTGTTGACTTGAGTGAGCGGAAACCATCTCGATTGAAGCTCGTGCCATCATATCCTTGATATCATTTCTAGTAAGTGAACCATTAATCTAAAAATTCAAGGAAAACATTAACATTTGTGATAAGAACCACATACTTATCCACAAAACATATTCATGAAAAAGGAACTGCCTCTTCTTTCTTTTCACGATTAAATGGACCAACATCAAAGCAACCACAGTAGAAGACATCCAACACAAGTGTTGAGGTAAGGGGTACCCTTATCTCCAAATTGTATATATGTGTTGAGGTAAGGGGTACATATAGTTATATAGGTATGTATTCTATTGTTTTTATGGAGGAAATACCAAATTATTATTTGAATGAAACATAACTACAAAACGGTGAATGGCTAGTGAAAGCAACTTACACCAAAAGCAAAAAAAAGGTTGAGTTATCCTGAACATTCTACATTTGAACTATTCACTAGACCTAAAACCAAAAAGTACAAAATTAACATCAGATTCATACAAACAAATCACCAAAAATACGACCAATAATTATTTGTAGCTGATCCAACATATGGAAAATCATAAGGAAAGAGAAAGTAGAATGTTTTGAAAATCTACCTTGTTCAATTTTTTTCAAAATTTGAAAAACTTTGTAATCACTCTCTTCTATTTTCTATGTATCATTCCTAGTATTTATGATAATTTTGTGATTTCTATAACAGATTCAAGTTGTACAAAAGAATGATATGTCAAATCATACTTATACATGCATTGCCCCTTTACTCTACTATACCATAATAATTGAAGCTCTATGCCTTCTAATATATCCAAAAGGTCAATGTCATTATGGCAATCAAACACCCTATTACCATCCTTCTTCCTTATTATTTGAACCCTTCGAATGTACCACTTTCCATAAGAAACACCTTTTTTTGTACTTCAAGGAACACTGTTTCTTGCAGTACATTCGATGGGGGTAATTGAGTTGTGTTCAAACAACACCCCACAATCTAATCCAATTCCAAAGCCAATTGAAACACCCTTTTGTGGAGACTTCCCATCTCACCTAAAGTAGACCCCATTCTCACTTTTGTCAACCGATCATTGGATAATGTCAAATTTCCATTCAACTGAATAACTAAACATGTTTTAAACATATCCTTACCATCAAGATCCACCACTGGCTTTATAGTTTTTCTTACATTTTCATCAATGGAATCTAAAATTTCATCGAACTCGTGTCTCCACTCACTTAACATTATTTGCAATTCACTTTCATTGTGTACCAATGATGGTGAAGATTGGAATATAGAGTTGGAACAACTCGGTGGAGAATCATCAACTACATCTAAGCAATATTCCAAGCATGAATTTGGATCTCATGGTATAAACCAATCCATAAAAAACCAAAGGAATTCATAGGTTAAACAACCTCCAGATTCTCACTACCGTGATCTCACTTAAACTAGTCCTGACATCACAAAAACAAACTAATCTTGGTTGCCTTAGAATCCTTTCACCATCCCTTGATCAATTTTCCTATCTCCACCCACTTGTTGAGGGATTCCTAGAGAAAACCATCTCCACCCCTAATCCTTGGGATTTTTCATGAGACCACCTCACCCAGATCTAAATCCTTTCAGAAATCCAAAGCTCAACCAAAAATGAATCCCATCACACTATGGCCACCCAGAAATGGAAAAGCAAGGCTAAAACCATTATCAAAACTTAGAAAAACCCATACCAATGATAGAAAATGAACCAAATACACACATGGATATAACATGCATGCAAAAAACAGCTAAGAAATCATACATACAACATGTTAACTTCAAGTATTCCTATTGAAGCGACTTGATCCAACCTTTCCTTGCTTGATCCAACCTTTCATTTGCTTCCATTTTCTTTCCTTGTCCTTCATTTGCTTGCTTGCTTTCCTTGGTGATCTTCTGCTCTATTAGACTAATTCAAAAACTAAACTAACAAAACGACCCAAACTAATGATCTGATGTATTTTTATTATTTATGCCTCTAATTTCTTCATTTTCTTCTATTTTCCTTCATTTTCCTCCTCAAATGAAACCTGTGACCTATCACATCCATTTTCTCCTATTTTCCATTATTTTCATAAATAAAATGTCAATAACTCCTTTTTTCCTTTTTAAAGTCATTGCCAATGCCTTTGTCAATTTCCCCTTAGCCATATAAACAACAAGTGATGCTCACTAGGATGATTTTCCCAACATTCAACTTGGAATTTTTCCCATCTTGGTCTTATTTTGCCTTTATTAACTTTATTACATGAAATTTTAACCCGGGGTTGTTACAGACCCATCCCCCTTAGGAGAACACCGTCCTAAATGTTTAATGACACTTACAACTAGTAAAATTGTTGAAAAACCAAAACATACTCCCCATTGATCTTTATAACCCACCTTGTTGTAGTATTTATGATAAACAACTTGCTCGAAGAAAAATCATCATGAAAAACATTACAACATAGCAACCATAGCACTTCTTGGAGATTTATAATGCAACTAATTATTATATTTACAATATCAACCATACATAAATGTGTACATATACCAAAAAGTCATTTGTCTCCACTAAAAAATAATGAAGGATACATAACCCACATCTAATCAGTCATCTCCCATGTAGCTTCTTTGGGCCAAAAGTGCTTCCATTACACTTTAACTTGCTTGATTTCCCTGTTCCGGAGCATGAGTTGTTTCCGTTGCAATATGCACTAAGGTTCCTCTTAGAATTCTCCTTCTGGCTCTACCTACAATACATACAAATGAATCACATGATCAACATCCTTTACATATCTTTCAAGCAATGAAACATGGAAGACATCATGCAATTTCACTATCAGAGGCAGCACAAGTCTATACTAGGCCACTGGTATAATCCTCTCAAGGATCTAGAAAGGCCTACAATACTAAGGAGCCAACTTGGTACATGATCTAATCCTCAAGGAGATATTCTTGGGCTTGATGCTCAAGTACACATGCTCCCCAATGAGAAACTCCTTAAATGCACAATGCTTGTCTGCATAAATATTCTTCCTATCCTATGTTGTCTTTAGATTTTTCTTGATAACATGCATTTCTTGTTCTATTTCTGCCAACATTTCTGGTCTAATAAGTATCCTATTCACTGGATCACTATGACAGATGGGAGTATTACGAATCTTCCCATAAGGTTCCTCAAATAGACTCATCCTCAATGACTTCTGATACCCATTGTTGTAAGCGAACTAAACTGGTGGAAGATACTTCTGCCACTTCTATTTTTGATGCATGACATACATCCTGAGAATATCCTACAAAATCCTATTTACCCTCTCTGTCTATCCATCTCTTTGTGTATGATAAGTTGTACCGAAGATCAATTCCATACCCAAACTTGTTAATAACTTCTTCCAAAACCTGAAAGTGAACTTAACATCTTTGTCCAACAAAATATTCTTTGGAACATCGTAAAAACTTTCTTAACCTGTCAACCACAAAAATGATGGAATCATGCTGCTTCAATGTCATCAGAAAACCTGTAATGAAATCCACATAAAAGACCTCTGATTTCCATTCTAGAATCAGAATAGGTTGTAACAAACCATCTGGGTACTTACACTTAGCCTTCACGTGTCGACAATCCAAGAATTTACCAACAAAATCTTCCACTTCCTTCTTCATATTTTTCCAATAGGAGAACTTATTCACCGTTGTCAATGTCTTTTGATATCCTGGGTGATGGGAATATGGCTTGACATGAAACTCCCTCAAGATAAGCTTCTTGAGCTCACTGTCATCTAACACATAGATCATGTCCCTAAATCTAACCAAGCCATCTGCTATGAGATGATAGTCCACATTCTACTCACTTGTACCGTATTGTAACTTGTGCTTAAGTTACTAGTACCTGTCACCCTACTATCCTTCTTGTAGGATCCGGTCCCATGAATCCATCCCATAAGAACTCATAGTTGCAACATGGTTTACGAGCACTCTCCTACTGAGAACATCTATAACCATGTTCTCCTTTCTTTTAATGTATCTGATCTCAAAATCTAACTCACTAAGGGTATCCAACCATATAGCTTACCTGACATTCACATTCAGCTGGTCAAATAGGTACCTCAACCAATTATGATCAATCATCAATATAAACCTCCTACCAAGAGGATAGTGCCTCCACATATTCAACGCATGAATGAATGTTTCCAACTCAAGGTCATGAGTCACATAATTATGTTTGTTCTCATTCAGTTTCGTTAACTCATAACACACTACCTATCACTCTGCATAAGGACTCCACCAAGTCCTCTCTTGTAAGAATATGTGAACACAACGAACTCTTTATCTGGATCTGCAATCTTTAACACTAGAGTTTTTGTAAACAACTGCTTCAACTGCTCTAAACTTGCTACACATTCTTCTTTCCATTTGAATTTTTTTCCTTTCCTCTACAAGGATGTAATAGCATATGTGATCTGTGAGAATTTCTTGATGAACCTACTATAATAACATGTTAACCGCATGAATGATCTGACCTCATCCACATTTCTAAGAGCTTCCCATTCCATGATAGATCTTATATTTTCCAGATTTATTGTTATACCTTCCTTAGAAACAAAATTCCCCAAGTAATGTACCTATGTCTGAAAGAAACTGATTTTCTAAGTTTGGCATACGACTGATGCTCTCTTAGAAATCTAAATATTGTTGCTAAATGTTCGACAATATCTTCCTCATTCTTAGAATATATCAATAAATCATCAATGAATACAATAAAAAATTTGTCTAGATAAGGACAAAACACATTATTCATCAAGTACATAAAAGTAGTTGGACCATTAGTCAAACCAAAAGGAACTACAACAAACTCATAATGCCAATGTCTATTCTGGAAAGCAGTCTTGTAGATGTCCTCTTCTTTGATGGGTACCCAATGGCAGCTCGATCTCAAAGAAATCTTTGAGAGCATTGTTGCTCCTTTCAATTGGGCAAACAAGTCATTGATCCTCAACAATGGCTACATGTTCTTAATAGTTACCTTGTTCAACTACCTGTAATCAATGCACAATCTTAGAGTATCATCCTTCATCTTCACAAACAACACTTTTGCACCCAAAGGTGATACACTTGGCCTAATGTACCCCTTGTCAAGCATTTCCTTCAACTGCAACTTCAATTCCACTTACTTAGGCGTACTCATCCTGTAAGGTGCCTTCGATGCTGGTGTTGGCCCTAGTACCAACTCAATAGAAAATTCCATTTCCCTATGAGGAGGAAACTCTAGAATATCTTCTGGAAACAAATCCTAAAACTTATGTAATACAAGGTACCTCTTGAACATTCATGCATCCTCAACATCCTTAACCATGTCACTAGAATATGGACTGCAAACAGTACACACACTTTTCCGTGACTGTGCTTGGCTTTCATAACTGTAATCATTCTCATTGATGTAGGCCTCTTCTTCCTCTGTAAGATTCGTTTTTCTCCATTATCATCCAGGAACTCAATAGCCTTATCATAGAAATAAACTTTGGTCCTATGGAGATACAACCAATCCATACCCAAAATCATACTATATGATCCAATGGAAGCACATTTAGATGTGTTGATGTAGGTATATCATTTAGCTAAAATGCACAATCTCTTTCCCAATGATGAACTATCTTCTTATTACTTGTAGCCAACTGCACCAACCAAGGCTCTGCATGCACTTCTTTCCTTAAACGACACTTATGCACCAGTTCAGGATTAACATAACTATAATTAGATCGAGGGTCAATCAAAATAAAAACAACTTGGCCACATAGCTTACCTTCCATCTCAATAATGGATGTCTAGTGATCTTCCTACTTGTTGTCCACAACTGCATAAATCTGAGGAATGTTGTGACCAATGCCCCCAGCTGTCTGCACCTCTTGAGTACTATATATATGAGGCCTTCCACCCTGATATAATGGAAAATCACTTCATGCATGGATATTTGCCACAAATCCAACACTACAATTGTCCTCTACCATCACCTCTTTTTTTCTTCTCTCTAGGTTGTGACCAATGTCCCTTCTCAACTACATTGAACTTCTTGTAAGGAGAAACATTTTCTTTCCCACCTTGTTATAGACATATTTGGGCACATCAACCAAACTTATATATCGATGTATTAAGTCTCATTCAACCCCTAAAAGAGTTGTCTCATACCCTAAAGGAACATAGTCATTTGAATACATCATTCTCCAAAAGTTCCATCTAAGAAACCAACCAGAAATTGCCTAAATTGAACCATAATGACTGCTCCACTGGAAAAGTGCAATGCATACTGAGTGGTACACTACTAGGGTGTGATGCATACTATTTTTTCCTTATATAGGGTGCGATGGGTGAGGATGGAAAAAAGTCCGGGATAGTTTGATAAGTGGATGCTCATGGAATCTTCTAGAAACTTCTCCTATGCCACTTGCCTCTCTGAATTTGCCTAAGGATGAATAAGGGATCTAAAACCATATGTTATCCCTTCTCTTGTTGACCCAATTGTAACAAGTGGAATGACACTAATCAAACCCCATGGATGACTCACACTAGGCTTGCACACATCTATAAATGGGTCACTCATCCAAGAGATTTGGAGGCTGAAATATTGTGAATTGCAAGGAAGTGTTGATAGTTTGTAATTGAGGAAAGAGCATTGTATTCTTTTTGGTATGATCTTGCTATTTCATGAGGTGAAGACGGATTGAAGCTGGGAGGATGATGTTGGATCAGACAACTGGGTTGTAATTCTCCCTTCTATTAATAAACATCTTCAAGTTTTCTTCCATATGATTATGCAATTGTGAATGTTATCATTTGTTCATTACATATCTGATTCTATAATGTTTATGTTGTAATAGATCACTATGCTTTGGTGGTTCTTTGTTGCTGTACTTGTGCAGGTACTCTCCAAGCATGTTAAGTATAGGGAGGAGTTACAAGATCTATCAAAGGGGAGAGAGATCAAGCAAGGAATTAAGTGAAAGATCCAGGTTGGTTCCATTATCTTTCTCTTATCTGTTACACATAGAAGAAATCATTGAATTGCTTTAAACTGTTGTTTCTAGGGTAGCTGCCAAACCTAGAGGGCTAGCATTCTTTAGGAACACTAGTTTTACCAAAAGCAATTTGGCAACTCCACTGGGGAAGAAAATAACAGATGCTTGTTTGTTGTTATTATTTGTTTTATGTTCGATTTTATAAACTATAGATAGAGTCTGAAGTTAGCCAAGTAACCTTCAAACTGCGCTTGTTTTGCAATGGCATAGTAGATGAATGTTGCTTCAGTCGATCTCTGGTTTAGTTTATGAATTAAACATTTGAATTTCAAGAACATATAGATGCCATTTTGGTAGCTCGATAACCTCTCAAGATATTCCATCATACTTTTCTCATTACTTTTCATCAAAACCTAGCTTAATTCATTGAAAACAGCTCCACATTTGAGCCAAAACCCATTTGAGTTGCGCTCCCTAGACCATCGCACTGTCTTCCACTATGACTCGGTATGCATAGTAGCTCCCAAGTGTATTAAGTGTGATGCATCTCAATTTCTGTGAAGCCTAGGTGCGATGATTGACTGAACTCTTTTTCCATCTAGAAATTGAGGGTTTTTGACCTTGTTTTCAATTTTGTTTGGTTGTTTTGCTACATATGAACAGTGCCTCTTTACTGAAGCTTACTTGAATCACTTAGATCAGCCTCAATTACATTAATATTAGTGAATGTATTTTTGTATTTGTTCCCCATTTACAATCCTTTGTCGAAAAGTTGTTTTAGTCGATTTGTTGCTTTGATACAAAAGTGTCGTAATTGTCATTTTTTGTCGAAAAGAGAACTGTCGCAAATTCTTCCTTCACTTGATAATCAATTAAAGTTTTTCTTGATGCATTTGATTTGATTTGTTTACATTCAAAGTGTCGAAATCATTTTTATTCAAAATTGAAAGTGTCATTTTAAGTCTTCCTTTCCCTTTTGAAGAGAAAAATTGTCAAAAAGGTCATTTTGAGTGAAATATTTTAGATCTTTGCCGCATTTAGTTTTATTTTTTGCATCTTTCACATTAAGGAAAGTGAAAAAAAATACATGCATTTGCATTTAGCATTTTATGATTTATGTGCGAAAATATGATTTAGGGAAATGCACTAGTGTGTGCTCTTTGCTCTTTGCTTAAAATCACTGCTATCTTCTTTCCCTAGTAGCTAGGATTTTCATTGCTCAAATAAACAAAGATTGTTTATCATTGTAGATTGCATCTTAGGAATTTCAAATCATCATTACGCGGTGAACCATTGAGAGGCAAAATCTAAACAAGATCAACTTTAAAATGAATTTCAATGAACCTAAGAACGCTTTCAAACTTAAGACAACATATCTAGAGGTCTAGGCTAGTGACGTGTTTCGATGTCATTAAAACTAGTGGCTATCATTTTCATTGAACGTTGGGTGATTCCTCCTCCTTGATACAACAAGTGCTAACCTGGACTTGTGCTCCTCGTACCGTCGCATATATATTGGGAGACCACAATAGGCTTAAATCCTTTATCCATAGGAAACCGAGTCTGCCACCTTATTGATCGCAATGCACTAAACACAGCATTCAGGAAGATTGACTGTCGTACATAAGTCCTTGGTAATTTCTCTTTAATTTATCACCAAGGTGTATATTGCAGTTTTGCGATTGGTTTGGTAACCCTTTGTCTAGATTCTCCAGAGTAGTCACTTTCATTCCTTTTCGACTCCTTAAAAGAAAAGGTCCATCTGAGCACTTGTCCTTTCAGGCTCATTAAAAATTGAAGGAGACTAGAGTCATCTTTAGCTTTTTCTTGACTCTTAAAAATTGAAAAAGAAAATTTGTGTCCAAGTGTCGTTAAAATTAATTGACTACAAATAACATCCCAATTCCTTAGTTGATCTTAGGTTGAGACATATGGCAACAAATCCGGAGTCCACTGATCAAGGAATCCCTTTTGATGGGAATCCTAGTCTTTTTCCTTCTTTAGGAAATATTGGTGCTCCTTATATGGCTACATTGTCCCTTCTAGGATTTACCATTGGTCTACCAGTATGGTTGTTTTCGACCTCCTTGGTTCAAAATTTCGAGATTTCTCTAAAATCAAGTACACCTCCAACTAGAAAAAATGAACCTCCAGTTGATCCTGAAGTTGACCCTTTGCCTTCTTCCTCGTTTGTTTCTCCCTCACCGTCTTCCTCTTTGCTTGGTGAAAGTATTGATACTAGTAACCAGGTGGCTAAGAAGAAGAAGAAGAAGTTAATTCAGCAATGGGGGAAACCAAGCAACCATTGCTCTGAATGCAACATCTGATGAAAATCTGTTCATTAAGCCTCACAAAGTCAAATATCCATGCATAGTGTGTACGGGAGACCATTTTCATCGAAATTGTCCTTACTTTCCTCGGATCTTGAAAGAATGGTCTTCCCATTCACACCATCTCATGTCATCAACCTCTAGAGATCATGTTGGTAACACACCATCAACTAGTGATAGTAAAGTTCATGGACAGAAGGGAAAATTCAAGCTTCCATGTAGGTTATGTGAAGGTAATCACCCCTTTCACCTTTGTCCCTATTTGGATGAAGCCAAAAGAGTGTTGGATAACCATCCTACTTCACCACAGTGACTTCTATCTGGTTACAAGAAACTCTCCTTGAATCCTTCACAAGGTGATGAACTGACTAACTTAAATCAACCGTTGGTTGAAACCACTCTCTCTGAAGGTGAATCCTATGAGTCTATACCCGACCAAAATCAATAGATCGAGGACCCGATTTCACCTTCAGCTAATCATACCTTTCTCGAAGAGAGTTAAAATGATACCGCTCAAGTTATTTTTGTTACTTTGGATTCTAATGAGCTTGGGGGAAATCCGCTTGTTCCATCAAGATAGGAGGAAAATCCTCCAGTTCTCGTAACTCAAAGGGTTAATTCTCCCATTTCTATGGTACCCCCTCTAAGTAGTCTAGTCACTTCCTTTGATTGGAATCGACTAGCAGGATCCCACTTTCCTTCTTATTTGCCTTTCCAGATCATAGTACAAGTTTGTAAAATGACTGTATCTGGCACTAGAATAGATGAAGGTGCATCATTGAGTATTTTTTCCTCAACTACTTGGAAAGCACTCGGCTCGCCACCACTTGTGCCTATTACACAGAATTTGTTGGGATTTAATAAAGGAACCAGTCGACTGATAGGGATCCTTCCTCAGTTACCTATCACTTTGGGAGGAAAAACCATTTATCTAAACGTGATGGTAGTCCCAGGGCCTTTACATTACAATTTACTTCTTGGGCATGACTATGTTTATCACATGGGAGCTATTGTTTCAACACTCTTTCGAGTGATTTGTTTCCCACATGAAGGCAGGATTGTAACCGTTGACCAACTTTCATTTCTTGGTCCAAATATAGCCCCTAGTCAACCATCATCCCTAAATTGTCCATTTATACCAATGGTATCATCCCCGCCACGAGTTAATTATGTGGCAACCTGTTCCACACCTGCATCAACTCACGATCAATTCAGTGATGTTGTACATCATGTACTGGGGGAATTGGAACCACATCTCTCCTTCATGACCACTTATGAGTTGTGAAGAGGGTTCAAGGAGAGTTCCTTGTCTTGTGTCAACCTCATTAAAAAATAAAACAAGGGTTCGAGGAGAGTTCGTTTTCTTGTGTCAACCTCGTTAAAAAATAAAACAAGCGTTCGAGGAGAGCTCCTTGTCTTGTGTCAACCTCGTTAAAAAATGAAACAAGGGTTTTAGGATGGTTTGTTGTCTTGTGTCAACCTCGTTAAAAAATAAAACAAGGGTCCAAGCATAGTTCCTTGTCTTATGTCAAGCTCTTTTAAAAATGAAACAAGGTCCCAAGTTCAAAGTCAAGTCTTTCACTTGATCTTGTAAAATAACTTTCATTCCACCCACCTGATAGCCATGAGAAGTCTACTTAGGTGAATGTAATGAAGCTTGGGGGTCATGCACCCTGTGGTAAAGATAAGTTTCCCTAGAGGTTATGTGATTGGTCTTTCACACCATTCACCTTTGTCTATCTGAACAAAGCCAAAGAGGCGTTGGATAACCATCTTGCTTCACCGTAGTGATTTCCATTTGGTTACAAGAGACTCTCCTTTTCATCATGCTAGGGGCATGTAAACCAATTCAAGCATATTTTTTCTTTTTTTAAGCGTGTGTAAAAAAAGAAATTGAAACCAAGCATAGTTTGTTCATTTCAAGCTTGTGTAAACATAAAACCGAATCCAAGCATAGTTCCCCATCATTCAAGCTTGTCTAAAAATGAACCTATTTTCAATTTTTAACCCTTGTGATTGCCATTATGTCAGCCTTTTGAACCTTGGTTGTTTTCATCTCATCACCACCATCTCTTTAGCCAATCATACGCTTTCTCTTGGATGTTTTTCCATTTTGAGGAATAGTTGCAATGAGTGGTCTTATTAGCCAGCCTCTTCACATAAATAAACATGTTTTGAGAAGTTCCAACATCACCGGAACCAGTCGCTACCCTAGACACCACTTGTTCCTCAAAATAGAGTCCTCTTTAAACCCTTTTCAGACTTGTTAAACATGAAAATATTGTCGAGCGCTTGTCTTTTCCAACTTGTTAAAGTATTGGAAATGTCATCCCTCCTGTATTATTTTATCCTTTTTCGGACCTGAGGGATTACTTTACGAAAAAGAACTTATGGAGTTTTCTTTTCATCCCTTTTCAAACTATCTAAACATGAAAAGGACCGAGTTATCCTTGTCATTAAACTCATTAAAACAATAGCGACAAACTTGTCCATCTAGACGAGACCGAGTTTCACTATCGCTAGACTCATTAAAACATTAAATAGTGACAGGTTTGCCTGAAGGGCGAATTATAGAACAAGCATATGTTATCCTCCTCAAGCTTGACAAAGAAAAAGAGGTATTGGTCAGCAATGACTGGGGAAAAAAGGGAAAAAAAAACTTGAAGAGTTTATGGTAGCAAGTCGCTCTTGAACATGACACTTTCACTTCATCTCCATTATTGAGTTGGGTTGGGTTATTCCGTTCATCGGTCATCATACCATTGCTCTTTCATACCATCCATCTTTTGGGACTAACGCTACCAATTAATCTTAGTGTCTCTGACATGTTCAAGAGAAGTCATTCAGTTAAAAAACCACCATCCAGTGAATGTCTCATACACTTCAATACCTTCAACCTTCATTTTTTCATGACCGCCATTCCTGAATCTTGTGTCATCAGCTCATTTCTCACCTCCAAAAATCATTTGCTTCATTTCGTGTCGTATATGTGGGATACATCAAGGCCCTCCTACGATGAGTCACTTCTTGTCGACATCAGCTCATTATCCAAGAAGTTGACTTAAGAACAACCATTTCAGTGCTTTGAAGCTTGCATACATCAATGGAAAGTTTCTCACTTCTGGCGACAGGTTGACATTAATGACCTTCGATCGAAATATTTTGCATGGTGTTTGACATCGGATCATGTATTCACACCACGTGAATTGTACTGTAGTACCTTGAGGATCATTATCATTATTGGTGATTCCTCTTGCATCTATTAACAACTCACATCATTGACTGGTAATCAGGTGATGTCTTTCCATGTTCGACTTCATAACATCTCTTCACATGGATTGACTTGTACATCGAGCGAAGATTGAACAAGTTTGAAGACCTCGGATCTAGTTTCATCCGTCCGAGCTGCAATATATTGAGGAATATAAAAACATAAA
Source organism: Pinus tabuliformis (assembly GCA_031772625.1). NCBI lineage: Eukaryota > Viridiplantae > Streptophyta > Pinopsida > Pinales > Pinaceae > Pinus > Pinus tabuliformis. The sequence goes on along the minus strand of CM062814.1, from coordinate 352,380,510 downwards.
CTATAGAAAGGCTCTGCACAGATGGTCATCCAAATCATGGATGATGACTCTACATCTAAAGAATCACCAGTCTGTATCTGCAGACGACTATCTGATCTATGTACATGAAATGAAATTTATAAAGCTGAGAATGGGGATGCCTCCCTCAGCTAGATCATGAAAATCATATTACGATAATGTATTGTATTGAAATTGATGTACATCACCTTCCAGTTTGAAACTTCAGATCCTCATGATAAAGCATTTCACCCGACATGAATATTTACGACCTCATGCTTTAGGGGGCAACTGTTATAAGCATATTTGGGTAGATCAACCCCAAACTTATATGTTGATGCATTATGGCTCATTCAACCCCTAAAAGAGTTGTTTCATGCCCTAAAGGATCATAGTCATCTGAATACATCATTCCCCAAAAGTTCCATCTGCGAAACCATCCAGAAATTGCCTAAATTGAACCATACTGACTGCTTTACTAGAAGAGTGGGATGCATATTGAGTGGTACACTGCCAGGGTGCGATGCATACTGTTAAGGCCTTCTATAGGGTGCGATGGGTGAGGATGGACAAATTTCGGGGATAGTTTGCTAAGTGGATGCTCATGGAATCTTCTAGAAACTTCTCCTATGCCACATGCCTCTCTGTATTCACCCAAAGATGAATAATGGATCTAAAACCATCTGTTATCCCTTCTCTTTTGGAACCAATTGTAACAAGTGGAATGACACTAATCAAACCCCATGGATGAATCACACCCTTGCACACATCTATAAATGGATCCCTCATCCAAGAGATCTGGAGGCTAAAATATTGTGAATTGCAAGGAAGTGCTGATAGTTTGTAATTGAGGAAAGAGCATTATATTCTTGTTGGTAAGATCTTTCTATTTCATGAGGTGAAGAAGGATTGAATTTGGGAGGATGATGCTAGATCAGACAACTATGTTGTAATTCTCCCTTCTATTAATAAATCTCTTCAAGTTTTCTTCCATATGATTGTGCAATTGTGAATGTTATCATTTGTTCATTATATATTTGATTCTGTAATGTTTATGTTGTAATAGATCACGATACTTTGACGGTTCTTTGTTGTTGTACTTGTGTAGGTACTCTCCAAGCGTGTTAAGTATGAGGAGGAGTTGCAGGGTCTGTCAAAGGGGAGAGAGATCAAGCAAGGGACTAAGTGGAAGTTCCAGGTTGGTTCCATTATCTTTCTCTTATCTGTCACACATAGAAGAAATCATTGAATTTCTTTAAACTGTTGTTTCTAGGGTAGCTGGCAAACCTAGAGGGCTAGCATTCTTTAGGAATACTAGTTTTCCCATAAACACACCTACATCTTGAGGTATTACGTGCTTTCATAGCCACTTCCATTTATCTTTATTAGTCCCCTTAAAGTCATGCTTAGGCTTAGATTTACGCTTTAACTACTCATAATAATTCTTGAGTTCCCTTATGGATTCCTCCGGGGACCATGGTTCATCAAACTCAATATGGTCTCTATATGTTACTGGAAACCCACTAATGAATATTTTAATATTTTCTTCCTCATCCTTGAGATAAGGAATATACCTCAACAACTTCAGGAAACTACTAGTATACTTGCTATCTGTCATAGAACCCATCTTCAACTCATAAAACTCCTTAGCTTTGTCCTCATAATACCTCTTAGATAGGTACTTATTCTTGAAGAGTCTCTTGAACTCATCCCAAATCAATTCTACTTCCTAAATTCCTTTGACATTCTTGACATATTCCCATGAGATATCTTCTTTCCCCTTTAGACTTAAGGTGATTATTTTAGGTTTCATGTTCTTAGAATAGTTATGTAATTTGAAAAATTTCTTCATTCCAAGGAACCATGCCTCTACATCTTCTTACTTCTTCGTCTATCCATCAAATGTAGATGGCTTGACATTCTTGAACTTCTCAAACAAGTACTCATTCCTCCTATAAGGATGATGGCATTGACGACTATGATGATGTATATTGGATGAGGGACTAGAGAGATACCCATACATACCAGTCCTCGTGTCTAGTGTACCCAATGGTCTACCACCTCTAACTGTGTCCCCTCTATCCAACTTATATCCTAACCGAGACCTGATACCATAGGCTCCATTAATATTCTCTTCATGTTCTTTATTTATCCTTAACTGTCCCTATCTCTATAAGTCTGACAAACCCTAAAGGATGACTACACTGACCTTTGCCTTCTTTTCCTGAGCTCTTGCAAGTCTTTCTTGAGCCTCAACCAACATGTCATTGCCTGTTTTGAAACTTATGATCTTTTCCCTCAAACTCCTCAATGTGTCTGATATATCAGGAGAGTACCCATCTCCTTGCTGCTCAGCTGATCTATAGGGAGAGTCACGTGAACTTTAGTCTACCTTTTTGCTGGTCATATTTGATTCTATTCTTCTTGCAAGTATACCATGTCAGATAACCAAATAGATACCATAACCAAAATCATACCTCAATGACGTTCAAGGGAGGCTTATCTCATCTCTAAAATTAGTCCACATTAGCACGATACATGTATAATCATAATCATATCAATATGTCAACATCATGCATGACAATACCAACTACATACCATGACCTCATGCATGACAACCATAACCATGACAATGCATGCATAACCACATGCATCTAGCCGCATGGGACAAATGGGATAACTATAACCATATCCAGTCAAAATATTTGAACCATGCTTTGATACCACTTTGTAATCACCTCCCCCCATATTTACTAGCTTTAACCAACCTGCCCAAGATAAACATGATTTGAGGGCTACAATGACATGACTCGACCTCCTAGATAATATTAAGGAAGTGGAGCCAACAAAAGAAGACCTTATTGACTTCCCTAAGGTTATATAGGACCTCAAGGAGCTAACCAATCACTCGAGGTGTCCAACGCTTGAGTTAACTTTATTTTTCACTGAACTAAAGCCTTATTCACTCCCATGAAAAGGCCTTCATATGACTAGAACCCTCCATTCACTCCCATAGATACACTTCCCAGGGACTGTAGTATTTTTCACTCAGTTTCGTGCTAGCGATCGTGAGATTTAAGCCACTTTTTCCAAGCTAGGATCCAGACCTCTTCCCAAATCTTAATGAAACTCCTAGAAATAATAAATAACATAGAGATAGAGCCTCTAACACAAAATCAAGTTCTTAAGCTAGCCTGATCTAACCATGAAAGTCATTATGTCAACCACATTAAGAACATAAGATCTACATGTCATGAATGCATATCTGAACTGTTAAAATTGGAAACTAGGGCCAAACTCCTTGTCGGTCACCTTATTCATGGTTGATAATATTTTTCCTAGGTTCCTCTCATCAAGAGGTGTAGGATTGATCTAAATATCATCCAATTCCGATAAGCATTTATGGAGATATGAATTTATTTTGATTATGGAATAATTATCAAGCCGACCAGCGACTCATGTAGGCTCAGAAGCCCAACAGACACATCTATTCATCATCAACATTTGTAAATAAATATAGGAGGTCCTTTCCTCATTTGGACACACACTAATCATCACATCTCTCTCTCTCTCTAGTGTGCAGCGAAATTTTCCATTGGTGCGTGGCAAAATCTTGCACTGGTATGCGGCGAAATCTTGCACTAGTGCATGGCAAAATCTTGTACTGGTGCACAAAAAAATCTTGCACGGTGTGCAGTGAAATCTTGCACTGGTGCATGGTGAAATCTTGGATTGGTGCATGGCGAAGTCTTAGACTGGTGCACAGTGAACGACTCACCGGTGGAAACTTGACAAGTTCGATCTAGGGTCTGCTGCCCTAGTTTAGGGTTGATCTAGGATTTGCTGCTGCTGATATAAATCAGATCTTTGTACTATTCCTCTCTACTGAATTATTGAAGATAAAAGAAGATTTGATCGAGGGGTTCCCCCGTATTGGGGTTTGTCCCTGGCTAGCCACCACATCTTATGTCTCTTGTCTTGGCTTGTTTTCTGTCAATCGTTTAATGTTCTACCTGCACTTTACTTAATGTACATGTGATTTCTAATCTATGGATAATAATAAGAAAAAGAAATAAACTGCTCTAAGCATAGAACATACCATAACTGAACATGGTATCAGAGGTGAGGTGAAGACAAAGCCCGAGCAAGAGCAAGAGCAATCATCAAAGAGAAGATTGGTAGGCTATCCAAAAAGTATTCATGGGGTCCTCAACACACTTCCCTACTGAAGACAAGCTCCATGAGAAGTCTTCCTACCACGGATGGAAGATGTCTCTCAATCTAACATTAGAAAAACAGGAAGTGTTGGACCATGTGAAAGGCGGAATTGTTGAACCTCCATCAAATGCATCTGTTGCTGCTAGGAACAAATGGACCTAAGGGTGGCAGAAAAGGACGATGTTACATTTGCGATAAAGCAGGTCACTATGCAAGGGAGTTCCCTAATAGAAGGGACTCACACTGGGACAATGATCAAAATCCCTCTCATGGAAATCAAAGGAATGGAAAATCTAATAGCAGAGGTAAAAGGAGTGTTGGAAATCAAGGAAGAGGACAACCATTCAAGAAGGCTAGAAATTCCAGGTATGAATATAACATTGTTGACAATAAACAGGATTAATATTATCTACCAGCTGCTCTATCTACCTTTTCTCCTCTGGAATTGCTGGGAAATTGGTTTATTGATAGTGGTGCCTCAAGGCACTTCACTAGTTACAAAGAAGTTCTCCATAATCTAATAGAGAAAGAAACTAACCTGGAAATTGTCCTTGGAGATAATATGAAATATCCTAGGAAAGGTGTAGGCAATGTCTCTCTTAAATTGAATCAAGGCAATATGATCCACTTAAAGGATGTATTATATGTACGTAACCTCAAAAAGGACTTGGTGTCCATTTCGGCTACGGAAGACAAAGGCTACAAGGTGGCTTTCAGCGATGGCAAGGTATGTGCATGGAAAAAAAATATTAAAGATGCCTTCACTCTTAGGTTTCAAGTTGATTCATTATGTCAGGTTAGAGGAAGTCCACTAGGTGTCAATTCATGTGACACATCTCAAGCTTTTATCAAGCATAAAACCGAAAATAAGATCAAGATCTTAAGGAGTGATAATGGGACTAAATATGAATCTAACGAGTTTCATGACTTCTATAAAGAGGCTGGCATTAAGAGGAAAACTACTACATCATATACTCCTGAATAGAATGGTGTGGCAGAAAGGAAGAACCATACACTTGTGCAAGTTTTCCATGACATGCTCCATTATCAAAGACTTCCAAAGTTTCTATGGGCCAAATCTGCAAACACCACTGTATATGTACAAAACCGATGCCTTCATCAAGCATTGGGTTCCAAGACACCTAAAGAAATATTCACCGGTAAGAAACCTGACATATCTAATTTTAGAATTTTTGGAAGCCTTGTATGTTTTCATGTGCCGAAAGAGAAAAGGAATAAATTGGGTGAATCTGGAAAGAAAGGAATCTTCGTGGGCTATGGTGAAAATAATAAGGGCTATAGAATCTATCTAGCCAGTCAAAGGAAAGTTGTGATTAGTCATGATGTCACCTTTGATGAAGATACGGCTCCCAGCAAAGTGAACAATCTTCCTACAATGAGGAGCTCTCAAGAAGCTGACACCAGGGAACCGAAAGAAAAGGAGTATGATGAGATATTTACACATGTTTCCAGATATACCACCATCCACTCAATCATAGCCCTTGTGGCTTCACAAGGATGGAACCTACATCAGATGGATGTCAAGACCGCATTCTTGCATGGTTCGATCAAAGAAGAGGTCTACGTGGAGCAACCCGAAGGATTTGAGATTTATGATCGAAAATCTCATGTGTGCAGGTTAAATAAGGCCCTCTATGGGCTAAAGCAAGCACCCAGAGCATGGAATGAGAGGATCGATAGCTACTTGATGAAGCTGGGATTCACTAGGAGTGAAGCTGATCCCAACCTTTACTTTAAGGTTGAAGATGACAAACCTCTCAAACTGGTGTTGTATGTTGATGATCTATTTCTAACAGGTGGAGACTCTCTCATTCACAAATGTAAGAGGGAGTTGGCTTCTGAATTTGAAATGAAGGACCTAGGACTAATGCACTATTTCCTAGAACTTGAAGTCTAGCAAAAGCCAAGGGAAATTTTCCTATCTCAAGGAAAATATGTGGTGAAGATATTGGAAAGATTTAGTATGGTGGACTACAAGCCTGTGACTACCTCGAGGATCTTAACTTTCAGAAGTTATTTGGTAGTGATGTCAGAACAAATTTGGGAAATGCCTCTGAATTTCATAAACTCATTCGCGCTGATGTTCATGGTGAACCTCCGTCTGGACATATGTTTTGCAGTGAGCATGGTGAGCTCATATTTAGTTGAGACTCACTGGATTGATGCCAAGAATCTTCTGAGATTTCTTGGGGGCACAATCTCTCATGGGATAAGATACACTGCTGTAGATGTGAGACTACTTGGATAAACTGATGCTGATTAGGCAGGTAGTGTGGTGGACCGTAAGAGCATTTTTGGGTGCTATTTCTCCTTGGGATCTGCTTCGATATCCTAGATGAGTAGGAAGCAGAAGTCGGTGGCTCTGAGCACCATCGAAGCAGAGTATATTGCTACTAGTATGGCCTCCTATGAGGCATTCTGGTTGCGAAAGCTCTTCAGTGAGATATTTGGATTTATATTGGATACCACCGTGATCCTATGTGATAACCAGAGTGGGATTTGTTTCTCAAAGAATCATGTATTTCATGATCGCTCCAAGCATATCGATATCAGGTACCACTATATTCGAGATATGGTGCAATGGGGAGCTATAAGGCTCCAACATATTGGTACAGATGAACAAGTCGCCGACATTTTGACAAAGCCCCTATGAAAGGTCAAATTTTTTACTTTCCGAGAATGACTTGGTGTCTTTCAAAAGCTCTCTAATGAGGGTCCTATATGATGTATGGAGCTCTTGTAGCTCCAAGGGGGTGTGGGCTACTTCTTGGAGCGATATATGATCAAAGGGTAAAAGAATCAAAACTTTCCCTGTAACACCCCATGGCAACTATGTAGTAGGATAATTAGTTCTCCTATGAGGTCTGGATGACGTGTTCTCCATGACAATTATGTAGCGAGATGATTAGTTCTCCTTTGAGGTCTGGATGATGTGTTCTCCATGACGATTATGTAGCAGGATGATTAGTTCTCCTGTGAGGCCTGGATGATGTGTTCTCTATGACGATTATGTAGCAGGATGATTAGTTCTCCTGTGAGGTCTGGATGATGTGTTCTCCACGATGATTATGTAGCAGGATGATTAGTTCTCTTGTGAGGTCTGGATGATGTGTTCTCCATGACGATTATGTAGCATGATGATTAGTTCTCCTGTGAGGTCTGGATGATGTGTTCTCCATGACGATTGTGTAGTAGGATGATTAGTTCTCCTATGAGGATGTGATTGATTAGTTCTCTTGTGGAGGCATCCTACCCATGCAGTCTGGGACTGATGGGAAGTACCTCTCATCTGATCAATGAGTAGGGAAATGAGGATAGGGACCATAGTAGTACCGATGGATGCATCGTTGTATCTACTGTACTCCCTATGCTAGGATGAACTTCATTGATCTGGGATCAATTATACTGGTTTGGGACTAGTGGTAGGAGTTGTACCCACTATGACACAGACTTCGAGTTGGTTGAGACTGGTCTGGGACCAATGGTACATACTCTAAGGCTGAGTTTGCATTAGTGGAGGATGATATTGGTCTGGGACCAGTGGTAGGAGTTGTACCCACTATGACGCTGACTTTGGGTCTGTTGAGACTGGTCTAGGACCAGTGGTACATACTCTAAGATTGACTTCAGGTCAGTGAAGGACAGGTCTAGGACTAGTAGTAGGAGTGGTACCTACTGTGACGCTGACTTCGGGTTGGTTGAGACTGGTTTGGGACCAGTGGTACACACTCTAAGACTGACTTTGAGTCAGTGGAGGATGATATTGGTCTGGGACCAGTGGTAGGAGTTGTACCCACTATGACACTGACTTCGGGTCACTTGAGGACTGGTCTAGGACCAGTGGTACACACTCTGAGACTGACTTTGAGTCAGTATGATACATCCCCGATCATTTCTTCTTCTTCATAATTTGGACAAAGCAGAGAAAAGTAGATTAGAACAGGGTAGAACAAAACATAGAAGTGCAGGTAGAATAGAGCAGAACAGAGTAGGGGTCAAGCTGTACAAGGCAGTGCATTTGATGGATGAATAGTAGCTACAGATAGACAAATTGTTGATGGAGTTCTCTCTAGTTGAGAGGGAGTGTTAAAATTGGAAACTAGGGCCAAACTCCATGTGGTTCACCTTATTCATGGCTGATAATATTTTTCCTAGATTCCTCTTGTTGAGAGGTGTAGGATTGATATAAAGATCATCCAATTTCGATAAGAATTTATGGAGATATGAATTTATTTTGATTCTGGAATAATTATTGAGCCGACCACCAACTCATGTAGGCTCAGAAGTCCAACAGATGCATCTATTCATCATCAACATTTGTATATAAATACAGGAGGTCTTTTCCTCATTTGGACACACACTAATCATCACATCTCTCTCTCTCTCTCTCTCTCTCTCTCTCTCTCTCTGGTGTGCGGCGAAGTCTTGCATTAGTGCACGACGAAATCTTTCACTGGTGCATGGTGAAATCTTGCATTAGTGCACGACGAAATCTTGCACTGGTGTGCAGCGAAATCTTACGCTGGTGCATGGCGAAATCTTGGATTGGTGCACGATGAAGTCTTGGACTGGTGCACAGTGAACGACTCACTGGTGGAAACTTGACAAGTTCAATCTAGGTTTGCTTCCCTAGTTTAGCGCTGATCTGGGGTTTGCTGCTGTTGATATAAAACAGATCTTTGTACTATTTCTCTCTGCTGAATTATTGAAGATAAAAGAAGATTTGATTAAAGGGTTTCCCCATATTGGGGTTTGTCCCTGGCTAGCCACCACATCTTGTGTCTCTTGTCTTGGCTTGTTTTCTGTCGATCGCTTAATGTTCTATCTTCACTTTACTTAATGTTCATGTGATTTCTAATGTATGGATAATAATAAGAAAAATAAGTAAACTGCTCTAAGCATAGAACATATCGTAATTGAACATGAACATACAGATTTACCAAGAATGACTAATTCCCTCTCATAATAGCTACAATCACATCCATTAGGTCATGGATTCATTAACAATTCATTTATCAATCAAACATGATAAGAGCCATAACTTGGATCTGTCATAAAACCATGCTTTTAACCAACATATAACCACATAAATAACAATGATAAAACATCGATTAAATCCACATAATAACAAGCATATCTACTCATAATATATAATGAAGAACTTAGCTCTTATTGACATATGTGTAAGCTAACCATCAGGACTTCCACATACCACCCAACCATAAATTGGGCTGAACGAAATCTTTTTTCAGCCAATCACCCCTGTACCATATTCAAAGCATGAATGTGGAATCTCATGGGATAAATCTATCCATAAACAACCAAGGGAATCCATAGGTTAAACCACTTCCACCCTCACACTACCGTGATCTCACCTAAACCAATCCTAAGATCATAAAACCAAGTTGAACTTGCATGCCTCATAATTCATTCACCGTCCCTTAAGTAATTCTTTTGTCTCCACCCACATGTTCAGGGCTTCTCGAAGAAAACCATCTCCACCCCTAGCCCTTCGTATCTTTCCTAAGACCTCCTCACCCAAATCCAAAATTTTTTGGATATCCAAAGCTCAAGCAATAATGAATCACATCACATCATGGCTATCCAGAAATGGCAAGGCAAGGCTAAAACCACTATCGAAACCCAATGAAACCCATGCCAATGACAACAAATGAACCAAATATACACATGCATATACCATGCATGCAAAAACTAGTTAGGAAATCATACATGCAACCTGTTACCTACAAGTATTCCCGCTAAAGCTGCTTGATCCAACCTTTCCTTTCTTGATACTTGCTTTCTTTCACTTTCCTTGTCCTTCCTTTGCTTGATTGCTTTACTTGGTGATCTTTTCCTCTCTGAGACTAATTCCAAATTTGAACTGACAAAAGGCCCCAAACTAATGCTTTGATGTCTTTTTATTATTAATGTCTCTAGTTTGTTCATTTTCCTCTATTTTCCTTCATTTTCCTTCTTACATGCAACCTGTGACCTTTCAATTCCCTTTTCTCCTATATTTCATTATTTTCATAAATAAAATGTCAATAATGTATTTATTGTTTTGTTTTTTTTCACTTCTGCCAATTTCCCCTTAGCCGTAATGAACATGTGATGTCCACTGGGATGTTTTGCCTAACATCCAACCTGGAATATGTCTCCCATGACCTTGGTATTATTTTTCCTTTATTAACTTTATTACATGAACTTTTAACTCGAGGGTATTACAACTATCCTTTCATATATATATATATATATATATATATATATATATATATATATCTATATATATATATATATATATATCTATATATATATATATATATAGATATAGATATAAAGAGAGAGAGAGAGAGAGATACTTTATACAACAAATATAAAATTTTCTAGACAACCTTATCAACAAAAACATTATCACTACAATAAGACATTATTATTGTCACAGGTAGGGACTCGATTCTCCACGTTCACAATGCAGAATTATAATTAATAAAATATCTAAATGTAACAATGAGTATAACCTAAATTTATTGGATTCTAAACCTTAACACTAGCATGAATTCAATATTTTTACCTTAATTTAGCTATATTTAAACTAAGAGGAAGATACTAACTACTATATAGCACTTATTTATTTTTGTTCATCTTTTACTATACATATAATAGCTTATCATTTCTTCAAAATTGATTTTATTTCAAACTAATCCTTACATCTCACATCACAATCTAATTGGCCGAAGACTTCCTATTTTAGTTCGCAACCAAGATTGATTCTTAAGGGAATATGTTGAGCATATGCTTCGTCTGAATGTTTATCAACAACAGAGATTGTTAGGTTGCATTGAATTTTAATCAATTTAAAAAATTTGATGTCATGACGCCCACTAATTTCTTAGAGATTTTCAAAGCATATTTGTTTTTTATCGTGCCCTGAAATTCTTAAGGGTTAGGTAAAATCAAAATTAATAATAATATTTTTGTTGTAATAGTGAATAATAATATTTTTATTGCAATAGTTTTTTTTGTTATATATTTATCAATAGTAGATACAAATGAAGCCTTTCGCTATATTAACCATATTAATATTTTTAATATGGTTGTACTAATTTTACATATATACATTACAATATAATACATTTTGTCCAACATTTAACAAAATTACCCAAACATTCCTAATACTACACCAACTCAAGATGCAAATTACTTGAAAATACTAAATTATTTAATTATTTAAAGCTCAACTGCCACCAATCACATTGCCAACTGATCCGCTATGGAGAAGGTGATCTACAAATTTCACAAAATGAATTAAATATATCGAACTTAAGAAAATCTAGAGGAAATTTGTGATCTTTTTGTCTCAAAAGGCACAATAATCTTAACAATGCCCCCACTGAACGCTTTGTGGTCTGACATGGGCCATTATGTTCACTTAAAACTGCTAACTCTCGTGCAGCACGCTCTCTCTTCTTCAAATCTTCAAAATAGTACATCGCCCAAATGCCGGGGAAATGTGATGAAATCAAGCTTTTTCGCAATGCATAAGTGGAGGTCACACTACCTTACCGCAATCGCGCTGTGGCGCAATGATTTGAAATAAAAAAATCCTGACATGACACACGAAACTCGATAAGCAAAGCTGTTGGTGTGCTTACGTTATGTTTATGGATTAATTCTTTTTGGGAGAGTGGGGTCAGTATCCTCCAGAGTGTAGACCCATTGATTGGTGGAAGGTCGATGGTTCGAAACTCGTGAGCACTGGCTGTTCACCTTGAGTTTTTGATAAATATATTGAAGTTGAGGTATCTAGAAATTATTAATATATTATGGGTAGAGATTCTACTGATAACCTTGTAACAATTCAACTCATAATAATACTGTAACAGACACTGTAAAGTAATTAAACCTGAAAATCAAAACAGACACCCCAAAGTAATCAAACATAAAACTCTCATTGTTTTGGGAACAGTGCAATTAATCTTTTGAAGGTATCTTGAACCTTTACCGCTTGTGATAAACTCCCATGGATTTGCAACTATATAATAGCCTAGCGAAGCTGCCTAGACATAGGCTTAAAAGGTCAAAAGGAAAAGAAGCCAGAGACCAGTGACGTTGTTTCGCAATGGATTGTCAATTTGTTTAGATAGAAAAAATACACAAATGCTAGAACATTATAGGTGCAATTTGTGCATCCACACAAAAGGTTTCATGCACAGGAAATCTGAGGATTACATCCAATTCCCCTTCTTTCCACATAAAGAAGAAACCTTCATTCAATTAAGGGACCTGATACGAATTTGGAATGCTCTCTCTTATTTTAATGTAACAATGGAAGGGCCCAGTACAATTAGTTTATATACATGGGATTAATTATTTATTTTCTTTATCAGCACTGTGGCAGATCATAAGGAGGAGGTTCAACAGTTTCCAGTGGTCCAATTCCGTTCTCCACCAAGAAAGCCATTGCCAAACCCCAAGACAAATGAAATTCTAGATGGCAGTGCATGAACCAGATTCCTGAAATTGGAAAAATAAGTCAAAGGGTTACTAAAACCACACATATTTATGGGGATTAAGTGTTTGCTATCTGTAAAACTTATGAATTGACTGAAAAAAAAAATTGAAATAGTTTTATTTACCAGGATTGTCAGCTTTGAATCTGATGGCAGCCCATCCACCTGCTGGCACAGCTACAGTATTGCGCTCTGGAGGATCTTCAAGATTAAACTTAGCAGGATCTTGTCTTGGATCATAGTTTCCATGTCCCTGTCCAACAATATAAAAATTGTATCCATGAAGATGAATGGAATGGTTTTCAGTCCCTACAATGTTAGTGCCCTGCAGGACTAATTGTACATTGGAGTTGAAAGGGATAACACTGACTTTTGTTCCCATATCTGCCTCCCAGTAACTCATAGGCAGACCCTTTCCAGTATAATCAAACTCATTTATTGGTTTATCTGGAAAATCTGTAGTAAATGTGCCATGGTTTCCATAGTAGTAGGACTGTAGTATAGCAGTGCTGGGGCGTATGAAGGAGATGTTATTGAATGTAGCTAGAAACCTTTGGCCATGGAATCCGTTGCAGAACTGCCCAGCTGGGCAGCGTTGCAGAGCCATTCCTAGCGTGAAGAATAGATCTCTGTCTACAGTTTGTGGGACCTTGGCATTTGCTAAGCTTCTGAGACTTGCTGAGAAATCATTTGCAGTCTGAGAGTCATTGAAAACAGGAAGGAATGGCATGATGGGCGATGGATATGATTCAGCTGGACTGTCCTGGTATTCAAGTATAGCTGTTACGGTCGTCTTATCGAAGGGAACTCCTGTTGCTGAGAAGTATGGCTTTGCTGCCATGAAATATTGGCCCCGTGGTTTATCTGTTGTTAGTAACACATCAGTTGTCTGTCCAGGAGTAATCAAGAGGACATCTGTTTTATATGGCTTTGTGTAGAGAGCATCTACAGCAACAACTGTGAGAATGTGATCGGCCACAGAGAAGAAAAGCTCGTGATTGAGTGCGGCATTGACGATCCGAAGGAGATATGTTTTGCCCCAATTGACTTGTACTCTGAATATTGAATCTGCAACCATGCAATGAATTTTATCATAGAATTTCTGTATGGGATTTCTACACCTATGGAAGTGGTATGTGATGTTTTGAATACTAATGAGAATATATGTATGACCATAAAGGGAAATATTAGGAAATATGGAGATATTGATGGAGATTTTGAGAATATTTTAGTTAGAAAGGTTTTAAATATTGGATTTCAAAATCCCAATATCTACCTTTGAAATAAGAATCCAGATATAATTTACACTACCAATAGAAGGGGCAGGAAAGAGTTAATTTTTTTATTATTATTTAAATATAAATTTAACTTTTTTAAAAATGAAAAAACATTGGGGAACTGAATGACCAACAAAAGGGTTAAGTAATAAGAAAAGAGAAGCTAAATAATTTTGTCTACAAAGGGCAAACAGAGGCAGCATTCACCTAGACTTCGAGTTCAGCTTATCAGTGCCAAGTTAAATTCAATTTTAATGGATGGTCACATGGTCATGATATTTGTAATGGTTTTCTTGATAAAACTCTCTTGGTCAATCATTAAATGGATTCAACAAGCAAAAAAGTGTTTTTATAAACGTGAGTCCAGACAAATAAGAATCGCAGATTGGCTAACAAACCTATGTTAACTAGTTCTCTCCAGTTTCACTGTTTAGAATACCATGGAGTACATAGAGTACATGCATGCCAGAGAGTTCTCAATGTGACAAGACGGAGTTATCTAGTTATTGCAGAAGCTATGAGCTAAAGCTAAATGTCTGAATTCTGGAAAAGGAGAAAATCCAGGAAGCCATAAAATGAGAAGATGAAATTCACTGGAGATAATCTTAAGTCCAATCCTGAAATCCCAATCTTCTATTTTCGTAGAAGAAGAAGGCTTGTCAGCCACAGAAGCCTAGAACACTTCCGAAGTTGATTGGCCAAAAAGGTTTCCAATTCAAAAAATAATACCGATACTGCTTTAAGATACATTCTGTTTTTAATCTATAAACTATTATATTTTGAAAACTGCATATACTGAAAGATGCACACAGATTACAGTGCTCTCGGTCGCACTGGCTTTAATACTTTTCTTAATTAAAGATTAAATGAACGTTAAACCAGTATAACATAAAATACACACTAAACCAAAAACATTTGAGATAAAATATGTTTGTATTACAGGAGATACGATAGTTATTTTTAATTAAAAGTATTCTCAGAAATGGCCTGATCTGGTGCTGAGATCTTCAGTTTAATCGGAAAACTATACAAATAATCTTCCTTTTAAGCAAATAAACGGAAATATAGACGAAATGCAGTCCGGCCAATCAAACAGACAGAAATTATGTTGTAGAAATTGTCAAATCAGAAAAAGCGAATAATTGGTATGCCAGGTCTGCTAATTGATCATGGTATCCAGCTGGCCGAAATTGTGTTCTGGGAGTTCTCGAATAAGAACTGGTCTGCCCATTTGATGAAATAATTGGTCTACTAATTGATGATTGCTAGCTATATGTATAATGGTTAATGAAATAATTGGTTTCCTAGTTGATGATGGCAAGGTATAGGTTTGGTCAGAAATGTGCGCTTTTTTTAAAAAGGTAATGGGAGGTGTGAAATTTTGTTGGAGGAATTAGTGCACTTTTACGGAATCTGTAATTTTTACTCTAGGATCTTAGCGATTACGGAATTTGTAATTTTTACTCTAGGATTTTAGTGATTAGTTTGGAAAGTTCACTAACATTTGCAGGTACTATTTCATGGTATTAGAGTTTAAATTTAGGTTCTATTTTCCAAGTTATGTTTGAGGGTGATGTTGAGGAATCTACATTTGAAATGGTGTTGGAGGAACCAATGCATCTCTATGGAATCCATAATTTTCATTATTGGAATTGGGTGTCCTAGGAATCACTGCACTTCTATGGAATCCGTAATTTCCATCATTGAAATCCTAGGGGGGTGTTGGAGGAATCGGTGCACTTCTATGGAATTGGTAGTTTCCACCATTGGAATCCTAGCTGGTGTTGGAGGGATCACTGCACTTCTATGGAATCCATAATTTCCACCATTCGAAACCTAGTTACCTGTTTGGAAAGTTTACCAACACCTGCCCGTAAATCTCTTCAAATTTAAACATTTCAGTTGATTTTGGGAATATTTTGGAATTTGATGGAGAGAAGTCAATTGTTTGACACCGAATTTGATGGTGAGGAGAGACTTCAATTGTTTGACCTCTGCTAGACTCAGATTTCATGATATTCTTGGAATCTGCAATGAACAAAACTTATGTGGATTGTAGATTCAGAGAATATTCTGTCATCAGACAGTGAGTAGAGAGTTCCATTGTTTGACCTCTCTCCTGACCTCCCAGATACCCCTGAAATGTGCAATACACATAAGGATGCCCACACTAAAGTACCTATAAGATCTAGACATTTTAGTTGATTTTTGTAATCAAATAGCTAAAGCTAAAACAATTTTTTTTTTTCATTTTTTATATACAAATTCAATGTCTATCTTCATCACAAACTTAAAAATAAAGTATTATAATTATTCTAGGTATCTGCAATCCTTTGATTGCAGATTTTGGGAATATTCTAGAATGTGACTCTCCATAGAGAGGTCAATTGTTTGACATCTCTCCTCACAGTGAAATTCAAAGATATTCCCAAAATCTACAATCCGCATTAAAAAAACACCACAATAAAACACTAATAAAATATAGAGATTTTAATTGATTTTTATAATCAAATAACTAAACTAAAACAATTTTCCCTTCTCAGTTTCTATATACCAATTTAATTTCTAACTTCACAACAAATTTATAAAAAAATTATTATAATTCTCTTAAATTATTATTATTAAAGCAGCTAAAAAACAACGTAATTTCAATGTTGAGACTGAAACATCAACGTTATACAAATTATTCTCTTCATAAGAATTTTAGACCTTGAAAAACGGCTATAATCCGGCAATTAAACTCGCCTGTAATATCGAATGTGTAAATACGGTATAATTACACCAATCTTTTAAATTATGTGGATCGAAACATGGATTATATTTCTCTTACTAGAGAGTTTAAGGGCAATACCTTCCCCCGAGCAATTGTAGAGAGCTCCTGGGAGCCCATTTATAGTGAAAGCATCAGAGATGTTGGGTAATGTCCCTGTAATATTTGCTTGACCAAAAACCTGCAGCACGTCTGCTTTCCACCATTCTCCTGAAACAAAACAATTCGTATATTACACGTAATATGTTGTACTATTTCCCTCATAGTTGAGTGCACGATTCAGGTAATTTTTTTTTGATAAAAAATCATTAATTGTATCCAAACCTAAAGTAATAGGAATCTCGGCTTCTGGATGAGGAAACGGATAGGGCACGCCATGTTTTGGATAAACATAAATCGCTCCATGTAGAGTTGCTCTGAGCCATGATATATGAGCGTGCCACCACAGAGTTCCCTCCTGTCCCGTAATGGTAAACCTGTAAACATAAGACTGCCCTGGCTGAATGGGGCACTGTGTAATATAAGATGGTCCATCACTCCAACCAGTGCGTAGTTGTCTTATCCCATGCCTGCAATATTTGCAAGTTACAACTAGAAGTGAGTTGCATTGAGATTTTTTAATAGTCTTGATTCTAATTAAGAGGGTTGAACCGACAAGGTCATTAAATTTGCGACAACTCCACAAAGAGATATTCAACTTAGAAAAAACACAGAAATTTTGACATTTTCAAAAAAAATATTGGGAAGAACGAAAATGAATTCAGGTTAGTTTCAGTATTTTGTTTAATATTCTTCTATGGCTTAGTAGTTGAAATGGGGCGTATGACTTAGTAGTTGAGATGGGGTATCTCAGCAGTGATTTCAATTTATTTATGTGAAATAGTTAGGTTAAATAATTGACTTTTCTTACTCTTTATAGAATACTAAAATATTTCCAAAATTTATGACCTAGGCTACATTGAAGCAATTCAAGATCAAATTAAGAAGAAAGGTGTTTGACTTGAGGAATTGATTTCTCTACATAAACAAAATCATAGTTAAGAAATTCAACCATAATTACCAATTTCGAAAACTCCAAACTAATTACTATACATAAATATTACATAGTCCTAAGGCGTTTGACTTGAGGAATTGATTTCTCACCATAACCAAAATGATAGTTACCAAATTCAACCATAATTACCAATTAAAAAAAATCTGAATTAATGACCACACAAACACAGATGGGCCTCTTGCAAATCGATTCCAAACACCAAAACTCAAAAGATCAGAATTGGTGATGAGACTCTTATTTATATTGCTTATATCTTCCTACAATATTGACTTACAGTTAATGCTTTTATAGATTTGATTATGTATGAGACTCTGCAAATAGATTTCAAACACCAACATAAAAATGACATAATCACAAATAGACTTGATAGATTATAGACTTGGTAGATTATAAAATATATCTGTGAATTTTGTTAAATATATTCAATTTTTTTCTCAATTTCAAAATATTTGAATCAAATTATTTCCATACCCTATTATATTTCAATCAGCATTCAAATTCGGAAAAAACCTAAATTTAACACATGTAAGCTATCATTTGCCATGAGCAAATTTACCAGTGAATTGTAACGTTGTACTCAACGTGATTAGTCACTTTGATAAACAGCCTGTCTCCTTCCCTTGCGTAGATTGTAGGTCCCGGGTATTCTCTATTTACTGTGACAATGTCTTTCGTGTGACACAACATTGTGACTGACTTGTAAACCACCTGCAATGCAAAACCCATCAAAGATGCTATCTAACAAATGATTTGCAAAGAAATTTCACAGGAGATAATGGACCATAGGACTGGAAAACATACATTGAATTTATAATTTCTCACGATTCGTCCGCTTGTAGCACTGGATCCTATCGTCATAACACTGATCAGAACAATGGCAAGTCTGGAAATCGCTGCTAAAGCAGTCATCAAACAATATGGAGCCATAGATTTGATCGTCTCTTTCTCAGGAACCACCTGGACTTCAATCATAGATCAGTTTGTTATAGTTTGTCAAATAAATCACCAGAACTGCATTACCGGGACATGCTGATTTGAACACTCGAAGATAAAATGCGAGGAAATTGAACCTTAGGTAGTGTATGAAAACTCCCACTTGTTTGTGATTGAAGTACAGTTCAGCCAAAGACCAATTTCTCCACCTTACTGCAGATCAGAATCTACAATATTCTCCATGAAAATGTTCCAAACTCAAGGAGTTTTCAAGCCAGTTTTTTCAAAGAATTTTGTGATGCGATTTTTCGCTGTCAACTGCAATGAGTATGCAAGATTATTCTGTCCTTAATATACTGAATGTGCCACTGCGGGATGGGATTAGATTGAAGGATGACGCGCCCCACTAACGCTGAATACTAATAGTGTTGGGTTAGGAAAGGCAGTTGACAAACAGCAGGTGGAATTTGGATGATAGTGTACTGTATTGGAGGTAGTTTTGAGGAATGTTGCAATGATGGTGCAGGTGAGTCAAAAGGCTACCTCTTCAGCCACTCGTACTGGTAGTGATATTTATAGCTGTAACCACTGTGTATTCCAGAACTGCCCGCAATATTGTACGGTTTAAGACGATTTCAAAACGGGAAAATGTGAAAGTTTAGTCACAGAGGCATCCAAATACAAAAAGGGCCCAGAGCGAAATATGCACGCAAAGCGTCAGCTAAATTTTCAATTTTGAATGATGAGGTAAGCACTGGCCTCAAACCAAGGTTAATGAGGTTTAGTTAGGAGCGCTGTCGGGATGTAAGAGGAATTCTGTGAACTAGTCAGCCATTCACCAATAAGCAGCAGAAGGAATAATTATGTCTATGTGCCTTTCAATTAGTGAATGACCCACAAATTATTTGGGAAAATAATGGGAATTTAATTTTGGAAAGATTGTGATAAAATTTGGGATAAATTTTTGAAAATCTAAATTATAATGGTTAAATTTCAAGATTTTAGGTACTTCAGATTTATTAATAATGTTAATTTATTTTCGCTATTAAAAAACTATTCAAAACACTCCAATACTTAATTTTTTTATTTTTTTTCCTAAATAAAATATCACTCTTTTTAACTAAACTAAACATCAAACATCACAGTGTAATGAAATGAATGAATGACTGAATATTGATTTACAAAAGTGGGTGACATTTCTAATTTTGGTTGAAGGATTCCGTAGCGAGAGCATCATCACAAAAATATATATGTACAGAGGATACCTACTATATCATTGCTTTCTTATATCATCCTTCACCTACGCCATTATGCTTTCCTCAATATTGTTTATAATATTTTTCTCTCTTTTCGTCTTAATCGTTTCCTTTTGTTTTTCTTTAATGATAGGATTATAAAAAAATTATTAAAAAAATAGAGATAAAAAAGATTTAATTATTTTATATTTTTTTTTTTGATATATTAATAAATTTATATAAGTTTAAGTTAAAAAGTTGGTAAAATATTTGTATATATAATTTTTTTTTTTAATTTAATTGAAAAACTAAAAGACATAATTATTTTTTACATATATTTTATTTTTTATTTTTTATTATTATTAAAAATATTTTATTAATATTTTATATAGATTAAACCTCAATTTTCCACCAATAGTTAATTTGAAATTCTAAAAATTATATTACACAAAATACATGCCCAATGATGTAAGAAAATCCTAATTAAGGTTATTAATTCATGACGAGAAAGAGATGATGTAAGAGAAAACCATACTTTTATTTTATTAAGTTTGCTTATGGATGTTTGAGTTAAGATTTTCAAAGTATTTGTATGTTATCTATAGTTTATTATTATTTGAATGTTTTAATATTATATTTTATTATTTGAATTATTTAAGTTAAAGTATTAGTATTATTTTTCATTTTTATAAAGTTAGTTTACATTTTTATTGTTAATGTTGTTGGATATTTGGTTAATTTTATATTAATAAGTATTTCATTTAAATTTTTTAGATAAGATATATTAATTTACATTAATAATTTTTTAGAGATGTCGTTCATAAAAGTGTGGAAACATGCTTTAAATTTCCTTGTCAAATTCAACACAGAAAAAAGAGAAACAATTTTCAAAATATTTTTATGTTTCCCAACATTTCATATGGCACTCATTTCATCCATCTTCTCTTCTTATAATTAATATCTAGATGGTGAAAATCAAAATCAATCCATCCTTTTAACGGTGGTCTGCATCAAATTTTAAATAGAATGGGAAAATATTTCTTGTAGTTGTTTGGAAAGTGAAAAGATATCCATATTTTTTTTGCAGTGATCTACATAAAGGGAAAGGGAAAATGGTGTTATATTATATAGAAAGTACAACTTTAAAACATGTTTTTTGTTTTTATTTATTTAATACAAATATTTTTTTACACAATACTAATGTAGAGCAGTGGGAAAAATATATGCATTTCATACATATGTGGAAAACAATATATATTCATTTATCAACCATCATAACAATATGTTGAAAAATTATTTCTCATTGATCGAGAATATTAGTTCACAATAAGTTTCAATATATCATAATTCTTATGGCGAGGGCTATATAAAGGGAATGGTACATTGATCTTTTTATTAAAGATAAAATTACTTATGAGAAATATTTTTAAAATACATATAAACATATTTATTCTTATCTAAGAAATTAAAAATAAAAACAAATAAAAGATTATGATGATCATGACTAATGTCCATTAAGACCAATGTGGTCTATCAAACCTTAAGAGAGAGACTAATTGAGACTCTTTAAAATTTTGTTTCTATGATCAAAAAGGAGGGAAAAAAAAATACAAAGGTCACTATAGTTGAGAGGTTAACTAAGACTGTTTAAAATTTTATTTATATGATAAAAAAGGAGGGAAAAAAACATACCCAAGTCACTATAGTTGTGTTGACTTAGCAGGTCAAGAAGGTTGGAAGTGTGGAAAATGTTAGGGAAAAGATAATGGATGTGGGTAATGGATGTTAGGCTTGTGAGAATTTATTCTTATCTTTCCAACATTTAATTTTTTCTTAGCATTGGTCAAGACAAAAAGGTAATTCTGGTTAGTAAGAGTGGGGTTGATCACCTCCTTATAATACCTTAACTTCCTTTTTCCTCTAGCTCCCTATCAGCCTACAACTTATCCTTAAATTTGGAAGAAATAATATTTTTTATATTATCTTTATTGTCCAAAAGGATCTCCTCCTTTATTCCCGAATGGTTGAGCTAAGATTAGGCATCCTTGTGCCACCCTCACTTGAATTGGAGGTGAGGGTTCTGGCTAAAGTTAGAAGCAATTTTGGGGTACCTCTTAGCATCCATGTTTCCAATATTCTTCTTATACATCAAGTACCTAAACATAGTCGTTCTTTCAATAGATAGGATAGGGAGTGTAATCTTAATCTTGATGTTGTAGGTTATAAATTGGTTTTGGATTAGCTCAATTTTCCTCCATTGAAGAGGTCCCTGGTTTATAAAATTGTAAATACAAAAATTACTTTTGATATTTACTTTATTATACATTTTAAATAGTGGAGATTATATAGATAATATTTTTATAATTGATTTTTATAAACAACATATTGTATTATTATGTAAAGTGATAAAAAATGTTCTGTAGTAATATTTATATTTGTTAATTGGTAGGAGCCTTGAGATGACTATATGCTAAATGTTAGGCTAAGAAATCACTACTCAGGGACATCAAAATCACATGGGTATTTCACTCCACGTGGGCCACACCAACCATTAAGATGTTGTTGGAGTTTTTCCCATGAAGTTTCAAACCAGTGAGCTTGACATCATGGAATGCCTTAATAGTCCGCCTAATCACTATCTATTCTAAACTTGTGGGATATTATTTGTTAGTTTTAATAATTTTATCGATACATGTATATATTTTGAAATAAGATTCTATTATTTGTTAGTTTTAATAATTGTATCGATACATGTATCTATTTTGGAATAAGATTTTTATACTTTTGATTGGTGTGTTTGTTTTGGAAGAGGGATTTTAATTTAATTATCAATCATTATTAGCTGAATGGTAATGATTTAACTTTGATATAATATTTTAAAATATTGTCAATAGCATACACATATCAAGGGTTAAGATTTATCTCCAAACTAGATATGCCTTTTCTTTTCCTTTTAATTAAATAGATTAATTAAAATAAATGTCATATGAACAAGTGTCATATAAAGTGAAATATAGTTTTTTTGGCATGTGGTATTGGCAAGTCATGGTGCAAGCACGCGGTATTGTAACAATGACTATTTTTAGATTAACAATTTTCATGTTAAAGTGAGAGTAAATCTCCATGGATAAGAATATTATTCTATATTTTCTTATATATTAATTATTTTTATAATTAATCAATATATTAGTAAAAAATAATAATAATTTTAGAAAAGTTCAACATGCCTCAACAATTCATGCATAGTCATAACAATGGTCGGGGTAGTGGCCAACAGGGTCATCAACAAGCATAAGAATAGGCTCAGGAATTTGTAGCCATATTTCACTTCATCACTCCATGGAATATTTGTGAAGAAATTCACGAGCTAGAAACTTATCCTTGCAATGACTGCTAGGAATATTCAAATATCTTGGAAGAACTAGCCAGCTAGCTTCCTAATCCTCTTTATATTAGGTGGTGAAGGAATCGGTTCCCGAACTCTATCATCCTTCATCGGTAGCTAAAGACACTTTTAGGTTGTGTCCTAAAAGAGGAGCACAAAGTTTGAAATGACATTATTTATTCCTTGAATAAGTTAAAAGGGTTCAATGTCATCAATGCTCTTGTTTGGCTAGCATGGATGTTTGTCTAGCTCATGTGGAAATTCATCTTCAATGTGCACTAAGGATTATGGTCTTGTTGGTACTATTGTACATGATCCTGCTCATATTCTGAGCACTTTTCACGACTTGCTTTGATTTTATGTTTCTTCTTGTTACTTTGTCTCCATCAGCATTAATTATTGACCATTGTAGTAGATACTTTAGTTTCACTCATGATATTACATTATTGGTCAATTGTAGTTTCCCTCATGGAAGATTGAGACCCATAATGGCATGAATTATGATTACATGAGATGTTTTGGAATAATAAAACATGAAATTTTGAGGTAATATAAAAATAAACTTAAAAAAATGTTATAATTTAGTTAGTTTTTTATGAATTTCTAATTTTACTAATGCATGGTGTATTATGAAGTAACTATTTTGATGCCTATCAAAATTTACCAACTATTTAATTTATATCACTACACTAGTAATAACTCTATATATCAAAATTAATTATACATGCAAATACAAATACAAATACAAATACAAATACATATACATATACATATACATATACAGATAAGAGACACATTATATTTATATATAAATAAAAAGAGTCATAAAAATGATATTTGTATAGAAATAGTTGGGTTATCTATGATGGTTAGGCCAAACGGCTATTATCTTCCCCGCCTAGGTTCATGTCCAACAATGTAAACTTTGAAACAAGAACTGATACTGTTATCGGTTTTGTAGAGATAGCAAAAAAGTGACCCGATTTTGAAAAGGAGTGATGCAGAACACACATGAATTTTTTAGAGCATAGTTTTTGGCACTTTAAATTTTTTTATGTACATTGCATTTTAGAATGGTAGTGAATTTCGTGTTGATTTTAAAAAGTGGTAATTTTGCATCAGACCATTTTTTTAAAAGACCTATTTTTTTACTTTAAATTTTCTAAAGTATGAAATGTAAATAATTATTTTCTAAATTTATTAATTTTTGAAGTGGTCTTCTTCTTCATATTTTCTTGTTTTTATTTTAATTTTTTTTGTAGTGAGGTTTTTATTGTTTTGCATATTTAAAGAAGAAGGTCAATATTTTGAATTTTCGATATTCTACATATTTATACATCGTTAATTAATATTTCAATCCAAATCAAATAATTGTCTCTAAAAACCAATAATTTTTAACAATTGACAAAAAAAATAACCATTTTTTACATTAATATACCTAAAAAACTACACGTTTTGATAATTTTTTGTAATTTTTTGCTAGAGATGACATGTAAAAGTTACAATTTTTATAGGAAAATTTTAACTAAAAATGGTTAAATAATAGTTTTTTTAATGAGTTTCATGTAAAAAATAACAATAATCGCTATTTTTTTTTCAAAAAATAATGATTAACATAAAAATGAATGTGAAAATCACATAATACAAATATTGAACACATAACAACCTTAATTGAGTGCTTATTCTTGTCATAAAATGTCAAGGTCAAAACATTACAAGTATAACTAATTAATACTTTCCAAAAATGAGCTTGATTTCCAAGCATAGCTTAAATTTAATCATCAATGTCTGTAACCCAAACTCTTCATCCTCTAGAGTTTCATCATTGTCTTCTTCCACAATATTTTCTGCTTCATTTTGCTCATTTTCCTCCTCTAATGGATCTTTGATCTCCGCGAATCTCCCAATGTATGCCTTTCCAATCATTCTGTGTAATGGTGGTTGGGGTTCCTTTGCCTTTTTCGCCACACGTGATTCACTAAAGTCCCCTTTCTTCAACCCAATTTCTTTCATTGCATCTGGAAGAAATTGAAGAGCATTAATTCTTTGCTAAATAAAATTGCACCATATTGGATCTTTTTCAATGACAATGCAATTTCTTACTCTTTGAAGGCAACATGTTAGTGTTGTACCTAATTATCAAGCACAAAAGAAATAATGAAGTAAATTAGTACAATGACATATAAATTAATAAATAACATATTGAAATTCAATTCCATATAATAAAACTTACCTGAGCCAGAAAATAAATCCAAAACCCAATCTCCTTCATTTGACTGCCGCAAAGACATGGCTAAATCGAGCTCCTAAATAACATTGGGTTACATTGTTTAAGTGCTCAAACGGCTCGATCGAGCGCTTAAAAAGGGCTCAATCGAGCAATCATTTTTTCCACCCAAACGTGCCATCTCTTGCCAAAAAGTGTAACCTAGCTCCATGCTTTCACCCTTATAGATTATGAATTTCTAACAATCTATATCCTAATTATTATTATTATCCAATTTTAAGGTCATAGCCAAGCCAGACACCAAATTGGTGTATGAGACCCCCTTGTTTGTGGGACAAGAGACCCACCTCCATGCAACGATTTGATTATTATGTCTACAAAGGCATACCTACTCTAACCCCTTCTGGTTTTTGAACCTGTGACCTCTTAGGAGGAAACACATGATCTTAACCATTAGGCCTATTCAAGCTCTAAGAAAGTGGATTTGATTAGCTAAAGAGAGTAATCTAGAAACTCACAATTATAACTCACGATCACAATATATAACACACATTTAACACACTTGTAAGATTACAAATTATGATAATATGTTTGAGAATACAAGCATAACTATTTCCTTTTATGTATCTCCAATGGGAATGTAATTTAAAAATTGATGCATTAATAAAGCCTATATGTGTAATATTAAATGTATAAAATGGTATTTTATTCTATTTCAAAAAAATTGATTTGAACGTTCATTTTGTTAGGTTTAAAGGTTACATAATTTAGCACAAAATTTAACGTTGATTTCCAAGTTATTAATTTGTTTCAGTTTCCAAAAAAATTACATATTTGAATATTGATATAAACTATATTAACACTATCTATCTATCTATATAACATAATATTATATTAGTTTAATTTAATGATATATATTTAACATCTTCCCACATAACTTTTCCAAGAGTCATTGCTACCATCATATAACTTTGAAATATACTCTAAAATATGTATAGAAATCTTTTACTTATCACAAAATCTCACATATATATATTCTCAAGAAACTCTTAATCATAAGCGCACAAATTCATTACAATCATGGTATTATAGTCATCATATCACTAGTAAGAAAATAATAGCATTTCACCCACCACTCCCAATTAACCTTCTCAATATACTGATTATATATATATATATATATATATATATATATATATATATATATATATATATATATATATATATATATATATATTTATATATATATAATATCTAACAAGTTAGTTAATTCTAATGTCTGACACAACCAACCCAATGTGTTAGGTTCCTATAATACTAGTGATTACCCCATTACTATTGTAGTTGTATCCCTTATTAATAATGTTGTGCCTCTATTGTCCCCATATTGTTATTACTATGCCCCATAGAATCCCTCTATTGTTATTTTTGTGCCTTTATATTATTATTGTTAGGTCGATTGGGTTATATTGTGACTCCTTAGACTCCTATATATAAAAAGGAGGTTTTTTCATTTGAATCATAAAATAATTGTTCATTTGTGTAATGTAAAGGAGGTTGTCCCCTCGAATAGGCTTATTTCTAAGGCGTTGATCTTTGTTTTCTATCTTTTTGTGAGTTGGTTTCATAACATTTGGTATCAGAGCTTTGAATTCTTGGGTTTCGCTGCTCCAAACAAATCATCGTGGTATTTGTGCTATAACTTTTTTTCTGCAACGTTTCAGACGCTAAAGAAAAAAACCTTTTGGGCCAAAATCATTCTGAACCGCAGATCTGAATTTCAGAGCTTTTCACGCTATATTTTTGGAGATATGATCTGAGGAAGTTGGCATTTTTGCAGACTCTCGAATTACATTCCAAATAGGTGACCTAGGGAAAATAGTCATAACTTTTGTTTTCAGCATCAGATTGAAATTTCATAAGAAGTTACAGAAAGAGGATGGACTGTAGTTTCCTGTGTATATTTTTTAGATCCTAAGGTCGAAACAGTGACATGTGGCACTTCCTACAAGTTCGCTCTTCTGAAAAGGTCTATAATCAGGTCATCTTGGGAGATTGTGCATAACTCTGCCTTGGAGAATCTAAATTTGATCAGACTGGTGGCATTGGAAAGAGGACACAGAGGGCTATTACAGGTCGCAATTTTAGAACTGGATGATCCGAAATTACAGAGATACATCAGAGGCAATATCGAGCTCCTACAAAGTGAAAAAAGGTGTGTAGATTTTTTTAAAGTTTTGCTTAAGCTTGGTTTGAAAATTTATTTTGAAGGAATTCAAAGGGCATAGTAGAACATTATTATTGGTAACTAATGCCTCGAGGAAAGAAAATGCAAACACCTAGTAGAAACCTAAAAGCTCTAACATGACTTATGAAGAAGATGAAGAAATGCAACATGATATATGAAAATTATGAGACCAAGTACAACAAATGTCACTCGCACAAAAAGTAAGCTAAGATGAATGACACGGAAGCTAAGATGGATGATTTGAAGATAGATTTGAAGACAGATTTGAAGACATGCATGGCAGATTTGAAGACAGATTTGACAAATTTTCTACAAGAAATACTTATTAATGGTGAAAGAGTAGTAAAGGAAACTCATGATGAGAACAAAAGAAATGTTAATCATGATTTCATAGACTCTAATGTTGGATTGAAGACCCACCATGTTCCAAAAATCGATATGAGGAAGTTTGATGGCAAGGATCCCGCAACATGGATATTACAGATGGAGCAATTTTTCGATCTCAATAATGTGCAAAACACACAAAAGGTACGTATTGCAACTTTATATTTGGAACCAAATCAGTTTGTATGGTATCAATGGCTTTGCTCTCGTAAACAAATTATCACTTGGGAAATTTTAAAGAAGAATTAACAGCACATTATGAGGACACAAAAAGGAACACTTTTTTTAGCCAATTGATAAGTCTCAAACAAAAGGGTTCAATAATGGAGCACATTGAGGAGTTCCAAAATTGAACATAAGGATAAAAAATATTCCAGAGGATCATAGGATTGATGTATTCATAGGGACTTTAAAGGATAATATCCAACATGATGTTCACCTTTGGGAACCTGATTCATTAGAGAAGGCATTCAGGTTAGCAAGAAAAATGGAAAGAAAAATTATGGCAACCAGGAAGCATACCACTCACAACTATAAAGATGGAAGTGTTATTGCCCCTAGCCTTCCATAACCTATAAGGTTGACACCACAACAATTGGAAGAAAAAAGGGCAAAAGCGCTTTGTTATAGTTGTGATAGCAAATACACTAAAGGTCATAAGTGTGCTGAGAAGAAATTATTCTACATAGATTGTGAAGAGGAAGAAGAAAAGGGGCAAGAAAGGTCAAAATAAGAGGATATACTCGAAGAACAAAGCCTAGATAAAGAGGAAATGAATCCGACCATATCTTGTAATGCATTGGCTGGAATTACCACTCCTCAAACCATCAATATAGAAGGACAAATCAAGAAGAAAAAGGTAAAAGTGTTGATTGATTCAGGAAGTACCCACAATGTTATTCATTGTAAGATAGCAAAAGAATTCAATTAATTCCTATATCCAGCACCAGAGTGTCAAGTGATGGTTGCAAATGGAGGAACGATAAATTGCTCTGGAAAGTGTCATAATATCAAGCTATCCATGGGAGAATATGTATTGACTAGCCCAATCATTTCCATTCCAATGGTAGGTGCTGATGTTGTACTAGGAGTCCAATGGCTACAATCCTCGGGTACAATAGCTTTTAATTTTCAAGAACGTTTCATGAAATTTTCTATGGAAAGAAAGGAAGTTGAATGTAGGGGTATTGCAGAGAAACCAGGAAAGATAATCAGCTCTAACAGTATGACAAAACTTCTAAAAAAGGAACAAAGAAGTGTAATTTCACAATTATAGATGTTTCCATATCGAAATCATCTATTTCTCCAGATCTCCAAAAAGTCTTGGACAATCATTCCAAGGTATTGGAGACTCCCAAAGGTTTCCCACCTATTCGTGACCATGATAATGCTATTCATCTAATTCCAGGAAGTGTTCCTCCAAACATCAGGCCGTATAGATATCCCTATGCCCAAAAGAGTGAAATTAAACGTATGGTTGCAGAAATGCTAGAGGTTGGTGTTATCACTCAGGTTGTCCTTCTAGTCAGCATCAAAAGGATATGGCCGAGGTAACCACAGACCAATCTTTGGACTGCAAGTTCTAGCCCACCTGCAATCAGAGAGCGCTCTCTCTTTCGGATTTAGCTTTGTTGAAAATGTTTTTAGGCTAGTTATTGAGTTCAAGGGGTTTTGTTTTGTTTTTTTGTGGGAAGGATGATGCTTTCAAGTACAGAGGTAGGGACAACATGAAAGTTTTAGAACCATTGGGCGTGGAGTCAAGGAGTAGGACTGCTAGTGCATTTTCTAGGTCACAAGAAGGAATATGGAGCAAGCTAGCTGTGTATGAAATAATCATTCAAGGTAAAAGAGATGGATTAAAGGCTAAGGAATGAGGGGAAATTAAGAATCTCTCATTCAGATTAGCAGAAAGAAGACAAATGAGCCCTATCTAGGAGCAGTTAAGAATTCCTAGATAACAGTCATTCATATTTGAAAATAGGTCAAACACGAGCCATAACAGAATTCATATTTATTTCTAATTCAAGAGGAAAACATTAAGAAACCACAAAAAATGAGCATGGAGTGCAATCAAGCAAACTCTAAACCAATCCTTTGTTCTGTGACTTGAGCATATGTGAAATCGAAATAACAAAGGTAAGAAAAACTTATTGATTCATATAGCAGCACAAGAATTCTACATTCAATTCTTCAAACCATTAGACACAAAGCAGACAGTCATTCCTCCAAAGCTTTTCAACAATCTTTGATTAAGTAAAACATCTCAGATATCCAGTTCGAGTCTCTAATGAGGATTATCAACCAACCAACCCTTTAAACAATACAGAGGGTCAGTATATATAGGGAAAATTATCCAAAAACTAATCTATTACAGCCGACCTAAACAGGTCTGAAAGAAAATGATTACTTTAACCTAACCTTATCCAGAAATAAATGCATGAAAATATCTTTGAGCTGCGTTGAGGACAGCTGTATCAAAACTGAGTTAATATTTGTCGTGGGTGGCTCGGTGCAATCCTCCTGTAATAACTGTGATTTGTTCTTTATCTCCACCTCTAACATGGTTTTGCTACTGTTTTGTTGGCATTAATGTGCACTAATCCCGACCAGATAGGATTTTAAATGGCCTTAACTGCTTTGTTGACTTTGATGAAGGTTTTTAATTTTCACCTGATTTGATGTTGCTGAATTGATACTCTTTGCCGCTTCCTGATACTCTTTGGCACTGATCGTGGAGTCTTTAATATCTTCTGAATCATTTGGACTGCCCCATCAATCTTTCATGGCAGTTGCTCGGCCCTCTGTTTCTTCAAAAACTGTGTTTGCCCCTTTCTGAATGCTTCGCGAAGAAAAACGGGTCATTCTGCACCTTTCGGGCTTGCTGGGGGTCGCGCGATGAGGGGCTTTCCAGTTTGGCCCATTTCCCGTAGCCATGCGCGATCATGAAAAACTGCCTCAGATTTTGAACCTGGGCTTCCTAAGCACGATTTTCACCTGTCGCGCCTTTTTTAGTGATGACGTCAGCATGATGTCAGCATGACGTCAGCAGTGGGTCCCAGTACGGAGGTGACATGGCAAGGTGATGTCAGTAGTATGGCAGGGTGACGTGGCGGTACGGCGGAGGAGGTGACGTGGCGGTACATGGTGGCAGTGATGTGGCAGTGACGACTTGGCAGGAGGCCTGACGCAGGTTGATGACGTAGCAGGATGACGTCACTGGGCGGAGGCGGTTTTCGGTTTTGGGCGCACCGCCTTTGGGCAAAAGTGGTATTGGCAGAGGGGGCTCCGCCACAGCCGAGAGGGTGACGCGTGGCGGGAGTACGACGGTAAAACCGCCGATCTCCCGGGCGTTAACCCTCGGCGGCTTCGCTGGGGAAAGGACCCGCCCACCGTTGATCTGCGGCGCGCCAGATCTAACGGTTGGCGGCAAAGATGAGGCGGCGGAGGTTTAGGGACGGGGCCCGCGAATATTCGAATCTTAATACAGTGCCGCGGGGGTCCAAAACCTTGGGTTTGCGGAGTTTGGGGGGTTTTTAACAGGTTTTTAAGGCATCGGAAGGGGTCCGAAAGCCTAGAACGGTGGATTTGTGCAGTTTGAGAAGGGTTTTAAGGCAAAACGAGGGGTTTATGCCTTGGGAGGGTGAAAATAAGTCAAATAAGATGGTTTTTATACACATGAAAGGAATTTTATGTTGTGTGGTGGAGTAATATGCATGAAGAGATAGTTTGAGGGTGGAGATGAGGGTTCTTGCTGAGTTTCAGATAAACTTAGCAATTCCCAATGAACTTATGGTTATGTTTCAACCAGGGGGAGGGGAT
This sequence comes from Pinus tabuliformis, assembly GCA_031772625.1. Lineage (NCBI taxonomy): Eukaryota > Viridiplantae > Streptophyta > Pinopsida > Pinales > Pinaceae > Pinus > Pinus tabuliformis. The sequence goes on along the minus strand of CM062814.1, from coordinate 352,348,429 downwards.
AAGTATATAGGGGAGCTATTAACATAATTTTAGTAGGGGAAGGGGAACACAGATAGGGATTTACATAATAGAGTCAGTAGTTAATATGGAAATGACAAGAAAGCACTAAGTATGTGGATCTTAGGCTATCGAAGGGGGAAAAGTGACTCATAGAGGAAGAATGGAAATTTTTGAGTGAAGCAGATCTTCACCAGGCAAATGATATGGAAAATGATGAAACTAAGAGGAATGAAGCAGATCTTGAGCTCTTCAAGGAAATTAGTGAGTGATTTTGGGGAAGAGGAAGAAGGGGAGGTTATAGATGTCCAGTTTGAGCGCCTCCAAATGAAAACTGCCTTGTACCTGTGATTTGAAGTACAATATCACTTTAAAACACAAAATTGATCACCTATCAACATTCTGCAACCTCAAAAACTACCTACCCAACCTACTTACCTAGAATTTTTTCTTCTTTTTGGTTTGGGTGCACTTAGACTTGCAGACCCTGCTTTACAATTCTTCTTTTGGCTGCACTCCTATCTAAATTTATCCTTATTTCTTCCAAGGGCCTAGATTAAGCAGTTGGACTCCTTTGTTTCTCTACCTATCTACAAATCTGCCAAGATTAAGTTGTTTGGCCAGATATCAATTCTCTATATTCTAAAACAAGAAATTGAAACCTAGGGAAGCCAAGATTAAGCTGTTTGGACTTCCCTTAACAGAACATTCTTCAAAAATGGTTAAGTCATCAAAATTGGAATACAGTAGTGGAATTTGGACTGACACACTTTCATGGCCTCTTCTTTGGCCTTTTTCTGGAAATATGGAGCGTTGCAGGATGCAAAGTATGACATATTTGGCATGTAAAACTGTGAATCATGAAAGATGAACACCTATTGCAACAGGAGGCTAACAGTGGCTCCACTTGGGGATGGCTTTTCCTTGTGAAAAATCCAAGAACAGCAGGTCAGACTGCCTTGATCTTCTATTGCTGTTGTGGATTGAAAAACTTCTTTATGCTGGCTGTTATAGTGTGAAACTTTGAAATATGAATAGCTCCTTCCTCAACTGAATTACTGTAAACTGCATAGCATCGCCTGCTTTCTTCTGCATGCTTGATGTTATGTACAGTATTGCTTGAGCATTGTGCCTTTGAAAAATAGAGATCAAAACTGATGTGTTTGCTTTAGCTCTGGTCTAAAAACAGTTGCTGATGTGAAATTTAAAAAATGCTCCTCTCTTATTGATACTGTTTGACTGAAGACTGCAAGCTGCCCACTCTTTGCTTTTACCATGAATCCCTGTGATATGACAGTGCTACTATTGTTGTTTTACCGATATTAATGCAGAGACAGAGCTTTAAATAATGGAATACTGGCAATTGGTTGTGTCTTCACAAACATTGCTGCTGCTCCTCTAACACTCAGATTGCTTACACAAAAACTAAAAACTAAATGCTGATATATACAAATATCAATGTACAAAGAGATATGTACAGAGCTGGATTGTATCCCTTTAAAAGGGATCATGGTAATGTTTCAGCATTCGGCCATTCATAGGGCCTTCTTCAGCCGTGCTGCCCTCTACAGATTTGAGAAAATATGTGTTATTTCCCTGAACAACATAAATAACGAATGGCCCTTTCCATAAAAAATCAAATTTTGCATGTTTTCCCTTGTCTTCTCTTCATGAATCCCACCTTAGAACTTTGTCACCAATATAGAAATCCTCAGCCTTAGCTCTCTTATCAAACATCCTTTTGAGCTTTTCTTGCAAAATCTAAGCTCTGTCATAAACTTGCTCTCTGGTTTGCTGAAGATGAATGGTTTGGTTGATTCTTCGTTGAATGTCGTTTGGTTCAGCCTGAATCTCCTGTAACAGTCTGATAGTAGGGATGCCCAAAGATGAAGGAAACCTGACTTCCATGCCATATACTAGCTCATAAGGGCTCATCCCAATGGATTTCTTTGTTGAAAGTCTGTCTGCCCATAGGGCATTTGTGAGCTTTCTATGCCAGTTCTTCTTGTTTTCTTCTAGCACTTTATTTATGATATTAATCTGGCTCTTATTAGGTGACTTTGCCAAGCCATTACCTTGGGGGTAGTAGGCTGTGGAATGCCCCAAGGTGATGTGAAATTTGTGGCAAAAGTTGATCATTTTTTTGGATTTAAAAGCAGCGGCGTTATCAGTAATGATCTTCTCAGGGCAGCCAAATCTAGAAAGGATGTTGCACTCAAGGAATTGGATAATGATGGTGTCATTGGCTTGTCTGCATGGGATGGCCTCAACCCACTTGGTGAAATAGTCGGTGGCTGTTAAAATCCATTTGTGTTGGCCTGAGGAAGAGGGATGGATTTCTCCAATGAAGTCAAGACCCCATTGTTGAAAAGGCTTTTCAGTTGAGATGGGTTTAAGGGGCAGGGACAACAACTTTCTTTTTCCCTCAAAGATTTGGCATTTGTGACATGAAATGGCAAACTTCTTTACATCTGAAAAAATAGAGGGCCAATAGAAACTAACCCTTAGAATTTTATCAGCAGTGGATTTCCAATATAGATGTCCTCCATAGTCACCTGCATGGAATTCTTTCATGACATTGTTAGTTTCATTCATGATTAAACAATTAAGCAATATACCTTCATGATTTTTCCAAAATAATGCCCCATCTATGACACAAAACTTTGAAGCCTTCATTCTTAAAAATCTTTTCTTAGTTCTGGACAACCCTGGGGGAGCAAACAAGTTTAACAAAACAAAGCATATATCAGCATACCATGGGGATTGAAAAAAGGTTTCACTGATCTGTGGAGTCGCCAGCTCCTGTTCATTGTCCAGTTGGTTAATGTCTAAGGCTTGAAAGTTTGTTTCGGACATCAGTTTGGCTAAACCTTGTCCTTTTATGAGTTTGGTTGGTTTTATTTCTATGTCATACTCAAGGATGTTTGCAATCCATTTGCCTCTTTCTCCCTCTAATCCTTCTTGGGTTAATATGTCTTTTACAACAGCATTTGGGACAAAGGCAATCACATGTGAATAGAAAATGTACACTCGGAAATCTTTGATTGCTTTGACCAGGGCATAGGCCTGCTTCTCCATGATTGGGTATTTCAAAGGGGCATCTCTCAAGGCTCGGCTGAAAAATGCAATTGGCTTTTCAGCTCCCTGATCATCCTTTTGCAAAAGAACAATAGCTATGGTGTGATCAGATGCAAAAGAAAATATGATAAAGTCCCTATCAAATTGTGGACTTGTAAGGACAGGGGCTTGGGTTAAGGCAGATTTTATGCCCTCAAAGGCTTGTTTGGTTTCAAGAGACCATCTTACTTTGGCATCCTTTTTTAACATGTTGCTTAACAGTCTTATCAGCTCAGCTAGATTTGGAATAAATCTCCTTAGGAAGTTGATCTTTCCCAGGAATGCTTGCAACTCTTTTATGTTTCTTGGATATGGGATTTGGAGGATGGATTGGATTCTTTCAGGATCAATTCTAATCTCTTCCTTTGATATGATATGGCCAAGGAGTTTGCCTTCTTCAAGGCCAAAGAGGGATTTTTTTGGGTTCAAGGAAATGCCATATTTCCTGCATGTCATGAATATTTGCCTCAAATGTTTCAGGTGCTCTTGATCAGATTTAGAGAAAGGGGTTAGATCATCAAGATATACAACTAGGAAATCATGTATTTCTTTGGCAAATGCAATATCCATTGCCCTTTGAAAGGTGGCACCAACGTTTTTAAGTCCGAATGGCATCTTCACATACTTAAATGTTCCCCACGGTGTGGTAAAGGCTGTCTTGTCTTGGTCATCTAGGTGAACCAGTATTTGATTGAAACCTGAAAAGCCATCTAGCAGAGAAATTCTAGATGATCCCACTACTCTCTGCAGAATATGATCCATTTTGGGCAATGGGTAGTGGTCTTTTAGGGAGACTTGGTTTAAATTTCTTAGGTCTACGCATAGCCTAATCTCTCCTGTCTTTTCTCTTGTAGGAACAAGATTGGATACCCATTTAGAAAATCTTATGGGTGCTATGATACCTTCTTCAAACATTCTTTTCACTTCCTTTTGAATCAAAGGGAGAAGCATGGGATTGATTCTCCTCAGTTTCTGTTTGAAGGGCTTTTGGTTTGGTTCTAAGGGAATGGTGTGTTGGATTACTGAGGTGTCATAGGATTTTAAATCCTCATAACTCCAAGAAAATACATCTTGGAATTATTTGAACAAATCAACATATTTGGGCTTCTGATCAGGTGGCAAATTTTTAGATAATTTGATCATTTTGGGCTTCTCTTCTGTCCCGATGTTATATTCTTCTATAGCAGCGTTTAGGGGTTGCATTTTTGGTTTCTTGGGAACATCATTAGCATCAAACATGTCTTCCAACGGAGTGAGGCCAGCAGGGAGTAAGTTATCTTTTAGATCAACAATCTCGGCCTCTGTTTCGATTATTTCCTCTAATTGCATCAGTTTCAGTTCTTCTATATTTGTGTTATCAAAAACAATTGGGTTCAGCATTCATTTGGCCGTTGTAGGTGTCACAGCCTGCTGATTTTCATTCGTTTGCTGTTGTTCATCCGTCATAGCATCCATGTCAATGTTAATATTTGAAAACTCATGCTCAAGGGTGAGAAAATTGTTAATCTGGGTATCATTCTCAAACATTTGCCAATCTTTAACATTATTTGGGACAGCAGGCCTGTGTTTTATTTCAGCAGTAAAATTATGATTTGGCTCGAAGGGAAGCTTGCACGTACTAGCAAAAGTGGCTAGGCTGTGTGCATGAATGTTATGCTCCCTTGAAATTTTAGCAAGCTTGGATTCAGTAAATGTATTGAGTATAGTAGTGGCAGCAGTCCTATAGGCCCTCATTCTATTGTCATTGGTAACAAAATTACCTTTCATCTGTTGTATGATTAAATCAGAGTCACCTAAAATGGATACTTTTGCAGCTCCTAGAGTTTTGAGCAATTTAAGGCCTAAGAGGAGAGCCTCATACTCTGCCATGTTATTAGTGCATTTGAAATTTAGTCTGTAAGCATGGCCTTCTGCATGATCATTATATGTATTGTGAATCCAGACACCTTCCCCTGCTCCTAACTTGTTGACAGAGCCATCAAAATCTAAATACCATATGATTTCTTGCTTGTGGTTAGTGTCAAGAGTTTCAGTCATTCTTGCAGCGGACAGATTTGAATTTTCTGCTTGGGGAGGTTCTTGTTGTAAGCTGGTTGCCTTGATTGTTTTGACAGTTTTATCAGTATGGGCAACCGATTCTTCATTGATGTGTGTGTTCATTTCTAAAGCCAACGTCTTGTCATCAATTGGAGGACTTATTTCATCATTAAATAAAATAAAAGAATCCATATCAGAATGGATTGAGTAAATGGGAAAATTTTCAGGCTTGCTCTCACTAGTTACCACATATTTCATCAGTGTTTCTCTATACAGTCTCTTTGGTTGCCGAAAGACAGATATAGTGGCATAGGAGAGGTCTAATTGGAGGGATCCTTGGAGTTTTTCTCCCCAAGATCTTGACAATAACATGCCATACTTTGGTGGAATGTCAACAACCACCACATCCATGAGGATTGTCTTGTTAGGAAATTGGACTAAGGAGACAGAAAGGTCTTTGATGAGGCCTAAACACTTGACTTGACTTGAGTCAAAGGAGAATAGATCTTTGTAGGGTCTTGTAACATCAAGGTTTAGCTTTTCCATTACAGCTTTGGGTATAAGGTTGTGGGAGGCACCTGAGTCAAACATGGCATTGTGCAAGACTTTGTCATCTATATGTAAACTGACATAAAAGGGCAAGACAGATCCATATGTTGATTTTCCATTAACTTCTGGACCAAACAATAGCTCAGGTTGATCATCAAGAACATTCACATCATCCTTTACCTCTGGCATTTGAAGTGACCTTTGAATTTGTTGCCTATGCACATCATGTTTGGCCAGTTCGGATAAGGGGATGGATATCTTCAATTTACCTATTTCTGTCTCTAAGTCAAATGATTTTTCAGATTGGGTTTTAGTAATGCGACAAGTAGGTTTCCCTTTTTCCATTGGAGTATCAGCAACTTGATCATGTTTATCAGTGTTATGGGCAGTGTTTGATTGCGGGTTTTTTATTTTAGGGGGGCTTTTCAGAATGTTGTTCAAATTTTCTTTCGAGGAAGAAGGTGGCCAAGGCTGGTCAATAGAAGGCTACATTTGTGTTATGTCCTCTACAGTCACTTGATGCAGGTTTGGGACAGGTATATCAGCTGGTTCTGTTATGACAGCCTTGCCTTTAGTCTTGTTGGGCTGTTTGCCATCCTTTGGTTTGTTAGGTTCAGGAATGTCAATGGTCCTAGTTCTCATCTTATATTGTTTGTGGACCTCATACACAGAAGTATCATAGCCTTGTTTAAAATCAAAAGACTCACCAGACTTAGTCTGAAATTGATTAAAGTCATGCTCATCTTGGTCTTGTTGAGTTAGGAAAATATGTTGCTCAACCCTCGAATCCACCAGGTTCATGTGGGTGTCCTCTGAGGGTTCACTAGATGTAGATGCTTCCGCATAATTTTCATGAAAAGGTGGTCTTATATCGTGGTCTGGACTAGACCTACCAGCATTTGTGTTCTGTGTTTTCCTAAAATTTGGGTTCCTTATTGTATTGGACTATTGTCCTTCCCATGATGATTTCCCCTCAACACTTTCTACTCTGTCTCCCAGCCTTTGCATGCCATTGATAATAACATCAAGTTTCTGATCTAAGTCTGTGGGTTCTTCTTTGAAAGTGGTTCTTCTCTCCATTCTAGCTCTATTTCTTTTGGCAATCAGGTTGGCCTCTACGCTAACAGCAACATTTTGCATGTCTGCAAGGGTTTGAGGGGCTCTTTCTTTTAACTGGTAGGCCATATCTGGGTCGAATCCATCAGGGAATTTATACAAGGCAAGGTCAGGTGGAGGTCTCAGGTTCTGTGGTATTGCATTATAGACATTATTGAATCTAGCACAGTAATCTAGGACAGACTCTTGAGGGCCTCTTTTTATTGTATCGTACTCAGCAAGTATGTGCAAGGGGTCTTTCTTTTTCTCCCATCTGTTGGTAAAGGATTGGTAAAGCTCATCCGGAGTAGTTATGGAATTTGCAGCAAGTGATCTGAACCAAGTTCTTACATTACCTGCTAAACTTTGAACAAAAATTTTCATTCTCACACTATCATCATCTATTTCATAGTTCTCAAAGTAGTCTTGCATCTTCTTTGTATGCTGAAGGGTTGTGCAAGTACCAGTTCCATCAGAATATGTGATTTTAGTTTGATAATCCTGAGGCATAGCCCCAGGGTTTGCAGATAATTGCAGGGATGCATATCTATTGGCCATGTTTACAGGGACGACCGGAACAACAGGGATGAGTGGAACAACTAGGACAATTGGAACAAAAGTAGTGGTAATGGTAGTATGTGCAGTGAATGGAGGTGTGGATGGAGTGCTTTTGGAATTAGATGATGAACAAGGCGAAGTAGGGGTTGAACGAAATAAGACTTTGACAGGGGTTGGAATACTACTTGGGCGAACTGCTTGCAGACTATTATCAGCGAAATCTTCTCTTTGTTATTGCTTCCTAAGGATTTTTGGGATTAAGTTCAGATTTTCAAAAGCGGCTGGTGGATTTGGGTCTGGATTTGACCTAGTATAACGAGAATTCTTTTTGGGAGCCAGATTCTGAATTTGTTTTGGTATTTTCTGCGAATGTTTTTAGAATTGGCAAGGAAGTGATTAAATTTCGGAGACAACTATCTGAGTTTAAAACTAGCATGAAGATTGACTGAAGCAGCATTGATTTACTCCTATAACTGCAAAGAAAGAACAGTTTCAAAGGCTTCCTGGCCGACATTCAGACTTCATCTGTAGTTTTAAGGAACAGACAACACTGATTTTTGTTCCTCCGGAGTTTTCCAACTTGATTTGTGAAAATAACTGAGGATGTCCCCAGTGGAGTCGCCATTATGTTATCACTCAGGTTGTCCTTCTGGTCGGAATCAAAAGGATACGGCCGAGGTAACCACAGACCAATCTTTGGACTGCAAGTTCTAGCCCACCTGCAATGAGAGAGGGCTCTCTCTTTCGGATTTAGCTTTGTTGAAAATATTTTTAGGCTAGTTATTGAGTTCAACGGGTTTTGTTTTGTTTTTTGGTGGGAATGATGATGCTTTCAAGTACAGAGGCAGGGACAACATGAAAGTTTTAGAACCATTGGGCATGGAGTCAAGAAGTAGGACTGCTGGTGCGTTTTCCTGGTCACAAGAAGGAATATGGAGCAAGCTAGTTGTGTATGAAACAATCATTCAAGGTAAAAGAGATGGATTAAAGGCTAAGGAATGAGGGGAAATTAAGAATCTCTCATTTAGATTAGCAGAAAGAAGACAAATGAGCCCTACCTAGGAGCAGTTAAGAATTCCTAGATAACAGTCATTCATATATGAAAATAGGTCAAACATGAGCCATAACAGAATTCATATTTATGCCTAATTCAAGAGAAAAACATTAAGAAACCAGAGAAACTGAGCATGGAGTGCAATCAAGCAAATTCTAAACCAATCCTTTGTTCTGTGACTTGAGCATATGTGAAATCAAAATAACAGAGGTAAGAAAAACTTATTGATTCATATAGCAGCACAAGAATTCTGCATTCAATTCTTCAAACCATTAGACACAGAGCAGACAGTCATTCCTCCAAATCTTTTCAGCAATCTTTGATTGAGTAAAACATCTCAGATATCCAGTGCGAGTCTCTAATGAGGATTATCAACCAACCAACCCTTTATACAATACAGAGGGTCGGTATATATAGGGAAAATTATCCAAAAACTAATCTATTACAGCTGACCTAAATAGGTCTGAAAGAAAATGATTACTTTAACCTAATCTTATCCAAAAATAAATGCATGAAAATGTCTTTGAGCTGCGCTGAGGGCAGCTGTATCAAAACTGAGTTAATATTTTTCCTGGGTGGCTCGGTGCAGTCCTCCTATAATAACTGTGATTTGTCCTTTATCTCCACCTCTAACTTGGTTTTTCTGTTGTTTTGCTGGCATTAATGCGCACTAATCCCGACCAGATAGGATTTTAAATGGCCTTAACTGCTTTGCTGACTTTGATGAAGGTTTTTAATTTTCACTTGATTTGATGTTGCTGAACCGATACTCTTTGCCGCTTCCTGATACACTTTGGCACTGATCCTGGAGTCTTTAATATCTTCTGAATGGTTTAGACTATCCCATCGATCCTTCATGGCAGCTGCTCGGCCCTCTGCTGCTTTAAAAACTGTGTTTACCACTTTTTGAATGCTTCGCGAAGAAAAACGGGTCATTCTGCGCCTTTCGACCTTGCTGGGGGCTGTGCGATGAGGGGCTTTCCACTTTGGCCCATTTCCCGTAGCCATGCGCGATCATGAAAAACTGCCTCAGATTTTGAATCTGGGCTTCCTAAGCACGATTTTTGCCTTTCGCGCCTTTTTGAGTGATGACGTCAGTAGTGGGTCCCAGTACGGAGGTGACGTGGCAGGGTGACGTCAGCAGATGACGTCAGCAGTACGACCGGGTGACGTGGCGGTACGACGGAGGAGGTGACGTGGTGGTACACGGTGGCAGTGATGTGGCAGTGACGACTTGGCAGGAGGCCTGACGCAGGTTGATGACGTAGCAGGATGACGTCACTGGGCGGAGGCGGTTTTCGGTTTTGGGCGCACCGCCTTTGGGAAAAAGTGGTATTGGCAGAGGGGGCTCTGCCACAGCCGAGAGGGTTACGCGTGGCAGGATTACGACGGTAAAACCTCCAATCTTCCCAGCGTTAACCCTCGACGGCTTCGCTGGGGAAAGGACCCGCCCACCATTGATCTACGGCGCGCCAGATCTAACGGTTGGTGGCAAAGATGAGGCGGTGGAGGTTTAGGGACGGGGAACGCGAATATTCGAATCTTAATACAGTGCCACGAGGGTCCAAAACCTTGGGTTTGCAGAGTTTGGGGGGTTTTTAACAGGTTTTTAAGGCATCAGAAGGGGTCCGAAAGCCTAGAACAGTGGATTTGTGTAGTTTGAGAAGGGTTTTAAGGAAAAACGAGGGGTTTATGCCTTGGGAGGGTGAAAATAAGTCAAATAAGATGGTTTTTATACACATGAAAGGAATTTTATGCTGTGTGGTGGAGTAATATGCATGAAGAGATAGTTTGAGGATGGAGATGAGGGTTCTTGCTGAGTTTCAGATAAACTTAGCAATTCCCAATGAACTTATGGTTATGTTTCAACCAGGGGTAGGGGATAAGTATATAGGGGAGTTATTAACATAATTTTAGTAGGGGAAGGGGAACTCAGATAAGGATTTACATAATAGAGTCAGTAGTTAATATGGAAATGACAAGAAAGCGCTAAGTATGTGGATCTTAGGCTATCGAAGGGGGAAAAGTGACTCATAGAGGAAGAATGGAAATTTTTGAGTGAAGTAGATCTTCACCAGGCAAATGATATGGAAAATGATGAAACTATGAGGAATGAAGCAGATATTGACCTCTTCAGGGAAATTAGTGAGTGATTTTGGGGAAGAGCAAGAAGGGGAGGTTAGAGATGTCCAGTTTGAGCTCCTCCAAATGAAAACTGCCTTATACCTGTGATCTGAAGTACAATATCACTTTAAAACACAAAACTGATCACATATCAACATTCTGCAACCTCAAAAACTACCTACCCAGCCTACTTACCTAGCATTTTTTCTTCTTTTTGTTTTGGGTGCACTTAGACTTGCAGACCCTGCTTTATAATTTTTCTTTTGACTGCCCTCCTATCTAAATTTATCCTTATTTCTTCCAAGGGCCCAGATTAAGCAGTTGGACTCCTTTGTTTCTCTACCTATCTACAAATCTGCCAAGATTAAGCTGTTTGGACAGATATCAATTCTCTATATTCTAAAACAAGAAATTGAAACCTAGGGAAGCCAAGATTAAGCTGTTTGGACTTCCCTTAACAGAACATTCTTCAAAAAATGGTTAAGTCATCAAAATTGGAATACAGCAGTGGCATTTGGACTGGCACACTTTCATGGCCTCTTCTTTGGCCTTTTTCTGGAAATATGGAGCATTGCAGGATGCAAAGTATGACATATTTGGCATGTAAAACTGTCAATCATGAAAGATGAACACCTGTTGCAACAGGAGGCTAACAACTGGTATAATTCAACCTAGTCAAAATTCTTTCTCTACTCTAATAGTATTGGTGCACAAGAAGGATGGATCATGGCGCATGTGTCTATATTATAGGGAGCTCAACAATCTCACTATTAAAGATAAGTTTCCCATTCCTATCATTGATGAATCATTGGATAAATTGCATGGATCAATTTACTTCACCAAGCTGGATCTTCATTTAGGATATCATCAAATCAGAATGAAGGCTGAAGACATTCCAAAAACAACATTTAGAACTCATGAGGGTCATTATGAATTTTTTGTCATGCCTTTTGGCCTTACTAATGCACCTTCTACATTTCAAGGTTTGATGAATTCCATTTTCAAACCCTTCCTTAGAAAAGTTTTGTTAGTATTTTTTGATGATATACTAATCTACAACAAATCTTGGAAGGATCATGTTTAACATGTTGACAGGGTGCTACAACTATTGGAGGAGAAACAATTATATGCAAAAAGATCCAAATGTTTCTTTGGAGTACAAGAGGTGGAATATCTGGGTCATGTTGTATCTCATGAAGGAGTTATGGTAGACCCTAACAAAATTAAAGCCATTAAGGAATGGAAAATCCCCACATCTATGAAGCATCTGCGAGGAATTTTCAGGTTGACAGGGTATTATCGTAAGTTTGTTAAGAATTATGGGAGAATAGCAACACCTATAACAACATTATTGAAGAAAGATGCATTTTCATGTACTCCAGAAGCAACAAAGGCCTTCGAATGTCTTAAAGAGGCAATGTGCCAAGCACTGGTCTTAGCTACACCAGACTTCATAAAAACCTTTATTGTGGAATGTGATGCTTCAGGAAATGGAATTGTTGTTGTTTTAATGGATGATGAAAGACCCATTTCTTTTGAAAGCCTCCCAATCAAGGGATATTCTTTTACACAAAGCTATTTATGAGAAGGAAATGTTGGCAATACTACATGCGCTTAACAAATGGCGACCCTACCTAATGGGAAGACACTTCAAGGTAAAAACGGATCATGATATCCTTAAATACCTTTTAGAACAAAGATTATTCTCTGAAGAGCAACAAATGTGGGTCACAAAGATGTTGGGTTATGACTTTGAAATCATCTACAAAAAAGGTAATCAAAATGTGGTGGTAGATGCACTCTCAAGAAAGAAGGACAAATCAAGAAGAAAAAGGTAATAGTGTTGATTGATTCAGGAAGTACCCACAATTTTATTCATTGTAAGATAGCGAAAGAATTGAATTGCTTCCTATATCCAGCACCAAAGTGTCAAGTGATGGTTGCAAATGGAGGAATGATAAATTGCTTTGAAAAGTGTCATAATATCAAGCTATCCATGGGAGAATATGTATTGACTAGCCCAATGCTTTCCATTCCAATGGGAGGTGCTAATGTTGTACTAGGAGTCCAATGGCTACAATCCTTGGGTACAATAGCTTTTAATTTTCAAGAACTTTTCATGAAATTTTCTATAGAAGGAAAGGAAGTTGAATTAAGGGGTATTGCAGGGAAACCAAGAAAGATAATCAGCTCTAACAGTATGACAAAGCTTTTAAAAAAGGAACAAAAAGGCATAATTTCACAATTATGTTCGCTAGATGCTTCCACATAGAAATCATCTATTTCTCTAGATCTCCAAAAAGCCTTGGACAAACATTCCAAGGTATTTGAGACTCCCAAAGGTCTCCCACCTATTCATGAACATGATCATGCTATTCATCTGATTCCAGGAAGTGTTCCTCCAAACATCAAGCCGTACAGATATCCCTATGCCCAAAAGAGGGAAATTGAACATATGGTTGCAGAAATGCTAGAGGCTAGTATAATTCAACCTAGTCAAAGTTCTTTCTCTGCTCCAGTAGTATTGGTGCACAAGAAGGATGGATCATGGCGCATGTGTCCGGATTATAGGGAGCTCAATAGGCTCACTATTAAAGATAAGTTTCCCATTCATGTCATTGATGAAATACTGGATGAATTGCATGGATCAATTTACTTCACCAAGTTGGACCTTCGTTCAGGATATCATCAAATCAGAATGAAGACTGAAGACATTCCGAAAACAACATTTAGAACTCATGAGGGTCATTATGAATTTTTGGTCAAGCCTTTTGGCCTTACCAATGCACCTTCTACATTTCAAGCTTTGATGAATTCCATTTTGAAACCCTGCCCTAGAAAAATTGTGTTAGTATTTCTTTATGATATACTAATCTACAACAAGTCTTGGAAGGATCATGTTGAACATGTTAACAAGGTGCTACAACTATTGGAGGAGAAACAATTATATGCAAAAGGATCCAAATGTTTCTTTGGAGTAAAAGAGGTGGAATAACTGGGTCATATTGTATCTCATGAAGGAGTTAAGGTAGGCCCTAGCAAAACTAAATCCATTAAGGAATGGAAAATACCCACATCCATAAAGCATATACAAGGATTTCTCAGGTTGACAGGGTATTATCGCAAGTTTGTTAAGAATTATTGGAGAATAGCAGCACCTATAACAACATTATTGAAGAAAGATGCATTTTCATGGACTCCAGAAGCAACAAAGGCCTTTGAATGTCTTAAAGAGGCAATGTGCCAAGCACCGATCTTAGATACACCAGACTTCACAAAAACCTTTATTGTGGAATGTGATGCTTCAAGAAATGGAGTTGGTGTTGTTTTAATGCAAGATGAAAGAACCATTACTTTTGAAAGTCATCCAATCAAGGAAAAGTTTTTACACAAATCTATTTATGAGAAGGAAATATTGGCAATACTACATCCACTTAAGAAATGGTGACCCTACCTAATGGGAAGACACTTCAAGGTAAAAATGGATCATGATAGCCTTAAATACTTTTTAGAAAAAAGATTATCCTTTGAAGAGAAACAAAAGTGGGTCACAAAGATGTTGGGTTATGACTTTGATATCATCTACAAAAAAGGGAAGCAAAATGTGGTGGCAGATGCACTGTCAAGAAAGGATGAGGATGTGGAAGAATTGTTGTGCACCATTTCTATTATCCAACCAGACTGGATAAACAAAGCAAGGGAGGAATGGAAGAATGATGAAGAAGTGTGGGTACTTATTCGAAAGTTACAACAAGATTCTAGTACATTTGATACATTTAGCTGGAAAAATGATTCGCTATGGTACAAAGATCGCTTATACCTTTGTAAGAATTCCCAACTCAAACAAAAGATTCTTATGTAATTGCACACTTCTCCCTTAGTAGGGCACTTAGGATTTTTAAAAACTTACTACAGGGTTAAGAAGGAATTTTTTTGGGATGGCCTTAAATCGGATATTCAAAAGTTTGTGGCGGAATGTTTGGTTTTCCAACAAAATAAAGTTGAAACAATTAAGACCCCGAGTATATTACAACTTTTATCCATTCCAAGCCAACATTTGCAGGAGGTCTCAATGGATTTTATCACAGGTTTACCCAAGTCTTAGGGAAAGAGTTTCATCATGGTGGTAGTTGACAGACTTACCAAGTATGCACACTTTTGTGCATTATCACATCCATTTAAAGCCAGTACAGTTTCTACTACATTTAGCTACATGGAAACCCAAAGATTATTGTAGGTGACATAGATCCCATTTTCACTGGAAATTTTTGGACATAATTATTTTCTTGTCTTGGTACTCAATTAGATCATAGCTCATCTTATCATCCTCAATCTGATGGGAAAACTGAGATAGTAAACAAATGTTTGGAAGGATATCTTCATTGCTTTGTATCTGATAAACAAATACAATGGGTCAAATGGTTGCCTCTTGCTGAATGGTGGTATAACTTCCTTCCATACAACAACAAAAATGACCCCATTTATGGCACTTTATGGAAATTAGCCACCATCCATCACATCATATTTAAGAGAAAATTCTAAGGTTCAAGCAGTGGAACATCACATCGAGCATCAACCACAAGTCCTCCAACTCTCAAAGGATAACCTCGTGTTGGCGCAGAATAGAATGAAACAACAAGCAGATCAACATCGCAGCGAAAGAAGTTTTGATGTAGGTGACTGGGTAGTCCTACGACTGCAACCATATAAACAAATGTCCCTCAAGCAAGCTAAGAAGGATAATAAATTATCACCAAAGTTCTATGGTCCGTACAAGGTGTTGCAAAAGATTGCTACTATGGCATACAAATTGGAGCTTCCTACAGCTTCTCGAGTGCACCCAGTTTTCCATGTTTCATATTTAAAGAAGGTTATAGGTGACAAGCTCCCAGTTCAAACAATATTGTCAGAACTTGATGAGGAACGAAAAATTATATTCGAACCAGAAGTAGTCACAGAAATATAACTCGACAGCTACGAAATCGATCAATTTCAGAGTATCTCATCAAGTGGAAGAACTTATCCGCTGAAGATTCCACATGGGAGGATGAGAATTTTATACAGAAGCATCTAGAATTACTCAAGCGTTGGGGACAACACTTTTTTGAAGGAGAGGGGCATGTTAGGTCCCTATAATACTAGTGATTACCCCATTACTATTGTAGTTGTATCCCTTATTAATATTTTTGTGCCCCTATTGTCCCCATATTGTTATTACTGTGCCCCATAGAATCCCTCTATTGTTATTTTTGTGCCTTTATATTATTATTGTTAGGTCGGCTGGGTTATATTGTGACTCCTTAGACTCCTATATATAGAAAGGAAGTTTTTTCATTTGAATAATAAAAGAATGGTTCATTTGTGTAATGTAAAGGAGGTTGCCCCCTCAAAGAGGCTTATTTCTAAGGCGTTGATATATGTTTTCTATCTTTTTGTGAGCTAGTTTCATAACACAATGTTTTTTGTTGCTAAGTTGTGGTGTAGAATCGTCTCCTGTTGCATATTGATATCATAGAGGAAAAATTTAACCATGTCCTGTTCCGAAACATTTAAACGTTTTCCTAGATTCCATTAATAGTTCAATATATTGGTGAGTGGAATTTAACCATTTATGAGTCTGTCAACTCTCGCATAGAATGGGACACGTTATAGGAGTCACAAAGTGGTATACTACACAAATTCCATTAAGTCACGTTAGGATAAAAATGTCTCCCCACTAACTTGAATTCAACATTTAATATTGTTGACATGTTGGCCAGTGAGGATTTGTTTGCTGCCATTATTTTATTTAGGAAGGAAAAAGAAACTTAGTCACATTATGTGTAGAATCAATATATCGTTGGGGCGATTCTAAGACTTGTGGGGTGGAGGGATGATTATGAGAATCGCGGGGTGGTGGTGTGATTCTCAAAATCGTCCCATGTGCCCACACTTGCATGCAATCCAGGAAAACTGACACCATTACCAAGTGAAACGATGAGGCATATTTTTAGATCATAATTCGGTCTATACTTTCTGGAACTTTTTGAAGGATTCATGTTTTATCCTTCGGATATTAACCTCAATTGTTTTATAGGTTTCAGAAAACCATGGGATGAGTGACCTTTCAACTTTGGGTTGGGATTTGGTGTAGTGTTTATGATTAATTCAATCAGGAAATAAATCGAGAAGAAAATAAAAATCTTAAGGCCCTCTTCAAATTAAACTATTGATGCATATTATTTATTCTACCATTTGGCAATTTAGAAAGACTAGTATGGCTTTAGGCTCGAATACATATAAATGTGAAGTGGTCACTTATTGATTTATTTAATAAAATATAATGCTAATAATCTTATAATTCTCATCACGATTTGATTCATAATGTTAAACTGATAATTACTCATAACTTTAAACTAATAACTACTCATAACTTTAAACTGATAATTGCGTATTACCATAATATTTCTGATTATGTTTCTATTCATAGTTGTGAACATCTAATCACTATCTTTGTGACTAAACTTATCTAATGAATTAACTTCACATTCTATCATTGATGCAATCGCTATCTCAATTGCTGAACATATCTTATCAGTTAACTTCACACTCAAGTTCAATGTGCTGACAAGCTTATTGTACTTCTAATATTTCAATGAACATACCTTCTTATAAAGCCCCATCACCTAAAGTTGCTATAAAAATTTTCTC
The DNA here is from genome assembly GCA_031772625.1 of Pinus tabuliformis. Taxonomy (NCBI): domain Eukaryota; kingdom Viridiplantae; phylum Streptophyta; class Pinopsida; order Pinales; family Pinaceae; genus Pinus; species Pinus tabuliformis. The sequence goes on along the minus strand of CM062814.1, from coordinate 352,331,208 downwards.
CTCCTGGAGCCATGGCCATTCCACGGTTTATATCGCTGGGGCGGTTCTAAGAATCGCGGGGTGGCATATCACTGGGGCGATTCTAAGAATCACGGGGTGGCGGGGCGATTCCCAAAATCGCTACATGTGCCCATGCCTACATGCAATCCAGAAAATTATGAGAAAATATTTTCCAAATCCTACCATTCATTTAATTTTTCAAAAGATTCTCGAATTCCACATTATTTTAATTTCACCTGAAAAACGTGTAAAAGTTTACACAAAAAACATACTAATATTTAAGGAATTGCAAGTCACATTCTTGCCTATATTAAAGTGACTTTAACGAATCTTTAGGTTGGCTGGTATATCAGCTCTGACTTATACAGATTTCAGTTATAAAATATTATTTTAATTGTTGGAAAATGCTAAAGCTATTGTTTTAAAAAAAAGGGATAGTAAATGTGAAATTTCTAAGTGCTTGCAACTTATATAAAAATAAACATTGCAAATCTCCATACATTTCTGAAATCGTAAAGGTGATTCCCTATCAATTTAATATTCTTAGCTTTGAAATAGGTTTTTCAAGTCCCAATAAACCTGAGGATATGATCCATTGGTTAAATAGGGAAATTTGGTCTCCGCATGTCCTATGTATGCCTAAGACCCAATTTAATTAATTGGTATCTCTTGCGTGAGAGAAACATGTCCAATGTAATCCCTTCCATTTTGCGGTTTATATCGCTGGGGCAATTCTAAGAATCGTGAGGTGGCAGGGTGATTCTCATAATCACCCCATGTGCCCACGCCTGCATGCAATCTAATCCCTGCATTTTGACCCAACAACAACCACAACGCATTGCACAAATTCTACCTAAGAATACATCTCTTGATGAGCATCACCTCAATGAAGAAGCAACATGACATGCAGATCTGATACGTGTGCATAAGCCCAAGAAATTCTATGAAAGATCTCTCTTACTACATATCTGTCTATTAACATCATAGAACCAATGAGAGTGTTTTTAATTACCACGTCTAAGGCATAGAGAAGAGTTACATGCAACTGCTTGAATTTTGACCACGACCAATGATTCTGTGTAGAACCCTTTGAGATAACATCCAGTGAATTCTCAGAAAGACTGTAGCCTTTCAAAAGATCACCACTCCTCTCTTCTATTTCCATTTCATGCAGTGACTTCCCGAGATGTCGTGTTCCCCACTTTCCTCCAAGGAGCTATTACACTTCATTTCACTAACTTGTATGTCAAACATCATTTTCGACAAAGTGATTGTCAACATAACACACAACTATGAAGTATTCTGGAAATAGTAAAAAGAATTCCGCACAAGAATTTGAAGGCCAACAACAACCCTCTTTTTGATGGAATCATTATGAAAAACTACAAGACAAAGTAGATGAAATTCCACTTGCTTCAAGAAGCAATCATTCTCTCTTGCCATCAGTGTTGCACCATGAAGATTAAAATGACTGTTAAATATAAAGAAAAAAGGATTTCCAAAGACCAGTGGTTGGCCGCAGGAAAGAAAAGCCATGAATATTGTTGTAATATAATCAAGCTTTCCATGTTTAGTCCCAATACTATGATCTGCAACTTCTTGTGAGAAATTCTAAGTAATCTCCAATATCTAGAGACTCACATATGCACTTATTTTCTCCTCCCAAAACTCTAACTTCCACTTAAATATTTGGTCCATACTCTCCCTTAATGCTCTGTTGGAAGCTCCCATACATGATGATTGTGCCTAAGAAAATACCTCAAGTAAGGAGTATGGTTGACTTGGTGAACTAAACTAAGGGCTCAACCTTTGCCATAAGTACCCACTCTCTGGTGTTACCCTTGGTCGTATTTCTCATCGAGATGGTTCAATCAAATAAATATTAATTGCTAGAGAGATCCTATCCATGTACTTGGATGGAACTATCCCTTCTACATCTGGATTTGAATAGTTACCAATGATCATAAAGTCAGTTAGATTTCTATGCTCAAAATGGTAAGACATTCGTCCAGGAGATTGAAAAAGAGCCTTGTTCTAGCAATGATCTATAGCCACACCTTAATAAGAGACGAGTCATCAAAATTATGGATTATCTACATGACACATATTATGGTCTCCGCATGTCCTATGTATACTTGAGACCCAGTTTTAATTAATTGGTATCTCTTGTGTGAGAGGAACAAGTCCAATGTAATCCCTTCCATTCTGTGGTTTATATCAGTGGGGCGATTCTGAGAATCGTAGGGTGGTGAGGTGATTCTCAAAATCACCCCATGTACCCACGCCTACATGCAATCCAGCAAATTTGCAGGAAATTTTTTTGCGTTTTTTTTTTGTGTACCCATTATTATTTTTTGTATGTAACAAGTCAATGTTGCAGCATGACAAAGACTGTGTTGGTATGACAGACTTGTCATCATTTTTCGGAGACAAAGAGATGATTATGTAGTGTATGTTAACTATTTGACAGGCATGGTTGACATTGCTTCACAATATCTTCCTGTGTTGGATATGTGGTGGTCTAACGCAACTCTCTCGCCACTGATGATGCACATTTTATAATAGTAAATACTATTAAATATGCAACAAACACGCTGGGAAAGGGAACTCAGAATTGCAGTAAATGCATTGCAGGAAGGATAATTTGTTTAGATGTTAGCTGGGATGGAATCTGACAGTGTTAAATATGGATTTTTTTAATTTCTTCCCACATGTTAACATTTTGTGTTTAAATGATTACAACATGAATTAAAGTTGCAAAAACTATCAAAAATCAGATTTGAAATTCCTACACTAGATGTTAGGTTATATCTAGATGTTTCAGTTCTTATGAGACAAAAGTCTTCCCAAAATTGTGAAACTGAATTTTTAATTCTTCACAATGTATACAACACAGTGTTAACAAACAGATATATTTTCTTCGCAATATGAAATAAAATGTTTTCGATCTTTTCGTTAGGAATATATATATATATATATATATATATATATATATATATATATATATATATAGATATATATATATTAGCTTTGTTGGATTACATGCAGGCATGGGCACATGGGGTGATTCTGAGAATCACCCGGCCACCCCGCGATTCTTAGAATCACCCCAACGACATAAACTGTGGAATGTAAGGGATTACATTGGATGTGTTCCTCTCACACAAGAGATACCAATTAATTAAAATTGGGTCTCAGGTATACATAGGACATGTGGAGACCAAATTTCCATATTTAACAAATGGATCATATCCTCATGTTTATTGGGACTCGCAAAACCTATCTTCAAAGCTGAGAATATTAAATTGATAAGGAATCACCTTTACGATTTCAGAAATGTATGGAGATTTGCAACGCTTGTTTTTATATAAGTTGCAAGCACTTCGAAATTTCACATTTACTATCCCTTTTTTTTAAAACAATAACTTTAGCATTTGCCGACAATTAAAATAAATATTTTATAACTGAAATCTGTAGAAGTCAGAGCTGATATACCTGCCCACCTAAAGATTCGTTAAAGTCACTTTAATATAGGCAAGCATGTGACTTGCAATTCCTTAAATATTAGTATGTTTTCTGTGTAAAATTTTACACGTTTTTCAGGTGAAATTAAAATAATGTGGAATTCGAGAATCTTTTGAAAAATTAAATGAATGGCAGGATTTTGAAAATATTTTCTCGTAATTTGCTAGATTGCATGTAGGTGTGGGCACATGGGGTGATTCTGAGAATCACCCTACCACCCCACGATTCTCAAAATCGCCCCAGCGATATGCCACCCCGCAATTCTCAGAATCGCCCCAGCGATATAAACCACGGAATGGCTGTGGCTCCAGGAGGTGAAAATGTTTATAGCAACTTTAGGTGATGGGGCTTTATAAGAAGGTATGTTCTTTGCATTTATAAGAAGGTATGTTCTTTGAAATATTAGAAGTACAATAAGCTTGTCAGCACATCGAACTTGAGTGTGAAGTTAACTCATTAGATATGTTCAGCGATTGAGATAGTGATTACATCAATGATAGAATGTGAAGTTAATTCATTAGATAAGTTTAGTCACAGAGATAGTGATTATATGTTCACAACTATGAATAGAAACATAATCAGAAATATTACGGTAATACGCAATTATCAGTTTAAAGTTATGAGTAATTATTAGTTTAAAGTTATGAATCGAATCGTGATGAGAATTATAAGACTATTAGCATTATATTTTATTAAATAAATCAATAAGTGACCACTTCACATTTATATGTATTCGAGCCTGAAACCATACTAGTCTTTCTAAATTGCCAAATGGTAGAATAAATAAGATGCATCAATACTTTAATTTGAAGAGGGCCTTAATATTTTATTTTTTCTTCTCGATTTCTTTCTTGATTGAAGTCATCATAAACACTACACCAAACCCCAACCCAAAGTTGAAAAGTCACTCATCCCATGGTTTTCTGAAACCTATAAAACAATTGAAGTTAATAACCAAAGGATAATGCAGGAATCCTTTAAAAAGTTCCAGAAAGTATAGACCGAATTATGATCTGAAAATATCCCTCATCATTGCACTTGGTAATGGTGTCAATTTTCCTGGATTGCATGCATGCGTGGGCACATGGGGCGATTTTGAGAATCGCCCCGCCACCCCGCGAGTCTCAGAATTGCCCCAACAATATAATGATTCTACACATGACGTGACTAAGTTTTTTTTCCTTCCTAAATAATATAATGGTAGAAAACACATCCTCACTGGCCAACATGTCATCAATATTTAATGTTGAATTCGAGTTAGTGGGGAGACATTTTTATCCTAATGTGACTTAATGGAATTTATGTAGTATACCACTTTGTGACTCCTATAGTGTGTCCCATTATATGCGAGAGTTTCCAAACTCGTAAATGGTTAAAGTCCACTCACCAATATATTGAACTATTAATTGAATCTAGGAAAACGTTTAAAGGTTTTGGAACAGGACATGGTTAACTTTGTCCTCTATCATAGCAATATGCAATAGGAGATGATTCTACACCACAACTTAGCAACAAGAAACGTTGGGTTGGTTGCATGAGACATTAGAATTAACTAACTTGTTAGATATATATATATATATATATATATATATATATATATATATATATATATATATATATATATATATATATATATATATATATATATATATATATATATATATATATATATATATATATATATATATATAATTAGTATATTCAGAAGGTTAATTGGGAGTGGTGGGTGAAATGCTATTATTTTCTTACTAGTGATATGATGACTATAATACCATGATTGTAATGACTTTGTGCATTTATGATTAAGAGTTCCTTGAGAATATATATATGAGATTTTGTGAAAAGTAAAAGATTTCTATAGATATTTTAGAGTATATTTCAAAGTTATATGACGGTAGCAATGACTCTTGGAAACGTTATGTGGGAAGATGTTAAATATATATCATTAAATTAAACTAATATAGTATTATGTTATATAGATAGATAGATAGTGCTAATATAGTTTATATCAATATTCAAATATGTAATTTTTTTGGAAACTGAAACAAATTAATAACTTGGAAATCAACGTTAAATTTTGTGCTAAATTATGAAACCTTTAAACCTAAAAAAATGAACTTTCAAATCATTTTTTTTGAAATAGCATAAAATACAATTTTATACATTTAAGATTACACATATAGGCTTTATTAATGCATCAATTTTTAAAACACAACCTCCAAACCTAGGCTAGATTCTAGTTCATAATTACATTCCCATTGGAGATGCATAAAAGGAAATAGTTATGCTTGTATTGTCAAACATATTATCATAATTTTTAATCTTGTAGGTGTGTTACATGTGTGTTATATATTGTGATCGTCAGTTATAATTGTGAGTTTCTAGATTACTATCTTTAGCTAATCAAATCCATTTTCTTAGAGCATGAATAGGCCTAATGGTTAAGAGCATGTGTTTCCTCCTAAGAGGTCATAGGTTCAAAAACCAGAAGGGGTTAGAGTAGGTATGCCTTTGTAGACAATAATCAAATCGTTGCGTGGAGGTGGGTCTCTTGTCCCACAAACAAGGGGGTCTCATACACCAATTTGGTGTCTGGATTGGCTATGACGATAGAGATTCTGAAAAGGTTGTTACCAGAAGGAACAGTGTTGAGATGGGAGTCTGTTGAAACCAATCGTAGATATAGAATAATTTTGAAACCTGAAATGGTGGGCATGCATGTGGACTCAGATGGGGCACTAGTTGATGAAAGAGAAGAATATGGAACATCTTCATTTGCATCCAGTCATTCATCTGAAGATGTGAGTTTTGATGGTGTGCAAGAAAATATGAGTGATTTTGAATAGTTGTCTACGACAATTTATATAAGTGATGCTTGCATCGTATCTTGAAATAAATTTTTTTTATTTCCATATGGTGCTAAATTAGATGTTATGAGTCATTTTTATGTTGTTTGATTATATGTCTTAATTATGATATTTTTTATTGTTTAGAATATCTATAATGCAACATTAAATTAGAGATATTATGTATGTTTCATTCAATATACAAATAATGACATTTTGATTCATTTATTCATGTAATTTGTTCATAATGTCATGGTTTTTTAATTTTATCGTTGGAAAAATTCCAATTTCTTTTGTATCTAGCGTGTTATGGTTGAAAACATGTTGAATTTATACTTAGGAAATAAAAATGTTATTCTACCAAAAACATTAGTGTGTTTCTTTCCTCATAAACAACTGTTTTTTTGCACATAAAAAATCGGTTTTACTAGAATTTTTTAAAAATTTGAAAATTGACCTTAAAAAGAAAATCATCATTCTAGTATCAAAACTTTTTCATTTTCAAGGTTTTTTTGCACTAAATGTTCGTTTTCACTACCATTTTTAAAACATGTTCAAAATTGACCCTAAAAAAAACCATCGTTCCAGTATACACACTTTTCGTTCTTAGCACTGTTTTTGATGTTTTTTCAGGGTTTTTTGGCGAGTGTTCCTGTTTTGAGTTTATAGTTCCCATTTCACAGTTTACATTGTTGTCCCCACTAGTGATGCCTTGGTAAATATTGTTGTAATAGACAACGGGTGTAGTGTTGTCTTTGGTTATCACATTATTCTAATGCACTAAAGTTTTTCCCCCAAGGAGGGTTCCCACAAGTGGGTAACCCCTGCACCCTACCTTGATGTGATTCCTCCTCACATGAAAGGGAGTTATGGATGTCGCTATACTTGGCATATTACATGCACTCCATTCACTTCATATTTCATGGCACAGAGCTCGCACAAGGATAAATTTCATTTAAATATTGTAGGTGGCACAAGAAGACTTAACAAGATAATTCTATAAAATTGGAAGAGCCCGAGGAAAATATTGATAGTATAGGATGACAGTTCACATGAAAATGCACTAAGGATCCCACTATACTTAGTTCATTTGATGCATTCTCTTCACTTCATTGATCATGGCATGAATCTATAAAAAGGATAAATTTCATTTGAATATTGTAGGCGGCATAGGGAGGCACAGGGGGACTCAACATTGATCATCGCATGCATCCAACACAAGGATAAATGTCATTTGAATATTGTAGGCGACATAGTGAGGCACAAGAGGACTCAACAGGAGAATTTGATCAGATTGGAAAAGATGGAGGAAAATATTGACACTATAGACAATAGGATATCAATCATCATATCCTTGTCCTTAGATGAGGATATTTTCCAACAAGCATAGATACCTAAAGATTTTGCTCAATAGTTGTTATGACTCATTATTTTTTTACTTGCAAAACTAGTAACCTTTTTATTCTTCTTAGTTCGATGCATGTAAGCTTTTATTTACAAGGTGATATCGTTTTATTAGGTCTTAAAATCCCTAAAACTATAAATTTATATTACTAGTTTGGTTTCCCTTAAAGAAAATTGGTAGCAAAAATAATTCAGTTTATGTAAAATGCTCACTTGATGTAATGTAAGGTGCTTAACTTTATATATATATATATATATAAATAATTAGTAATCAAAAATGTATTTTTACATTTCCATTTCCCCATAAGTTGGTTGTGAGTTCAAAATTTTATAGAGTTGAGAGAAATTACAACCAACGTAAATACCTCTCAAATGATAAATGCATTTAACCTCTAAGAAAATATGAAAATTCATTTTTACCTTTATAAATGTAAGAATTTGAGTATGAATTTAGCTAAAATGATACACGTATTATGTATAATTTTAAAATTTATTTAAGTTATTGAAAACTATAATTAAAAGAATTTTAATTTCATAGCTTTTACATTGTAGTCTAGCTTATTAATATTAATTTTAATTTTAATGTTCTCCTTTTTGGCGTGATTTTGATATAAACATGTTTTCTGATATTATATTCCTTGCGAATCCTTTTTCAATCTAAATAACATTATTGTCTATAGTTGTTTTTAATTTTTTTCTTAAATTCTAACCACCCACTCCATATGTTTAAGAGATTAGGTCCCAAAACAATTTTTTATTTTGATTGACTTCAACTAAATGGAATATAACATTTTTTTCTATAAATAATTTAAAGGGAGTCATTTTAAGAGATAGTTGATAATCTTTATTATATGAAAATTCTATTAGATTTAAGTAATCTTCCCATTTAGTGCAATGATCCATGCATACATGCAGATCAAGTCTTCATGGATCTAGTTAGTTCTTTCATTATGTCCATTAATTTAAGGACAGTAAGCAGTGTTAAAATTCAATTTTGTACCTAATCTAGTGAAAAGTTTATTCTAAAAATTTGATGTAAAACTTTCATCTCTTTAAGAATTGGCTATCATTGACACCCCATGAAGTCTAAATATCTCCTTCATAAAAATATCAGCTAGATGAATAGCTTTGAATGCTAATTAAACTAGGATAAAATGAGTTGACTTACTCAACTTATAAACTATAACCATGATAAAATCATGTTGTCTTCTAGTTCTAGGTAGCCCTGTAGTAAAATCTAAGGAAATAAATTCCCATTTCCACTCAAGAATAACTAAGGGATTTAATATCCTAGTAGGATGTTCATGTTCAATGTTAACATTTTGACAACGTAGACGTTTCTTCAAATACTCAACCACTTCTTATTTCATCCATGTCAAACGAAACTCTTTCCCTAATGTTGTGATAAGTTTTTTATAACTTGGATCAGCTGAAGAAGGCATTTTATGATACTCTTCTAGGATCAATTGTTAAATTTTATGGACATTTGGAATATAAATTATGTTTTCAAAAGTCCACTGGCCACCACTATTTAGAGCAAATTTGATCCTTATGTTGGGCCAGTTTCATTTATCAAATTTACGTGTATTTGTACGTATTCTTGACCTTTTAACATTGTGATTTTGATCTATTCATTAAGGTTTGTTTTAGAATTTCTAAAAGAGCACCTAAAAATCTAATTTAAACTTATGGTTAATGCGTCCACATTTTTTTTCTTTTCCCTTAATGTCCTTGATGTCAAAATAAAATTGACTAAGAAAATCAAACTAGCTTGCTTGCCTTACATTTAAATCTGGCTCACTAAAGAAATGTTTTAGGTTGATATGATCAATTGCTAATGTGAATCTCTTTCCGAAAAGGTAACTTTGCCACATTTTTAGAACATGAATTACTACAACTAACTCGAGGTCATACATATCATAATCATTTTTATTCTTCTTTAGCTTCCTAGGATCATAAGGTATAACATGGCCATCTTGCATTATCACTCCACCTAATCGTTCCAGGAAAGAATATGTGCACACTAAAAAATATTTATTGGGATCAACAATATTTATTATAGGAGCTACATTTAGCAAATATTTCAACCGATCAATTCTTTCTTGAAATGTTTGGGTCCAGATAAATTTTACTCCTTTGTTTTATAAGGATATGCTAGAGTAATCCAGGTTGGAGAAACCTTCAATTAACCTATGGTAATAACCTGTAATTCCCATAAAGGATTTGATTTCATATACATCTTTAGAAATAATCCAATTAAGGATTTCTTTGACCTTTTCAGGGTCTACTGCAATCCCTTCCTTAGACAATACATGCCCCAAATAATGAATTTGATCCTTATAAAAATAATACTTAGTAAATTTGGCATATAGTTGATGCTCTCTAAGTGTTTTTAGTACTATCCTTAAGTGTTTTTCATGCTCTTTTGGTGTCTTGGAATAAAACAAAATGTCATCAATGAAAATCAACACAAATTTATTTAAGTACTAGCAAAAAACATTGTTCATTAGACACAGATGTAGTTGGGGAATTTGTGAGTCTTAAAGAAAAAATAATGAACTCATAATGGGCATATTTGGTTCTAAAGGAAATATTATGCATATCCTTGTCTTTAATTCTTATTTGGTGGTAACTATTCCCCCCATACCTTATCAAATAGATCATTGATTCTAGGTAATGCATATTTGTTCTTGATTTTCAACTTGTTCAGTTGTCTATAATACATGACATAAGACTACCATCCTTCTTAATTACAAAAAATTTTGGTGCTCCCCTAGGTTAAACACTTAGTTGAATATATCCCTTATTCAATAATTTCTAAAGTTGCGTACTTAACTCAGCCAACTTTGGTACGCCCATCCTATAAGGTGCCCTTGACACTGGTGTTTTCATAGGTACTAATTCAATGGTAAAATCAATGTCCCTTTTTGGTGGAAACCCTCATACAAAAAAAACATCCTTGAATTCTTGCACCATTGCAAGGTAATCCAAAGCATTTTCTTTATTTTCCTGTATTTAACATTCTGCCTATATTGCATAGAGTTTACACCCCTTCTTTGAACATATTTTTAATTGGAAGATTGATATCTATCTTGTTGAAATTGGTTTGTGTATACCTATAATGACCTGTACTACTCCCTCATCATTGGTACAAGCACTAGTCTTTTCTAGGTATTTAATGACAACTCTATGATTTTCTAGTCAATACATACCAACTAACACATCATATAATCATAGAGGTATGATGTTCAAATTTGTATCTATTTTCAACCCATTTAAATTAAGAGGACAATCCTTAATAAAATTAGAAATCTTCCTTTTTTTCTAGTTGCTAGCTATACCACCTAATAATTTTTATGTTTTTCCATATTCAACTTACATTTTTGCACAATATTTGGACTAACATAACTTAAAATAGATCGTATATCTATTAGAATTGGCATGAATTGGTTCATAATAATACCTTCTACCTTGACCATATTGGATTGATGAAAAGTTTGTTGATCTTCCAAAACTACATTAATCCTAGGAATACTCCTATCCACATCATTTACCATGGAAGCTTCTTGAACATTGTGTAAAGTTTGATTAGAATTAACATTATATGGGAAATTTCAAAGTATATGATGCTCCCCATAGCCCCAACACTTCAAGGTTTCCCTTTCCTTCTCATTTTCTCTTTTTCCATTTATATCAATTTGTTTGGAACCTATTTGTGATTGAATCTTCTCCTGGTTTTATTATTCATATTGAAATTTTTGTTCTGATGTTTCCTAGCAAAATTATTAAAAGAGGAATATTTGAAGCCTTTCTTCCCTTGCAAGAACTAGTACAAAATGGCTAATTAGTTACTAAAAAATGACTAAAATTTGCATATTAATGACCATTTTCCAGTTGATGACCAATAGTTGTTAATTTACAATATATTATAGAGTGACCAACTTTTAGTCATTTTTAGCTTAGTTATTAATTAGTTATCAATTTTATCGTTTAGTACTACACTTAGTCATAAATTTGGTTATTAATTTAGTCATTGATTTATTCATTAATTGCCAGAATTAATGACCAAATATACAACAAAATATATTACTACATGATCACCCAAGAAAATCAATTAATGACAAAAGAAATAAGATCAAAATGTTGGTCGTGTTATAAGATATTGTAAGTAAACTACTAATAGCCATATATATGTAAATTTTAGTCATTGCTTGAAGCCAATTAATGATGAAAGAAATATGACTAAATTTTGGTTGTGTTATAAGATACTATAAATTAGATACTAATAGTTGTATATATACAAAATTTAGTCATCATTTGTAATCACAAATTTATCATTTAGAGTAGTCATTTATATTTTTCTAGTAGTTTCATATTCATTACATGAACCACTGATTTAGTAGTTTATATTCAATTCATTTATTTTCATTAATAATCATTATAAATGAATAATTTAGTCTTGTATTCATTTTATTTGTGTTCATCATTAATCAATATAAACTATCAATTTGGTAGTTTTAGAGTGATTTTATGTTATCATTAGTAATCAACATAAATTAATTAGTATGATTTTGCGACTAAATTAAAAAAATGGCATACAATGTGCATGTTCATCTAATATGAAAACACAAAGTTACATATGTTAAATACAATACTAAATCATATCGAGTGCAACTATAAATAATTTCAACCGCAAATTATATTATATAAAATGTCAAGTATTAAAGTATGAGTTTCCAACTTAATATAGTTGTACTACAATTTATACATGAAATATCGTTTCATCACTTCAAAACATTATCACTGTGTTGTCAAGGCATTGCCAGTGAATTCACCAACTCTGGATACTTGACCATGAGTCTCTATGTGTGTGTCTTATGCGGGATATTGGCTCTAAGAGTATCACTAGACTAATTTTCTTCTCTCTCCCTTTTTTCATTTGTTTCTCTAGTGTTATTGTTCTCCTCTTTCTTCAATTCATGTTTCTTACCATTGGCACTCGTCAGTTCCTCTCTTGAAAACAAAATAAGATACAACATAGAGTATAAGACATGAAAGACGATGAATAATGGAATATAAAATAAAGTAGACTATAAAATATTCATATGACATATACCTCAACATCAGTAATTTCAATGACATTTTCCCCATATAAGTAAGAAAATCGAACAAGTTTTCTTCACTTGGGTGATAGTGGCCACTATGTGGCTAGATGAGTTGTATAAACAAAGAAAGTAAAACATCACTATAGAAAATAACACCTTAATAACTTAGTATTTAACCTTCGCAAAAATCTTAAGCACAATCATCCAAACTTACATGCTAAAAAACTCAGGATGTGGATAATTTGTGTTATGCTCTTATCCTGCAAAATAATACCCAAATACAGAATATGCGAAGAAAAGATACCCAGAACACAGAATAGCAATGATTTTATTATACAGAGAGCAATGTTCACATGCCTCTTCAAGGGGGAAACCTCCAATAGAGCAGAGCTCGATTACAAAAACAAGACACAATGCTCCTCGCAGGGAGTCTCTATCGTTTATATATGACTCATACATGCAATACCACGGGCCAATACCGTGGGTTTTATTAATACCATCTATCTAATACTACGACCCATTTGCAACTAACTGTGGTCCCGTCATTAATTGTGGGTTAACCACTTACAAATATTAATATGGGCTTTATTGACTCTTGACTATGACGTGATCCCGTGACATAAATAAGGGGGTTAGGGTGGGACCCTAACAATTTGTAAAAACAAATAATCTGAGGTGTGATGTCTAAGCCTTAGTTTTTTATTCGCAAAAACATTTCATTCTCTAACGCATGAACTTGGTCAAGTATGTAGACAACTTGTGCTCAAATAACAACATGAAAGTAAAGTTTTCTAATAGTCATGAAAGTATTTTAACACAAAACAACGAAAAGGATTTCAATGAATATTGTGTAATACTAATCTCATCTTCAAGCTTTGTATGTTGTTTAAATGGAAATTATACCAAGTATTTTTAATTTCATAGTTAAAAGAAAAAACAAAATCAAAGGAAACATTCAGAATACAATTAAATAAAAAAGAAAGGATATCATGGAATGGACATTGCAATTATAAAAAATATGCTTCCCTGTCCATCAGTGCCTTATCTAGCATTCCTAAAACATTTGTTTTCCAAAAATAACCATGAGGTGAAAGAATCACAACATCAAACACCATAGTAATCCTTACTCGAAACGTTTCCAAAGTTTATGGCTCAGGTGCCTCAACTCCTCTTTTATTGGAAAACCATATGATGTACAAAGTGAACTAGCATAAGCCATTTTTTCTAGAAAATCCTTCACGGTTGAGTTTGGAGATAGTTCTTGCACAATCATCTATTTAAAATCAACAATCAATCCTTTATTCATGAAATTCATATGATGATATGAATTTAAAACAACATACATAAAAATTGTGTAAAATATTAGCAAATGAATTTCAAAACAAGCAGATTAGAAAATGAATTCATACTATGTTACTAATGGCTAATGAATTTCAAAACAAGCAGATTAGAAAATGAATTCATATTGTTTTTCCAAGGCATTGTTCTCTTCTTTCTTCAATTCTTGCTTATTCCCATCAATATTGAGTTCCACTTCTGAAAATGAAAGAAGATACAATGCAAATTATAATATGTGAAAGACAATGAACACTAGAATATAATTTAAAGTAGACTATATGCATTTTATAATAGAAAATTGTCAAGAAAATTATAAAGATAAACATAGTAAAAGAACTAATAAAAATCTCATTTATATGTTGACTCCCATATAGCCTTTCATTTTACAATGTGCAAAATTAGCCTTATAGATTATTTGGCTACTCAAAAATAAAAAAATAAAAAAATGTAGTGTTATATTTATTAAGAGTTTCCAATTTAGCGCTAAATTCCACATAATTATCCAAAAAGTGCTTCCCCTAATTTATTACAAGCGTTGCCACATTTAGGGGCTAACATTTTCCATGACATGTATCTTGTTGTTCTCATATGTAGAGCATGGTGGTAGTTATGTAGGTTGTATTTGTACACAAATGAACAAAAATGCCAAAAATGCTTGAAATTAACTAACTTGTAAGGTATTTTTCCTATCATTAAAAAATTTAAGTGGTTTGATTTCTTATTATTTTTCTCTCTTTTTACAAAAAAAGGCATAATCAACAATTAGGGGGATTGGAAAAACCCCTATAGTTTGGAAGGAGCAATATGTGCTTTGGAAATATTTCTAGTAGTTTTTGAGGCATTTATATGTTGTTTTGGTTTACATTTCTAACAGTGAAATATTGGTGGGGGAGGAGTTTCCTACTACTTAGTTGTTGATCAATGCATTCCGTCCTATCTTAGAGGTTTTCTTATCTAATATTTCTTGGAAAGAATGTGTTGGCTTGTTAGTAATATTTTCTTAAGTCTTCTTTTTACTAAATTTTCACATAACATGCACACAAAATTATTGTAGAGTGTATGTTTGTGAGACCATGTTTGAGAATTTTTGGAAAGAAGTTGGAGGCAATTGACGATGACTCTGTTGACATTTGAGGTAAAGGAAATAGCTCAATTATCAACTATTGGTGCCTTGGGGGAGGGTGGTGGTGGGGCAAGCTACTAGCTTGTGCCAAGAGTTGTCAAGAGATGAAGTTCACCATTTTAGTGACCTAAATATGGAAATATATGAGGTATTTGCTAAAGCGACAAGCATAAACATCATGATAAGAGATACGCATCCTCATAGAAAGACACTCTCAAGGTCACATTAGAAGAAATAGTGTAAGTGGAGGAGGAATATGAAGGCATATATTCCAAGCTGCCATTGACATATAAGGAGGTGATACACATCAAGGATGTGATTTTTCAAGTTGAGAAGACTATCAATAACAATATCTTGGTTTGGAGCTATTATTGTATATTTCATTAGAAAATAAGATCATTGTCCCTAATTTTTATAGATAATGCCACTTCTCCTTTGATTAACACTTCCACAAATGTAAGAAACATATCTCACCTCCAAAAACTCTTCACATTCAACTCATCTCGTAGGGACATTAAGATTACCATTGTTACTTGTAACTTATCTTTTCTCACTAAGATGCACTCTCAAGAAAGGATAAGGATGTGGAAGCATTGATTTGTTCCATTTCTATTATCCAGCTCGAGTGGAAAACCAAAGCAATGGATGAATGGGAGAATGATGAAGAGGTGTGGTAACTCATTCAAAAGTTGTTGTAAGATCCAAGTGCATATGATACATTTAGCTGAAAAAATGATTCATTACAGTACAAAGATCACTTATATATTTGTAAGAATTCCCATATCAAACAAGAGATTTTTTTGGAATTGCACACGTCTCCCTTAGGAGGGCACTCGGGACTTTTAAAAACTTATCATAAGGTCAAGAAGGATTTTTTTTGGATGGACATAAATTTGATATTCAGAAATTTGTGGAAGAATGTTTGGTTTTCAGACAAAATAAAGTTGAGATGGTTAAGACCCTCGGTCTGCTACAACCTTTATCCATTCCAATTTAGCGTTAGGAAGAGGCATCAATGGATTTTATCACAAGTTTACCCAAGACTGAAGGAAATACTTACATCATGGTGGTAGTTGATAGAGTTACCAAGTATGCACACTTTTGTGCATTATCTCATCCTTTCAAGGCCAGCACAATTGCTACTTCATTTATGGAAATAGATCAAAAGCTTCATGGGAATCCAAAGGTTATAGTAAGTGACAAAGATCCCATTCTCATTGGAAATTTTTGAATGGAATTATTTTCTTGTCTTGTTACTCAATTATCTCATAACTCATTTTATCATCCTCAATCTGATGGGAAAACTAAGATAGTGAAAAAATATTTGGAAGGATATCTTCATTGCTTTGTATTTGACAAACAAACACAATGGGTCAAGTGGTTACCTCTAGCCGAATGGTGATATAACACTTGCTTCCATACTACAACAAAAATGACCCCATTTATGGAACTTTATGGATATAATCCACCATCCATAACATATTTTTTAAGAGAAAAATCTAAGGTTCAAGTAGTGGAAGATCACATCAAGCATCAACAACAAGTTCTCCAACTCTTAAATGATAACCTCACTCTAACATAGAATCGAATGAAACAATAGGTGGATCAACCTCGTAGTGAAAGAAGTTTTGATGTAGGTGATAGGATATTTTTACTGCTACAACCATACAAACAAATGTCTCTCAACAAAGCTAAGAAGGATAATGCATTATCACCCAAGTACTATAGTCCTTACAAGGTGTTGCAATAGATTGATACTATGGTATACAAATTGGAGTTGCTTGCATCTTCCCAAATAAACCTAGTTTTACATGTTTCATTCTTAAAGAAGGTCATAGGTGACAAGCTTCTAGCTAAAATAGTGTTGGCAGAACTTGATGAAGAAGGAAAAATCATATTTGAGCCTGACACAGGCACGGAAACAAGAACTCGACGACTACAGAATCGATCAATTTTAGAGTATATCATTAAGTAGAAGAACTTACCCATTGAAGATTCCACATGGGAGGATGATATTTTTATACATAAGCATCCAAAACTACTCAAGCATTGAGGAAAAAAATTTGTGAAGCAGAGGGGCATGCTTTGTCACTATAATACTAGTGTATCCACATTATTGTTGTGCCCATGTAGCCCCCATATTGTTATTGTTGTACCCCATAGAAGCCCACTATTTTTATTTTTGTGCCCTTGCATTATTATTTTTATGTAGCCTATGATTACATTGTGACCTCTTAGACCCCTATATATACAAAGGAGGTCTTGTCATTTGTATCATCCAAGAATTGTTCATTTATGTAATGTAAAGGAGGTTTCCTCCTTGAAGAGGATATTTTTTAGGTCATTGATATATCTATTTGTGAGCTCGTTGCATAACATTAAATAACTCATTGATCCTTGTTAACGGATACATGTTCTTGATGGTTACCTTGTTCAGCTACCTATAATCAATGCATACTCTAATAGTACCATGTTTCTTCTTCATAAACAACATTAGTGCATGCAAATGCAATACACTTGACCTAATGTACCCCATGTCAAGCATTTCCTTTAACTACAAATTCAATTCCACTAACTCTAGAGTCTTCACACTATAAAATGCCTTCGATGTTGGTGCTTCCCCTAGTACCATCTCAATAGAAAATTCCACTTCCCTGTGAGGAGGAAACTCTGAAATCTTTGCTGGAAACACATCCTAAAACTAATATAATACGGGGTACCTCTTGAATATTTTTTCATCCTGCACATCCTTACCCTTGTCACTCGTATATGGACTTAAAATAGTACACACCCCTTTCGGCGACTGTGCTTGGATTACATAATTGTAATCATCCCCACTTATGTAGGCTTCTTATTTCTCTGCAAGATTCCCTTTTACCAATTGCCGTCCAAGAACTCAATAGCCTTGTCATAGAAATTTACTTTGGTCTTGTGGAGATACAACCAATCCATACCCAAAATCATACTATATGATCCCGATGGAAGCACATTTGGATGTGTTGATGTAGGCATACCATTTAGCTCAAATGCACAAGCTTTTCCCCAATGATGAACTCTCTTCATAGTACGTGTAGCCAACTGCACCAACCAAGACTATGTATGTACTTATTTCACCAAACCACACTTATCCACCATGTCAAGATTAACATAACTAAAATTAGATCTAGGGTCAATCAAAATAGGAACAAATTGACTAGAGAGATTACCTTCCATCTTAATAATGGATACCTGATGATCTTCCTACCTGTTATCCACAACTACAGAAATGTGAGGAATTTTATGACAAACATCCCCAACTATATGCACCTCTTGAACACTATATATTTGAGGCCTTTCAACCTGATAAAATGGAAAATCCTTCTTGTGATGATATTTTCCACAACTCCGGCACTACAATGGTCCCCTACCATCACATCTATTTTTACACTCTTCGAGTTGTGATCCATGTCCCTTCTCTACTGCATTGAGCTTCTTGTAAGGAGAAACATTTTCTTTTTCACCTACATCCCAAGGTCTTCCCCTCTTTGGTGGTCACTTCCCTTTAACTTTCTCATTCCCCTTCAAATCATGCTTAGAATAACATTTATGCTTTGACTGGTCATAAAATTGCTTTCATTTCTTGATGGCTTCCTCCAATGACCATGGATCATCAGAATCAATCCGGTCTCCATATGCTATTGGAAACCCACTTATGAACCTTTAAATATTTGCTTTCTAATCCTTGAGGTAAGGAAAAGGCATCAACATCTCAAGATCCTGCTAGTATACTTGTCATTAGACATAGAACCCATGTGCAACTCATAAAAGTTTTTAGCTCTGTCATCATAATACCTCTTAGACATGTACTTATTCTTGAAGAGTTTCTCAAACTCATCCCAAGTCAACTTTTCTTCCTAAATTCCCTTGAAATTCTTCACATATTACCACCAGATATATGCTTTCCCTTTTAGAATGAAGGTGGATATTTAGGCTTTCATGTTCTCTAAATAGTTATGCAATCTCAAGAATTTCTTCACTCTAAGCAACCATGCCTTTAAATCTTCTGAATTCTTCATCTATCCATCAAATTTAGGTGCCTTGAATTTCTTGAACTCCTCAAGCAAGTAATCACTCCTCCTATAAGGATGATGGCGGTGACGACTGTGGTGATGTCTCCTAGATGAGGAACTAGAGTGATACCCATACATACTAGTCCTCCTATCAAGTGTACCTAATGATATTCCATCTATAACTATGTCCCCTCTATCCAACCAGTATATTGACAGAGACCTAATACCATAGTATCCATTAGTCTTCTCAAGATGTTCTTGAATAATCCTCAATTATCAATGTCTCTGCAATTCTGACAAACTCTCAAGGATGACTGCATTCAGATCTACTTTATTTTCCTAAGCCCTTGGAAGTCTTTCTTCAGACTCAACCAACCTGTAATTATCTACTTTGAAACTCCTGATCTCTTCCCTCAAAATCCTCAATGTGTTTACTAGTCCAGGAGAATACCCATCTCCTTGCTACCCAATTGATCTATAGGGACAGTCACATGAACTTTAGTCTATCATTTTTCTCATCATCTTTAATTCTCTTCTTCCTGCAAGTATACCATGTTAGATAACCAAATATATACCATACCAAAATCATACCTTAATTGCGTTCAGGGGAGGCTTATCCCATCTGCAAAATCAATCCACATTAGAAAGATACATGTATAATCATAATCATATCAATATGTCAACATCACGTATGAAAATGCCAACTACATACCATGACCTACTGCATGACAACCATAACCATGACAATGCATGCATAACCATGTGAATCTAGCCGCATGGGCTGAAATGGCTAACCATAACCATATCTAGTCCAAGTATTTGAACCATACTTTGATACCACTCTGTAACTACCTCCTCCCTTATATACCCACTTTAACCGGTCTGCTCAGGGTAAACATTAGCTAAGGGCTAGTATGACATGACTTGACCTCCTAGATAACCTTAAGGAAATGCAATCAATAAACTGAGACCATACTCACTTCCTTGAAGTGTTATAGGACCCCAAGGAGATAACCAATAACTTCATGTGCCCAACCACTGGCTTAACTTTCTTTTTCACTGATCTAAAAGCTTAATCACTCCCATGACAAAACTTTCATGCGACTAGAACCCTTCATTTCCTCCTACAATCCTTTCTTCCTAGTGACTGCAATCTTTTTCACATAGTTTTCTACGAGCGACCACGAGATCTAAGCCACTTTTTCTGGGCTAGGATCTAGAACTCTACCCAGAGCTAAATGAAACTCCTAGAAATGATAAATAACACAGAGATAAATCCTCTAACACAAAACTTCATATACGTATTGACCTAGCCTAGTCTAACAATGACAATCATTTTGTCAAACACATTGAGAACATAAGATCTATAGGTCATGAATTCATATCTAAACATGGAAATTTGAATATTATATAATGTTTACCAAAAAGGATTAATACCCTCTCACAATAGTTGCAATATAATCCATTAGGTCATGCATTAATTAGCCATTCTTTTATCAATCAAACATGATTAGGGCCATAACTTGGATCTTCCATAGAACCATGATTATAACCAACATATAACCAGATAAATAACAATGATAGAAAACCATTAAAGCCACATAATAACAAGGACATCTACTCATAATATAAAATGAATAAATTATCTCTTATTGACATATGCAAAAGCCAACCAAATCAGGGACTTCCACATACCACTTGACCATAGATTAGGTTGAACAAAATATTTCTTTTAGCCAATCTCCCTCATACCATATTCCAAGCATGAATGTGGGATCTCATGGGATAAAGAAATCCATAAACAACCAAGGATATCCAAAGGTTAAACCATCTCTACCCTCACACTATTGAGATCTCACCTAAATCGGTCCTGAGATCACAAAACCAAACTGAGTTTGGATGTCTCAGAATTACTTCACCATCTCTTGATAAATTTTTCTCTCTCCACCAACCTATTGATGGCTTCTTGGAGAAAACCACCTCCACCCCCAACATTTGGGATTTTTCCTAAGACCACCTCACCTAGATCCAAAACCTTCTAGCAACCCAAAGCTCAACCAAGAATAAATCCCATCACACCATGGCTATTTGAAAATGGAAAGGCAAGGCTAAAACCACTATTGAAACTCAAAAAAACCCATTCCAATGACAAAAAATTAACCAAATACACACATGGAAATATCATGCATGCCAAAACAAGCTAGGAAATCATACATGCAACCAATTACTTGCAAGTATTCCCACTGAAGCCATTTGATCCAATCCATCCATGTTTGATCCTTGCTTTCCTTTACTTTCATTTGCATTCCTTTACTTTCATTTGCTTTCCTTTTCCTTCCCTTGCTTTCTTGCTTTCCTTGGTGTTCTTCTCCTCTCTCAGACTAATTCCAAAAGTGAACTGAAAGAAAGCCCCAAATTGATGCTCTGATGTCTTTTTATTATTGATTCCCTAATTTCTTCATTTTCCTCTATTTTCCTTCATTTTCCTCCTCACATGCAACCGATGACCT
Organism: Pinus tabuliformis; assembly: GCA_031772625.1. Taxonomy (NCBI): domain Eukaryota; kingdom Viridiplantae; phylum Streptophyta; class Pinopsida; order Pinales; family Pinaceae; genus Pinus; species Pinus tabuliformis. Next base: position 352,309,308 of record CM062814.1, on the reverse strand, counting down.
TTCACCTCCCTTTTCTTGTATTTTTCATTATTTTCATAAATAAAATGCCAATAATGTATTTTTTCCTTTTTAAAGCCTTCAACAATGCCTTTTCTAGTTTCCCCTTAGCTATAATAAATAACAAGTGATGCCCACTAGGATGTTTTGCCCAACATTGAACTTGGAATACATGTCCTATGACCTTGGTCTTATTTTTCCTTTATTAACTTTATTATAGGAACTTTTAATTTTGGGGTGTTTCACCTCCCTTTTCTCGTATTTTTCATTATTTTCATAAATAAAATGCCAATAATGTATTTTTTCCTTTTTAAAGCCTTCGATAATGCCTTTTCTAGTTTCCCCTTAGCCATAATAAATAACAAGTGATGCCTACTAGGATGTTTTGCCCAACATTGAACTTGGAATACATGTCCTATGACCTTGGTCTTATTTTGCCTTTATTAACTTTATTACATGAACTTTTAATTTGGGGGTGTTACAAGTATATATATATATATATATATATATATATATATATATATATATATAGAGAGAGAGAGAGAGAGAGAGAGAGAGAGAGAGAGAGATACTTTACACAAAAATTGTAAAACTTTCTAGACAAACTTCTCAACAAAAAAATTATCACTATAATAAGACATTATTATTGTCATTAGGGAGGATTCAATTCTCCACTTTCACAATGCAGAATTATAATTAACAAAATATCTAAATCTAACTATTAGTAGAACCTAAATTTACTGGATTCAAAACCTTAACGCTAACATGAATTCAATATTTTTACCTTAATTTAGCTATATTTAAACTAATAGGAATATACTAACTATTAGATAGCACTTGTTTATTTTTGGTCATCTTTTCCTATACATATAGTAGCTTATCATTTCTTCAAAATTATTTTTATTTCAAACTAATCATAACATCTTACATTACATTTTAATTAGCCAAAGCATTTTTATTTCAACTTAAGGTGGATGATCTGTTGACTTTTAGGTGAAAACTTCCTATTTCAACCTAAGGTGGATGAGTATCTCTTGACCTCTTTTATTCTTTTAATTGACTACCTAGAATGATTCTCAAGGGAATATGCTCAGCATATGATTCGTCTCAATGATTATCAATGTTTGTAGTGTGTTACAGTGTTTGTTAGGTTGTGTTGACTTTTAATAAATTTAAAAAATATGATGTCTGAACACCCACCAACATCTTAGAGATTTTCAAAGCATACCCAATTTTAGAAAAATTGTCTTATATCTTAGTTGTAAAGGATGAAAACTCTTCAACACTTATATTTTCTATCAAGACCTAAGATTCTGAAGGACCAAGTAAAATCAAATTTAGTAATAATAATTGTTTTGCAATAGTTAATAATATATTTTTGTTGCAATAATTTTTTTTGTTATATATTTATCAATGGTAGATACAAATGAAGCCTTTGGCTATATCAACCACATTAATATTTTTAATGTGGTTGTACTAGTATTTCAAATATACAATATGATAAACTGCATTTTGTTCAACCACTTAACAAAATTACCCCAACATTCCCAATATTACACAAACCCAAACAAAAACAATTTCAAAATGTTGAATTATTTAAGCCTCAACTACCACTAGTCACATTTCCACTTGATCGTCTCTTCTAATTCGAGAGAAAGTGGATCTACAAATTTCACAAAATGAATTTAAATATATCAAACTTATGCAAATGTAGAGGAATTTTGTGATTTTTTTCTCTTTTCGTATCAAAAGGCACAATAATCTTAACACTCTAAGGCACCTCCACTGAATTCTTTGTGGTCTGACATGGTCTATGTTGCTCACTACTAACACTGCTAACTCTCATGCAACACGTTCTCTCTTCTTCAAATCTTCAAAACAGTACATCTCCCAAATGAGCTTGTGAGTAGGGGAAAAGTGATGAAAACAAGATTTTTCACAATGCTTGAGTGGAGCTCACACTACCTTATCATAATCGAGCTCTAGCACAATGATTTGAAATAAAAAATTCCTAAAATGAGACACAAAACTTGATAAGAAAAGCTGTCAGTGTGTTTATGTTATGTTTATCATTTTGTTTTGGGACAAAATGGGGTCAGTATCCTCCCATATTGGATATTTTATATGTAGAAGGAAACTCCAGAGCGTACACCCATTGATTGGTGGAAGGTCAATAACTTGATGAGCTTTTGATATATATATTGAAGTTGAGGCATCTAGAAAGCATTAATATATTATGGGTAGAGATTCTCTTGATAACCTTGTAACAATTCAACTCATAATAATATTGTAACATACATTGTAAAGTAATTAAACCTAAAATAGGAGGATTATAAAACCTTACACATACACTTGTCATGGTAGTGGAAAGGTGTATTTCAGAATAAGATGATTATCCATTTCAAAACATTGATAACGTGTGTCCAATTCCAAGTAATAGGTGTCCATCAGTGTCATTAGCCTGTCCATAAATTCCACCCTTTCATGTTCTTAATAATAATTTGTAAAGAGATAACCTTAACAAAGCAATTTTTTATCCAAATAAATTCATTGTTTCATTCAGTCTTCATAGCTTTAAAATTAAAAGTGCAGTAGGGCCAATTTGTGTGCAAAATTCATTTATGTGCTATAAAACATTGAAAAATACATAACAATTTCTCACCCCCGACTTGTATGCAATGTTAAATAAATTATATTCTTTGCAACACTATACTACTATCAAAGTCTATTTTTGTGTGCAAAATTCATTTATGTGCTGTAAAACATTGAAAACCACAAAACAATTTCACATCCCCAATTTGTATGCAATGTTAAATAAATTATATTCTTTCCAACACTATACTACTATCAAAGTCTATTGGGTAGATATAACAGTGTCAATATTAAACAAAACCTAAATAACTGTATATTCTTGCACAAGTGAAGTGACATATAGATTGACTATTAGCAATGATATTTATGATTGACAATTGTCCATAGAGCACAGACTGGAGTCTCACTCAAGGTAGTATGGTAGGGTGCTGGAACCAAGTTTCCACACCCTGGGGATGTCTTGATGTGGTCTGGGTTGGCGCGAAGCGATCCTACGTGCTGCGATGCTTCCGCGCGGCTGACTTCTTGGGGCAACTACCTTAGTCAAGTGTGAATGCAGTTTACCCTTTTGTGTTCTTACTATTATTATAGATATTTTGTTACTTACGAAGGCACAGTTCTTTCAGCTATCATTTAACATATAAAGACATGCACGTAGTCATAAATCATGAACAGATGCATAAACTAGAATCTAGAACAGATACACGATATTTCATAATCAACTTATCTTTATTAATGACTATATCCGGTTACAATCCACTTGCTACTCTACGCACACAACTGCGGACTCTACCAGGCCTCCGCGCACACAGCTACAGAGCCTCTATCTCCTATTACAACCCAAACTCATACTTGGAGACTCAGATCTAATATCACTTTTAGACACCCATATTACTTCTTCTATTACCAAAAAACTACCTTTTAAACTTAAAGCCTTGCTCTTTTCATACATTCCCATGGTCCCCGAAACATGGGCAGGCCGACACATTCTAGATTAATTTATAATATTTTAGGGAGGACTACCCTTAGACTTGACACATTACAATTCGCACTCTGCGCACCTCGTAGGGCCTTTACAATACCAATATCCCAAAAATTATGGGCTTTAAGCCAAAAACCTGTTACGCGGGTGACCCGCTAACCAACAGGCCCCCAATGCAGACATCATGACTCGTCCCGAGTCACTTGGTTGGTGCAGTAATCTTGGCGTGAAGTTCATCTGGCAATTGTTGTGCTTCACTTATGTCTGTAGCACATTCCTCCACTATCTGCTGTATCAAATGCACACAACGTTTTGATGCATTGTTGTTAGCAGCATCCGCTTGCCTTTTCGTATATGTGTCCTACATCTGGGTCAACTTTCTCTCTATTGTGGTAGTGACCATGAACGCTTCCTCGAGCCAAGGTTAGATGTGTTCTTTAAGCCCTGCCTCTTTCTATCGCGTAGCATCCACTCGTTATTTCATATCCTGGGCCTCCCTTATCTTGGCCAAGCACTGGGTGAGGGTGACCATCTGTGCGGTTCCCCAAACATCGTCATAAGCCTACTGCAATTCCTGTGCTTCCATCTCCAACTGCCCTAGTGTTGGGTCCTCTTGGAGTGAAGTGAGCGTTAAGAGGGATTGGTCTAACAAATTGGTGCAGTCTTGTACAACATGCTCTATCTCTTTCAACCCCAATTGAATAGCTTGGTGGCGCTGCTCTCTGACTTTTGGGGTTATAGAGGACTGCACCTTTGCAGCCTCCTCGTGGGTCCTGCGAACTCCAGCTACCAATTGGTGAATATTTTCTACTCTAGGAAGTTCTGTTGTTAAGGAAAACTCCGCAATACAACTAAAAGCTTCCTCCACTGCCTGTTCTACTCCCTGGGTTTGGGCTACCATGCTATCACACTGCAGGCTAAGTTGTTCTAGCTTTGCCTTTTACTCACTCAAGATTTGGAGAGCGCGGCCCTTCCTGGCACGAATCTTAGTAGTTACCCCTTCCTGCAGCTGGTGTAGGGTTTCTCTAGGAAGGGCGGAAAAATTCAATCCCCAACCCCTTATGTCACCTTCGGTTGCTACTAAGATGGCTCCTTCTGGTAATTCCAAGGTGTTTTTTGTGCTTGTGCACAGCATCTGTTCAACGTTGGATATACCTTCCGCAAGGTGCGGTGTCATCATTCCTGGGGGTTGCACCTGTAATGCCTGCAACTGTGCTCTGAGCACCCCCAACATAGTCGTCTGCTCCATCATCAACTCTGCTAGAGCATCCTTGTCAATAAAGATTCCTCCCATGGACTCTGTTGCCTTTGTCCTCTTTCGCGCAGAAGGTTGCTCCTGGACATGCGGCCTCTTGAGTTGGGTCACATTTGTCGTAAGGTTCGTGCATTCCTGTGTCTCCACCTCCCCCTGTATATTCTACTCCATGGGCATTTCTTGGCCTTCCTCGGCTTCCTCAGCGAGCGCGGTTGTGGTCTGTGTCATTTTTTCTAGCGTGGCTGCCTCAGTTGTTGTCGGCTGCATGGCCGCTTCCTATTCTTGACGCTTTCTTTCCGCTAGCTTCGTGAGGCGCAGCTTGGTCTCCTTCTTCCTCTGTTGTGCCACAATTTTTTCCAATTCCACCAAGTCTGGGGCACACCACTCCGGTGATCATGATGCCATTTCTTTGAAGATTGCCTCATCTATGGCAGTGAATGACAACGTTTCCCATTCTCGGGTTGGATACTTGTGCGCCCAGATATACACGTTATGCATATTCACCTTGAATTCCACCACAGTCTGTAAAGTGTTATATATAATCGAGGACAAGCGTGGCGTATGGTTGATCCATGCTCATAAACTTGCCTCTACAAATGTCCAAAATATCTTTATATCCTGGATCCTTGCCACATATTTGGTGGCCCAGAGTGAGGTATACCTCACAACCTCGGGTATGTTCTGCTCTGCAGTGGAAAACTGGCTGTCTGTTGGCAACTCCCCAGTAATCAATAGGATAGATAAGAGCACCCACCCATACTGGAAGGTCTTACCCTAGTCCTATACTTCCCTACAGTTCATCAAAAATTGATCACAGAGAAATAGTGCCCAATTGAACTGGACCCCTTCTGCACACTGCTCTGGCAATGCAATTACAAATGTCGGTACTTCATCTACATGGCATTTCCTCATGAGCTTGTTGGCCAGCAACTGGGTGGCAATGCACACCCCTCAATCTTTGATACCTGCTATTATGTACCCTAGCTTCTTTTTCTCTAGCTTATATTTGGCCTTCATAGCTTCTGTGAGGCCCAAGTCACTACTCTTTTTCGTTATGTCTACGGGATTTCTTCCTTTAATCAGCAGCCATGAGATTCGGTGAATTAAGTCAATCATGATGGGAATTAGCTCTTCTAGCCACATATACTCGTCATGTACCATACACAGTAGCTGTCGGATAACAAAGATAGTGATAAGTTTGCGGTGGTAGTGGGGTATCCACCGCAGATGTAGTAACCCTGCCTTCTCCACACCTTGCAACCATTTACGTTGTTGTAGCTTTTCCACAGCAAACTGTGGGAACTTCTCACTATCTGCAAGGTCCCAGTCTTCCAATTTTATATTTGGTACCCGTTCTAGCGGGGGACGATCAAACCTGATATCATCCAGAAGGAGCGGGATCTGGAACGCACTCTTCATGGCCTCTAGGTCCTTTGGTATCTTGGCTATCCCCTTCCATGGAGGAATGTAGGAGGGTAACTCTATCATTGAAGGGGCTTGGGAAATATTTTCCTCCTGATCGTCATGTGCCTCATATTGACCTATCAGGTCTTCCAGATCTTCCTCCTCCTCCCCTGTTTCAATAGTGACAGCTTGTCCCTTTTTGGCCAGCAATATTTTACCAACTCTTGGGTGTCGTGGTGATACTCGGATGGGTCCCATTAGCTACCTATTTTTCTGCAGTTATGGCGTGCATGGGGGCTTCGGTACCTCTGGTGCAATTGCTGTCACTCCGGCCTCCTTCTGGGTCACCTGGGGTGCTTGGCTACCTCCCGTAATTCATACTCTAGTTCTTGACATTGTGTTTATACTGGACTCGGTCAGTCTCACATTCACAGGTGGCAAGGTAGCTTGGGAGTCACTACTTTGTACTACCTCAATTCTTAAAAAACATAGAGCTATTTGAAAGCTACCCCATGGAATTTTATAATAACAATCAGATTTGAATTCAACCCTTCCCTCCATTTTTGAGTCCTTAATGCTTGTTTGGCGACAGATCTCCCCGAATCTAGCTCATAATTCAGGTCTTAATGGTCTACCACCCGCTCCTTTCTGCATTAAGTTAGCCTTCTTGTCATGAAAAGTGTCATCGACGGTAACCCCCCAACCTATCAGCACGGTAGCGCATCCCCTTAAGAATGACTGCGAGCCTTGTGATAGACGGGCTCTACGTGAAACCACCTTTTTGAACCGATTTCCTACAACCTTGTTTATAGTCCCGCACCTTCTTTCAACTGCCTGGAGTGTTGAGACTGTGCCTTCTATAGATAGTCAGGTGGTCGCACCCCTGGTGTGAGGCTTCTCTTTTCCTACTAGCCCAGGCTTCTGGCACCTTCCACATGCCTTTATGTCATGTCCCTCTTTGTATTGTACCTTCCCCTATTTAGTAAGGTGCAGTTGCATCCATAATAGTAGGTTCACGATTTCTTCTTACGTAGTAGTAGGGCTAGCGGGATTCGGTCCTCTCATACTCATTTTCTCGTGGCACACTTGCGCGACTTCATTTTCTAGTTTGCGGACTTCTTCATCCAATGTCATACTTCTCTTCCTCAGCCGTGCACACTCATCATCAAGTTCACGAAGTTTCATGCTTCCTTGCCACAGGCTTTCTTGCAACTGCCTAATTTCTTTAACTAAGTCCTCGCATCCTGTCCCGACTGCAGGAGCCATAGTCCAGGTATTCTCTTCTGCCCTCCTGATCTCCTCTCTTCTTGTTGTCATTGAAATCATTTCTGCATTCCAATTTTTACTTATGGTTCTATTAGCCCATCGAACCACTAGGACATGCAGGTCCCCATCCGATTGTCCCACCTGGTAAACTCTCTTCACGATCCTGCATAGCCTTGTGAATGTTACATCATGGAGTATTTGTGGTGTGCGTCACTCTTTTGGTTGTTGCGTTGGGTTCTGATTCTTGATCCTTAGCCTAGGTTGCGTCCGCCCAGCATGCGATTACACCCATCGACACAGGTGGGCGCGAAAACTGCTTTGCCCTAGTTACCCAAACCGAATTTGACGGTGGGGATTTTGAAACTACAAGTGCGTCCCTTTTCTATGTTCACACTAGCTTCTAATATTCTTTTGGTGCTTCTGCCACCATTGTGCGAGCGTCACGCGCAATACCCAATCCATCGCATGCTATTGTTTTGGTATTGACCTTCCAATTTCACCTAAGAGTTCACCCCCACCTTTGTCCCCATCATATGTTGGAAGTTCCCTGGCTTTGGTCATCACGTACGCAGTGATCTAATCATCATGTTTCAATTTAGCATTGATACTTCATGCAGCTAGTTCTGCCAATGTTCTATTTCTTCGTCCAAATCTGAAGTACAGGAACTATCACACTCCCATGAGATTCTCCCATCTTCCATTGGGTTTACCCTATCCTAGTCTTGCACTGTTATCTGGTAAATACAATCCAGCTCATCATCGCTGTAATCTTCGTGCACAGGTTCAGTGTCGCGCAATCCTTCAGTGGGATCCAGCGGAACTCCAACACGTAGAGACTTTTTCTCGAAAGTCATTTTTCGCTTCTTCAGGTTGATGACGCCATTCATATCCATAGCCCAATCTATCCCTAATAACACAGGGTAAAGGTTACTGTCATCCACAATCTCTATTACCTCAAAGTCCATCTGCGTGCTCGCACCTTCAATATCCACAGTTACCCCTTGCAATCTTCCCATGGGCATGATCTTTTGTTGGTTCACCATCTGTAATTGAATAGGAGACCACTGTAACACAGGTCAACCCATTCACTCCCAAGTCTATTTTGGTAACACATTCACATCCGAACCCAGGTCGAGGACTACCTGATCCATCTCATATTCACCAATTTGCGTCGTTAGCCGCATTTCTCTCCCAGTGCGCAAAGCATGCTTCCCCATCTTTCGAACTACGTGTAGTTCCCCTGATCCTGCGCACCTAGTGATCAACTCTTGGAGTCCTTTAACTGCCTTATTGTCTCGTAGCAGCTTCATGCATGTCTCTAAAAAGGTAGTAAGCATAGACAGATCCATTCTCGGTTCTGATTGATCCTTACTACCTAAAGTAGAGGCCTCCTTGAAGCTCTTCTTAGCTTTCATAACCATTTCGTTTGTGCGTTCTGATTCAAGTTCAGATTCCTTCATAGGGGCCTTGCGAACCCATGTATCGTCCTTGGGTTGCTTTCCCCTATCTTCCCCTATAGTCCCGTCACTTCTAAGCACCATATTCACCTTGGGGTCTTCTTCGTGTGGTTCCAACCTTATCATTTGGATATTTTAAGTTGGAGTAGGCTATAGTACCCCTTTCTCGTGCATCTGTGCGATCAAATTTTGACATTCTACTACTTCATGGTCAAACTGATAACAATACAGACAAAATATTGTAGACGGATTCCTACAGTCTCGTGTGTAGTGCTCGGGTCCTCCGTAGTTGTAGTAGATTAACTATTTGCACCCTTGTCCTAGTCCCATTCCTCCTCACCTTCAACCTCATCCTTGAAATCCTCCTGCATGATTGTTGCAGCTGGATCGAAGCATCTCATTTTTTTCTACATTCGATAAGCTGGGGTCCTATCCATCATTAGCTCATAGCTCTAACATGTCCGCTCATCATGACCTAGTGACCTACAGAAATTATAGTACATTTGCTGCGGAGTCTGGGTATATTTTTACAACATGTGACAGTTGTTTGTTGCGTGCTTTCCTCCTTCCTGACAAATCACGCACCAGAGAGGGGCAGACGCACTCCGTCCTGCTTTCGCCTCCGGTCTCAATGGTATCGCTCCCCCTCCTACCAAATAGTTTGCGAATACAGGATAGTGATCCTTATCATGACCCTAGCCTTTACATTTATACACCACACTTCTTCGTACGCCTCTGGCCAGGTCACCCTATCCTACTTCAAACTCTGCATTTATAAGCATAGGTTTTGTAGTTGTGCATGGATTTGTTGGACTCCCAACGCCAGGTCCTGTATCGGTGTTTCATGTAGCCTCATTTCCATTTCTAATGCCTCTGCCTAGGTTGAGATCTTCTATTGTAATGGTGTCGTCCTCAGGTATGTTGTCAAAGACACCACAAACCACGCGTAATGTTGTGCATCCGTCAGTGTCATATTATCCTTGTGGATCATACTTTTCAGTCTTTGATCTAGATCCCAGGGGGTTTCACCTGGAAGCATCGTGATCTCCTTGAATCTGATGATCAACTGCATCTCCGATTTTGGTTGGCTAAATTCTTTGTTCAATGCAATCTGAATTTCTGTGATTCCATCATTCAGATGATCATTCGAGTGCTTGATATACCAAGTCAGTGCACTTACCAATGTGGCCTTCTTAATGTTATCATATGTAACCCCGTGCGCTTCCCACACTACTCTCACTACGAATAAAAACTTATCAGGATCTTCATTTCCTACTCCTTTGAATACATGCAACTTGATCACACTCGCCTTGCTAAACTTCTATTTTGGTGGAGGTGAAGTGGGCGAAGTTGGAGGTGAAGAAGGTGATGGGAGTGGTGGCGTTAGTGGAGGTGATAACTACGAAATGTGCTGCCTGATCAAACTGACCGCACTCCTTGGCAAAACTAAAGCATACTCTTCCTCACTTGCTCACAGTGGTGAAATTAAAGGATTGTTTCCAAACCCTTCGATCCCTTTGTAGACCCTTCCGCTCCGCGTCGTTCCGCTCATTAGTTTATGCGCATCGCCCGTTTTTCACACAACAACATCTTAATCCAGGTATTCAAAGACTTTATGTACTTACCTCACGGTCCTTTGAGAAAACGTCTTTCTACTTTGTTGTAGTTGACAGTCGTGTCTATCGCAAATTCAGTGATAAACCCTCCTATTATTTGATCCAGCCAATGATCTACATCCTGCGCGATCTTATCTTCCAATGCCTATAGCCTACACACCAACTCTGAAGTCCACACTATCGGCTGATCAAGCTTGCACCTTCCCTGGTTATCTGCTAGCCTTGCGATCCAATCGTATAGTTCTGAAGAGAATGTCGCAAAGAAGACCTCATGGATTTTTGTATATATGAAGCGATCCAACCACCTTCTCTCGAATATCTGCAAAGTTTTGATCTCCTGTATTACGAACTCGTGCAGCTTCTGATCCAACCAATCTTCAAGTTGTTTCTTCATAGGGTTCCAGTGTTCTGACATTAGACATCCCTTAGGCAGATCTTGGTCCTAGCAACAGAACCATTTGTTGGCTTAATGGGGCCGGACCCAGGTTCAAAAATGTTTAGCCAAACAAATCTCGACACTACCAGCCCTTTCGGCAACAATCCATGGAGCGCGGACTGAAGTGTCACCCGAGGTAGTATGGGAGGGTGCTAGAACTGGGTTTCAACACCCTGGGGATGTCCTGATGTGGTCTGGGTTGGCACGGAGGGATCCTACGCACTGTGATGGTTCCGTGTAGCTGTCTTCTCTGGGCAACTACCTTAGTCAAGCATGAATGCAATTTACCCTTTTCTGTGCTTAATATTATTATCGATCTTTTGTTACTTGTGAAGGCATGGTTCTTTCAGTTATCATTTAACATATATAGACATGCGTGTAATCATAAATCATGAACAGATGCATAAACCAGAATCTAGAACAGATACATGATATTTCAGAATTAACTTATCTTTATTAATGACTTTATCTGGTTACAATCCACTTCCTACCCTGCGCACACAGCTGCAGACTCTACCATGCCTCCACGCACACAGCTGCAGACTTTACCATGTCTTCGCGCACACAGCTACAGAGCCTCTATCTCATATTACAACCCAAACTCGTACTTACAGACTCAGATCTACTATCACTTTCAGACACCCATATTACTTCTTCTATTACCAAAAAAAATGCCTTTTACACTTAGAGCCTTGCTCTTATTTATACATTCCCATGGTCTGCAGACCATGGGCAGGCTGACACGTTTTAGATTAATTTATAATATTTTAGGGCAGACTACCCTTAGACTTGAACCATTACCAATCGCGCTCTGCGCACTTCGCAGGGCCTTTACAATACCAATATCCCCAAAAATTTGGGCTTTAAGCCAAAAGCCCATTGCGAAGGGGACCCGCTGCCCAACAACATGACTATCATTTAGAATAGAAATATATTAAAATTTCATTTTATTAGTTATATTTTCAATAAACTTTTAATTTAAAATTATTTTATGTTTCTTAAAAAAATAATAATGGGTTCCGAGAAAAAAAATCTTGAAAACAAATAAATTATTATGCTTTCTAATTTATTCAAAATAATTTAAAAAAAAAATAAATTAGATCATTTATTTTCATTCTTACATACAATAAGATTGTGTACAAAAGCTACACTTTCCCTACTCAAAACCACAAAACATTAGATATCCTCAAACTTCAAATTTTGGTTAGCCTCAATAGAGAGGGGTTATAGCTAATTTTGTATTTATGTTCCTTTTTCCCTATTTTGAAAATGTCACATGAGGTATATATCAACATCCTTCAGAAACTAAAGCCATGTCTAATAATTTAAATATCAATTTAAATTCATCTTCAATGTGAACTAAGAACTATGGTCTTGTTGGTACTAGTGTACATGATCCTGCTCAGATTCTGAGCACTTTCCATGACTTGCTTTGATTTTATGTTTCTTCTTGTTACTTTCTGTCCATCAACATTAATTATTGACAATTGTAGTATACACTTTAGTTTCACTCATGATAATACATTATTGGTCAATTGTAGTTTCCCTCATCGAAGATTGAGACCCATAATGGCATGAATTATGATGATATGAGATGTTTTGGAATAATATAACATGAAATTTTGAGGTAATATAAAAATAAACTTAAAAAAATGTTATAATTTAGTTAGTTTTTATGAATTTCTAATTTTACCAATGTCTGGTGTATTATGATGTAACTATTTTGATGCTTATCAAAATTTACCAACTATTTAATTTATATCACTACACCAGTAATAACTCTATATATCAAAATTAAGTATACATGCAAATACAAATACATATACATATACACATACATTCATAAAAGAGACACATTATATTTATATATAAATAAAAAGAGTCATAAAAATGATATTTGTACATAAATAGTTGGGGTTATCTATGATCGTTAGGCCAAATGGCTATTATCTTCCCCACCTAGGTTGAAGTCCCTGCTAGTAATGCCTTGATAAATATTGTTGTAATAGACAATGGGTGTAGTGTCATCTTTGGTTATCACATTATTCTAATGCACTAAAGGTTTTCTCCCAAGGAGGGTTCCCACAAGTGGGTAACCCCTGCACCCCACCTTGATGTGATTCCCCCTCACATGAAAGGGAGCTATGGATCCCGCTATACTTGGCATATTACATGCACTCCATTCACTTCATACATCATGGCACAATGATGGTACAAAGATAAATTTCATTTGAATATTGGAGGTGGCATAGGGTGGCACAAGAAGACTTAGCAACATAATTCTATCAAATTGGAAGATCTGGAGGAAAAAATTGACAGTATAGGATGACAATTGACATGAAAGGGAACTAAGGATCCCACTATACTTAGTGCATTGCATGCATTCTCTTCACTTCATTGATCATGGTATGATTCTAGAAAAGGGGATAAATTTCACTTGAATAATGTAGGTGGCATAGGGAGGCACAAGAGGACTCAACATTGATCATCGCATGCATCCAACACAAGGATAAATGTCATTTGAATATTGTAGGTGACATAGGGAGGCACAAGAGGACTCAACAAGAGAATTTTATCAAATTGGAAAAGATGGAGGAAAATATTGACGCTATAGATAATAGGATATCAATCATCATCGCCTTGTCATGAGATGAGGATATTGTCCAACAAGCATAGATACCTAAAGATTTTGCTCAATAGTTGTTATGACCCGTTATTTTTTTGCTTTTAAAACTAGTAATATTTTTTTTCTTCTCAGTTTGATGCATGTAGGTTTTTATTTACAAGGTGATATTGTTTTATTAGGTCTTAAATTCCTTAAAACTATAAACTTATATTACTGGTTTGGTTTCCCTTAAAAAAAATTGGTAGAAAAAATAATTGATTTTATGTAAAATGCTCATTTCATGTAATGTAAGGTGCATATATATATATATATATATATATATATATATATATATATATATATATATATATATATATATAATTTGATTATTAGTAATCACAATTGTCTTTTTAGATTACCATTTCCCCCTAAGTTGGTTGTGAGTTCAAAATTTTATAGAGTTGAGAGAAATTACAACCAACTTAAATACCTCTTAAATGATAAATGCATTTAATCTCTCAAAAAATATGAAAAGTCATTTTTACCTTTATAAATGTAAGAATATGAGTATGAATTTAGCTCAAATAATACACGTATTATGTATAATTTTAAAATTTATTTAATTTATTGAAAACTATAATTAAAAGAATTTTAATTTCATAGCTTTTACATTGTAGTCTAAATTATTAATATTAATTTTAATTTTCTACTATTTGGCGTGACTTTGATATAAACATGTTTTCTGATATTATATTCCTTGTGAATCCCTTTTTTACTCTGAATAACATTTTTGTCTATGATTGTTTTTAATTTTTTTCCTAAATTCTAACCACCTAGTCCATATCTTTTAAGAGATTAGATCCCAAAACAAGTTTTTATTTTGATTGACTCCAACTAAATGGAATATAACATTTTTTTCTATAAAATTCTTTAAAGGGACTCATTTTAAGAGATAGTTGATCATTTTTATTATATGAAAATTCAATTAAATTTAAGTAATCTTCCCATTTAGTGGGATGATCCATGCATACATGTAGATCATGTCTTCATGGATCTAGTTAGTTCTTTCATTATGTCCATTAATTCAGGGACGGTAAGATGTATTAAAATTCAATTTTGTATCTAAACTAGTGAAAAGTGTCTTCCAAAAATTTGATGTAAAATTTTCAGCTTTTTCAGAAATGGCTATCATTGATTCCCTATGAAGTCTAAATATTTTCTTCATAAAAATATTAGCTAGATGAATAGCTTTGAATGCTAATTACATTAGGATAAAATGAGTTGACTTAACCTATCAACTACAACCATGATAAAATCATGTTATCTTCCAGTTTTAGGTAGCCCTGTAGTAAAATATAAGGAAATAATTTCCGAATTCCACTCAGGAATAAATAAGGGATTTAATATCCTAGTAGGATGTTGATGTTCCATGTTAACATTTTGACAATGTAGACATTTTTTCAAATACTCAACCACTTCTTCTTTCATCCATGTCCAACGAAACTCTCTCCCTAATGTTGCGATAAGTTTTTTATAACTTGGATGCACTGAAGAAGGTATTTTATGATACTCTTCTAGGATCAATTGTTAAATTTTATGCACATTTGGAATATAAATTATGTTTTCGAAAGTCCACAGGCCACCACTATTTAGAGAAAATTTCATCCTTATGTTGGGCCAGTTTCATTTATCAAATTTACATGTATTTGTTTGTATTCTTCACCTTTTAACATTGTGTTTTTGATCTATTCATTAAGGTTTGTTTTAGAATTTCTAATAGAGCACCAAAAAAACTAATTTAAACTTATGGCTAATGTATCCATTTTTTTTTTCTTTTCCCTTAATGTCCTTGATGTCGAGATAAAATTGACTAAGAAAATCAAACTAGATTGCTTGCCTTACGTTTAAATTTGGCTGACTAAAGAAATGTTTTAGGCTGATATGATCAATTACTAATGTGAATCTCTTTCCCAAAAGGTAACTTTGCGACATTTTTAGAACATGAATTACTACAACTAACTTGAGGTCATACGTACCATAATTATTTTTATTCTTCTTTAGCTTCCTAGAATCATAAGGTATAACATGGTCATATTGCATTAACACTCCACCTAATCATTCCAGGAAAGCATATGTGCACACTATAAAATATTTATTGGGATCAACAATATTAATTATAGGAGCTACAGTTAGCCAATATTTCAACCAATGAATGCTTTCTTGAAATGTTTGGGTCCAGATAAATTTTACTCCTTTATTTTATAAGGATATGCTAGAGTAGTCCAGGTTGAAGAAACCTTCAATTAACCTATGGTAATAACCTATAATTACCATAAAGGATTTGATTTCATATACATCTTTAGGTATAATCCAATTAAGGATTTCTTTGACCTTTTTAGGGTCTACTGCAATCCCTTAGATAATAGATTGTCCCAAATAATGAATTTGATCCTTATAAAAATAATACTTACTAAATTTGGCATATATTTGATGCTCTATAAGTGTTTTTAGTACTATCCTTAAGTGTTTTTCATGCTCTTTTGCGGTCTTCAAAAAAAAAATTTCATCAATGAAAATCAACACAAATTTATCTAAGTACTAGCTAAAAACATTGTTCATTAGACAAAAATGTAGTTGGGGAATTTGTGAGTCTTAAAGGAATAATAATGAACTCATAATGGCCATATTTGGTTCTAAAGGAAATATGATGTATATCCTCGTCTTTAATTCTTATTTGGTGGTAACTACTTCCCCCCATACCTTATCAAATAGATCATCAATTCTAGGTAATGCGTATTTGTTCTTGACTTTCAACTTGTTCAGTTGTCTATAATACATAATATAAGACTACCATCCTTCTTAATTACAAAACATTTTGGTGCTCCCCAAGGTTAAACACTTAGTTGAATATATCGCGTATCCAATCATTTCTAAAGTTTTGTATTTAACCTAGTCAACTTTGGTACGCCCATCCTATAAGGTTCCCTTGACACTGGTGTTTCCATAGGTACTAATTCAATGGTAAAATCAATGTCCCTTTTTGGTGGCAACCCACATACAAAAAAGCATCCTTGAATTCTGCACCATTGCAAGGTAATCCAAAGCATTTTCTTTATTTTCCTATGTTTAACATTCCGCCTATATTCCATAGAGTTTACACCCCTTCTTTGAACATAATTTTAATTGGAAGGTTGATATCTATCTTTTTGAAATTGGTTTGGGTATACCTCTAATGACATGTACTACTCCGTCATCTTTGGTACAAGTACTAGTCTTTTCTAGGTATTTAATGACAACTCTATGCTTTTCTAGTCAATCCATACCAAATAACACATCATATAATCATAGAGGTATGATGTTAAAATTTGTATCTATTTTCAACCCATTTAAATTAAGAGGACAATCCTTAATAAAATTAGAAATCTTCCTTTTTTCTAGTTGCTAGCTATACCACCTAATAATTTTTATGTTTTTCCATATTCAACTTATATTTTTGCGCAATATTTGGACTAAAATAACTTAAAATAGCTCATATATCTATTAGAATTGGCATGAATTGGTTCATAATAATACCTTCTATCTCGAACATATTGGATTGATGACTAATTTGTTGATCTTCGAAAACTACCTTAATCCTAGGAATACTCCCATCCACATCATTTATCATGGAAGCTTCTTGAACATTTCGTAAATTTTGATTAGAATTAAAATTATATGGGAAATTTCAAAGTAGATGATGCTCCCCATAGCCCCAACACTTCAAGGTTTCCCTTGCCTTCTCATTTTCTCTTTTTCCATTTAGATCAATTTGTTTGGAACCTATTTGTGATTGAATCTTCTCCTAGTTTTATTATTCCTATTAAAAATTTTGTTCTGATGTTTCCTAACAAAATTATTAAAAGAGGAATATTTGAATCCTTTCTTCCCTTGCAAGAAATAATACAAAATGGCTAATTAGTTACTAAAAAAACAACTAAAATTTCCATATAAATGACCATTTTTCAGTCGATGACCAATGGTAGTTAATTTACAGTATCTTATAACGCAACCAACTTTTAATCATTTTTAGCTTAGTTATTAATTGGTTATCAATTTTATCGTTTAGTACTACATTTAGTCATAAATTCAGTTATTAACTTAGTCATTGATTTAGTCATTAATTGCCACAATTAATTACCAAATATACAACAAAATATATTACTACATGATCAGCCAAGAAAATCAATTAATGACAAAAGAAATATGAACAAATTGTTGGTCGTGTTATAAGATATTGTAAATAAACTACTAATAGTCATATCTATATGTAAATTTTAGTCATTGCTTGAAGCCAATTAATGACCAAATAAATATGACTAATTTTCAATGATGTTATAAGATACTATAAATTAGATACTAATAGTTGTATATATACAAAATTTAGTCATCATTTGTAATCACAAAATTATCATTTGGAGTAGTCATTAATATTTTTCTGGTAGTTTCATATTCGTTATATAAACCATTGATTTAGTAGTTTATATTCGATTCACTTATTTTCATTAATAATCATTATAAAAGACTAATTTAGTCCTGTATTCATTTTATTTTTGTTCTCATTAATCAATGTAAACTACCAATTTGGTAGTTTTAGAGTGATTTTATGTTATCATTAGTAATCAACATAAATTAATTAGTATGATTTTGCTACTAAATTAAAAAAAAATGGCATACAATGTGCATGTTCATCTAATATGAAAACACAAAGTTACATATGTTAATTGTAATACTAAATAATATAAAGTGCAACTATAAATAATTTACCCCGCAAATTATATTATATAAAATGTCAAGTATTACAATATGAGTTTCCAACTTAATATAGTTGTATGACAATTTATACATGAAATATTGTTTCATCACTTCAAAACATTATCATTGTGTTGTCAAGGCATTGCTAGAGGATTCACCAACTCTGGATACTTGACCATTAGTCTCTATGTGTGTGTGTCTTATGTGGGATATTGGATCTAAGAGTATCATTAGACCAATTTTCTTCTATCTCCCTTTTTGCATTTGTTGCTCCAGTGTTATTGTTCTCCTCTTTCTTCAATTCATGTTTCTTACCTTCAGTACTCATCAGTTCCTCTCTTCAAAACAAAAGAAGATACAATGCAAAGTATAAGACATGAAAGACGATGAATAATGGAATATAAAACAAAGTAGACTATAAAATATTCATATGACATATACCTCAACATCAATAACGTCAATGCCATTTTTCCCCATAAAAGTAAACAAATCGAACATGTTTACTTCACTTGGGTGATAGTGGCCACTATGTGGCTAGATGACTTGTATAAACAAAGAAAACGAAACATCACCATAGGAAATAACATCTTAATAACTTAGTACTTAACCTTTGCAGAAATCTTAAGTACAAGCATGCCAACTTACATGCTAAAAAACTTAGGATGTGGATAGTTTGTAAAAACAAATAATCTAAGGTGTGATGTCTAATCCTTGTTATTTTATTCGCAAAAACATTTCATTCTCTAACACATGAACTTGGTCAAGTATGTATAACTTGTGCTCAAATAACAACATGAAAGTAAACTTTTCTAATAGTCATGAAAATATTTTAACACAAAACAACGAAAATGATTTCAATTAATATCATGTAATACTAATCTCATCTTCAAGCTTTGGATGTTGTTTAAATGGACATGATACCAAGTATTTTCAATTTCATAGTTAAAAGACAAAACAAAATCAAAGGAAACATTTAAAATACAATCAAATAAAAAAGAGAGGATATCATGGAATGGACATTGCAATTATAAAAAATATGTTTGTTTATCCATCAGTGTCTTATCTAGCATTCCTAAAACATTTGTTTTCCCAAAATAACCATGAGGTGAAAGAATCACAACATCAAACACCATTTTAATCCCTACTAGAAACATTTCCAAAGTTTATGGCACAAGTGCCTCAACTCCTCTTGTATTGGAAAACCATATGATGTACAAAGTGAACCGCCATAAGCTCTTTTTTCTAGAAACTCCTTCACCATTGAATTTGGAGACAGTACTTGCACAATCATCTATTTAACATCAATAAGCAATCCTTTATTCATGAAATTGATATGATGATATAAATTTAAAACAACATACAAAAAAATTGTGTAAAAGATTAGCAAATGAATTTCAAAACAAGGAGATTAGTTACTAATGTCAACACAATATGAACACAATATGAATTTCAAAACAAGGAGATTAGAAAATGAATTCATACTATGTTACTAATGGCTAATGAATTTCAAAAGAAGCGGATTAGAAAATGAATTCATATTGTTTTGCAAAGGCATTGTTCTCTTGTTTCTTCAATTATTGCTTATTCCCATCAATATTAAGTTCCACTTTTGAGAATGAAAGAAGATACAATGCAAACTATAATATGTGTAAGACAATGAACACTGGAATATAATCTAAAGTAGACTATATATATTTTATAATAGAAAATTGTCAAGAAAATTATAAAGATAAACATAGTCAACAAATTAATAAAAATCTCATTTATATGTTGACTCCCATATAGCCTTTCATTTAACAACATCCAAAATTATCCTTATAGATTATTTGTCTACTCAAAAATAAAAAATAAAAAAATGTAGTGTAATATTCATTAAGAGATTCCAATTTTGGGCTAAATTCCACATAAATTATCCAAAAAGTGCTTCCCCTAATTTATTACTGCGTTGCCACATTTTGGGGCCGACTTTTTCCATGATGTATCTTGTTGTCCTCATATGTAGAGCATGGTGGTAGTTATGTAGGTTGTATTTGTACATAAATGAACAAAAATGCCAAAAATGCTTGAAATTAACTAACTTGTAAGGTATTTTTCCTATCATTAAAAATTTTAAGTGGTTTTATTTCTTATTATTTTTCTCTCTTTTTATAAACAAAGGCATAATCAACAATTAGGAGGATTGGAAAAATCCCTATAGTTTGGAAGGCGAAATATGTGCTTTGGAAATATTTATAGTAGTTTTTGAGGCATTTATAAGTTGTTTTGGTTTAAATTGCTAATGGTGAAATATTGGTGGGAGACGAGGTTCCTACTACTTAGTTGTTGATCAATGCACTCCCTCATATCTTAGAGGTTTTCTTATCTTAGCTTGCTTGGAAAGAATGTGTTGGATTGTTAATAATATTTTCTTAAGTCTTATTTTTCCTAAATTTTCACATAAGGAAAAGGCCTGTATTTCAAATAAACTTCCTGAATATGAATTTAAAAGCAATAAAAATAAACTATTCGTTAAGCATACCACTGCCTTATTATATTCTCCTTTATCATAGTTGGAGCTTTTAGTCAAGAATGCTGAAGTCCTACCCAGTAAATCTCCCGATTGCAATTTGCGATTTATCACTGATCGGGAAATCCAAAAACACGCTTGAAAGAATCATTAAGTGTATGGCTGATGCGATGGGTAATTATGAAATTTATTTTCCATAATTGGCGGCTATGACGGTTATTAATTTCACAAGTTAAGGGTGAATCCTTTGAGGATTTCACCCGTGGTAATTCTTAATTACATCTGGTTTATTATATATGAATTGCATTAACTCTTTTCACTTCCATATTAGCTTTCAACGACAATATCTCTCTATTATGTTTTCAATTGTCTGTGCATAATTGCTCTGAACTCATGAATCCAGAGAAGATGGGAAAGAAATCAAAGAAAGCCAAAGCCCCTGCTGTAGTTAAAGAACCAAAGCTCAATAAGAAGGGATTAATATTAGATATGACGTGCCTCCGGCTAGGAAACACAAGTTGGGAGAGTATCTATAACTTAATAGAAGCAGAAGACCCTAAAGAACTAGAAGAAGAAGCTACGGCTGATTCCAAAAAAACAAATCAGAATGAACTCTGAAAGAGTTGGCCTGTTCATACTTACACAGAATAGCAGAATGAGCCAAAGTTTTGCTATATACTAATGTGGTTAGCTAGGTTGTGGAAAAAATTCCAACCACAGACCGAACATTTTCCATGGCCGATGGAAAAATATTCGGGTCATTCAAGCCAGAGGATCTCAGAAAAATGTATCATCTACCTCAGCCAGAAAAGCAATACAACAAGGCATTTCTCGAAGCATTCGAAAAAGAAAATGACATCAAGTCGGACCTGATCAGACACTAGAGGCATTTCCCGAATAAACATAAGAACGCGCCATCGGGTATGTATTCTGTTGATTCATTAGCCTCTCCTTATTGCTATGTTGGCGCTATGATGTGTAGACTATGGGGAATCCATGATTCTACCAAGTTCTCTATAGATATTGTCCCATTAATGGAAGCTGCAATTCATGGTTATGTTATGGATTGGGAAAATATTCTCTCTGATAGAATAGCCACTGAGATACTGGAATATAGAAGAAAGAGGTTTTCAACTACCCAGGTCATTCCTCCTTTTTACTATAGTGCCTATATTCTTGACATCATCTTTTAAAATTCTGAATTCCCCATTCTCAGATGGAAGTGGACTTCTCAGGATCCCAATCCGATCCATATCTATCACAAAGAGCTATGGAAGGCCCATTATAAGAATCATTTGTATAGAATTTGTAATGGTTTTGTTCTGCCTATTTATTATTCTATATTCAATAAGCCTCCCTTGAGGATATCTGAGGAAGAAACAATTGACCTAACAGTAGTAGGAAGTTGGTTTGGAGAAGAAAAATTCATCTATGTAAGACTTTTTGGTAGCCTCACTGATCCTCATGTTCTTCCTCTATATGTTCCCGATAAATTATTGACTCGAGAATTAGCATATTAGAAAACAATTACAGGAATGTCAAAGTCTCTTAGGGATTCCAAGGAAGACATGTAGCCTACATTTCCCCTTCGGTGTGGCGTTTTCACCTTGCATGATTATAAACATGCAGAGAAAGAGGCCAAGAAAATTCAAATGCTAAATCTTGCAACTATTCCAAGGCAATATGACCCTAAAAAGATTTCCTATAATGTTACTTCTCAGGCTAAGCTCACCAGATTTGATCATGAAGAAGATATCTTTGATGACTTATTTTCTTCAGTGGAACTATTTTTCCAAGTTAAAGGATTGGCTGCAACTAAATTGGGAACAGAAGGATTAGAAAAATTCAATAGGCTTAGGGCCTAGAGATTGGAAACCCTACCTTTGGATTTGTTAGCTACAACCTCAACAGTTCAACCACAAGGCCAGAGTGAACAAGAAATTGTTAAGAATACTCCTGAAGTGGAAAAAGTTCCTGAAAAGGAGAAGACACCAGAACAGGAGCAGAGGCAAGAACCAGGTAGCGGACCCCTTGATTCAGACATCTATGTTGACCCTAAACTAATCAAGGAATGGAAACAATTTGATTCTATCATTAGTAATACTGACAATATCCCAGGATTCACTACACCAGAGGCGTCTACGGCACAAAAAAAGCAGTCAACACAGTTTCGATTGAAGGAACAAGTTGCCCACCCAAGAGTCACAAGGACATAGAAATAATTCTTGAGCATCCCTCTGATGAAATTGTTTTGCATGTGGAAGAAATACCACCACTAGATATCTTCTATAGCCCTAAGCATAGGGCTGTAGTCAAAAGGAAAAGGAAATAGAGGAAAATTGATCACTCTCGTCCTTTGAATCCTCAAATGTAAATTATGAATGTGGTGTGGAGGGAGAAAGTAAATCCTTCTTAAGATCTAACCAAACTTTCTCAATATGCTGAAGCATATACAGCAGCAACAATGGATAAGGCATCGGAGGTCAGTAACTTATTGAAAGAAAAGGACCAAGCAATCAGTCTGCTAGAAGCACAGTCATAGGAAAAAAAATAGAAGGTAGAACAACTAGAACATCAGTTAGCAGCACAGAAAAAACTTAATAAGCAATTAAATGATCAATTGGTCAAAGGAAAGCAAAGAGTTGATGAGCAAGCTATTCATAACCAGTGGGAATTGTCTCAAGAATTGAGCAAGTTATAGCTATTAAATGAACAAATGAGTAAATCAAAAGAAGAGCAAATCGCTCAAATGACAGTTCAGATAGAGCGATTCAAGGAATATCCTCGAGTAGGAGAATTTAAGACTGAGACCCTAGAAATTACCAGGGCATTGTCTCAACAATTGAACCTACTATGTTACAATATTTCATTGGTAGTTCCTATATGCGATATCACAGCATCCGTGATTGAAAAATCAGTGGATGTGAGACTAGAATTGGAACAAACATATGAAAAATTAACAAATTTTCTGTCTTGGCAAGATTCAAAAGAGGGAAAAAATGCTAATCTCCCATGAATCAAGACTCGCATAAGGAAATTCTATTTACTAAATGGGAGTCTTAGCTAATGAAGGCCGAGAGAGCAACATGGAGATGCAGATCAACAACAAGTAACCTGGTTGAATTAATCAACAACAGTCTATATTTATCAAATTTAATAACAAAATCTTCTCTAGGAAAACTCCCACAAATAAAATCATTAGAACAACAGTGGAAATAGGAGCTTGAACAAAGGGAAAAACTGATTGCAAGCATTCGCAGCTTAACATGGGAAACCTTTTGGTTCTTCCTTGTGAAACCTCATAGTCAGCAAATAGCGATGAAATGTCTCACTCATGCGATTAGCCACATGATCCCTGAGCTTAACGATGCCACATACACAACTTAGTTACGCTCATGTATCAGTCATCCGCCAGAAGTCGAGCTGATGCTTGCCATCTGTCAGCTCTAATCACAAGATGATCAGCCAATACAGTGAACCATTTTTGACCGACTACAACATTCCTATTTTAAGATGATTTCCACATTTTTGTGTTTTGGTTATACCAACGCATAGCATATTTCTTTCATAGTTTTTTATTTTTATAGTATTTATAGACCCTTTCATGTTTTTAGAAAGGGTCCTCAATTTTTTGTATTAAGACTTAAATTGGAAGTTGCACTACTGTGCTTTCGATATATTTATTTTTATAAAAGATTCGACCAGAATTCTGAGTTTTGATACAGAAGGCTTTTATGTGATATGCACTATTGCTTCCTATGAAAGTTTTCTCAAATTAGAAGGCAGGATTTGAATGTGATTTACATCGGAGGAGACCCAAATTCCTAAGGTACTACTATCTATGCTTTTGCTTTATGTTTTTGTGTCAATCAAGCATTTATTAAAACTTTTCTATTATTGATGTGTATATGTTTCTACAACAATTCTTTAGTTTTTCACTATTGAATGCTTCTGGAATTGTCATATTTCATATGTATATATGTCAGTAATATATTATGGTTAGTGAAATAACGTTTTAATTATTGCTTTGTGCAACTACTTGAACCAAGTAATTATCATATGAATAAATATTTTTGTTTATGAGTAAGTCATCTTCATGTTTACTTGTCAATAAGAACAACCAAGAATTGCACTAAGAGGAAGAATTCCCGAGATAGATTAATTACTTTTATATTTTTTCATTTTAGGATAAAACACTTATCATTTCTGTTAAATATTATAAACCAATCACCCATCTAACCGTATATCATTGGTAAACTGGTCCCATTATATCCAGTCGGAGCCACCACACCAAACGGAAAAGGAGCTGCTTTAAGGTCTGGACCGGGTGGTTTTCCCCAATGTTGATGCAATGATTTTCAAGGCATCAACATTTTTGGTGCTAGAAGGAGGGCATGAACTATGAATGGTGAGCAGATCCAAACCTATAGCCCATTCTAAGAGTAATTCTCCCTCCACCTCACCTCCAACTTCTCCCTTGCACGCTAAATCTCCAGTTTCTAAGCGAGAAGTTGAGAAAACAACAACCACTGCTGAAACCCAAACATCTCAGATAAATCCACTCTTAAATCTCTTGAATTTCAGTCTCTGATTCATAAACTTCAAGGATTCTCAATATCACCACAGAAATTTGAAATATCCCAAGGCAGTGTGACTTCGCAATTCATTCCTTCCCATCCTCATACCAGATTGCAGAGTGAAAATCTTGGTATTGAACTTAATGAATTCTCGCTGCCTAAAAGAAAAAGAGCAAGGAAGACACCTGAAGGG
This sequence comes from Pinus tabuliformis, assembly GCA_031772625.1. Lineage (NCBI taxonomy): Eukaryota > Viridiplantae > Streptophyta > Pinopsida > Pinales > Pinaceae > Pinus > Pinus tabuliformis. Next base: position 352,283,631 of record CM062814.1, on the reverse strand, counting down.
TTTGATAGTGAGACTCTTTCATCATCATCATCCATTTCATCTTCTCCATTGCAAAATCAACCATCCACTCCCCCACTCCATATTTTCGTTCAACAGGGTAGTGGAATTTCAACATCTTCCTCTCAACCACTTGGAACTTCATCTGCGCTATCATCCATTAGTAGCTCAACAATGGCATAGAGGCCATGGAACAATCCTAGTGCAGTCACAATGCCTGCACCTTTGAACCCATTGGCAGAACCTCCTAAGAAATGGTTGCCAAAATTCAACCCAAATGTAGGCATACAGACAGATGAACACATAAACAACTTTATGTTGTCAGTCAATTTAAATGGAGTTACTGAAGAAGAAGTGGTTGTTAGAATTTTCCCATATACCCTGCAAGGAGCAGCTGGGTCTTGGTACTTTTCTTTACCGTCAGGATCCATTACTAGCTGGAATATTTTTCAAGAGCAGTTCTTGACTAAATTTGGTGATGATAGGTTCACAGCAACGTTAATTAATGACCTCTCAAATCTTAAATCAGAATCGAAATAGCCTATAAAAGAGTTCAATTCACAATTTAACAAACTCTTAAATAAGATTCCTACTACATCAAAACCTAGTGAAGAGGTCTGAAGTGAATGGTACATATCAGCGTTACCTTCAAACATAGTAATCTTTGTTGATAGAGCTGTAAAGCCTACTTTAGCAGAGAATATGAAAGAAGCAATTTCTGTCGAAAAATGTATCATCGCCTTAGAAAAGAAAGCTTCTCTTGAAGAACGAAAATCCAAAAAAGTTACCTTCAAAGATGATTCAAAGAAGAAAATGGCTAAAGATCCATATGATATGGAAGGTCTCCAAAAAGTTCTAAAAACTATGTCAAATGAAATGGTAGAAATCAAGAAACAAGTAGCTGAGACCTCCACTAAGATGCCATTTAGAAACTTTAAGAAACCAGAATCAAAACTAGATAATGCTATATCTAATGCAAAATCAGATCTCGAGAATGATGAAGAGGAAGATACAGTCTTATCATCTGACGAAACTGAGGAAGAAGAAGTTGTAGAATGTCATGGTATGTGGGACTTCATTTTTCCCAATTCAGATACTGAAAATGAACAAGAAGCTTTTCCAGTAAGTACCAGAAGTAAAGGAACTCATGAACCTATTCAACCAACTCAAAAGAAGAAGAATATGGGTCCTACTACTAAAGAAAGAGTTCCCACAAAGAAATCTACAGCAGTGCCTACTCAAAATCAGCCATCATCTTCGAATCCACTTTCATCATCTAAGACGTTAGTAGTTGCCGCCTCTATGGATTACAACATCATCGAAGATATGAAGAAAACTAGAGCAAATATCTGTATATTTGAGCTTAGTAAACTCAAACATCAACAGAAATTGCTGCTCAAAGAATTAAATGTGGTACCTTCTTCTCCTCTTCCAAATGTTGTACTGTCCAAAGTAGCTAATGAAACAGGTAAGCCACTAGCTCATAATGTAGAAGCTATTGATGTTGTCCTAATCGGAGATAGATCTAATTCCCACACTCCTCCTTTTCTCTTGACCTACGAATTTTATAATAGAAATAAGCATAATTGTTTGATAGACTTAGGGGCTTCATCAAATATAATGCCAGCTTTGGTTTGTTCTAAACTAAATATAGAACCCCAAAATTCTGCTGTGCATATTGTCCAGTTGGATAGAACTAAGGTCGAAGTATTGGGGGAAATCAATTCAGTTACCATTAGGTTATCACCTGATCCAAGAGTAGTTCAGAGAATTGATATATTAATTGCTTATATTCCTGAGTTTTATGGTTTGATTCTAAGAAGACAGTGGTCTGAGAAACTTCATGGCTACATTTCTACTAATTGATCTCACATGTGGCTTCCCTAAAAAGGGAAGCCAAATCAGATCAAGATTGATCAGGAGAAGCATATGACTCATACTATAACAGAATTTGAGCAAGAAAATCAGCCCATAGCATTCAACAATAACATCCTTGGTAACTGCTCATCTGAATCATTCTTTGGTAATTTTAGTGCTCAATTATCACCGTTCTTAATTAATAGTTTCACATCTCAAATAGAAATTTGTTTCCAAACGGATGCATCAAGGTGTGTCAAAATTACTAAGGAAATTGTAAATAAAACTGTAGATAAACCTGTGTTTGGTCTTTATATTTTGATGGGTCAAAATCTAATGATGGTGCAGGAGCAAGATGTATTTTAGTTAGTCCTGAAGGAGAAAAGACTGTGCTATCTTGCAAATTAGAATTTGAGTGTACAAATAATGCTGCTAAATATGAAGCCTTGATTCAAGGACTTTACAAAGCAATAGGCCTTAAGGTGCAATATTTGAAAGTTTTCGGTGACTCTAAAATTATTATAAAACAAGTCGGGAACACTATACATTGCCTTTCTAGTCACCTTAAACATTATCAATCCTTGGTACAAGACCTTGTATCTCACTTTCTAGCATTTAATATTTCTCCCATTCCTAGATCTCAGAATGCAGTGGCAGATTTACTAGCCAATGTTGCTTCTAAACTCCTTCCATCTAAGGATTACAGTCCTAATAGATTTTTAGTAGAATTAATTTTTAGACCATCAGTTCCTGATAATTTCACTAACTGGTGAGTATTCAATCATGACGACAACATTTTAAATTTATTAACTTCTGATAAGTCCTATAATGACCAAATTATTGATGAAAGCGAGCATGATCTTCAAATGAAGCAAAAACTTGAGGAAAATTATATACCTAAACCAGTGGTCAAGCTTGAAGACCTTTATGACATCAAAGATAGGTTTAAATAGGTTACTAATTCAAAACTTCAAAGTTCTACTTTAAGATTTGAATTAATAAATCTTGGCACTGAGGCCAAACCACAAAATATCAATCTAGGATTAGGACTTACTTAAGAAGAAAGATTTGCATTTATCAGATTATTGAATAGATATAAAAATGTATTCGCTTGGAATTATGATGACTTGAAAACATATGATACTTCTATCATTCAGCATACAATTCCAATGATATCTGAAGAGAAACTAGTACAACAAAAATTAAGGAAAATTCATCCGAACCTAGAAAGTCAGATAAAAGCAGAGTTAAACAAACTCTTGAAGGCTAAGATAATTTTTCCTGTTAGACATTCAAAGTGGGTTTCTAACTTAGTGCCTATTAGGAAGAAAAATGGAGACATCAGAATTTGTATTGATTTCAGAAATCTTAATAAGGCTAGTCAAAAAAATAACTTCCCACTACCAACAATGGAGCAAACTCTTCATTCAGTAGCTAGTTCTAAATTAATTTCTTTCTTATATTGTTTTTCTGGGTATAACCAAATATTAGTACACCCCGATGACTGACTCAAGACTACTTTCAGGACTAAGTGGGGAACATATGCCTACAAAAAAATGCCTTTCGGATTGATTAATGTTGGGGCTACATTCCAGAAAGTAATGGATATAGCATTCAAAGGTTTAATTAATAAGTCGGTTGTTGTCTATTTAGATGAAATTACTGTCTTATCTAAGAAAAGAGAAAATCATTTACATGATTTAAAACAAATCTTCGAACGCTGTAAAAGGTATGGGATTTCATTGAATCCTAAGAAGTCATTTTTTGCTCTTGACCAAGGTAAACTCTTAGGGTTCATTGTTTCAAAAGATGGTATTTATATCAATCCAAATAGAATCAAAGAGATTTCGAATATTCCACTTCCACATAATAAAAAACAATGCAATCGTTTTTAGGTCAAATAAATTTTGTAAAAAGATTTCTTCCAGATTTTTTATAGATTGTTTTACTATTACAAACCATGATCAAGAAAAACTCGGTGTCTAAATGGGGGCATAAAGAAAAATAGTCTTTTGATTCAATCAAACAAGCAATTATAAATGCTCCTGCACCAAACACTCCCAATTTTTCCAATCATTTCATTTTATACACTTTGGCATCTGATACTTCATAAGCAGTTGTGTTAACACAAATCAATGATTAGAACATGGAAGCACCCATATCATTTTTTAGTTCAAATCTTCAAGGTGCTAAGCTTAATTACTCCGATGTGGAAAAGCAAGTCTTTTCTATGTTCAAATCTATTAAACACTTTAGACCCTTTCTCTTAAAGACTCATACAAAAGTAATAGTCCCTTTTTCAGTGATAAGACAATTACTGGTCCAAAGGGAATTGGGAGAAAAGAGGGAAAACTGGGTCACGACATTACAAGAATATGGTTTGGACATTAAACCAGCAAATATTGTCAAATGCCAAGGTTTTTGCAGGTTTCTAGAAAGAGCTTCTAATATTCAGGAACATGAAGGTAACAACAATATTGAAGAAATCAATGAGATCAGTACCATCAATCCTGAATCCCAATATGGATATTTGATATTTTATTTGAAAAATGGATATGCTCCTAATATTTCCTATAAAAATAAACGCGCCATAAAACTGAAAGCTAAAAACTTTGAAATTATTGATGATGTGTTATTTAGAAGGAATTATGATTTGATTTTGTTAAGATGCCTTGGAAAAACTAAGGCGCAAAAGGTCTTGCAGGAATTACATGATGGTCCAGCAGGTGGACATTTTGGAGCTCATACAACAACTCACAAAATTACACATGCTGGGTATTATTGGCCCACCTTATTTAAACATACCCATGAATATGTAAGGAAATGAAGAATGCGTCAAATTACCAGTGGAAGACAAAGAAAACCAGCTTTTCCTTTGCAACCAATCAACATTGAGCAGCCCTTTGAACAATGGGGATTGGATATCATTGGAGAAATTACTCCTCATTCTTCCAAATAACATAGGTACATCCTTACAACCACGGATTACTTTACTAAGTGGGTAGAAGCAATTCCTTTGAAGATAGCCAACTCTGAAGCAATCATCGAATTCATAGATCAGTTCATCATTATCAGGTTTGGTGTACCAAACACTCTTATTTTTGATAATGCATCTTATTTCTCTAGTAATTCCATACTTGAATTTGCTATCAAAAGAGGGTTCAAATTAAAGTATTCTACAAATTACTACCCTCAGGGTAATGGTTTAGCAAAATCCACCAATCAAAATCTCATCAAAATCATTAAGAGAATTGTTGATTAGAATCAAAAGAATTGGCACAATTCTTTAGTATTTTCACTATTGGCAGATCGTATAACACAGAAGGCCTCAATAGGAACTTCTCCATTCAACTTAGTGTATGGAAAGGAAGTTGTCATACCAGCCAACTTAGCACTCCCATCAGTATCCACAGTGCAGTTTATTGGATGAAATCCCTCATCTTCTATTCAATTAAGACATAATCAAATCCTTAAATTAGAAGAAGAAAGGGAAAAAGCTAGGATTACACATGCAAAGCATCAACAGGTTGTTAAGTCCTCTTTCGATACAACTTCCACCGGCTCAAAATTTTTACAAATTGGTGATCTTATTTTGAAATGGGACAAAGCCCATGAAGGTAAAGGTAAACACACTAAATTTCAAAAAATGTGGCTAGGACCATTTCAAATCATCGAGAAGATAGGCCCATCAACATTTATATTGCAAGATATATTAGCAAGGAGAGATTCTCTTCCTGTTAATGGGCTTATCTTGAAAAAAATATTTACTTAAGATGGTAACCCCTTCTTATTTGTAAATATTCAACTTTGTCTGAATTTGTGTGGATTTGTGGTTTTGTTTGTTTGCTATAAAATAAGGTTGGAAATAGCCTTTTATTGGCCTTTATGAATTTGAAAAGTTGCTTAAGGAAAATAGTATTAATATTTACTTTTTATAGATGAAAACCTGAAATAAAAGAAGAAATTACGAGGGAATAAGATAACAGCTAAACTCTTGAACACCATTTATTTTTGTAAAATATTTTCAAATCTAAAAAAATATTGTAAATCATTCCAAGTTGTTAGAGCCCGAATGAGGTTATCTATAAAAAACAAAGGCCTATCCAAACTTAGCATCTTCAACTCTTACATTGTCATCCATATTCTCTTAAGGAGTAAATCATTCACCCCATCCACAAAGATTGTGATTTTTCAGAGTGTAATTCTAAAATATGTTTGATATAAAACATAAGGGGTCTCATTACGAGCCTACTTGCCATGATCATAGGGAAATAATTAAACTAACATTACCAATACTGCATATCAAAACATGGTAATGGCTTATAATTATAAGACAAGGGGTCTCATCATGAGCCAGCTCGTTCAGTTCAATTACAACTAGTGAATGGCATTGTCAATAGCTAGCCACTAAACTAGGAAAATGGATTTTTATCTTTTAAAAATAAAAAGTAAAGAAAATACAATGAAGAAAATGTGTGAAAACATATCTTTTTGGATTTACTCTTAAAAAACTATACTCTGAAATGGATGGGACAGTGAACGATTGAATGGTTAAAAGGTAACCCTGTCGAGACTATAAACCTTTGCTGGTAGCAGGGGCTCTACCTGTGACAACGGAGTCATTTTATAAGGTAAGCCAGAGAAATCTTCTTGTTTTATCTTTGTCAACCAATCAAGGCTTAAACAAACTTAGAATGTTTTATTTTTCAATATGAGAAAGAAATTGTAGAAACATTTTCTATTATTCAGAGTTCCTGATTATCAACTTGTCCTTAGATTTTCTCTATACTTAACAGTTTTCAAATAAAGAAAGTTAGAATATTACATTATTTTCCTAGAGATAATTGTTTCTCCTAGTGAATCGCCAATTTTTGTGCTATACAACAACCCCCCCATTTCTAAATTTTTACTTAAAAACTTTAGTTAGAAATGGGTCCCTTTTTAACAAACTTAGCAAGATTAATGTTTCAATAAAATTTCTTGCGTAGCATTAACCATATAACACGTAAAAAACCTTATCAAAAGACCCAATTCAATAAAACTCCTATCTAAATTTTTTTTGATAAAATACGAATTTCTTTTTGAGAAAGCATCATAAGAAACTATCCGATGCGATAAAGCGAATGAAGATCATGTATCACAAAGATTAAAGGGATTCACATAAAAATTCCTCATCAAAATCTTCGATCCGATAAACGAAATCGCAATCGACAATCAAAGGTATCATATGACAAAGAGCCAAAGCACTAGTCGATTCCCCGATTATGATTCATTAATAAGGCACATTTCAATGATAAATCATTAAGTGATTTGGTTTATATGCATTAATATTTTAAAAATAATAAATTAAACTAGTTCCCTTAAAAGCATACCTCTGCCTTATTATAATTTTACTTTATCACAGTTGGCGTTTTCGGGGCTTTCACACTAATCTTTACCAAAAGAATTCCCTGATTGCGATTATATAATGAAAAGGCTTTTATTTCAAATAAACTTCCTAAATATGAATTTAAAAGCAATAAACTTAAACTATTCGTTAAACATACCATTGCCTTATTATATTCTCCTTTATCGCAGTCGGAGCTTTTAGTCTGAAATGCTGAAGTCCTACCTAGTAAATCTCTCAATTGCAATTTGCGATTTATCATTGATTGTAGATCGAGGAAATTCAAAAACACGCTTGAAAGAATCATTAAGCATATGGCCGATGCGACAGCTAATTATGACATTTGTTTTCCATAATTGGCAGCTATGATGGTTATTAATTTCACAAGTTAAGGGTGAATCCTTCGAGGATTTCACCCGTGGTAATTCTTAATTACATCCAGTTTATCATATGTGAATTTCCTTAACTATTCTCATTTATGTATTAGCTTTCAACGGAAATATCTCTCCGTTATGTTTTCAATTGTCTGTGCAGAATTGCTTTGAACTCATGAATCCAGAGAAGATGGGAAAGAAACCTAAGAAAGCCAAATCCCCTGTCGCAGTTAAAGAACCAGAGCTCAATAAGAAGGGATTAATATCAGATACCACATGCCTCGGGCTAGGAAACACAAGCTAGGAGAGTATCTATAACTTAATAGAAGTAGAAGAGCCTGAAGAACTGGAAGAAAAAGCTATAGCTGATTCCAAAAACAAATCAGAAGGAACTCTGAAAGAGTTGGCTTGTTCATACTTACACAGAATAGCAATGCGAGACAAAGTTTTGCCATATACTGATGTGGTTAGCTGGGTTGTGGAAAAAATTTCAACCACAGACCAAACATTTTCCATGGCCGATGGAAAAATATTCAGGTCATTCAAGCCAGAGGATCTCAGACAAATGTATCATCTACCTAAGCTAGAAAAGCGATACAACAAGGCATTTCTGGAAGCATTCGCAAAAGAAAATGACATCAAGCCGGTCCCGATGAGACACTAGAGGCATTTCCAAAATAAAAGTAAGCACGAGTCATTGGGTATGTATTCTTTTGATTCATTAGCCTCTCCTTATTGATATGTTGGAGCTATGATGTGTAGACTGTGGGGAATCCATGGTTTTGCCAAGTTCTCTATAGATATGGTCCCATTAATGGAAGCTTCAATTCATAGTTATGTTATGGATTGGGCAAATATTCTCTCTAATAGAGTAGCCACCAAGATACTGGAATATAGAAGAAAGATGTTTGCAACTACCCAGGTCATTCCTCCTTTTTACTATAGTGCCTATATTCTTAACATCATTTGTTTTAATTTTGAATTCCTATTCTCAGATGGAAATGGACTTCTCAGGATCCCAATCCTATCCATATCTATCACAAATAGCTATGGAAGGCCCATTATAAGAATCATTTGTATAGAATTTGTAATGGTTTTGTTCTACCTGTATATTATGCTATATTCAATAAGCCTCCCCAGAAAATCTCTGAGGAAGAAACAATTAACCTAAGAGTAGTAGGAAATTGGTTTGGAGAAGAAAAATTCATCTATGTAAGACTTTTTAGTAGCCTCACTGATCCTCATGTTCTTCCTCTATATGTTCCTAATAAATTATTGGCCCAAGAATTAGCATATCAGATAACAGTTGCGGGAATGTAAAAGACCCTTAGGGATTCCAAGAAACACATGTGGCCTACATTTCCTCTTCGGTGTGGCATTTTCACCTTGCATGATTATAAACATGTAGAGAAAGAGACCGAGAAAATAAAAATGCTAAATCTCACAACTATTCCAAGGAGGCAGTATGACCCTAAAAATATTTCCTATAATGATACTTCTCAAGCTAAGCTCACCATATTTTATCATGAAGAAGATATCTTTGATGACTTTTTTTCTTCAGCGAACTATTTTTCTAGGTTAAAGGATTGGCTGCAACTAAATTGGGAACATAAGGATTAGAAAAATTCAATAGGCTTAAGGCCCAAAGATTGGAAACCCTGCCTTTGGATTTGTTAGCTACAACCTCAATGGTTTAACCAAAAGGCCAGAGTGAACAAGAAATTGTTAAGAATACTCCTGAAGTGGAAAAAGTTCCTGAAACGGAGAAGACACTAGAACAGGAGCAGAGGCAAGAACCAGGTAGCAGACCCCTTGATTCAGACATCTATGTTGACCCCAAACTAATCAAGGAATGGCAACCATTTGACTCTATCATTAGTAATACTGAGAATATCCCAGAATTCACTACACTAGAGGTGTCTACGGCACAAAAAACAACAGTCAACATAGTTCCGATTGAAGGAACAAGTGGCCCACCCAAGAGTCACAAGGACATAGAAATAATTCTTAAGCATCCCTCTGATGAGATTGTTTTGCATGTGGAAGAAATACCACCACTAGATCTCTTCTACAGCCCTAAGCATAGGGCTGTAGTCAAAAGGCAAAGGAAAAAGAGGAAAATTGATCACTCTCCTCTTTTGACTCCTCAAATGGAAATGATGAATGTGGTGTGGAGGGAGGAAGTAAATCCTTCCGAAGATCTAACCAAACTTTGTCAGTATGTCGGAGCATATATAGCAACAACAATGGATAAGGCATCGAAGCTCAATAACTTATTGAAATAAAAGGTCCAAGCAATCAGTCTGGTAGAGGCACAGTCACACGAAAAACAACAAAAGATAGAACAACTTGAACAGCAGTTAGCAACATAGAAACAACTTAATGAGCAGTTGAATGATCAATTGGTCAAAGAAAAGCAAAGAGTTGATGAGCAAGCTATTCATAACCAGTGGGAATTTTCTCAAGCATTGAGCAAGATACAACTATTAAATGAATAGATGAGTATATCAAAAGAATAGCAAATTGCTGAAATGATAGTTCAGATAGAGTGATTCAAGGAATATCTTCAAGTAGGAGAATTTAAAATTGAGGGCCTAGAAATTACCATGGCATTGTATCAACAATTGAACCTACTACGTTACAATATTTCATTGGCAGTTCCTCTATGCAATATCACAACATCCATGATTGAAAAATTAGTGGATGCGAGACTAGAATTGGAACAAACGGATTAAAAACTAACAAATTTTATGTCTTGGCAAGATTCAAAAGAGGGAAAAACTAATAATCTCTCACGAATTCAAGAATCGCATAAGGAAATTTTGTTTACTGAATGGGAGTCTCAGCTAATGAAGGTCGAGAGAGCAACATCCAGATGCAAATCAGCAACAAGTAACCTAGTTGAATTAATCAACAACAGTCTATATTTATCAAATTTAATAACAGAATGTTCTCGAGGCAAACTCCCACAAGTAAAAGCATTAGAACAAAAATGGAACTAGGAGCTTGAACAAAGGGAAAAACTGATCGTAGGCATTCACATCTTAACATGGGAAACCTTTTGGTTCTTCCTTGTGAAACCTCATAGTCAGAAAATAGCGATGAAATGTCTCACTAATGCGATTAGCCACATGATCCCTGAGCTTACCGATGCCACATACACAGCTCAGTTACACTCACGTATGAGTCATCCGCCAGGAGTCAAGTCTATGCTTTCCATTTGTCAACTCCGATCACAAGATGATCAGCCAATACAATGAACTGTTTTTGACCGACTATAGCATTCCTATTTCAAGATGATTTCCACATTTTCGTGTTTTGGTTATATCAGCGCATAGCATACTTCTTTCATAGCTTGTTATTTTTATAGTATTTATAGACCCTTTCATGTTTTTAGAAAGGGTCCTAAATTTTTTGTATTAAGACTTGGATCGGAAGTTGCACTACTATGCTTTTGATATATTTATTTTTATAAAAGACTGGACCAGAATTCTGAGTTTTGATACATAAGGCTTTTATGTGATATGCACTATTTCTTTCTATGAAAGTTTTCTCAGATTAGAAGGTAGGATTTGAATGCGATTTACTTCGGAGGAGACCCAAATGCATATGGTGCTTCTATCTATGTTTTTGCTTTATGTTTATGTGTGAATCAAGCATTTATTAAAACTTTTCTATTAATCATGTGTATATGTTTCTACAACAATTCTTTAGTTTTTCACTATTGAATGCTTCTGGAATTGTCATCTTTCATATATATATGTCAGTAATATATTATGGTTAGTGCAATAACGTTTTATTTATTACTTTGTTCAACTACTTGAACAAAGTAATTATCATATGAATAAATATTTTTATTTATGAGTAAGTCATCTTCATGTTTACTTGTCAATACGAACAACCAAGAATTGCACTAAGAGGAATAATTCCCGAGATAGATTAATTGCTTTTATATTTTTGCATTTTAGGATAGAACACTTATCATTTTTGTTAAACATTATAAAACAATCACCCATCCAACCATATATCATTGGGAAACTGGTCCCATTATATCCAGTCATAGCCACCACACCAAATGGAAAATGAGTTGCTTTAAGGTCTAGACCGGGTGGTTTTTGCCGATGTTGATGCAACGATTTTCAAGGCATCAACAGGTTCAAGCAGTGGAAGATCACATCGATCATCAACAACAAGTTCTCCAACTCTTAAATGATAACACAGAATCGACTGAAACAATAGGTGGATCAGCATCACAGTGAAAGTAGTTTTGATGTAGGTGACTGGATATTTTTACGGCTACAACCATACGAACAAATGTCTCTCGAAAAAGCTAAGAAGGATAATACATTATCACCCAAGTACTACGGTCCTTACAAGGTGTTGCAAAAGATTGGTACTATGGTATACAAATTGGAGCTACCTGCATCTTCCCGAGTACACCTAGTTTTACATGTTTCATGCTTAAAGAAGGTTATAGGTGACAAGATTCCAGTTAAAATAGTGTTTCCAGAACTTGATGAAGAAGGAAAAATCATATTTGAGCCTAAAGCATGTACGAAAACAATAACTTGACAACTACGAAACCGATCAATTTCAGAGTATCTCATTAAGTTGAAGAACTTACCTGCTGAAGATTCCACATGGTAGGATGATAATTTTATATAAAAGCATCCAGAACTACTCAAGCATTGAAAACAACATTTTTGTAAAGGAGAGGGGCATGTTTGGTCTCTATAATACTAGTGTATCCACATTATTGTTGTGCCCGTGTAGCCCCATATTGTTATTGTTTTACCCCATAGAGGCCCACAATTTTTTGTTTATGTGCCCTTACGTTATTATTTTTGTGTAGCCTATGATTACGTTGTGACCTCTTAGACCCCTATATATACAAAGTAGGTCTTGTCACTTGTATCATCCAAGAATTGTTCATTTATGTAATGTAAAGGAGGTTTCCCCCTCAAAGAGGATAATTTTTAGGTCATTGATATATCTATTTGTGAGCTCATTGAATAACATCAAACAAGTCATCAATCCTTGTTAACGGATAAATGTTCTTGATGGTTACCTTGTTTAGCTCCCTATAATCAATGCACAATCTAATAGTACCATATTTCTTCCTCATAAACAACATTAGTGCACCTAAAGGCGATACACTTGGCCTAATGTACCCCATGTCAAGCATTTCCTTCAACTACAACTTCAATTCCACTAACTCTAGATTACTCACCCTATAAGGTGCCTTCAATGTTGGTGCTTCCCTTGGTACCAAATCAATAGAAAATTCCACTTCCCTATGAGGAGGAAACTCTAAAATCTCTACTAAAAACACATCCTAAAACTAATATAATATGGGGTACCTCTTGAATATTTTTTCATCCTCAACATCCTTACCCTTGTCACTCGAATGTGGACTTAAAATAGTACACACCCTTTTCTGCGGCTGCGCTTGGATTGCATAATTGTAATCATCCTCACTGATCTAGGCTTCTTATTTCCCTACAAGATTCTCTTTTACCCATTGTCGTCCAAGAAATCAATAGTCTTGTCATAAAAATTTACTTTGGTCCTGTGGAGATACAACCAATCCATACCCAAAAGCATGTTATATGATCCCAATGGAAGCACATTTGGATGTGTTGATGTAGGCATACCATTCAGCTCAAATGCACAAGATTTTACCCAATGATGAACTCTCTTCCTAGTACGTGTAGCCAATTGCACCAACCAAGACTATGTATGTACTTATTTCCTCAAACCACACTTATCCACCATGTCAAGATTAACATAACTAGAATTAGATCCAGGGTCAATAAAAATATAAATAACTTGACCAAAAAGCTTACCTTCCGTCTCAATAATGGATACCCGATGGTCTTCCTACTTGTTGTCCACAACTACAGAAATATGAGGAATGTTATGACCAACATCCCCAACTCTATGCACCTCCTGAGTACTATATATTTTAGGACTTTCACCCTAATACAATGGAAAATCCTTCTTATGATGATATTTTCCACAACTCTAGCACTGTAATGGTTCCCTACCATCACCTCTATTTTTATGCTCTTCGAGTTGCGACCCATGTCCCTTATCAACTGCATTGAACTTCTTGTATGGAGCAACATTTTCTTTCTCACCTGCATCTTGAGGTCTTCCCCTCTTCGGTGGTCACATCCCTTTAACTTTCTCATTCCCCTTCAAATCATGCTTAGACTAAAATTTATGCTTTTACTGCTGATAAAAATGCTTTTGTTTCTTGATGGCTTCCTCCAGTGACCATGGATCATCAAAATCAATACAGTCTCTATATGGTACCAGAAACCCAGTGATGAACCTTTAAATATTTTCTTTCTCATCCTTGAGGTAAGGCAAATGCATCAATAGCTCCAGGATCCTACTAGTATACTCATCATTAGTCACAGAACCCATTTGCAACTCATAAAAGTTTTTAGCTCTGTCATCATAATGCCTCTTAGATATGTACTTATTCTTGAAGAGTCTCTCAAACTCATCCCAAATCAACTCTTCTTCCTAAATTCACTTGACATTCTTCACATATTACCAGCATATATATGCTTTCCCTTTTAGAATGAAGGTGGATATTTTGGATTTCATGTTCTCTGAATAGTTATGAAATTTGAAGAATTTCTTCATTCTAAGCAACCATGCATTTACATCTTATGAATTCTTCATCTATCCATCAAATTTAGGCATCTTGAATTTCTTGAACTCCTCAAGCAAGTACTCACCCCTCCTATAAGGATGATGGTGACGACGACTGTGGTGATGTCTCCTAGATGAGGAACTAGAGTGATACCCATACATACAAGTCCTCCTATCAGGTGTACCTAATGATCTGCCACCTCTAACTATGTCCCCTCTATCCATCTTATATCTTGACAGAGACCTGCTACAATAGTATCCATTAGTCTTCTAAAGATGTTCTTGACTAATCCTCAATTGTTAATGTCTGTGCACTTCTGACAAACTCTCAAGGTTGACTACATTCACCTCTACTTTTTTTCCTAATCCCTTTCAAGTCTTTCTTGAGCCTCAACCAACATGTCATTGTCTGATTTGAAACTTCTGATCTCTTCCATCAAAATCCTCAATGTGTCTACTATATCATGAGAATACCCATCTCCTTGCTCCCCGTCTGATCTATAGGGAGAGTTAGGAGAACTTTATTCTACCATTTTTCTCAACATCTTTAATTCTCTTTTTCCTGCAAGTATACCATGTTAGATAACCAAATATATACCATACCAAAATCATACCTCAATGATGTTTAGGGGAGGCCTATCTCATCTGCAAAATTAGTCCACATTAGAAAGATACATGTATAATCATAATCATATCAATATGTCAACATCACGTATGACAATTCCAACTACATACCATGACCTACTGCATGACAACCATAACCATGACAATGCATGCATAACCACGTGAATCTAGCCGCATAGGCCGAAAGGGGTAACCATAACCATATCTAGTCCAAGTGTTTGAACCATACTTTGATACCACTCTGTAACTACCTCCTCCCATATATACCCACTTTAACCGGTCTGCTCAGGGTAAACATTAACTAAGGGCTACTATGACATGACTCAACCTCCTAGATAACCTTAAGGAAATGGAGTCAATAAATTAAGACCATACTCACTTCCTTCAGGTGTTACAAGACCCCAAGGAGCTAACCAATCACTTCATGTGCCCAACCCCTCGGTTAACTTTCTTTTTCACTGACCTAGAGGCTTAATCACTCACATGAAAAAACTTCCATGTGAATGGAACCCTCCATTTCCTCCCACAATCCTTGCTTCCTAGCGACTGCAGTATTTTTCACATAGTTTTTTGCGAGTGACCACAAGATCGAAGCGGCTTTTTCTGGGTTAGGATCCAAACCTCTGCCCAGAACTAAATGAAACTCCCAAAAATGATAAATAACACAGAGATAAATCCTCTAACACAAAACTTCATAAAGGTATTGACCTAGCCTGGTCTAACCATGACTGTCATTTTGTGAAACACATTGAGAACAAAAGATCTATAGGTCATGAATGCATATCTAAACATAGAGATTTGAATCTTATATGATGTTTACCAAAAAGGACTAATTCCCTCTCACAATAGCTACAATAGCATCCATTAGGTCATGCATTAATTATCCATTCATTTATCAATCAAACATGATTAGAGCCATAACTTGGATCTTCCATAAAACCATGATTATACCAACATATAAGTAGATAAATAACAATGATAGAAAAACCATTAAAGCCACATAATAACAAGTACAACTACTCATAATATAAAATGAATAAATGATCTCTCATTGCAATATGCAAAATCCAACCAAATCAAGGACTTCCACATACCACCCGACCATAGATTGGCCTAAACAAAATACTTCTTTCAACCAATCACCCTCGTACCATATTCCAAGCATGAATGTGGGATCTCATGGGATAAATCAATCCATAAACAACCAAGGGAATCCAAAGGTTAAATCGTCTCTACCCTCACATTATCGTGATCTCACCTAAATTGATCCCGAGATCAAAAAACCAAACTGAGCTTGGATTTCTCAGAATTCCTTCACCATCCCTTGAGTAAATTTTCTCTATCCACCCACCTATTGAGGGCTTCTTGGAGAAAACCACCTCCAAACCCAACCTTTGGGATTTTTCCTAAGACCACCTCACCAAGATCCAAAACCTTCCAGCAATCCAAAGCTCAACCAAGAATGAATCCCATCACACCATGGCTATTTGAAAATGGAAAGGCAACGCTAAAACCATTGTTGAAACCCAACAAAACCCATGCCAAAGAAAACAAATTAACCAAATACGCACATGCAAATACCATGCATACCAAAACAAGCTAGTGAATCATACATGCAACCAATTACATGCAAGTATTCCTGCTTAAGTCGTTTGATCCAACCCATCCTTGCTTGATCCTTGCTTTCCTTTACTTTCACTCGCTTTCCTTTACTTTAATTTTCCTTCCTTTTCCTTCCCTTGCTTGCTTTCTTTCCTTGGTGTTCTTCTCCTCTCTCAAAATAATTCCAAAAGTGAACTGAAAAAAAGCCCCAAACTGATGCTCTGATGTCTTTTTATTATTGATTACCCTAATTTATTCATTTTCCTCTATTTTCCTTCATTTTTCTCTATTTTCCTTCATTTTCCTCCTCACATGCAACCGGTGACCTTTCACCTCCCTTTTCTCGTATTTTTCATTATTCTCATAAATAAAATGCCAATAATGTATTTTTTCCTTTTCAAAGCCTTCAACAATGCCTTTTCCAGTTACCCCTTAGCCATAATAAATAACAAGTGATGACCACTAGGATGTTTTGCCCAACATTCAACTTGGAATACATGTCCCATAACCTTGGTCTTAGTTTGCCTTTATTAACTTTATTACATGAACTTTTAATTTTGGGGTGTTACAAGTATCATTTACCATATATATCTATATCTATATATATATATATATATAGAGAGAGAGAGAGAGAGAGATACTTTACACAACAAATGTAAAACTTTCTAGACAACCTTGTCAACGAAAGCATTATCACTAGAATAAGACATTATTATTGTCATTAGGGAAGATTCGATTCTCCACTTGCACAATGCAGAATTATAATTAACAAAATATCTAAATTTAACAATCAGTAAAACATAACTTTACTATATTCAAAACCTTAACACTAACATGAATTCAATATTTTTACCTTAATTTAGCGATATTTAAGCTAATAGGAAGATACTAACTATTAGATAGCACTTGTTTATTTTTGGTCATCTTTTACTATATGTATAGTAGCTTATCATTTATTCAAAACTATTTTTATTTCAAACTAACCATAACATCTTACATTACATTTTAATTAGCCAAAGCCTTCTTCTTTCAACTTAAGGTGGATGAGGATCTCTTGACCTTTTTTATTTTTTTTAATTGACTACCTAGAATGATTCTCAAGGAATATGCTCAGCATATGATTTGTCTCAATGATTATCAATGATTGTAGTGTGTTACAGAGTTTGTTAGGTTGCATTGAATTTTAATAAATTTAAAAAATATGATGTCTAAACACCCACCAATTTCTTAGATATTTTCAAAGCATACCTAATTTTAGAAAAATTGCCTTATATCTTGGTTGTAAAGGATGGAAACTCTCCAACACTTATATTTTCTATCAAGAATTGAGATTCAAAAGGATTAAGTAAAATCAAAATTAACAATAATACTTTTGTTGCAGTAGTTAAGAATATATTTTTGTTGCAATAATTTTTTTTATTATATATTTATCAATTGTAGATACAAATGATGCCTTTGGCTATATCAACCACATTAATATTTTTAATGTGGTTGTACAAGTATTTCATATATACAATACAATAAACTGCATTTTGTTCAACCACTTAACAAAATTACCCAAACACTCCCAATAGTACACCAACCCAAAACAAAAACATTCCCAATAGTACACCAACCCAAACAAAAATCACTTGAAAATGATTAATTATTTAAGCCTCAACTACCGCTATTTACATTTCCACCTGATCAGCCCTTCTAATTCAAGAGAAAGGGGACCGAAAAATTTCAAAAAATGAATTTAAATATATCAAACTTATGAAAATGTAGAGAAATTTTGTGATATTTTTTTCTTTTCATATCAAAAGGAAAAATAATCTTAACACTCCAAGGCACCCCCACTGAATTCTTTGTGATCTGACATGGTCCATGTTGCTCACTATTAACACTTCTAACTCTCATGCAACATGCTCTCTCTTCTTCAAATCTTCAAAATATTACATCTCCAAAATGAGCCTGTGTGCTGGGGAAAAGTGATGAAATCAAGCTTTTTCACAATGCTTAAGTGGAGCTCACACTACCTTATCACAATCGAGCTCCAGCGCAATGATTTGAAATAAAAAATTCCTAAAATGAGACAAAAAACTTGATAAGAAAAGTTGTCATTATTCTTACGTTATGTTCATGGTTTTTTTTTTGGGACAAAGTGGGGTCACTATCCTCCTGTATTGGATATTTTTATATGTAGAAGGAAACTCCGGAGTGTACACCCATTGATTGGTGGAAGGTCAGTAATTTGATGAGTATTTTGATATATATATTGAACTTTAGGTATCTAGAAGGTATTAATATATTATGGGTAGAGATTCTCTTGATAACCTTGTAACAATTCAACTCATAATAATATTGTAACATACACTGTAAAGTAATTAAACTTGAAATAGGAGGATTATAAAAAATTACACATACACTTGTCATGGTAATGGAAAGGTGTATTTTGGAATAATATGATAGGTGTCCATCAGTTTCATTAACCTGTCCATCAATTTCACCCTTTCATGTTCTTAATAATAATTTCTAGAGAGATAACCTGAACAAAGCAATTTTTTATCCAAATAAATTCATTGTTTCATTCAGTCTTTATAACTTTAAAATTAAAAGTGCAATAGGGCCAATTTGTGTGCAAAATTCATTTATGTACTATAAAACATTGAAAAATACAGAACAATTTCTCACCCCCAATTTGTATGCAATGTTAAATAGATTAAATTCTTTACAACACTATACTACTATCAAAGTCTGTTTTTGTGTGAAAAATTCATTTATGTATTGTAAAACATTGAAAACTACACAACAATTTCACATCCCCAATTTGTATGCAATGTTAAATAAATTATATTCTTTGCAACACTATACTACTATCAAAGTCTATTGGGTAGATATAACAATGTCACTATTAAAAAAAACCTAAATAACTGTATATTCATGCTCAAGTGAAGTGACATATAGATTGACTATTAGCAATGATATTTATGATTGACTATTAGAAATGATATTTATTAGAAAAAAATGTGAATTTGAATGTTGAAATATAATTTTTTATATATACGGATGTATAAAATCACATTGTTTTTTTATATGTATATTCAATTACTTTTAGTTTATTTTTCTTGTCATTTTTATGCTACCAAAAACAAGTTTACCAAATGTTCAAGAAACTCAAAATGGATCATTAAGGATAAATACATATAAATAATATGTATAAATAATTCTCAGGTTTAGTGTTCTTCTTTATGTTGGCATGACTATCATTTAGAATAGAAATATATTAAAATTTCATTTTCTGAGTTTTATTTTCAATCAATTTTTAAATTTAAAATTATTTTGTCTTTCTTAAAAAAATAATAATGGGTTTTGAGAAAAAAAATCTTGAAAACAAATAAATTATTATGCTTTCTAATTTATTGAAAATAATGTTTAAAAAATATAGATCATTTTTTTCATTCTTACATACAATAATATTGTGTACAAAAGCCACACCTGCCATACTCAAAACCACAAAACATTAGATATCCTCAAACTTCAAATTTTGGTTAGTCTCAATACAGAGGGGTTATAGCTGATTTTGTATTTATGTTCCTTTTTCCCTATTTTGAAAATGTGAGGTGAGGTATATATCAACATCCTTCAGAAACTAAAGCCATATCTAACAATTTAAATATCAATAGAATATTAAAGCTTAAAAAATGGCATAACCAATAGCAATATATTTGAAAAATATAAAAGTAGTTGCCACCACCATAAAATTATTTAGTGTTTATAATGTACCCAAATCAGACTTAAGGAAATTCATTAGGAATTTAAATATAACCATTCAAAACTATAAATTATTAAATCCCTTGAATATTGTGTATCAAGTGAAAATCCTAACAACTTATATTATGAAAGCCATAAAACTATAATACAACATAAAACCTTTTAATATGAATCCTGGTTAATAATGGTAACAAGAACCGAGACTTTAAATTATTATATAACATATAATTCTCTAATCAAATAAACTTAATTGAATATAATATAGATTTTTATATTCAAATATGTGAAAAAACTTAACACATAATTCTTAAATGAAAGAACCTTCTTGAAATTAAAATAAAATTATTAGAATTCATTTGTGAAGCATATTTCAATTGAAAAGAATTTTTACATAGATGCCTAGTATGATATAAGACCTTATATATTTCATATATTTTCATATAATAATAAAATTTCTTAATCGGTTCATCTTTTTAGCTTAATTTTCCATACATATTAAATTTATTAAAAAATTCAATAATTTCAAATATGATCATTTTGATAAAAATAATTTAGTATAGGCTTTTATAATATTTTTTGGCTTTTAATATTTAAATTTATTCTATGATTTTGAATTCTATATTTAAATTTGTAATATAATATTCATGTTTTCAATACTAAGATTACTTTAATATTGATATAGGTATTTTTCGTTCCATATATTACTTTTTATTATGAGGATGGTTCTTTTATTGTACTTGTTTTCAATACTAATATTTATTGTCCCCGTTATGGGTCATTTGCCATTAAATATCTATTGTACTCGTTATTCATCACCATGTTGTTAAATATTATGTTTTATGTTTTATTACTCTGCCACTTCATCTAGGATTGTAACGTGGAGGAATAAGAGCAAGGTTTCTTGGTTGAGCATTTCAAATTGTCATTAAATATATATTGTACTTGTTATTCATCACCACTTCATCTATTATAAGAAAAGAAGTGCTCCGTTGTTGGGTCCCTATAATACTAGTGATTACCCCATTACTATTGTAGTTATACCCCTTATTTATATTGTTGTGCCCCTATTACCCCCATGTTGTTATTTCTGTGCCCCATAGAATCCCTCTATTGTTATTTTTGTGGCTTTATATTATTATTGTTAGGTCGACTGGATCATATTGTGACTCCTTATACTCCTATATATATAAAGGAGGTTTTGTCATTTGTATAATCCAAGAATTGTTCATTTATGTAATGTAAAGGAGGTTGCCCCCTTGAAGAGGCTGAATTCTAAGGCGTTGATCTATCTTTTCTATCTTTTCTTGAGCTAGTTTCATAACATTTGGTATCAGAGCTTTGGATTCTAGGGTTTCCCTGCTCCAAACTCGTCATCGTGGAATTTTCGCTATACTTTTTTTTTGTGACGTTTCAGAAGTCGTAAAAAAAACCCATTTGAGAAGAAATCGTGCTGAACCTTGGGTCCGACTTTCAGAGCTTTTCGCGTGATATTTGCGGAGATATGATCTGAGGAAGTTGGTCTTTTTGCAAACTCCTGAATTACATTCAAAACAGGTGACCTGGGGAAAATTGTCATAACTTTCTCTCTGGGGATCGGATTAAAATTTCATCAGAAGTTATAGAAAGAGGACGGACTATAGTTTCTTCTATGCATTTTTCGGATCCAAAGGTTGAAACAGTGACTCGTGGCACGTCGTACAAGTTCACTCTAATGAACTAGTCTAAAAGAATGTCACTGTGGGAGATTTCACATAACTCTTCATTAGAGAATCCAATTTGGGTCAGACTTGTGGCATTGGAAAGAGGACACAGAAGGCTACTACAGGTCGCAATTTCAGAACTATATGATCTGAAATTACAGAGATACATCAGATTCAATATCAGGCTTCTATAAAGTGAAAAAAGGTGTGTAGTTTTTTTATTTTTGTGTAAGCTTTGTTTAACAAAATTCAAAGGGCATAGTAAAGCATTATTATCGGTAATTGATGCCCCGAGGAAAGAAAATGCAAACACCTAGTAAGGAACCTGAAAGCTCTAGCATGACTCATGAAGAAGAGGAAGAAATGCTACATGAACAAGAACAAGTGCAACAAATGTCACGCTCACAAAAGCTAACAGAAGCTAAGAAAAATGGCGTGGAATCTAAGATAAATGGCATGGAATCTAAGATAAAGGGCATGGAAGCTAAGATGGATGATTCAAAGACAGATTTGCAGAGAGACATGACAGATTTGAAGACAGATTTGAAGACAGACATGGTAGATTTGAAGACAGATTTGACAAATTTTCTACAAGAAATACTTACTAATGGTGAAACGGTTGTAAAGGAAACTCATGATGTGAACAAAAGTAATGTTAATCATGATTCCATAGACTCTAATGTTGGATCGAAGACCCACCATATTCCAAAAATCGATATGAGGAAGTTTGATGGCAAGGATCCCGCCACATGGATATTACAGATGGAGCAGTTCTTAAATCTCAATAATGTGCAAAACACACAAAAGGTACATATGGCAACTGTATATTTGGAACCAAATCAGTTTGTATGGTATCAATGGCTTTGCTCTCGTAAACAATTTATCACTTGGGCAATTTTTACGGAAGAATTGATAGCACATTATGAAGATACAAAAAGCAACACTTTTTTTAGTGAATTGATAAGTCTCAAACAAAAGGGTTCAGTAATGGAGCACATTGAGGAGTTCCAAAAATTGAACATAAGGGTAAAAGATATTCCAGAGGAGCATAGGATTGATGTGTTCATAGGGTCTTTAAAGGATAATATCCAACATGATGTTCGCCTTTGGGAACCTGATTCATTAGAGAAGGCATTCAGGTTAGCAAGAAAAATGGAAAGCAAAATTATGGAAACCAGGAAGCATACCACTCACAACTATAAAGACGGAAGTGTTGTTGCCCCTAGTCTTCCACAACCTATAAGGTTGACACCACAAAAATTGGAAGAAAAAAGAGCAAAAGGGCTTTGTTACAGTTGTGATAGAAAATACACTAAAGGTCATAAGTGTGCTGAGAAGAAATTATTCTACATAGATTGTGAAGAGGAAGAAGAAAAGGAGCAAGAAAGGTCAAAAGAAGAAGATATACTCCAGGAACAAAGCCTAGATGAAGAACAAATAAATCCGACCATATCTTGTAATGCATTGGCGGGAATTACCACTCCTCAAACCATCAAGATAGAAGGACAAATCAAGAAGAAAAAGGTAATAGTGTTGATTGATTCAGGAAGCACCCACAATTTTATTCATTGTAGGGTAGCAAAAGAATTGAATTGCTTCCTATATCCAGCACCAGAGTGTCAAGTGATGATTGCAAATGAAGGAACAATAAATTGCTCTGGAAGGTGCCATAATATCAAGCTATCCATGGGAGAATATGTATTGACTAGCCCAATGCTTTCCATTCCAATGGGAGGTGCTCATGTTGTACTAGGAGTCTAATGGTTGGGTACAATAGCTTTTAATTTTCAAGAACTTTTCATCAAATTTTCTACGTAAGGAAAGGAAGTTGAATTAAGGGGTATTGCAGGGAAACCAGGAAAGATAATCAGCTCTAATGGTATGACAAAGCTTCTAAAAAAGGAGCAAAGAGGTGTAATTGCACAATTATGTTCGCTAGATGTTTCCACATCAGAATCATCTATTTCTCCAGATCTCCAAAAAGTCCTGGACAATCATTCCAAGGTATTTGAGACTCCCAAAGGTCTCCCACCTATGCGTGATCATGATCATGCTATTCATCTGATTCCAGGAAGTGTTCCTCAAAACATCAGGCCGTACAGATATCCCTATGTCCAAAAAAGTGAAATTGAACGTATGGTTGCAGAAATGCTAGAGGCTGGTATAATTCAACCAAGTCAAATGTCTTTCTCTGCTCTAGTAGTATTGGTGCACAAGAAGGATGGATCATGGCGCATGTGTCCGGATTATAGGGAGCTCAACAAGCTCACTATTAAAGATAAGTTCCCCATTCCTGTCATTGATGAATTACTGGATGAATTGCATGGATCAATTTACTTCACCAAGTTGGATCTTCATTCAGGATATCATCAAATCAGAATGAAGATTGAAGACATTCCGAAAACAGCATTTAGAACTCATGAGGGTCATTATGAATTTTTGGTCATGCCTTTTGGCCTTACCAATGCACCTTCAACATTTCAAGGTTTGATGAATTCAATTTTCAAACCATTCCTTAGAAAATTTGTGTTAGTATTTTTTGATGATATACTAATCTACAGCAAGTCTTGGAAGGATCATGTTGAACATGTTGACAGAGTGCTACAACTATTGGAGGAGAAACAATTATATGCAAAAAGATCCAAATGTTTCTTTGGAGTCCAGGAGGTGGAATATTTGGGTCATATTGTATCTCATGAAGGAGTTAAGGTAGACCCTAGCAAAATTAAAGCCATTAAGGAATGGAAAATCCCCACATCCATAAAGCATCTGCGAGGATTTCTTGGGTTGACAGGGTATTATCACAAGTTTGTTAAGAATTATGGGAGAATAGCAGCACCTCTAACAACATTATTGAAGAAAGATGCATTTTCATGGACTCCGGAAGCAACAAAGGCCTTTGAACATCTTAAAGAGGCAATGTGCCAAGCACCGGTCTTAGCTACACTAGACTTCACAAAAACCTTTATTGTGGAATGTGATGCTTCAGGAAATGGAATTGGTGCTGTTCTAATGCAAGATGAAAGACCCATTGCTTTTGAAAGTCGTCCAATCAAGGGAAAGTTTTTAAGCAAAGCTATTTATGAGAAGGAAATGTTGGCAATACTCCATGCACTTAAGAAATGGCGACCCTACCTAATGGGAAGACACTTCAAGGTAAAAATAGATCATGATAGCCTTAAATACTTTTTAGAACAAAGATTATCCTCTGAAGAGCAACAAAAGTGGGTCACAAAGATGTTGGGTTATGACTTTGAAATCATCTACAAAAAAGGGAAGCAAAATGTGGTGGCAGATGCAC
The DNA here is from genome assembly GCA_031772625.1 of Pinus tabuliformis. NCBI lineage: Eukaryota > Viridiplantae > Streptophyta > Pinopsida > Pinales > Pinaceae > Pinus > Pinus tabuliformis. The sequence goes on along the minus strand of CM062814.1, from coordinate 352,258,371 downwards.
TCTCAAGAAAGGATGAGGATGTGGAAGCATTGTTGTGCGCCATTTCTATTATCCAACCAGATTGGATAAACGAAGCAAGGGAGGAATGGAAGAATGATGAAGAAGTGTGGGCACTTATTCAAAAGCTACAACAAGATTCCAGTACGTTTGATACATTTAGCTGGCAAAATGATTCATTATGGTACAAAGATCGCTTATACCTCTGTAAGAATTCCCAGCTAAAACAAAAGATTCTTATGGAATTGCACACTTCTCCCTTAGGAGGGCACTCAGGATTTTTAAAAACTTACCACAGGGTTAAGAAGGAATTTTTTTGGGATGGCCTTAAATCAGATATTCAAAAGTTTGTGTTGGAATGTTTGGTTTGCCAACAAAATAAAGTTGAAACAATTAAGACACCAGGTCTATTACAACCTTTATCCATTCCAAGCCAACGTTGGGAGGAGGTTTCAATGGATTTTATCACAGGTTTACCCAAGTCTGAGGGAAAGAGTGTCATCATGGTGGTAGTTGACAGACTTACCAAGTATGCACACTTTTGTGCATTATCACATCCATTTAAAGCCAGTACAGTTTCTACTGCATTTATGGAAACAATTCAAAAGCTACATGGAAACCCAAAGATTATTGTAAGTGACAGAGATCCCATTTTCACTGGAAATTTTTGGACAAAATTATTTTCTTGTCTTGGTACTCAGTTAGCTCATAGCTCATCTTATCATCCTCAATCTGATGGGAAAACTGAGATAGTAAACAAATTTTTGGAAGGATATCTTCGTTGCTTTGTATCTGATAAACAGACACAATGGGTCAAATGGTTGCCTCTGGCTGAATGGTGGTATAACACTTCCTTCCATACAGCAACAAAAATGACCCCATTTATGGCACTTTATGGGTATCAACCACCATCCATCACATCATATTTAAGAGAAAATTCTAAGGTTCAGGCAGTGGAACATCACATCGAACATCAACAACAAGTCCTCCAACTCTTAAAGGATAACCTCGTGTTGGCCAAAATAGAATGAAACAACAGGCAGATCAACATCGCAGTGAAAGAAGTTTTGATGTAGGTGATTGGGTATTCCTACGGCTACAACCATATAAGAAAATGTCCCTAAAGCAAGCTAAGAAGGATAATAAATTATCACCAAAGTATTATGGTCCGTACAAGGTGTTGCAAAAGATTGGTACTATGGCATACAAATTGGAGCTTCCTGCAGCTTCTCGATTGCACCCAGTTTCCATGTTTCATGTTTAAAGAAGGTTATAGGCGACAAGCTCCCAGTTCAAACAATATTGCCAGAACTTGACGAGGAAGGAAAAATTATATTGGAACCGGAAGCAGTCACAGAAACAAGAACTCGACAACTACGAAATCGATCAATTTTAGAGTATCTTATCAAGTGGAAGAACTTATCCGCTGAAGATTCCACATGGGAGGATGAGAATTTTATGCAGAAGTATCCAGAACTACTAAAGCGTTGAGGACAACACTTTTTTGAAGGAGAGGGGCATGTTGGGTCCCTATAATACTAGTGATTACCCCATTACTATTGTAGTTATACCCCTTATTTATATTGTTGTGCCCCTATTACCCCCGTGTTGTTATTTCTGTGCCCCATAGAATCCCTCTATTGTTATTTTTGTGGCTTTATATTATTATTGTTAGGTCGGCTGGATTATATTGTGACTCCTTATACTCCTATATATAGAAAGGAGGTTTTGTCATTTGTATAATCCAATAATTGTTCACTTATGTAATTTAAAGGAGGTTGCCCCCTCGAAGAGGCTGAATTCTAAGGCATTGATCTATCTTTTCTATCTTTTCTTGAGCTAGCTTCATAACATCCATGGATGCATGAATTTCTTAGTGTGTGGGTTGCTGGAATTGTTGAAGCCAAGAAATTTTAATTACAATCTGTTGAAAGGATTACTGGAATGACTTGAAGGGGTTTGTCTCTGCTTCTATCTGCTAAGAAACGTGCACAATATTCCAGAGTCTTCCATTTCTCAGCCTATGATTTTTTCATGGGTTTCCTTCCACATGCATTGGAGGAACCCTGTTGGATGAAAATTTCTTAATCTTAGTATGGATATGGTTTTTACTAGGTAGTCATGAACTACTACATTATTTATGTCGACTGACTAGGGTTCTATATAATAGTTTTAAGTCTTGTAGTTTGACATAAAATTTCCAGTGTTGGTTACTATTCATTTTTTACTGTAAATTTAAGATTGGTTCTACACTACAACCCATATAGGGTTGGTCCTTCTTGAATTAAGTTAGAAGTCTCTGTTGGACAGTGTCAAATACCTTTGTACTGGGTATAACCTTGAGGCTTACATAATACACATATATATTTACTGTTTCACTTTATGATTAAGACTTCTTAGATGAAAAATAATTATTTTCCCTACTATTCTTTTGGGTTAAAATGGTAATGGTAGTAGCAAGAAGTAAAATTCCTTTCTCACAATCTTTCTTGAATATACTCATTGATTGTGTTTGTTGGTATAGCCATTAGATTATTTCAATTTGAAAAAATGACTTGTTAATATCTCTTATACTTTCCACCATGGCAACGCTCGACGTGAGGCGGGACCAAGGTTGTTCACGACTTGCCCTCCGCCCTAGGGTGTTTAGCTAGGCATCATTTCCGTAGTTTCTGGACTATTCTTTGAGCAACATCAGTTGTTAATCTGAGGCTTAACCAGTGCGCACACAAACCATACCCTTCAATACTTTTATGTATACTTTAAGCTTTCAACGTTAAACACAGATCAACTATTTATGAGGTTCTATATATTTCCTCTCACACCCATAATAGGGAAGACATTTTTTTACTTTTAAGGAAAATACCCAAGATATTTACTGTCATAATAAACATTGTTTAACTCTTTCCTTTTCCTATTAAAAAAAACTCCATTATCTCATTGGTATAACTTAAATGAATTTTCTTCTTTGTTTTGTAACAACATTACTATCTCAACAATTTCCATTCCTTATTACTACAAAAATACTTCTGTAAAGAATTAAATTCGCTTTATTCTTATGACACAAAGATTTACTTTAACATAATAACAATCCTTTTTCATTAGAATGTAAATTCTTCTATAAAGAAACCATAAGAGGAGTTAATGATCCAGGTGTATGTTGGTGGCCACCCACCTATCCCATTTGGACCCCCACAACTGTCTCTTTCAGTTTTTCTGTTTCCTTAATTATAGCACAGTTTACTATTTTTAGCAGTTTTTTGGGTCCTAAACTTCCAGAGCAGTTTTGAGGCCCTAAACGACATTTTTTGGGAAATCCACCACCAGTGATTTTTCTATTTAAAAATCATCCTTTCCGTCGTAGTCCTCGGAGAGATCTTTCCAATGGGCTATCATGCGCGTCAAACGGAGATAGTACGACCAATTCGCAACCCCGGGAAGTTGATGTACCAACTTACCCAAAAACGGGGCCCACAATTTGGCGTTTCATCTTCTAGGGTTAGGTTTGGGAATGTGAAGGGTTTTCCATTGTTTCTCAACAATAAATAGGCCCTCGAGCCTCATTATAACACAGTTTTTGGAGAACAGTTCAGAGGCATGTAGCCGACACATCTCTTCTGAGAGATAAGCTACCATCGCCCTATCTGGGTTATTTCCATCTCTATTTGTAAGCATATTTCAGTATTTTACAGTAATGAAATGAAGTATTATTTCCGCTGCATATTTGTCTTTAGGGTTATCTCTGTATTTTATTGCGTTCCTGTTTAAATCTGGATCAGTGGTATCAGAGCAGTCTGCTTTTTCTCTGTTTTTCTTTACATGTCCCCAACGAGGTCGGGATATAAGGAGTTAGGGCTTGAATTGGTCGAACCTTTGCATGACCAGCCTCGCAAATCTCGACGACCTCCCATAGCGGATGAGAAGAAAGACGAGGGGCCAGGAGATCCTATCATAATCTTGCTCGAAGAAGCCCTCGAGCGGCAAAGGAACGCGATGATGGATAGCTTTGCGCAGATCCTTCAGCGGCTACCCAGAGGTGACGCATCGGCTTCCAACAGCTACTCTGGAAACGCCACACCGTTTAAGGTACAAGTTAATTTTGAAATCCCCATCTTCGAGGGTCAAATAGACGTAGATGCCATAGATAAATGGTTAAATCTGCTAGATGGGTATTTTTCTGTTCATGAATTTTCAAGTCGGGAAAAGATTGTTTTCGCTCTTCTCAAAGCAGCCCCCCACGTCAAGGACTGGTGGGAAACATACTGCGAGCAGAAGGATGAAAGTATAGGCTCACTGTTTTCAGCCGCGCCCACTTGGAATGACTTCCGGGATGCCATCAAGGAGCAGTACTATCCTGTCAAAAGCTATGAGGACAAATACATCAAATGGACCACACTGCAGCAGGGACGAGACCAATATGTGCCGGAGTTCACAAACCATTTTCATACCCTCCGCACACAATTGGGTATCAAAGATTCTGAGCTGCATCTGGTACTCAAATATCGCGGCTGCCTACACAGATACATCCAGGAAGAGATGGAGTTCTTGAACATCTCCTCACTCGGCACAGCATACCGATACGCTGTCAAAATCGAGCAAAAGTTCAAACAGAAGAAGTGAGACTTTGGATCTACGAATCCAAAGCCCAAAGGACAAAGCCAAGGCGGGGTGACCCAAGACAACCCGTCGAAGCCGCAAGAAAAGAACAACACCACGAAGCTGAAGAAGGACACAGGAAAGTGGTGTGAGTTCCACAAGAGTCCCACTCATAACACAAGTGAGTGTCGGACCAAGCAGTCGCTGGTGGCCGAGTTGAAGGCTTCTGAATCAGATGCATGTTCCGACTCTGAGTCAGAACCCGACAAGGGGAATGACAAAGGGAAGCAAATCATTGATGCGGATCCCAGTGCCACTGTTGCTACTGCCAAGATCCAGAAAAAAAAAACCCGAAGATCCAGAGGAGGGGAACGTCTTTTCCACTCACAGATGTGGGTGAAGGGTTCACCGCTACAATTCATTGTCGACAGTGGCAGCCAAAAGAACCTCATTTCAGCAGAGGTCATGAAGCGGTTGGGCCTACCAACTACACCACACCCACAGTCGTACAGTATTGGTTGGCTTCATGAAGGACGAGATCTCAAAGTTCGCCAGCAGTGCCGCCTTCCCTACAGCATCAAGCCCTTCACAGGCGAGGTATTGTGTGATGTTACACCTCTAGATGTTTGTGATGTACTATTAGGCTAGCCATACTTGTGGAGTCGACATGTTGTGTATGAGTCAAGGCCTCACGCTGTAATCATTTCTTTGGATAATTCATTATACAGGATACCGGAGGTAGCCCCACCTACCGCCACCTCTTTGACCACTGCTAAGAAAGGCAGCAAGCTCATCTCACAAACTAGGAAATTTATTTTCTATCTGGTTCACTCGCAAAGTAAGGGGAAGATCGTTGCTACATCCATGACCCCCGCGAAGGGTTCCTCCACACAGCAGCAGCAACAGAGGAATACAGTCGTGACAGAACACAGGAACAACTTCTCCTTACCCAGAGGGGTACCACACAAGTTTCAGGTGGGTGACAAAGTTTGGTTACATTTGCAGAGGGAGCACCTTACCAGAACCCATCAGAAACTCAGACCACTTCGACATGGTCCTTACACCAGTAACAAGGCTACGGGAAACAATGCTTTGAAGCACAACATTCCTCCATTCCTTCGCTTGCACCGAGTGTTCAATGTGGACCGTCGTCGACCATGCTCCCCACCATTTCTGGACACATCAAAGATTGTAGAACAACTCACCAGAGACCCAACTCAGCAGAAGCTTCCTCATCTCAGGGAGGAACTCAACGCAATGGGGACCATTGCTTCCTAAGGGGGGAGGAATGATACAGGTGGATGTTGGTGGCCACCCACCTATCCCATTTGGACCCCCACAACTATCTCTTTCAATTTTTCTGTTTCCTTAATTATAGCAAAGTTTACTATTTTTAGCAGTTTTTTGGGTCCTAAACTTCCGGAGCCGTTTTGAGGCCCTAAACGACGTTTTTTTGGAAATCCACCGCCAGCGATTTTTCTGCCTAAAAATCATGCTTTCCGTCGTAGTCCTCGGAGAGATCTTTCCAATGGGATATCATGCGCGTCAAATGGAGATAGTACGACCAATTCACGACCCCGGGAAGTTGATGTACCAAGTTACCCAAAAACAGGGCCCACAATTTGGCGTTTCATCTTCTAGGGTTAGGTTTTGGAATGTGAAGGGTTTTCCATTGTTTCTCAACAATAAATAGGCCCTCGAGCCCCATTATAACATAGTTTTTGGAGAACGGTTCAGAGGCATGTAGCCGACACATCTCTTCTCAGAGATAAGCTACCATCACCCTATCTGGGTTATTTCCATCTCTATTTGTAAGCATATTTCAGTATTTTAGAGTAATGAAATGAAGTATTATTTCCGCTGCATATTTGCCTTTATGGTTATCTCTGTATTTTATTGTGTTCCTGTTTAAATCCGGATCAGTTAAATGTCACAAAAGTACTTATATGTCCTATCGAGTGTGCCGAGAAGATTAATGGGGAAGGATAGTACCATGAGACTAGAAATCAAATCAAATTTTCTCCCAAGATTTCTCCACCAAGATTTTTCCCTTTCAAGCAATTTAGAAATACAATTCTGATTTAGCTTTTTCATGAACCTGAAGACCACACTAGTCAAGTCTAGAACTCTATACTCAAGGATATTTTTCTAAGGGTTCCACTGGCTCTATGTCCAGCTCAAAACCCCCTTATCCTTAGCCTGGCAAATTCTTTCCAACCTTCAAAAGCTCTCATGCAAGGTATAAGCCCAAATATTATTTTCTCTCTATCCTCCAGCCATCATGTGCCACTTGTGGATATTTTCCAAATTAGATGGGGTTTTCTTTCTCGAGGATTAAAAATATATTTTTTATTTTATTTTTATCTTTATTTTTGGTTCACTCGCCAAACCTTCATAAAGATTCACCATTTCCTTCAAATAAAATTTGTCTTTCTGATGAAGGATCATCTGAACTTAGCCAACAATGTGAAGGTTTGCTCACATGTTGTGGCTAAAGGAGTTGAATTTCACTGACCTGAGTGGTCAAAAGTCAGTTTTGATCGAGAGGGTTGGATCTCTCGATAATGATCTATAATTCATTATTGTAATAGTTAGAAAATTATCTTATTTTAGATTAAGGGATAAGTTGTTAGCGTAGGGGTGTAATGGAGCTTGAAAATAGAGATTTGATTGTTAGATGATCAAAAATAGAGATCGAGTTGTTCGTACAATTAGAATAGGATTTGATTCATAAAATGAAGAAAATGTAATGAAAAAGGATTAGCTGAGATGATTGAGGATTGAGCTAGAGGCGAGAGTTGTAATAGAGAGGGTTTTGAGATTGAAACAGAGGTATGTTAATTCACTGTAACCAAGCCAAGAGGGTCGAGACTCTGTAACTATTATTATATTGAATGAATTTGATTAGTTTGCATCTGTGTGTGTATCCTGGTGGAAACTCTCGTTTACTCTATGAATCTGCATTTTGAAGTGCATCCGGGTATTTTCCCTTTTTTCATGTTTTAATTGTAAATACCAATATTTATGGTTAATCACAGTCATCGATATTAATAATGGGGTTAGAAGAGCATAGAAAGGCTCGATCGTGGTTCAAGGCCCATACTCCATCCTAATCATCGATCTAAAGTTCAACTATTGATGTCATAGTCAACAGCAGGGTTAGGCCTGTGTTTAACTTGTGTGTTAGTCGAAGAACCGCTAGCCGAAGGATTTGAGGAACTCTATTATCCAAGGGATATTGGGTTTTAAAGTGATCGAATTTTAAGTCTGAACCCGGACCCGAAATTTTATAGATCAAGGTTTATAAACCATATCAGCTCCGTGAGGTGGGAAGCGTCACGCAAGTTCCCTATGCGATATCGCATCAACCGTTGGATAATTGTTGATTGCTGACCGTTGGATTATATCGTATCGCATCATTCATGAGTGAATGACCCTAGACTGGAGAAACCACAATTTGAGATCTACGATGTCACTGCCAACCATTAGATCTGGAGAGAGGAAATCAACAACGTAGAGTGAAGTGTTGTTCAAAATGGAAAGTTAATGCGGAGGTCAACGCGAGATCGGTTGTTGTTTAGTTGTTGTTCAATTGTTGTACAGTTGTTGTTCAATTGTTGCTCAGTTTTTGTTCAATTGCTATTCATTTGATGTTCAATTATTGTTTAGGTGTTGTTCAATTGTTAATCAATTGCCATTCAATTGGCCTCCTGCATCATTTTTGGTATCAGAGTACACAGATTGAGTTTGACTGCAGTAAACATGCTGCCAAGGAGAGGATCTGTCATAGGTTGAGGAAGACCTGAAGAAAATGTAGTTCTGTTGGAGGAGATTCAGAGTCTGCGTACAAGGATGGACACAATGGAGACTGTGTAGAGGAGAGCACTTGATGAAGGGGTTAAAATTGATGCAGAAGAATCTTCTGAGGAGGAAGAAGAGGAGGAAAATGAAACTACCAAAGTTATCAAGATGTTAGCTAAAGTAGGTGGAAAACCAAAGGTGGAAATTCTTGTGTATGGAGGGAGTCTCAATGCAGAAGAGCTAATGGATTGGATCAGTTCACTGGACAAATATTTTGGCTATGAAGAGGTTCATGACAGAAAGAAGTTGAAGTTTGCAGTTACCAGATTGAAGGGTCATGCAACTATTTGGTGGGATGAGCTACAAACATCCAGAACGAGAAAAAGAAAGTCCAAGATCAAGCAATGGGATAAAATGGTGAGTAAAATGAAAGCTAAATTTATGCCAAAATATTATCAGTTAAATATTTTCAAACAGTTACAAAATTTAAGGCAAAAATGAATGTCTGTTAAAGAATACACAAAAGAGTTTTAAAGATTGAGTATTAGAGCAGGACATGTAGAGGATAATATGGAGAAGGTAGCCAGATATATCAAAGGCTTAAGATACAACACACAGGATGAGATCAACTTGCCAAGTCTGAAGACTATTGAAGATGCCTATCAAGCAGGTTTGAAGGCAGAAGAGAAGATGTTGAGAAAACAAAATCAGAGGAATAGAGGGAAAAGTTCAGTAAGAGGTAGAGGAACTACTAAACAAAGGTTTTAGCAACATCAGCACAAAGTAGGAAGTTCAAGTAGAAGACCACCACAAAGAGGAGATTTTAATAGAGGAAGATTTGCGCCCAGAGGAAGAGGTTGAGGGAGAGATATTCGGTGTTACACGTGTGGAGAATGGGGACATGTATTGTGGGACTATCCTCATAATAAACCAGTAAGTCAGAGGAATGCGAATGTGGCTGAGACAAAGCAAGAAACACCTCAAATTATAGAAAAGGAAGAATCCCCTAAAGTAGGAGAATCCCTGTTGTTGAAAAGGTCATTGCTTAAGCCAGAGAAAGAGACTAAAGAACCAACGTAGAGGAAGAGTTTACTCAAAACTACATGCAAATCCAAAGGTAAATGTTGTAAAGTGATAATTGACAATGAAAGCACTGATAACCTTATTTCTACAGAGATGGTGGACAAGCTAGGATTGGTGAAGACAATACACCCTACTCCTTACAGAGTGTCGTGGTTGCAGAAAGGTCATCATATTATTGTGACACAACAATGCAAGGTAGAGATACAAATTGGTACGTATAAGGATGTAATATTATGTGATGTAATGCCAATAGATGTATGCCATGTATTGCTGGGAATACCTTGGACGTTTGATCGGAAAGCTATTCATGATGGGAGGAAAAATACTTATACTTTGGAGAAGAATGGAAATAAACATACACTGTTGTCATTGAAGGATGACACTGACAAAGGAGCACCTGGAAACAATGTTATGTTGATGAGTGGAAAGGAGCTATTGCAAGAGGTAGGAAAAGGTGAAGAAATTCATTTTGCTATTGTAGGGAGACCTAAGGTAATTCTAACTTCCAAAAACTTAGATGATTTACCTGAAGAAATCGAAATTATGTTAAATGATTTCATTGATATTATTGTGGATGAGTTGCCAAATACATTACCACCAATCAGGAGTATTAGTCATCATATTGATCTAATACCAAGAGTGAGTTTTCCAAATAAAGAAGTGTACAAATTAGCTCCTCAAGAGAATGCAGAAGTTGGAAGACAAGTGCAGGAACTGATGGATAAGGGACTAATCAGAGAGAGTCTTAGTCCATGTGTTGTTCCAACAGTATTCAGTCCAAAGAAAGGAGGTTATTGGCATATGTGCATAGATTCGATAGCCATAAACAATATCACTATTAGGCATAGATTTCCTTTGCCACGCATGGATGATTTGATGGATTGTTTGAGTGGGTCAAAGTATTTTACTAAAATAGATCTGAAGAGTGGATATCATCAAATAAGAATTAAATAAGGAGATGAATGGAAGACTACATTTAAAATAAACAGTGGGTTGTATGAGTGGTTAGTGATGCCTTTTGGACTCAGTAATGCACCTAGCACATTCATGAGATTGATGAATGAAGTCTTGAAGGAATATGCATGCAAGTTTGTTATTGTTTATCTTGATGATATTCTAGTTTTTAGCGGAAGTAAAGAAGAACATCTAGAGCATCTTAAGTTGGTTTTAAGAACTCTGCAGGAAGAGAAGCTATTGATAAATCTAAAGAAATGTAGTTTCATGAAAGAAGAATTAATTTACTTGGGATTTGTAGTTTCTAAAGAAGGGTTGAAAATGGATCCAAAGAAAGACCAAGCAATTTGGAACTGGCCTATTCCAAGGAATATATTTGAGGTAAGAAGTTTTCATGGTCTTGCAAGTTTTTATAGGAAATTTATCAGAGTTTTTAGTCAGATTTGTGCACCAATTATTGAAACAATCAAGGAGACTAATCAGTTGTTCATGTGGACAGAAGTAGAAGAGATGAATTTTAAGTTTTTGAAGAGTAGAATCACAAAGAAACCAGTTTTAGCTTTACCCGATTTTGGAAAAGTATTTCAAGTTGAAACTGATGCTAGTGGAGTTGCAATTGGAGCAGTTTTGAGTTAGGAACAGAGACCAATAGCATACTTTAGTGAGAAATTAAATGAATCAAAGAAGAAGTGTTCTTCTTATGATAAACAATTTTATGCTATTGTACAAGCCTTAAAAAAATGGAGACATTATTTGCTACCAAAGGAGTTTATATTATATCATGACGATCATGCATTGCAATTCATAAAAAACCATCCGAAATTGAACTAGAAACATGCCAAGTGGATAGAGTTTTTGCAGAGCTTTGATTTTGTGATAAATCACACAAGTGGTAAGCTGAATAAAGTTGGTAATGCTTTAAGCTGGGTAAATTTCATTGTGCGAGAATTAAAATTTGGTGTTGTAGGATTTGAAGAAATGTTGAAATGTATAAAGATAATGCAGATTTCAAGGATATTTACATAGCAGTGCAAAATCCAATAGTTCATAACATAAGTAACTGATTAGATTATCTTATCTAAGGACATTTATTGTTTAAAGGCAATAAGTTGTGCATTCCCACATGTTCTATGAGGGAAAACATAATAAAGGAGAAACATAGTGGAGGATTATCTAGTCACTTTGGATAAGACAAAACCTTTGCTCAGGTAAATGTTTTTTATTATTGGCCAAAGATGCAGACTAATGTTAAGATATTTGTTGAGAAGCGCAGGATATGTCATCATGCTAAAGGGAGAAGACAGAATACAGGATTGTACCAGCCATTGCCAATACGAAACCGACCATGGGATGCAGTTAGCATGGATTTTATTTTGGGGTTACCTAAAACTCAAAGGGGGAATGACCATTCATGTTGTGGTAGATAGATTTTCGAAGATGGCACATTTCATTGCATGTAAAAAGACCAGTGATGCAACACATATTGCTAATCTATTTTTTTCATAAATTGTAAGATTACATGGATTGCCTGTAAGTATTGTGTCTGATAGAGATACAAATTTTGTACGACATTTTTGTAGGATCATTTGGAAGAAACTAGGAGCTAACCTCAGTTTTAGTTCAACATACCATCCTCAAACAGACGAACAAACCGAAGTAGTAAACAAAATCTTGGGGAACATATTGAGAAGTTTAGTGTATCAAAATTCTAAGGAGTGGGATTTAGCACTAGCTCAGGCTGAGTTTGCTTATAATGACACTCCAAACCGAAGTACTGGAATGAGTCCATTTCACATTGTTTTTGGAATGAATCGAAGATGTGTATATGAGCTCAGAAATTTGGGTAAATAGGAGACAAGAAGAGAAAAAGCTGAAGAGTTTGCAGAGCAGATGCAGAGACTACAAGAAGATGTCAAAGGCAAATTGCAGGAAAGCAGTGGAAAATACAAACAGAGAGCAGATATGAAAAGAAGAGAGAAATAATTCCAAGTGGGAGATTTAGTGATGGTGTATTTGAGAAAAGAAAGATTTCCTACTAAGACTTACAATAAAATAAAAATGAAAATGATAGGACCATGTAGAATTGTAAGAAAGTTTTCAACTAATGCTTATGAAATTGAATTGCTAGAAGGGATTTGAATATCACCTATCTTTAATGTTGCAATTTGTATCCATAAAAAGAGACAGAGATAGAGCTATAGGAGGAAACTACAGAATATGAAGTTCAAACTCTGAACTGGGAAGAACAAATGCTAAAGACATTTAAGGGAGAGGTGGAAACTATTTTGGAGAAAATAGTATCTAAACGAACCAGAGGATAGGTTTATTTTCAATATCTAGTCAAATGGAAAGGACAACCATTAGAGGATGCTAGTTGGTTGACAACAGTAGAGTTGCAGAAGTATGGAGTAAACCCTGAAAGTCTGAGGGATGATTCTTTTCTTCCCTAGGAGTCTCATGCAGGAGAATCTCGACTTAGCCAGCAATGTGAAGGTTTTTTCACATGTTGTGGCTAAGGGAGTTGAATTTCACTGACCTGAGTAGTCAAAAGTAAGTTTTAATCAAGAGGGTTGGATCTCTCGAAAATGATCTGTAATTCATTATTGTAATAGTTAGAAAATTATCTTATTTTGGATTAAGATATAAGTTGTTAGCGTAGATGTGTAATGGAGCTTGAAAATAGAGATTTGATTGTTAGATGATTAAAAATAGAGATCAATTTTTTCGTACAGTTAGAATAGGATTTGATTCATAAAAAGAAGAAAATGTAATGAAGAAGGATTAGCTGAGATGATTGAGGATTGAGTGAGAGGTGAGAGTTGAGTAATTGAGAGGGTTTTGAGAATGAAACAGAGGTTTGTTAATTTTTTGTAACCGAGCCAAGAGGGTTGAGACTCTGTAACTATTATTATATTAAATGAATTTGATTAGTGTGCATTTGTGTGTTAATCCTGGTGGAAACTCTCGTTTACTCTGTGAATCTGCGTTATGAAGCGCATCCGAGTATTTTCCCTGTTTTCATGTTTTAATTGTAAATCCTAATATTTATGGTTAATCACGGTCATTGAAATTAATAACAGGGGTAGAAGAGCATAGAAAGGCTTGATCATGATTGAAGGCCCATACTCCATCCTAACCATCCATCTAAAGTTCAACTACTGACATCATAGTCAACAGTGGGGTTAGGCATGTGTTTAAGTTGTATGTTAGTTGAAGAACAACTAGCCGAAGGACTTGAGGAACTCGTTATCCAAGTGATATTAGGTTTTAAAGTGATCAGAGTTTAAATCTGAACCCAGACCCGAACTTTTATAGATCAAGGTTTACAAACCATATCGGCTCCTTGAGGCAGGATGTTGGAAATAATACTAAGAGGGGGGGTGAATCAATATTATCCGATCAATAATTTAATTTTAAAAAACCGATTTGTATATGCTACTTCAGCTTAGTGAACTAACATGTATACGCAATTGTACTTAATGCAACCAACGTGTATGAAGAGATCTTTTGATTTACCCAAATTATCATGCATTGAACTTTAACCAGTATATCACGAATTCATTAGACAATGCAGTAAAAACAAAATAGAGCATCACACATAAGTAACACACATGACACTAAGATATAAGGTGGAACCCAATGTGGTGAAAACCACCTACTGCAATCGTCTCTATCGTCTTTTAATAATAAGAGAATTATATTTACAATTTTTGTACTGGTGTAGTCTTATACCAGTACGCAGGCTTCTACCTACAGAAGGATACAACCTTCTCTCATTCTGCAGCTTCTACTGGAAGGGAGCTGCAACCCCCTAGCTCTTGTACTAGCTAATATGTTTACTAGTATGTAGGTCTCGGCCTACAGAAGGCTACAACCTTCTCTTTTCTTCCAAGGACCACGTTTCATAAATTTTCAGACTGGATCCATCAACAACATCAATCTTCAACCAATCTCCTTTTGAAACAACCACAACCGAATCAATCAATCACTCCATCAATCTGATCATTCAGAATGTTGTCACCAGAATACAGTAACTAGAACCCAAGCCAGAACCCAAAACACTGCAACAACAAACAGAAGCAACAAAAACACATTTTATAAGGTATATGCTACTTGCATGTGTCAAACCTGCGTGCGTATGCGCCTTCCTCAAGGCGAACCAGCGTACATATCTTAAAATTAAATTTATGATGTATACACCGCTTTGATATGTAGAACCAGCGTGTATACGCTCTTTGTCTAAAGTGAACTTACGTACAGAACTGTAAATGATGATTTAAACATTACAACTATTCCAGACTTCAGTCATACCCATATCATCATATTTACAGACTACAACATGTGTCAATTATTCAGATAAATGATCAATCCACATAAATATAATTCACTTCAAGCCTTGAGATCCTTGTAACAACCCCGAAATAAAAACATGTAATTAATTAGATTAATCATGAAATTTATACTGAACACGCAATTTATCAACTAATTAATATCAAATTTTAGAAATATGAGTAGGGACAACCTACCTGTGGCGATGATGTTTCTCACTTGTGATTTCGGGGTTGAACACTAGTTGAATTCTACTAAGTGCAACAAAGTCTTGGGGATGACTCTCCACCCAACTGTAGGCTCAATTGCACAAAATCTTGCTACAACTAGCCACCCCCGAGCCCTCAATCAATGTACTACTGCTAGGGAATCCTTTGTCTCATAACACTATTCTCCCAAGAGAATGGATGATGGAATCATGGAATGATGGAATGCCTCTCATCTTCCTCACCATCTATTAAATAGAGCAAACATTGGAAGGGGAACCACATGCACACACTCCATGTGTGAACATGCAACTTTACTGCTTTCTTGTTTTATTTCATTTGTTTTTACTTTATGATAGCTTTACCGATTTTTATTATTTTTTCTGTTTATTTTTATTTATATTTATTTAGAACTTTATCATTGTTATTTATTATTTTATTATTATTTATTATTTATTTACTATTACTATTTATTTTTTATTTTTTATTATTTATTTTCTTGTATTTTAATATTATATTATATTATTTATTATTATTATTATTATTATTATTATTTATTATTATTTATTATTAAGGGACATTACATACACCCCCACTTTAAGGAACTTCGTCCCGAAGTTAAGTTGAATTATTTCACATTTTATTTTGTTATTTTCTACTTCATGTTCGCCAACACCCTCTGCTGAACTAATATAACTAGCAGGCATCAAAAGTTTCACAACACCTAGGAAATCCCAAGGAATCTCTGACCTTTTTCCCACTTTCGGAACCAAGCATAAGCCTCCTCGGTCTGTATCCTAGTCCAATGTTGGCCCCAAGGCTTGCGCCTGACTCAAAACTCATCTAGCCCAAGGTAGGCATCTAGTACAGTGCTCAATGTCTCCGAGAATCTTGCAAGCTTGGCCCACTCCCTCCACAACTTACTAAGGTGCACAACCCTAGGCATTGAAGTCCTTACACTCCTCCCAGACTTTGGCATCCCAATACAATACTAGGCACCTAGCCTTCAATATCAGGCACTTTGCCTCCTCAAGATGGTCCCATAGCCCTCAAGAGCTATCCATCAAGAGCTATACAAGACAAAGGAACCACTGACATATATAGTGTTGATTGAGCTTGTCCCCAGCCCATATGGTGTTACTTATTCTCCCTCGTGCATATGGGATCACACGAGATCATCGAATAAACCAGCCCTCTCCGCCCATTTGTGGAGTCCTATCAATCATCACACCTCAACATGCAACCAATGCATTAGCTATACCATCATAGTATCATAGAAAATAATCCACATGCCAAGTCTTGCATGTCTTCATGAGAACATTCATCATTGTTAATCGTAACATTATGAATAATAACGAACTGCATGCTCATGCATGTCATAAATTTGTATGCAACTATCACATGCTTCACCTCATGAAATACCATCATGAGTTATAACATCAACATATTTGCATCAAAGACATATCATGACTTCACATAATAAATGAACCACATGTCAATAAAACTCATATTATAGCATCATAATTACTATGCCACGTTATGCATATCATATCCATCATGAGTATTCAACATTAGATACCTATCATCACATAGTAAATGAATATGTTAATATACCTTGACATAACATCATAATGCCTATGCATGTCATCATCATCATAAGGATACATCATCACTATAAGAACCACATGTGCATCATTATCCTCCTACCATTATATCACGAAACCTCATGTAACATTATACTCAACATCATAACAGTTAATTAAACTAAACTAAAATCATAGTGTACGATTTAGATGTATCATAAACTTTAAACAATAAAACATGATTTAGATGCTCCATAAAAGTATCTGCCTTAGCTAAGTAAGCACTCCTAATTAGTTCACCACACATTTTAATCAAGTAAATAAGGAAAGTCATTAAAAATAACATCTGCATCTTCCCAGATATTACTTTTATGGAGCATCTAAATCATGTTTTATTGTTTAAAATTTATGATACATCTAAATCATACACTATGATTTCAGTTTAGTTTAATTAGCTATTATGATGTTGAATATACTGTTACATGAGGTTTCGTGATATAATTGTAGGAGGATAATGATGCACATGTGGTTCTTATAGTGATGATGTATCCTTATGATGATGATGATATGCATAGGCATTATGATGTTATGTCGAGGTATATTGACATATTCATTTACTACGTGATGATAGGTATTTAATGTTGAATACTCATGATGGATATGATATGCATAATGTGGCATAGGAATTATGATGCTATAATATGAGGTTTATTGACATGTGGTTCATTTATTATGTGAAGTCATGATATGTCTTTGATCCAAATATGTTGATGTTATAACTCATGATGGTATTTCATGAGGTGAAGCATGTGATAGTTGCATACAAATTTATGACATGCATGAACATACAGTTGATTATTATTCATAATGTTGCGATTAATAAATAACAAAATGAAATGTTAAATAATTCAACTTAACTTCGGGACTAAGTTCCTTAAGGTGGGGGACTATGTAATGTCCTTTAGTAATAAATAATAATAATAATAATAAATAATATAATATAATATTAAAATACAAGAAAATAAATAATAAACAATAAATAAAAAAATAGTAATAGTAAATAAATAATAATAAAATAATAAATAACAATACTAAAGCTCTGACACCATATGTATTAGACCCGAAATAAAAACATGTAATTAATTAGATTAATCATGCAATTTATAATCAACACGCAATTTATCAACTAATTAACATCAAATTTCAGAGATATGAGTAGGGACAACTTACCTATGGCGATGATGTTTCTCACTTGTGATTTCAGGGTTGAACGCTAGTTGAATTCTGCTAACTGCAACAAAGTCTTGGGGACGACTCTCCACCCAACCGTAGGTTCAATTGCACAAAATCTTGCTACAACTGGCCACCCCCAAGCCCTCAATCAACGTACTACTGCCAGGTAATCCTTTGTCTCACAACACTATTCTCCCAAGAGAATGGATGATGGAATCATTGAATCATGGAATCATGGAATGCCTCTCATCTTCCTCACCATATATTAAATAGAGCAAACATTGGAAGGGGAACCACATGCACACACTCCAAGTGTCAACATGCAACTTTACTGCTTTCTTGTTTTATTTCTTTTGTTTTTACTTTTTGATAGCGTTACTGATTTTTACTATTTTTTCTGTTTATTTTTATTTATATTTATTTAGAGCTTTAGTATTGTTATTTATTATTTTATTATTATTTATTATTTATTTACTATTACTATTTTTTATTTATTGTTTATTATTTATTTTCTTGTATTTTAATATTATATTATATTATTATTTTTTTTTTTTTTTTTTATTTTTTTTATTATTATTATTATTATTATTATTATTACTATTATTAAGGGACATTACAATCCTGATACATCATTAGATCTTATCCTTCATCAAACGCTAAGGTTCATCCTTGGTTCAGATCAAACACAGCACCATAAGCCAATATCCTGCATATTAGATCTCACACTTCATCAGATATTCAATACTTGCACACTTGGTGTAATGATCTTCTCCTCCTTTTATAGTCTTAGGCCTTACTCAATACCATGGACCAAAACCACTTAGGACCAATACCTTGGACCAAATACCTAGGGTCAATACCTCAGACCCGATACCTTCGACCAATACCATGGACCAAATTCTTCGAACCAAACACTTAGTTTTCCAAGGTATACGTGCTTTTCCTCTTGTGAAAGTGTGTGTGTGTCTATATACGCAACTTGTATATAGTGAATCTGCATGTATACGCATCTTGGTCAATGGTGAACCTGCGTATAACCCTCTTTCTTCATTTTGTGTAGCCTAATCTGTAACTTTGTGTTGTTGACCTGCAGTACTATGATCTGTCATCTGAGTGAGTTGCTTTTGAACTAATTCCTTGAAGTTTCCCTACATTTCATCACATTTGTAAACACTTATGTCATGCATTCTGTCATTTCTGATATCTCTTCTGTAGATTCATCTAGTTACCATATACAAGTGAGTTGTTCTGTTATAAGTGGGTTGCCATCAAGTACAACACATACATCATAATGCCAACAATCTCTCCCTTTGGACTTGATGGCAACAACCACACCAAGTCACACTCCCCTTTTGACATCAAGGGCAAAGGGTCATGCTGAATTCTTTGATATGTTGAAGTGTGTTGATGGAGCTCCCATGATAGAATCCATGCTCCCCCTGAGCATAAGCAAAGTCTGCAAAAATATGTTCTAAGAGAATAACATGACTCTATACATACATCAAACATGACCTTCCTATCACCAATGACTCATACATGCATCCACCTCCCAACCAAGTGGGGATATACCAAATTTGACTCATCCACCAAACCAAGTGGGGATATATCAATTGTTTATACATGTCAAAAACAAGAAAAATTACCTCATCCATCCCGTGCATAGTGGGGTTACAAATTAGGTCTTTTCATTACCATTACATTAAAAGATATACATGACATATATAACAGAGACAAAATATCTTAAACAAGAGAATTATAGTCATCAGCAACAGTCATACGATCTGCACCACCAGTAGCATTTGTCAATAGCATCCAGACCAGAACCTGTATATGTCTATCATTAGTTCCCAAAATATCATCAACCATTTTCTCCCCCTGAACCTGTTCCACCTATTCACTATCAGATCTGATCATTGCATATGTCAGTAAGAGATATCAAAGCATCATCATCAATTAGATATACATCAAGTTATCAACAACTTTATGAGGACCAATATATTTCCACATGTTATCAGTAGATTAAAACCATCATCAAACAAAGTAGGTAATTGACAGAACCATAACAGATCCATTTTTCTTGAGTCTGGCCTACTACTTTTCTTTAAACCAACATATACGCGACTGTTCCCACAGAAACTCACGTATATACGTGACTACGCTTCATGAAACTCGCGTATAACCAAATTTCTCTGAAGAATAGGATTTAATAGTAGGATGATGTAGAAACTACTCCAAGATTTTGTCTGAGATATTCAAATGTCTCTCTAGGCAGTGGTTTAGTGAATATATTAGCAACCTATTCTTTAGAGGGAACATACTCCAATTTGACCTTTTGTTCAAGCACTTGCTCATGTAGGAAATGATATTTGATGGGTATGTTCTTGGTCTTGGAGTGCATGACAAGATTCTTTGAAATATTGATGGCACTTGTATTATCACATAGAATTCCTCAGGTTCATTAATCGCTCAGATTTATTACTACTTTGTGTTTATAATATTATTTTGTTGGGTTTACTATTTCCTTGGGTTTATAATATTAAATTATTAGGTTTATTGTCCTCTAAGTTTATAATATTAATAATTCCTTGGGTCTATCATTTAATCCCTTGGATTTATCATTTGAACCCCTCGTTTTATTAATCCCCAATGCTAAGCTTTAAATAATAGTCCTAAGGTTTGATATTAATCCCTTAGGGTTATAATGTTTAACCCCTTCAATTTATTAAGATGTTGGTTTTATAATATTAACAATACCTAGGGTTTATTGATAATATTCAAACCATGTGGGTTGATAAATCCTTTGGGTTTAAAATATTAGTTCCTAAGGTTTATTAATCGTTTGGGTTTTTAATATTAGCTCGTTGGGTTTATTGATTCTTTGGGTATATTGATCCCTTTCATTTATTAATGATTTATTTTTATAATATTAATCCCTTGGGATTGTAATATTAAGAATGCTTTGGGTTTATTGATCTCCTCTATTTGTAATATTAATAATCCCGTGGCTTTATAAAACCCCATATATTAAGGGTTAAATATTTGTGCAACTATTTATGATTATGTAAATATCACAATAAATTAATCTAATATGGAAATCATCCATGGTTAACCATGTTTATTTTAGGTTTTATAATAGTCATGTCATGGTTTATATGTGCTGGGTTTATAATTTTTATCCCTTAGGTTTTTTATTCACTTTGGTTTATAATATCAAATCATTCGGTTTTTTGATCTAAGGGTTCATATTCTTAGGGTTTAATATTATTCAAAAATGGTCAACAATAAACAACCATGTACGACCATGATCAACCATGGTCCAACATCACATTGTGACAAGGATTGACTCAATGTGAAAATAAATCGTGCTCAACCATGTTTATTTTAATATTCTTGATATTTATCTAATGGTTTTTATACCTTGGGTTTATAATATTACTCCCTTGGTTTTAATAGTATTCCCTTAGGTTCAAAATCCCTTGGATTTTTAGTATTAATCCCTTGGGTTTATTATTCTTTTGGTTTTATAATATCAATCTCTTTGGTTTATTGTTGTCATAGGTTTATAATATCAATCATGGTCAACCACTATCAATCAGAGCCAACCATGATCAACCATGGTTGAATGTCGCATTGTGAGAAGGATTGTCTTACCATGAAAATAAGCCATGTTTGTTTTGTCACAATATGAAAATCAACGATGGTTAAGGAAGGTTATTGATATTTATTTTTTGATTTATAATATTTATCGCAGGGTTTAAACAATTTGAATTCTTAATTTTAATCCATTGGGTTTATAATATCAACCCTTCTTGTTTTTAATATTGATCCTTTGTATTTTTTGATCCCTTAGGTTTATAATATTTTATGTTGGGATTATAATATCAAAGGATTGGGTTTATTTATTCTTTGAGTTTACAATATTAACATTTCCTTTTGTTTATCATTTTATACCTTGAGTTCATTAATCCCTTGACTTTAAAATATTCAATTCTAGGGTTTATTTTTTTTTCTAAGTAAGACTAATTCTATTAAAAAGTAAAAATATAATACACCGAGGCTCCGCCTCAAACTCTGTTTCTGGTGTTCATCGAAACAGTTGAAACTGCCCCAGATTGGGGAAACCAGCTTGAGTTTACAAAAACAGTTACCATATTACTTTGTACTAACATAACAGACACCAAAATTCAACCATGTGACCCAGCAAGATGGTGCTTCTCAGCTATACTGGACATAACAGCAAACTAACATAACTACTATACTACTAATCATACGCAAAAATATCAAGCGATTGGACCAACCCGTGATCTGCCTGAAGCCGATTTGGTTCATGTGTGGCTGCAGATGCCAGAAGGCTTCAGTTGTTTGGCTCCTCCTCAGGAGGTTCCTCGACCACGGGACACGCATACAGTTCCCAATCATCTTCCGTGTTTTCCACTGCTCTCTTCTCAGCATCGCCTGTAGGCCCCTCTACCTTCTGAGTGTCTCTTGTGCTGCCAGCGCACTCCACCGTTAAAGCCACACCTGCAGAGCTGCCACCCGCCCGTTGAGAGTCGTCTGCATGCTCATCGTCACCATACAGTCTCCGAAGCTTGGTTTCCTGACTAGCTTCCCTTGAATTTTCCCCCTGCGCATCACTTAGATCCTGGTCACTCATGTCCGGAGAATGCTCCTCAGAACTTGTCCCTTGATCACTATCCGACCTTTCTTCTTCAGTGAAGACGATGGTTACCTTGGCAGTGATAGTGGGTTTGTTCAACCGACTATGGAACCTGAAATGGGTGGCGTGAGAGGCAGAGCCGGGACGTTGCTGTGAAATTACAGAATGGAGCCCAACATCTCTGTGCGAATCCCTTGACGCCATTCCACGCCCGCGCCTTCTGCTTGCATAAGAATAGTGTCTGAGCCGAGGTCTGGGTTGAGGCTCATCTTCCTGATTCTGTGGAGAGGAAGGGGGAGTCAAGCTTCGCACAGTTTGAGGTCTCGCTCTGCCTCCCCGAGAGCCTCCATAATGACTCCTCATACGCTCCCTAACCATCCTGGTGAGAACCGGAAGCAGATCAGCCGGAGAATTAGCAGGGGATGGGGATTGATTGCAGAAACAGGGTTTTTGAGCAGAATTTAGAGGGCAAAGCATGGAGTGGGAGAAATGGAGGCCATTTCCCAAGTCTATGCAACTAAGGTGCCAACAACGTTTTCCAATGGTTGTTCTGCTACCAGCCAACTTTTCCTGCAGCGGACAAGAGCTGCGGATCGGGGGACGAACAATGGGAGCAGGAGGCGCCATTCTGATATCCATCTCTCGGTCTGAGGAGTTCTTTATTGCCATCTGCATGCAGGATAGATATCGGCTATTGTGAGCCTTGATCCAGACCCCATTCATCACCTGGCTGGTCCTTGCGCCGGCGAAACTTAATGAGCCCATTAATTCTCTTGGAAAACACCCGCATCCGGGTGCAATTCTAGGGTTTATTAATCGTTTAGGTTTTTAATATTAGTTTGTTGGGTTTATTTATTCCTTGGGTTTATTGATTTCTTGGGTTTATTAATCATTTCTTTTATAATATTAATGCCTTGGGTTTATAAAATTAAAAATGCATTGGGTTTATTCATCCCTTTTATTTATAATAGTAATAATCCCTTGGATTTACAATAATAATAATCCCTTCTATTTATTAAACCCCAATATTAATGGTTTAATCCATTAGTTTTATAATGTTTATCCTTTTAGTTTATTTATTCTTTGGGTTTATAATACTAACAATCTCTAAGTTTTATTGATCACTTGGGCTTATAATATTAATAATCATACAGGTTTATCAATCATTTGCTCTTAGAATATTATTTCCTAGGCTTTATTAATCTCTTATGTTCATAATATTGATACCTTGTGCTTATCGATACCTTAGGTTTTTAATATTTATCGCTTGGGTTCAATAATTCATTGGGTTTATAATATTAAACGGTTCGGTTTACTAGTTCCTTACATTTATAATACTAATAATCCCTTTGGTTTGTTAATCCATTGAGTTTAGAATATTAATTCTTAGGATTTATAACGCCCTTGATTTTTTATATTGGTTTGTTGGATTTATTGTTTCCTCGGGTTTATTAATCGCTTGGAGTTATTAATCCTTTGTGTTTATAATATTATTTTGTTGGGTTTACTATTGCCTTGGGTTTATAATATTAAATTATTAGGTTTATTTTTCCTTTAAGTTTATAATATTAATAATTCCTTGGGTTTATCATTTAATCCCTTGGGTTTATTAATCCCCAATATTAAGGTTTAAATAATAGTCATATGGTTTAATATTAACCCCTTAGGTTTACAATGTTAATCCCTTCAATCTATTAACCTGTTGGTTTTAAAATATTAACAAATCCCTAGGGGCTATTCATCCCTTCGGTTTATAATATTCATAGTTATGTGGGTTGATCAATCCTTTGGGTTTAAAATATTAATTCCTAAGCTTTATTAATCCCTTCTGTTTTTAATATTGATCCCTTGCAATTTTTGATCCCTTGGGTTTCTAATATTTTTCCCTTGGGTTTATAATATCAAATGCTTGGGCTTTTTTGTTCTTCAAGTTTTTAATATTAATAATTGCTTTGGTTTATAATTTAATCCCTTGGTTTTATTAATTCCCACAACTTAAAATATTAATTCCTAAGGTTTATTAATCATTTGGGTTTTTAATATTAGTTCGTTGGGTTTATTGATTCCTTGGGTATATTGATCCCTTGCATTTATTAATCATTTGGTTTTATAATATTAATGCCTTGGGTTTGTAATCCCTTGGTTTTATAAAACACCAATATTAAGGGTTAAATATTTTTCCAACTATTTATGATTATGTCAATATCACAATAGATTAATCTAATATGGAAATCAACCATGGTCAACCATGTTTTTTTAGGGTTTATAATAGTCATGTTAGGGTTTATATGTGTTGGGTTTATAATTTTTATCCCTTAGGTTTATTATTCCCTTGAGTTTATAATATCAATCCTTTCAGTTTATTGATCTAATGGTTCATATTCCTAGGGTTTAATATTATTCAACAATGGTCAACAATAAACAACCATGTTCGACCATGATCAACCATGGTGCAACATCGCATTGTGACAAGGATTGTCTCAATATGAAAATCAACCATGCTCAACCATGTTTATTTTAGTATTTTTAATATTTATTTAAGGGTGTTTACACCTTGGGTTTATAATCTTACTCCCTTGGGTTTAATATTATTCCCTTGGGTTCAAAATCATTTGGGTTTTAGTATTAATCCCTTGGGCTTATTACTCCTTTGGTTTTATAATATCAATCCCTTAGGTTTATTATTCTCTTAGGTTTATAATATCAATCATGGCCATCCACTCCCAATCATAGCCAACCATGATCAACCATGGTTAAATGTCACATTATGATAAGGATTGTCTCACTGTGAAAATAAACCATGTTTATTTTAGTGTTTGTAATATTTACATTAGGGTTTACCAATGTTGGTTTATAATATTAGTCCCTTGGGTTTAATATCATTCCCTTCGGGTCAGAATCTCTTAGGGTTTTAGTATTAATCCCCGTGGTTTATGTTTCCCTTGGGTTGATAATATCAACCCCTTCGGTTTAGTATTAAATTATAATGTTTGTAATATCAATCATGGTCAACCATGGTCAACCATAACCAATAATGGTCAACTATGGTTAATCATACTCGGATCTCGCATTATGACAAAAAACTTCTCCATATAAAAGTCAAGGACAATCATGGATAATCATGATCAACCATGGTCAGGCATGGTTGATGATGGTCAAACATGTTTTATATAATCAAACATGGTCAACCATGGTCAATCGTGGTCAAACATGTTTGAACA
The DNA here is from genome assembly GCA_031772625.1 of Pinus tabuliformis. Lineage (NCBI taxonomy): Eukaryota > Viridiplantae > Streptophyta > Pinopsida > Pinales > Pinaceae > Pinus > Pinus tabuliformis. Next base: position 352,232,711 of record CM062814.1, on the reverse strand, counting down.
TTGCATTCTGACAAAATTTGTCTTGATATGAAAATCAACCATGATCAACCATGGTCTAATGTCGAATTGTGAAAAATATTGTCTGGATATGAAAATTAACCATGGTCGAACATGGCATTGTGATAAGGATTGTCTCAATATGAAAATCAACCATGATCAACCATGGTCCAATGTTGCATTTTGAGAAAGACTACGTGGATATGAAAATTAACCATGGTCAACCATGGTCCAACATGGCAATATGATAAGGATTGTCTCGATATGAAAATCAACCATGGTCAATCATGTCTATTTTTGTGTTTATAATATTTATCTTGGTGTTTATAAACATTAATTTTATAATATTAGTCCCTTGGGTTCATAACCCCTTGGGATTTTAGTATTAATCCCTTGGGTTTGTTATTCCCTTGGGTTTATAATATCAATCAATTGGGTTTATTAATATTAATCATGGTAAACCATGGTAAATCATAGCCAACCATGTTCAACCATGGTCAAACCATATGGATATGGAAATCAACCATGCTCAACCATGGTCCAACGTTGTGTTCTAACAAAGATTGTCTCGATATGAAAATCAATCATGGTCAACCATGGTCCAACGTTGCATTGTGACAAGGATTGTCTCTATATGGAAATCAACCCTTAGGGTTCTAGTATTAATCCCTTAGGTTTATTCTTCCTTTGGGTTTATAATACCAATCGCTTGGGTTTATTATTCCCCACTCAACCACGGTTTATTATGATGTCAACCATGGTCCAACATTGAATTATGATAAGGATTATCTCAATATGAAAATCAACGATGGTCAATCATGTTTATTTTAGTGTTTATAATATTTATCTTAACGTTTATATACATTGGGTTTATAATATTAGTCCCTTGGGTTTAATATTATTCCCTTGGGTTCATAATCCCTTGGGGTTTTAGTATTGATCCCTTCGGTTTATAATATCAATCCATTGGGTTTATAATATTAATCATTTTCAACCATGTTCAACCATGCCCAAGCAAGTCTGGATATGAAAATCAACCATGGTCAACCATGGCCTAACGTTGTGTTCTGACAAATATTGTCTCAATATGAAAATGAATCATGGTCAACCATGGTCAGGGAAAATTTTAAGGACCCCCCCAAATTTATATGTATAATAAATGGGCGAATCTCCATGGTATATAGGAAAAGTGGAAGGCAATTTTATCAATAATATAATATGTATATATAATTTTTTGGTGAATCTCTCACCAGGCATGGCGAATATTTTACTCAGTTATAAAATCTAGTAAGATCTTGGTGAGTCTTTCACTAAATAATAAAACTTTGTAAGGTCCTAGTGAATCTTAGCATTGTGAACTCTTAGAGAATTTTTTGAAAAAGTATAAAACCATATATGACAAGAGCCACATGGTAGCAATATCACTGTTTTTTTCACATTTCCACGAAATGGAACTTGTTTATAAAATTATAAAAAAGCCAACCAAGTCCCTTATAATATGCAGGTAAGCTTATAACACAGACTGATACATCTACAATGTTTGTCTTCATTCAAGTGTCATAACTACTATACTTAACATTGTGAATCACAACTCTCTCAGAACTCAACTCTATAGTGTAATTAAAACCTTTGGAAATTGAATTTGACAACTCTATGAAAAGGATTAGTGAAATAGAAGCTTTTGTGAATGAGCCCACTAATTATCACTCTAAACAATCAATCCAGACTATGAAGTCTTCCATCTTGATCACAATCGCGCTCACGATCAAGGGAGTGCGACCACCTAGCCTCACATAATGGCCATCATAGCTTCCAATAATCAACAACTACCTTGCAAGGACATCCTAGCTCATGTCTCATGAATTTTATTCATAAATCTTAACTAATATAAATCTTATAAAGATAATATTAGAATCCTCTCCGAATTCACTGTTAATACAAGGGTAAAGGAAATTTTCTAGCTCAAGGCACTAGCCAATACCAACTTTGGTATTTGTGAACCCTTTGTGGGGATGCACCTACCCTGCCCCGTTGGGTTTCTACCTTGTAACATAGTTCAAGGATCACAAGACTTTCCAATCTTCCTACTCCATTAGACACACTTTATATGGTATACATAGTGAATGGAAAAGAAGAATTATAGAACACACAATTTCACATAAGGAAGAAAAATCTTAGCCAGTTCAATATCAAAATCTTAACCACTGATTAATAAAGAATAACAAGTAGTGTAATGAATTGTTCCGAGTTATTTATTTACAAGCTGTAAAGAATGTAGTGGAATGGAAAATATTACTTAGGCAACCCTTCAATATTTTCTACTAATATGTCTGTGCATGTACATATGAAGTTAAGAGCATTGTTGAATACAAAGTTCCTTTTCTCTTGCCTCCATTTTGACAAATCAATGTGAAATCAGTGTCACTTTGAATCTCCTTTACTGTGTGGATGTTTTGACAAATCAATGTGAAATCAAAGTCACTTTGAATTTCCTTTCCTGCGAGGGATCACATCCACAGTTGATTAGTAAAATATAATCTCCTATATATTATGTTCAAGAAACTGACTGCAATCTACAGTGGAAATGAGACCTCAATTCTTATTTTGAATTTGAATATCTCAGGACAACATAAGAGATAAAAATGCATACGGCCTTAGTATCTAGAAAACAATCACTCCATCATTACAAGACCACCTAGATTTCGGCACTTAATCTAAATAATGGCACTAGTTGTAGTGCTTATTTGCATTAACACCATGGAAAAGCAACAACAATGTTTCGAAGTACACTTACTAGAAAAGTTGTAACGTTCTGAGAATATTTAATGATAGCATCTGAACCTCATAGCTATGGTGGGGAAACTAGGGAACCCAAATATTGGAAGATATCTCATACCAAATCTGAGAAAAAAATTAAAAAGGGAAAAAATCAAAATCTATAAATCAAGCAATGAATTGTTTACAAATCAAATACAATTCCTTTAACTAACAGTTAAATTGTGGTGATATATTTAAATATTTAGTAAGAGGGTAACTTCAAACCATGGAATATTACCTTTGTCATTACTATCATCCCTCGGTGACTATGATTACAAATCAATACTTATGGAAAGATTGTAAGAAATTCTGTGAAATAGTAAAGCGTAACCTCTATTTTCAAGCAACAAAATCAAGACATTGTTACATCAAGAGCCATAATTGATACATAATCAATGAATCAAGTCCTTGTATGGCACAAGCTTGTTTCACAACCTCTATTTTATCAATAACAAAATCAAGACATTGTATGTGGTTATTGCCAAAAGGAAACTGCGTTCTAATTTGGAAGAGGATCTTATTAAAAGACATGGATTTATTCAAAGCTACAAATCCTAATGGGTTACTAAAAAATAAGTTGGAATATGGGATCATGATACTTAAATTGAAAAAATATGCTTTCCTTTTAGAAACATTACAGTTATACAGTGTTTTTTGAAAGCATTAGAATTTGAAATTGGGCCTTTCTATCAAGACAAATTTTCATTAACAGAATGTACTTTCCTACCTGAAACATTGTAGATATCCAAGAAAAACTTGAAAATCATAAGAGAACTTAGCATAATGTACTTTCTTTCCTTCCTTAACATTCTTAAAGAGTTGATGTTCCCCAAATCATCAGGTAACTTTCGAAGGAAATGAAAATTAGTAATAGTCCAATTCACAACTGAAGATGTGTCACAAATACGAGGCGGCATCTCCTCCAAATCACAAAAGTCCTCCAGGTTAAAATCTAGCATTATTGGAAGCTTAATGCTCGACTGGTTATTGAACCAAGACATTTTTCCATTCTTCACTAAAAGCTTAAAGATAGCTTCTCTAAGTTCTACATGATTTTACTATGCTCTTGAAGTGGGGGCACATGCAGGCTCTCCAAGTGAATAGTCTTAAACTAAGTGAAGATAAGGCTGATAGATCATTCAGTGTGGATCTATTTAACCCATAATTGAATACTATGTCTCTCTTGAACCCATAATTGAATACTATTAGGACTTTCAAATTTTTCATGGAACTCAAAAATGTTGGAAGAAAGTATTTGCTTCCAAAAAGAGTAAAACTAAAGCCTCTGCTTGAGGAGAATTGATGTCACACCACTAACACCTCTCCATGGAATCTATATAGGTAAACCACAAATGCAGAATTCCATTAGAATATTTTGTTTATTGAATACACAAATGAAATCATTGCATTTCTTCAAAATATCTTTTGAAATCAAAATTACTGAAATTACTTATCGATAACTTAGTGGGTGTAGGATAAAATTCACTTGTGTCATTCACAGAAAGCATGAGAAAAAACCTAATACTATATATAAAACCAAGAAAAATTCAAATTCATCACTTCTAAGGACCTCGTAACCACCCTGCCAATACACAAGTATGTTCCTGTTTGCAGTTAGAAAAATTACCCAAATTACAATCTGTTTACTCCAGCATATGTTGGAAATTTATAGAAGGATGACTAGTGCAACCAATCCATTCCTTTTAGCCCTGGATTTGTTTTAGTTTAAAACATAAGTATACAAATATACTTGTCCAATGTATATGCTTTAACCATTCACCTTAAGATGTTTTTACAATATAATTTCCTAAGTCTATTTAATATCTTCATTATCATAAAAACCAACCTATATCCATCTTAACTCCACATCTACCACTCTTAGGGGGATGAAATCTATTTATCCCTATGAGCACTTGGTAGACCCAGAATTAAGATGGATCTAAGATGATAGAATTTCCCCTTTAAATAGTCTATGCTCACATGAATACCATGGTATTACCATGGGTCAATACCATGGGTTATCATAAACATGGAGCTTAAAAATTACTATTAGTAATTTATAAAAATTAATAATATTAATAGTTGAATTTATTTTATTTTCTATTTTAACCAAGCTAAAATGTTTAACATACATTAAATTACAACATCCATTTTTACTCTTGATCCACCAAACCCCGAGAGGGATCAAATATTTTTTCACTCTATGCTAGTTTGCATATCATGATATTTGATACCTCTCGGGGGTTAGTAGATCCAAAGTAAAGATGGATCTATGCTGGTTTATTTCCCCCATTTAAATAGGCTACATTCGAGTTGAATACCATGGGTCAATACCATGTGCCATTTTTATTTTTATTATACTAATATTAGGGTTAATAATGTTTTTTTGCATGGTATTAATAACAATCTAGTCCATGGTATTTGTCCCATAGTATTTTTCCCATAGGTTTCACCTAAATATAACGCATTTTTGTGTTCGTAAATATAAGGTGACTTATGGAGTAAATATAAAAAAATGTTTTATTTGTTTACCATACCTCTCGTTTATTTATATTTTTATTAATTTACCATACCTTTTTTACAAATATGGTATTTGGCCCATAGGATTCACTTAAATAAAACCTCTTTCTTGAGCCTTCATAAATAGAATGAGGGTTATGGACTAAATATAAAAAGAGGTTTTATTTATTTACTATACGTCTAGTTTATTTATATTTTTGTTTATTTACCATACCTTTTGAGTAAGTATAAAAAGACGTTTTATTTATTTACCATACCTCCACTTTACTTATATTTTTATTTGTTTACACCCTTGCATGTATATAAGGTGACTTATGGAGTAAATATAAAAAATGTTTTATTTATTTACCATACCTCTCATTTATTTGTATTTTTATTAATTTACCATACCTCTTTTATAAATATGGTATTTGGCCAATAGGATTCACTTAAATAAAACCTATCCTTGAAAATGGGCAAATGGATTCACTTAAATAAAACCTATTATTGAAAATGGGCGAATGGAAGGTTGTAACTCCTAGTTTCAAGGGCTAAATTTACCTTTTTTACCCTCTACCTTAAAATAAGGTGGGCTATTTGAGGTGATTTGTAAAAATGTGCTATGATACAAAATATTTGCCCACTAAAAATTTAAAACCCTTTAATTTCGCCAAAGGGCGAACATTCGCCCCTAAAATTTTCTATGACCATGGTTAACCATGGCCCAATTGTTGGATTGTGACAAGTATTGTCTCTATATGGAAATCAACCATGGTCAACCATGCTTATTTTAGGGTTTATAATATTGATGTTAGGGTTTATATCCCTTGAGTTTATAATTGTTATCCCTTAGGTTTATTATTACCTTGGGTTTACAATATAAATCTATTGGGTTTATTGATCATTTCCAACCATGTTTTAGAAAATCAAACATGGTCAATCTTGGGTTTTTAGTATTAATCCCAATGGTTTCTTATTCCTTTGGGTCAAACATGGTGAATCATAGTCAACCATGGGCAAGCATGCTCAAATGTCACTTTGTGACAAAGATTGTCTCCGTATGAAATTCAACCACGGTCAACCATGATCCAATGTCACATTGTGACAAAGAATTAATTATTATCATTATTAATTATTATTATGTAAAAATGAATTAATTATCATTATTATTATTATTATTCAATTAATTAATAAGCATATTATTATTATTTACCAATATTAAATTAAATAAATATTAATATTGTTAACAATAACTAACTATTCTACTATTATTTATTCATTTTTTTAGTAAATTACTAATATTGTTGTTATTATTGTTAATATTATTATTTTTATTATAACTTATAAAATAAAAATATGTATATATTTTTTCTAAAAGCAATGATAAAATAAAATAAGTAATTATTTATTTACTTGTTATGAAAAATGAGTAATAAATTATTATTATTTTTATTTTTATTATATATTTATCAATAGTTTTTGTCATAGCCGGAAATGAAGCCTTATGTGTATATCAATCACATTTACTAAAATAATTATTGTTATTAAAATTATTATTGTTAATTAATATTACTATTATTATTATTATTATTATAAAAATATAATATAATTATTACAATAATATAATATTATTATTATTATTATTATAATATTTTGTAATCACACTACAATATAATAATAATAATATTATTATTATTATTATTGATAAATGTAATTGTACTAGTACTATATATATACATTACACTAAATTGCATTTTTTCCAACCACTTAATAAAATTACCTAAAAATTTCCAATAATACACCAACCAGAAACAAACACATTCCCACTAATACCCCAGCCCAAACAAAAATCACTGGAAAATGCTGAATTATTTGAGCCTCAACGACCGCTAGTCACATTGCCACCTAATCGGCTCGAAAATCACTTGAAAATGCTGAATTATTTAAGCCTCAACAACCGCTAGTCACATTGCCACCTGGCCGGCTCTTCTAATTCGAGAGAAAGTGGATATACAAATTTCACAAAATGAATTTAAATATATCAAACCTATGAAAATGTAGAGGAATTTTGTGAATTTTTTATTTTTTTCTTCTGGTATCAAAAGGCACAATAAGCTTAACGCTCCAAGGCAGCCCCACTGAACGCTTTGTGGTCTGACATGGGCCGTGCTGATCACTATTAACACTGCTAACTCTCTTCTTCAAATCTTCAAAATAGTACATCGCGCAAATGAAACTGTTTGATGGGGAAAAGTGATGAAATCTTCACAATGCATAAGTGGAGCTCACACTACCTTGTCGCAATCAAGCTCTGGCGCAATGATTTTAAATAAAAAATTCCTCCAAAACTCGATAAGCAAAGCTGTCGGTATGCTTACGTTACGTTTATGGATTATTCTTTTTGGGGACAGAGTGGGATCAGTATCCTCCCGTCTTTGGATATTTGTATATGCAGAAGGCAACTCCAGAATGTTGCCCCATTGATTGGTGGAAGGTCAATAATTTGTAACTCGTGAGCCTGGTGGTTCACTTTGAGTTTTTGATAAATATATTGAAGTTGAGGTATCTGGAAAGTATTAATATATTATGGGTAGAGATCCTATTGATAACCTTGTAACAATTCAACTCATAATAATACTGTAACAGACACTGTAAAGTAATTAAAGCTGAAACTCAAAATAAACACCCCAAAGTAATCAAACATAAAACTGTCATTCTTTTGAGAACAGTGCCATTAATCTCTTAAAGGTATCTTGAACCTTTACCACTTGTGATAAACTCCCATGGATTTGCAACTATATCATAGCCTAGAAAAGCTACCTAGACATAGGCTTAAAAGGTCAAAAGGAAAGGAAGCCAGAGACCAGTGACGTTGTTTCGGAATGGATTGTCAATTTGATTAGTTAGAAAAAATACACAAATGCTAGAACTTTATAGGTGCAATTTGTGCATCCACACAAAAAGTTTCATTCAGAGAAAATCTGAGGATTACATCCAATTCCCCTTCTTTCCACATAAAGAAAAACCTTCATTCAATTAAGGGACCTGATACGAATTTGGAATGGTCTCCCTTATTTTAATTTAACAATGGAAGGACCTAGTACAGTCAGTTTATGCACATGGGATTAATTATTCATTTATTTATCAGCACTGTGGCAGATCATACGGAGGAGGTTCAACAGTTTCGAGTGGTCCAATTCCGTTCTCCACCAAGAAAGCCATTGCCAAACCCCAAGACAAATGAAATTCTAAATGGCAGTGCATGAACCAGATTCCCGAAATTGGAAAAATAAGTCAAGGGTTACTAAAACCACACTTTTTATGGGAATTAAGTGTTTGCTATCTGTAAAACTTATGAATTGACTCAAAAAAAAAATTGAAATAGTTTTATTTACCAGGATTGTCAGCTTTCAATCTGATGGCAGCCCAACCACCTGCTGGCACAGCTACAGTATTGCGCTCTCGAGGATCTTCAAGGTTAAACTTAGTAGGATCTTGTCTTGGATCATAGTTTCCATGTCCCTGTCCAACAATATAAAAATTGTATCCATGAAGATGAATGGGATGGTTTTTATGTTAGTTTGACAATGAATTAGTAACTTTGGGTAAAATGTAGCTAGATAGTTTTATACCGAAATATTAGTTATGTAATGACGGTCGATGATATAAAACTAACAAATGCCCATGAAATGTAATGTGCTGAGAATCATTGTTGAATAACAAATTCCAATCCATTCAGTTTCTTGTCTTGGTTATTTTGTTGAGCTTTTTTGTTTTCTTCCTTACTTCAGTTATTCATACAACAAGTGGTATTAGAGCGAGGTAGTTGAATCTGAGTGAGCAATCTGCCTTTGAGAAAAAAAAAAAAGGCAACCTGCATTTGATCAGAGCGTGAATCTCCCTGAGCGTGATCAGAGCGTGTATCTGCCTCAGCGTGAATCCCTGCGTTGGATGAGAGCTCTGAGCATGGGCGTTGAGGAAAAGGCGGCTGTGCGTTGAAGAACAGGCGTGGTGGTTGTATCGGCGTGAGTCGAGGTTGAAGCGTCCAGAGCCGGTGTTGAAGAAGAGGGAATCCAGCCTGCGTGAGGGTCCAGGCAATCCAGCCTGCGTGAGAGTCCAGAAAATCCAGCCTGCGTGAATCCAGAACCAGCGGCTGTGTGAGGACCTGATCTGCGTGAGGTGAGAATCGGCAGCTGTGTGAGGACCTAATGTGCGTGAGGTGAAGACTAGAGCGCTATGGAATACTGTCCAGAATCTGCGTGTAAAGAAAACCGCTGTGTGAGGACCTGATCTGCGTGAGGTTAAGACCAGAGCGATGTGGAATACTGTCCAGAATCTACGTGCAAAGAAAACCCTACGTGTTTGCACAAAGGTTCGTGAAGAGCGTGTGCTGTCTGCGTGCAGAGTCTACAGAGGAAGTGCATACTCAGCCTGTTTGATCTGTTTGCTGCCACAGTTGCTGCCAGCATTGCTACTAGACCTGCGTGTTCAATCCAGGTATTTTTTTTTGTGGTCAAATTTGAGAGAAACTTTTGTTTCAAAAATTTTTTTGAATAAAGTGGTGAATGTGAGAAAATGAGGAAAAAGAAGGCAGTTTTTTTTTAAAGCAAAGGAGAAAAGAAGTCTTTTTTAAAGGGGTTTTTCTTTGAATTGAAAAAAAAACAAAGGTTTTTCCCTGAAAAATATTCAGCAAATTTTTTTATTTATTTGTAACTGAACTAGGGAGAGTTAAAACTTGGAAATCCTTTGTTGGCATTGGAAAAAAATTTTTGAAAGAAGACAATTGAAATATTTTTTTTAAAACCCTAGACTGAAGATTGAAAGTCTTAGAAAATGGCCAAGATGTCGAATGCAAAATTCGAGGTGGAGAAATTCACCGGAAAGAGCAATTTTGCTCTTTGGAAACTGAAGGTTAGGGATCTGCTTGTGCAACAAGGGTTGCACAAGGCATTGGATGGGGCAACTAAAAAACCTGCAACCATGACTACTTCAGACTGGGAGGACTTGGATGCCCGAGCTCTCAATACCATCCGGTTATGCCTAGCAGATGAAGTTCTCTTCAATATTGTTGAAGAGACTACAGCGTCAGGATTGTGGGAAAAACTTGAAAATCTCTATATGAAAAAATCATTAACCAATAGAATTTATCTGAAACGACAGTTATATAGTGTTCGAATGAAAGAAGGTTCAAACGTTGCAGAACATTTGAATGTTTTTAATACACTAATATATCAATTAACAGATTTGGAAGTCAAAATACAGGAAGAAGATAAAGCCATAACCTTGTTGTGTTCTCTGCCTGAATCATGGGATCACTTCGTAACTTCAATCAGCTTGAGCACTGCTGATTCTTTGAAGTTTGAATCAGTCGTGGGAGCTCTCCTGTCTGAAGAAGTACGAAGGAAATCCAGCACTGAAACAGCTGCATCAGAAGCCATGGTCGCTAGAGGACACTCAAAGGAAAGAGGAGAAAAACCAAGGGGGTCTTCCAGATCGAAATCGAAGGGAAAGAAGTGTAAGGAAAAATGTTGGAACTGCGGTAAAGTTGGACACTTGAAGAAGGACTGTTGGAAACGAAAGGAATCCGAAAACCCAAAGAACGAAGCGAATCAGGTCAATTCAAGTATGATAGACGAAGTTTTATCTGCTGAAGAATTATGTATGATAGATGAAACTTCACATGAATGTAATGTCTCTTAGGGTTTTGATAGCTGGCTGTTAGACTCTGGTGCTTTGCATCACATGTGTCCACATAGAAATTGGTTTACTTTGTATAAAAATGTAAACGGTAGTTCTGTGTTTATGGGTAACAATGTGTCATGTCAGACTGTTGGGATGGGAGATATCAAGATTAAGATGTATGATAACACAGCGAAGACATTAACTAGTGTTAGACATGTGCCTAATTTGAAGAAAATTTTGAATTCTTTGGGAGTGTTGGATTCAGATGTTTATAAGTTTACAGGTCAGGATGGTGTCTTTAAAGTCTTTAAAGGAGCCCTTGTGGTTATGAAAGTAGAAAAGTTCGGAAATCTTTACAGGTTAAAAGGAAGTACTCAGGTCAGTGAAGCAGCGGTTGCGTCAGAAAAGGAAGAAGCAGGTACTCATCTGTGGCATCAGCAATTAGGTCATATGAGCGAGAAAGGTCTTCAGATACTGATGAAACATAAATCTCTTCCTGATCTGAAATCCTTGAAGTTAGATTTCTGTAAACATTGTGTGTATGGAAAACAGTGTAAACAGAGATTTAAAGTTGGAAATCATAATAGTAAAGATGTTTTAGACTATATTCACTCTCATCTGTGGGGTCCAGCCCCTGTTGTGTCATATGGAGGTGCATTGTATTTTGTAACGTTTATTGATGATTACTCTCATAAAGTTTGGGTCTATATGCTAAAAAGGAAAGCTGATGTATTAAATGTCTTTAAACAATTTAAAGTAATGGTAGAGAAAAGAATAGGCAAATCTATTAAATGTCTAAGAACTGACAATGGTGGTGAGTTCACTTCACTTGAATTTGAACAATACTGTAAGGATGAGGGAATTGTTAGACACAAAACTGTTGTTTATACTCCTCAGAAAAATGGTGTTGCTAAGCGTATGAATCAGACTCTTATGGAAAGAGCCAGAAGCATGATCAGCAATGCTAACCTGCAAAAGGAGTTGTGGGCAGAAGCAGTATCTACTGCTTGTTATTTAGTTAACGGATCACCTTCAGTAGCAATTGATTGTAAAATTCCTGAAGAAGTTTGGACAGGTCAGTGTTGTGACTATTCACATTTGAGGATATTTGGCTGTGATGCTTATTCTCTCATTCCGAAAAATCAGCGTTCAAAATTAGATCCAAAGTCGAAATGTTATGTCTTTGTTGGGTATGGCTATGCAGTGAAAGGATATAGGTTGTGGGATCCTACATTGCGAAAGATAGTCATTAGTAGAGATGTAACATTTGATTAATCATCTCTGTTAAAATCAAATGTTGAAAGAATTGAACAGGAACAGGTATCGCTGAATCAAAAAGTTCAGTTGGAGGCTAGACCTTTCAGTGACAGTAGAAAGGAAGGAGAGACTTCTGGAGAAAAAGGTGTTGACGACACAAAGGAAGTCGTTGAAGCTTCTGAACCAGTGCAAGTTTCTGAACCAGTTCAGTAACACGTCGCTCTAAGAAGGTCTACAAGGGAAATGAAAACTCCCAAAAGGTATGAACATTTTGCTTCATCTTTTGCTTTGATTACTGAAGATGGGGAACCTTCTTGTTATCAGGAAGCAGTAGATGATACAGATAGCGAGAAATGGAAAACTGCTATGGAAGAAGAAATGGACTCCTTAGCCAAGAAAAATAACTGGGATCTTGTAGAGCTTCCTAAAGGGAGAAGTGTTGTTGGATGTAAATGGGTCTTCAAGCTGAAACAGAAAATTGATGGAAGTATCGAAAGGTATAAGGTGTGACTGGTAGCAAAAGGGTATTCTCAGGTTGAAGGTATAGACTTTCATGAGATTTTTTCTCCATTTGTAAAACTTGTTTCTATACGTACTGTGTTGGCACTAACTACGTTGCTTAATCTTGAGTTAGAACAGTTAGATGTTAAAACAACTTTTCTACATGGTGATTTGAACGAAGAGATATATATGGAACAACCAGAAGGTTTTGTACGAGGTCGCAGCAAAAGATTAGTTTGCAAGCTCGGGAAATCATTGTATGGTCTGAGGCAGTCTCCCAGACAATGGTACAAGAAGTTTGATTCCTTCATGGTGAGCGAGAACTTTATAAGAAGTGAGTATGATCATTGTGTGTACTTCAAAAGTTTCAATGGCATATTCATTATCTTAGCTTTGTATGTTGACGATATGCTTATTGCAAGCAAAAGCATGGAAGAGATCAACAAGTTAAAGGCTCAACTCTCTAGGATGTTTGATATGAAAGATCTTGGAGTAGCAAAACATATCTTGGGCATGGAGATACACAGAGACAGGAAAAATGGTAAGCTTTGGTTATCACAGCAGAAGTATGTGGAGAAAGTACTTGAAAAGTTCTCTATGAACAATGTGAAACATGTTAATGTTCCACTAGCTTCCCATTTTAAGCTTTCTTCGGTTTTGAGTCCTAGAGCTGATGAAGAAAAGCAGCATATGTCTCATGTACCATATGAAAATGTTGTAGGCAACTTAATGTATGCGATGGTATCTACAAGACCTGACATTTCACATGCAGTTGGAGTTGTCAGTAGGTTCATGGCAAATCCAGGTAAAGAACATTGGCAAGCAGTGAAATGGGTGCTTCGATATCTAAGAGGCATAAGTGACCATTGCATCATCTTTAATGGTAGTGAAGGATCAGTCTGTGGATATGTAGATGCTGACTATGCAGGTGATTTGGACAAAAGAAGATCTACTACAAGTTATTTCTTTACTCTTGCAGGTGGAGCAATTAGTTGGATGTCAAAGCTTCAAGAAACAGTTGCGTTGTCCACTACCGAAGCTGAATATATAGTTGCTTCAGATCCCAGTCAAGAAGCAATCTGGTTAAAGGGTTTGCTTGATGAGATTGGAAGGACGCAGGAGAAAGTGAATGTACTTTCTGACAGTCAAAGTGCCGACAGTCAAAGTGCTATTCACTTGGCTACAAATCCTGCTTATCACAGCAGAACCAAGCACATTGATGTAAGGTATCATTTTCTGAGACATGTGATCGATGGCGGAAAAGTAGCTCTTCAAAAGGTCCACACGTGAGAGAAATGTGCAGACATGTTCACAAAGCCAGTTACAGTAGAGAAGCTGTGGTGGTGTTTAGCTTCTCTTGGCTTGCAGAAAAGATGATGAATGGGCATGGGCAAGGGATTATAAAAATTGTTGTCAAGGTGGATTTTGTTAGTTTGACAACGAATTAGTAACTTTGGGTAAAATGTAACTAGATAGTTTTATACCGAAATATTAGTTATGTAACGACGGTCGATGATATAAAACTAACAAATGCCCATGAAATGTAATGTGCGGAGAATCATTGTTGAATAACAAATTCCAATCCATTCAGTTTCTTGTCTTGGTTATTCTGTTGAGCTTTCTTGTTTTCTTCATTGTTTCAGTTATTCATACAACATTTCAGTCCCTACAATGTTAGTGCCCTGCAGGACTAAGTGTACATTGGAGTTGAAAGGGATAATATTGACTTTTGTTCCGATATCTGCATCCCAGTAACTCATAGGCAGACCCTTTCCATTGTAATCAAACTCAATTATTGGTTTATCTGGAAAACCTGTAGTAAATGTGCCATGGTTTCCATAGTAGTAAGCCTGTAGTATCGCAGTGCTGGGGCGTATGAAGGAGATGTTACTGAATGTAGCTAGAAACCTTTGACCATGGAATCCATTGCAGAACTGCCCATGTGGGCAACGTTGCAGAGCCATTCTTAGAATGAACAAGAGATCTCTGTCTACAGTTTGTGGGACCTTGGCTTTTGCTAAGCTTTTGAGACTTGCAGAGAAATCATTTGCAGTGTGAGAGTCGTTGAAAACAGGAAGGAATGGCATGATGGGCGCTGGATATGATTCAGCTGGACTATCCTGGTATTCAAGTATAGCTATTATGGTCGTCTTATCGAAGGGAACTCCTGTTGCTGAGAAGTATGCCTTTGCTGCCATGAAGTATTGGCCCTGTGGTTTATCTGTTGTTAGTAATACATCAGTTGTCTGTCCAAGAGTAATCAAGAGGACATTTGTTTTATATGGTTTTGTGTAGCATCTATAGCAACAACTATGAGAATGTGATGGGCCACAGAGAAGAAAAGCTCGTGATTGAGTGCAGCATTGACGATCCGCAGGAGATATGTTTTTCCCCAGTTGACTTGTACTCTGAATATTGAATCTGAAACCCTGCAATGAATTTTATAATATGAATTCTGTATGGGATTTCTACACCTATGGAAGCGGTATGTGAAGTTTTTGAACACTAACGAGAATATATGGTCATATATGTATGACCATATAGGGAAATATAGGGAGATATGAGATTGGGAGATATTGATGGCAGATTTTGAGAATATTTTAGTTAGAGTAAGTTTTAATAATGAATTTCAAAATCCTAATATCTACCATTGTCATAAGAATACAGATATAATTTATACTACCAATAGAAAGAAAAAGTTGGATATATACCAGAACTGAATAACCAATAAAAGGGTTAAGTAATAAGAAAAGAGAAGATAAATAATTTTGTCTCTCAAGGGCAAACAGAGGCAGCATGCACCTAGACTTGGAGTTCAGTTTCTCAGTGCCAAGTTAAATTCAATTTAAACGGTCAGATGGTCATGATATTTGTAATGGTTTTCTTTGATAAAACCCTCTTGGGAAATCATTAAATGGATTGAACAAGCAAAGAAGTGTTTCTATAAACGTGAGACTAGACAAATAAGAATTGCAGATTGGCTAACAAACCTATCTTAACTAGTTCTCTCCAGTTTCACTGTTTAGAATAACATGGAGTACATAGAGTACATGCATGCCAGAGAGTTCTCAATGTGACAAGACAGAGTTATCTTAATATTGCAGAAGCTATGAGCTAAAGCTAAATGTTTGAATTCTGGAAAAGGAGAAAATCCAGGAAGCCATAAAAAGAGAAGATGGAATTCACTGGAGATAATCTTAAGCTCAATCCTGAAATCCCAATCTTCTATTTTCGTAGAAGAAGGCGGCTTGGCAGCTACAGAGGCCGAGAACACTTCCGAAGTTGATTGGCCAAAAAAGTTTCCAATTTTAGAAAATAATATTGTTACTACTTTAAGATACTTTCTGTTTTTAATCTATAAACTATTATATTTTAAAAACTGCATATACTGAAAGATGCACAGAGATTACAGTGCTCTCGGTCGCACGGGTTTTAATATTTTTCTTAATTAAATATTAAATGAACGATAAACCAGTATAACATAAAATACACACCAAACCAAAAACATTTGAGGTAAAATGTGTTTATATTACAGGAGATATGATAGCTATTTTTAATTAAAAATATTCTCAGAAATGGCCTCATCTGGTGCTGAGATCTTCAGTTTAAGCGGAAAACTATACCAATAATCTTCCTTTTAAGCAAATAGACCGAAATATAAACGAAATGCAGTCCAGCCAATCAACTCAAACACACAGAAATTATGTTGTAGAAATTGTTAAATCAGAAAAAGTGAATAATTGGTATGCCAGGTCTGCTAATTGATCATAGCATCCAGCTGGCAGAAATTGTGTTATGGGAGTTGTCTAATAAGAAAAGCGAAAGAATTGGTCTGCCCATTGATGAAATAATTGCTCTGTTAATTGATGATTGCTAGCTATATGTATAATTGTTAATGAAATAATTGGTTTCCTAGTTGATGATGGCAAGGTATAGGTTTGATCAGCAATGTGCGCTTTTTTTTGAGGTAGTGGGAGGTGTGAAATTTTGTTGGAGGAATTATCGCACTTTAAGGAATTTGTAATTTCTATTTTGGGATGTGAGTGACTAGTTTGGAAAGTTCACCCACACTTTAGGGTACCATTTTATGGCATCTGAGTTTGAATCTAGGTTGGATTTCCTGATTTATTTTTGAGGGGTGTTGGGGAATTTACTTTTGAGGGAGGTGTTGGGGAATCACTGTACTTCTATGGAATTTGTAATTTCTATTATTGGAATGGGGTGTTGGATGAATCACTGCACCTCTATGGAATCCGTAATTTCCACCATTAGAATCCTATGGGGTGATCGAGGAATTACTGCACCTCTATGGAATCCGTAATTTCCAGCATTGGAATCTTAGGGCGTGTTGGAGGAATCACTGTACCTTTATGGAATCCTTAATTTCCACCATTTGAATCCTAGTTACCTGTTTGGAAAGTTTACCAACACTTGTCGGTAAATCTTTTCAAATTTAAACATTTTTCAATTGATTTTGGGAATATTTTAGAATTTGATGGAGAGAAGCCAATTGTTTGACCCCTGAAATTTGATGGTCAAGAGGGAAGTCAATTATTTGACCCCTCTCGTGACTCTCAAATTTCAAGATATTCTTGGAATCTGCAATCAACAAAACTTATGTGGATTGTAGATTCCAGGACTATTATACCATCAGACAGTTAGTAGAGAGGCCAATTGTTTGACCTCTCTCCTGACATCCCAGATATTCCTGAATGTGCAATAGACATAAGGATGCCAAAACTAAATTATCTATAAGATTTTTAGACATTTTAGTTGATTTTTGTAATCAAATAGCTAAGCTAAAGCAAGTCTTTTTTCTCATTTTCTATATACAAATTCAATGTCCATCTTCACCAATAACTTAAAAATAAAGTATTATAATTATTCCAGGTATCTCCAATCCGATTGCAAATTTTGGGAATATTCTAGAATGTGACTGTCAGCAGAGAGGCCAATTATTTGACATCTCTCCAAACAATTAGATTTAGAAATATTCCCAAAATCTGTAATACACATGAAAAAAACACAATAAAACACTAATATAATCTAGATTTTTTATTGATTTTTGTAATCAAATAACCAAGCTAAAACAAATTTTCTTTCTAACTTCCTATATACCAATTTAATGTCTAACTTCAGAGTAAACTTATAAAAAAATTATTATAATTCTCTTAAATTATTATTATTACAGCCGCTCAAAAAACAACGTAATTTCAATGTTGAGACTGAAACATCAACGTTCTACAAATTATTATCTTCATAAGAATTTTAGACCTTGAAAAATGGCTATAATCTGTTAAAAATGTAATTTCACCTGCCGCGTAATTTATTTCCAGCAAAACCATTCAGGAAAACCGCCAACCTCCATTGGACCACTTTTGCTAAAGGACTGGTATTCCCTCAAACGCCCCCGATACAATCAAAACTTGACACGCGTCCGCAGTGCATTTTTCAAAACCACTTTTTATCGGGACATAATGTTCGGGTGACTTGATCGAGCGATGATCGTTGGATTAAAGTGAAGGTTTGAAGCCGTTGATCAAAGTCAAAGCTGTGTACAGGTCTGCAGGGCATGGAGATTGCGTGGAGTGAAATTTTTGTTTGACCTCCGTATGTCTGGTAAAACCGTATGTAAACCTGACTGAATTAACCCCTCACCATGCCGAAGTAGTAAATGAATTTATTATGGTCGTAGAGTTATTGATAAAGTTCTTAAGTTTGTTTGTTTTTACACGGCGTGTAATATGGTAATTTTTTTTGTGTAGTTTTTTTTGTTAAAAAATGGAATGCCTTTTGTTATGGCATATGAAGTGTAATGTAATGTGAGGGAAGCATGCAGTGAATATACACAGTAGTGTAGTTCGTTGAAGAAATGAAAAATCCACGCAGCAGCGTGAGGTAGTTTTTTGTTGTTGGAAAAAAAGTGAAATGTGCAGCAGCAAGAATGTATTGTTTTGAGAACACATATGAAATCCAAGGGGGAGCATGTAGTGCGAAGGAGTTGTTTTGTTGTGAAAAAAAAGGGGAAGCACGCGGCAGTGTGTATGTGTAATTTCCACACAGCAGTGTGTTGATCTTTTCAGCAGAGACAAAAGTTTTATTTTGTAATACAGCAGCATGAAGATATTTTTTTTGTTGTAGAAACGGAATGTAATGAGGAGAAGGGAAGCACGCATCAGTGCAAATCTTGAAATCTTTCACACAGCAGTGAAAAGGATAATGTAAGTTTTTTTTGTTTGGTGAATGTGTAATTTCCACACAACAGTGTGTTGATCTCTCCAATAGAGACAAAATTTTTTTTTGTAATACGCATGAGCGTATGATGAAATTTTTACAGCAGTAAATCTATGTAAGAATTTTTTTTATTTACAGTAGTAAATGTAAATAAAAAAATTTACACACAGTAGTGTAAATCCTTTTAAATGGAGGCAGAGTAATTTTGTTTTTGTGGAAGCTCTTGGTGAATCCCTCTATTAAAGAGGAAGATGCTTTTCAGCACAGTCTCCGGTGAATCCCTCTGTTAAAAGGAAGATATGTTGTCTTTGGTGAATCCCTCTGTCAAGAGGAAGATGCTTTTCAGCATAGACTGGTGAATCCCTCTAGTTAAGAGGAAGATGCTCTTTAGCATAATCTCTGGTGGATCCATCTGTATGAGGAAGATGCTTTTGTAACAGCAGTTTTGAAAATCCCTCTATGTGAGGAAGATGATTTATGTAATGGTTGGTTTCCTGTTAATGAACTGAAGTTTTTTTTGCTGAAACTCTATTCCTCAGCAAACAAATTTTGTTTGCTTCCCTGTGCTAAAACAGAGTGTTATTTCCTAGGTTAAAACAGAGCATTGTCTCTCTATTCAGTAACTGTTTTTTGAATTTTACCAGAAAAATTGCCAACAGTGGTATCAGAGCTTATCCAGGCTCTTTGAAGGTGTCAAAGAAGCTGAAGGAAGGTTTCTGGCTGCAGCAGCTTCTCCAGCAGAGTGAAGACTCAATCAAGGTATTTCTCAAAGATTTTTTTTTCTGTGTCACTGTTCAAGACAGTCAGTTATTTTAGAAACAGAGTCAAATGGCGAGGTCAAAGAAGAAAGTCTCCAATCCTCTTAAAAATGTGTCTCCCTCTACTACTAAAATAGAAGACAATCAATTTGAAAGCATTCTATTTGAGGCTCCAAGGTTCAATGGGAACTTTTATATATGGGAAGTAAAAATGAGGACCTTCTTACAGTCTCAAGGGATTGAAATTTGGGAATCAGTGATTGATGATAGCAAGATGGATAGAGAATCCAAAGAGTACAATGCAAAAGCAATAAAGACAATCTTGGATGGACTACCTGATTCTGTAAAGAAGAATCTAGGAAAATATTCATCAGCAAAGGATGTATGGGACAGACTTCGTGACCTTCACTCAAAGGGAGCACTGACCATGACCATCAGTCAAGAAGGAAATTTTGAACCCATCATAGAAGCTGAAAATGAGAAGGTTGACCTCATCAAGCTTCAAGTACAAGAAAGGGATGAAGAGCTCGCCAAGCTTAAGAAGGAACTTGATCAAAGCAAAAGAAAACATCATGAAGAAGTCATATCCATGACAAATCAATTGAATAAAGAAAAGAAGCAGGAAGATACCTTGTCAAGTCAACTTGAACAAAGGCACAAGAAAGTGAACAAACTTGTAGAAGAGATTAGACAATACAAGGTAGAGGTCTCCTCCCTTAAGTCTGATTTACAAGAACCCAGGAAGCAGGCACAAGGAGCTGAAAAGAAAATGGAGAGAAGTCAAGCAAAGAATGAAGAAATCTTCAAAATGAAGTTAGATATCATCGCCCTTAAAACAGTAGCAGCTGAAGCTACTTGTAGCAAGGAAGAAACTGAGGAACAACTTACAAAGAAGAATAATGAGTGTGAAACATTGGAAGAAGAGATTGTCCTCCTCAGAAAAAGGTTGAAGGGATGAACAAAATCATGAAGAGCTCTCAAACCTTGGATGACATGCTCAGCTATAACAGATCTCCATCTGATAAATCAGGACTCGGGTATGTAGGTGAACCCTCAGACAAGAATGAAAATGCTTTAAGCAAAGGAGATGTGAAGAAGGCAGAAAGAAATTGTGATGCTCCTAGTTCCAGCAAAGGCAAGGAGAAAAATCAAGGCTACAATAGAAGAAATCCTACTCCAAGTAGAAAACCAACGCCAAAAAGAAATGTAGATGATGTCAAAGAGGCAAGAGGTAATGGTTATCATCAAAGGATCTCAAGGCAAAAAGGCTTCAAAAGTACATCAATGAAACCTCCATCTCCCAGGTACCAAAGTTCATTTTTTGGTTATTGTTATTCTTGTTCAAACTTTGGTCATATGGCAAAATACTGTAGAGCATTTCATAGAGATAGATGTTATGGTCTCCGACAACCTCCAAGAAACAATTTTACAGGAAGAAATCATGAAATTATTCATGAACAATGTAGAATGTTTCAAGTGTCATAACATTGGGCATATGGCACGTGATTGTAGCTTAACATGGGCTCTTACAGAAGCTAGACCCATGCAAAAGAAAAAAGTTATACAAGTATGGAGAAGGAAGGAAATACAGTCCGAAAGTCCTTCGAGCTCCCCAGTCAATCTAAGTTTCTTTTGAGAAGACTCTGCCAAAAGGAGACAATGTATACACTTAGGGGAAGCCTGTAATTCTTGATCATTATTGCTGAACTATATTAAGAGTGATTCTTCCCATGAATGGGAGAAAGGAATTGAAGTCCCTTGAAGATCTTCTTATAGGGGAGAGATATGGAATTAAATATGCCATAAGAGCAGAGAAGAAAAGGTTGCAGGATAGCTTGGAGATGAAAAGATTGGAAATCTTGTCTGAGGCAGAGAGAAAGAGGATATTACATGACTGGAGCGCCTGAGCACAGCAGTGAAAGCGTTGAAAGGAAAGCTGATACGAATAGGAAGAAAAGTTTTGAGTTTTTGAGGAAGTGTTTGGGTATGACTGAACGCCCAGCAGTTGAAATTAAAGGGGAGTGTTAAAAATGTAATTTCATCTGCCGCTATTTTATTTCCAGCAAAACCATTCAGGAAAATCATCAACCTCCATCAGACCGCTTTTGCTAAAGGACTGGTATTCCCTCAAACGCCCCCAATACAATCAAAACTTGACACGCGTCCGCAGTGCATTTTTCAAAACCACTTTTTATCGGGACATAATGTTTGGGTGACTTGATCGAGCGATGATCATTGGATTAAAGTGAAGGTTTGAAGTCGTTGATCAAATTCAAAGCTGTGTACAGGTCTGCAGGGCATGGAGATTGCGTGGAGTGAAATTTTTGTTTGACCTCCATATGTCTGGTAAAACCGTATGTAAACCTGACTGAATTAATTCCTCACCATGCCAAAGTAGTAAATGAATTTATTATGGTCGTAGAGTTATTGGTAAAGTTCTTAAGTTTATTTGTTTTTACACGACATGTAATATGGTAATTTTTTTGTGTAGTTTTTTTTTGTTAAAAAATGGAATGTCTTTTGTTATGGCATATGAAGTGTAATGTAATGTGAGGGAAGCGTGCAGTAAATATACACAACAGTGTAGTTCGTTGAAGAAAAGAAAAATCCACGCAGCAGTGTGAGGTAGTTTTTTGTTGTTGAAAAAAATGTGAAATGTGCAGCAGCACGAGTGTATTGTTTTGAAAACACATATGAAATCCAAGGGGGAGCACGTAGTGCGGAGGAGTTGTTTTGTTGTGAAAACAAAAGGGGAAGCACATGGCAGTGGGTATGTGTAATTTCCACACAACACTGTGTTGATCTTTCCAGCAGAGACAAAAGTTTTATTTTATAATGCAGCAGCATGAAGATATTTTTTTATTGAAGAAACGGAATGTAATGAGGAGAAGGGAAGCACACATCAGTGCAAATCTTGAAATCTTTCACACAGCAGTGAAAAGGATAATGTAAGTTTTTTTGGTTTGGTGAATGTGTAATTTCCACACAGCAGTGTGTTGATCTCTCCAAGAGAGACATAAAATTTTTTTGTAATACGCATGAGGGTATGATGTAATTTTTTACAGCAGTAAATCTATGTAAGAATTTTTTTTATTTACATTAGTAAATGTAAATAAAAAAAATTTACACAGCAGTGTAAATCCTTTTAAATGGAGGCAGAGTAATTTTGTTTTTTTGGAAGCTCTTGTGAATCCCTCTATTAAAGAGGGAGATGCTTTTCAGCGCAGTGTCAGATTAATCCCTTTGTTAAAAGGAAGATCTGTTGTCTTTGGTGAATCCCTATGTCAAGAGGAAGATGCTTTTCAGCATAGACTGGTGAATCCCTCTGGTTAAGAGGAAGATGCTCTTCAGCATAATCTATGGTGAATCCCTCTGTGTGAGGAAGATGTTTTTGTAACCGCGGTTGTGAAAATCCCTCTATGTGAGGAAGATGATTTATGTAATGGTTGGTTTCCTGTTAATGAACTGAAGTTTTTTTTTGCTGAAACTCTGTTCCTCAGCAAACAAACTTTTTTTGCTACCCTGTGCTAAAACAGAGTGTTATTTCCTGGGTTAAAAAGAACATTGTCTCTCTGTTCAATAATTGTTTTTGGAATTTTACCAAAAAAATAATCCAGCAATTAAACTCGCCTGTAATATCGAATGTGTAAATACGGTAAAATTACACCAATGTTTTAAATTATATGATCGAAACATGGATTATATTTCTCTTACTATTGTTTAACGGCGATACCTTCCCCTGAGCAATTGTAGAGAGCTCCTGGGAGCCCATTTATAGTGAAAGCATCAAAGATGTTGGGTAATGTCCCAGTAATATTTGATTGACCAAAAACCTGCAGCACGTCTGCTCTGCACCATTCTCCTGAAACAAAACAATTCGTATATTACACGTTATATGTTGTATTATTTCCCTCACAGTTGAGTGCACGATTCAGTTAATTTTTTTTATAAAAAAATCATTAATTGTATCCAAACCTAAAGTAATAGGAATCTCGGCTTCTGGGTGAGGAAATGGATAGGGCAGGCCAAGTTTTGGATAAACAATAATCGCTCCATGTAGATTTGCTCTGAGCCATGATATATGAGCGTGCCACCACAGAGTTCCCTCCTGTCCCGTAATGGTAAACCTGTAAACATAAGACTGCCCTGGCTGAATGGGGCACTGTGTAATATAAGATGGTCCATCACTCCAACCAGTGCGTAGTTGTCTTATCCCATGCCTGCAATATTGGCAAGTGACAATTAGAAGTGAGTTGCTTTGAGATTTTTTAATAGTCTTGATTCTAATTAAGAGGGTTGAATCGGCAAGGTCATTAAATTTGCGAAAACTCCACAAAGAGATATTCAACTTGGAAAAAACACAAAAAGTGCGATAATTTCAAAAAAATATTCGGAGGAACGAAAATGACTTTAAATTAGTTTCAGTGTTTTGTTTAATATTCTTCTATGACTTAGTAGTCGAGATGGGGCATCTCAGCAGTGAAGTCAACCAATCCATGTGAAACAGTTAGGTCAAACAATTGACCTTTCTTACTGCATAAAATTTTAAAATATTTCTTAGAATTTGTAATTATAATAAGCTTGACAATTACTTGCGTTATATTGAAGTAATTTAAGATCATATGTGAAAAAAGTTACATCAAATAATTGACTTTTTCCGGGTATAAAATTTTAAAATATTTCTAGAATTTGCGATTATAATAAGCTTAACACTTACTTTGGGCTACATTGAAGTAAATTTAAGATCAAATCCGGAAAAAAAGGTGTTTGACTCGAGGAATTGATTTCTTATGAAATTCAATTAGAATTACCAATTTTTAAAAATTCCAATTAATTACTATACAAAAAGATTACATATTCTAAGGTATTTGATTTGAGGAATTGATTTCTCCAGACAAACAAAACCATAGTTACCAAATTCAAAAATAATTACTAATTTAAAAAATCTGAATTAATGACTATACACAAAGATCACATACTCAGAAGGATTACATACTCAGAAGAAGGCATCAATACTCAGAAGAAGGCATCAAAGTTGAGGACAAGAGATCAAAACTCATTTATCGAAGGCATCAAAGTTGAGGACAAGAGATCAAAACTCATTTATCGAGAACATAGTTCAGGAAAGTTACAATGCTTCCCAAGCCACAAAATTAGTGGTTGAATTTTGAAAGGCCACAAAAGTGTTGATTCAATTTAATGAATTCGGTGGATAAACTATTTCTCTAGTACCACTATAAACACACAAATCTGAAAACCAAACTCAAAAATATAAACACGCAAATCTGAAAACCAAACTCAAAAATATATTAAGATTTGATCTCAATGAATGTACACAATGTATACAGCTTGAGTGGGCCTAATGGTTAAGAGCATGTGTTTCCTCCTAAGAGGTCACAGGTTCAAAACTAGAGGGGGGTAGAGTATGTATGCCTTCGTAGACTTAGCAGTCAAATCGCTGCGCGGAGGTGGGTCCCTTGTCCCACAAACAAGGGGGTCTCATACACCAATTTGGTGTCTGGCTTGGCTGTGACCTTAAAAATGGATATTATTATTATTATTATTATACAAACACATCAAGATTTAAAGGTTTTTTTGGGACTTTAATAACCACTTAAAGTAACACAAACTTAATCCCTAAGATTAGTTGTCTCACCCCTTACATTGCATATAAGTAGACTTGATAAATTATAAAATATATAAATAAATTTTGTAAGTATATTGACAATATTTTTTCCAATTAAATATATTTGAATCAAATTATTTCCATATCCTATAATATTCCGATAAAATAAAATTTTGAATTCAAACATGGTAACTACGAAAGAAAACGAGATTTAACACAGTTAAGTTATCATTTAACAAACCATAAGAAAATTTACCAGTGAATCGTAACGTTGTACTCAACGTGATTAGTCACTTTGATAAACAGCCTGTCTCCTTCCCTTGCATAGATTGTAGGTCCCGGGTATTCTCTATTTACTGTGACAATGTCTTTCGTGTGACACAACATTGTGACTGACTTGTAAACCACCTGCAACGCAAAGAACCATCAAAGATGCTATCTGACAAATGATTTGCAAAGAACTTTCACAGGAGATGATGGACCATAGGACTGGTAAACATACATTGAATTTATAATTTCTTGCGATTCCTCCGTTTGTAGCACTGGATCCTATCGTCATAACACTGATCAGAATAATGACAAATCTGGAAATCGCTGCTAGAGCAGTCCTCAAACAATATGGAGCCATATATTTGATGGTCTCTTTCTCAGAAACCAGCTAGACTTCAATCATAATCAAATAAATCACCAGAACTGCATTACGGGGAGATGTTGATTTGAAAACTCGAAGATAAAATGCGAGATCACTATCGGATGGAAATTGAAACTTAGGCAGTGTGTGAAATCTCCCACTTGTTTGTGATTGGAGCACAGTTCGGCCAAGGACCAATTTCTCCACCTTACTGCAGATCAGAATCTGCAATATTCTCCATCAAAATTTTCCAAACTCATGGAGTTTTCAAGCCAGCTTTTTCAAAAAAAAAAAAAATCTGATGTGATTTTTCACTGTCAACTGCAATGAGAATGCAGGATTATTCTGTCCTTAATATACTGAATGTGCCACTGCGGGACGGGATTAGATTGAAGGATGACGCGCCCCACTAACGCTGAATACTGATAGTGCTGGGTTTGGAAAAGCAGTTGACAAACAGCCGGTGGAGTTTGGATGATAGTGTACTGTATTGGAAGCAGTTTTCAGTAAGGTTGCAATGATGGTGCAGGTGAGTCAAAAGGCAACCTCTTCAGCTACTCGTACTGGTAGTGATATCTATAGCTGTAACCCCTGTGTATTCCAGAACTGCCCGCAATATTGTATGGTTTAATACGATTTCAAGACGGGAAAATGTGAAAGTTCAGTGACAGAGGCATCCAAATACAAAACGCCCGAGGGCGAAATAACATGCACGCAAAGCGTCAGCTAAATTTTCAATTTTGAATGATGAGGTAAGCACTGAACTCAAAGCAAGGTCAATGAGGTTTAGTTAGGGGCGCTGTCGGGATGTACGTTGAATTTTGCTGCGTAGTCAGCCATTCACCAATGAGCAGCAAAAGGAATAATTATGTCTATGTGCCTGTCAAAGTTAGCCTGGTATAAAAAATCTACAAATTATTTAAAAAGTAATGGAAATTTTGGAAAGATTAGGATAAAATTTGGTAGAATTTTTTGAAAATTTAAGTTATAGAAATTAAACTTAAAAATTCTGCGTGTTTAGAAGTTTTTAATAATTTTAAATTGATTTTTAGAATAAAAATAATTCAAACGCGGCAACATTCTTATTTTTTGAATTTTTTCCCACATTTAAAAAAAATATGCTGTCAGACAAATTTACAACATCTATAAGCCGCCTTAAAATTCAACATCATTTTCCATTTTTCCCTAAATAATATCACCTTTATTTTAACTAAACATCAAACATCACAAAGTAAAGAGATGAATGGATGACTAACTATTGATTTACAAAAGTGGTTGACATTTCTAATTTTGGTTGAAGGATCCCGTAGCCAGAGCATCCTCACAAAAATATATATCTAGAAAGGATACCTAGGGTTTTGTAGATACCTAGGGAGATACCTAGGATATCATTGTTTTCTTGAATCATCCTTTACCCAAGCTTTTATGTTTTGCTCGATATTGTTTACAATATTTTTCTCTTTTTATCTCAGGAGTCGTTTCCTTTTAACAATTAAATAATGGTTGTTTTTATAATAATAAGATTATAAAAAAAATTAATAAAATTATAAAAAAAATAAAAATAAAAAAATATAATTATTTTTTATTTTTTATTTTTCTATATTAATAAAGTTATATAAATTAAATAGTTGGTAAAATATTTATATATATAAAAAAAAATTAATTCAATTGGAAAGCAAAAAGACATAATTATTTTTCACATATATTTCAACTTTTATTTTTTATTACTATTAAAACTAGCAATTGTCTCAAAAGGTACAAAGAAAGGCCGATAGGATTATTAAATTAGAATTGTTGAATTTCTCTAGAAGAGATGTTGGTTCAAGCCTACAAGGAGCAAAAAGAATTGATGTTTGGAATTCTCTGCTTTTTGGACACCATATTTCTTTAAATACAACTTAATTTTTTAGAAAAGTTCAAGCCCAATGCAGTTCTACCATGCAGACATACACTTAAATCGCTACTGGGCTTATGATATTGACAAATTCAAAGTAAACTGGTATACAAGAGAATGTACCAAGCTAAACCACAAGCTACACATCTTCAAGCCTGAAAAAGTACATAACAATGGTTTGGCAAATCAATAGCGATATCATAATTGCTTTTCCTTCCACATACATAAAATTGCTCCAAAGGCAAGGACAAGAAAATTTTCAGCTCTAGTGAGCACCAGTGGGTCACTAAAATGAGTGACCACTAATGGCTTTCACATTTATACAAGGAATGGCAAGGGATTTTAGACGGACTCCACTCAACTTCAGACACAACTTCAGCCAATATGCAGAGTGATTGAAATTGAACACAGCTAAGTAGTGACATTGGCTCACAGCAATACACCAAGTATAAAAAGAAGCAAGGAGTAAGAAAAATTATGAAGCTCAGAGAAGTATATTTAAATCAATCAAAGCTTGCTGAACGGCTATAATGTCAATAGAAATAATCTTCCAAGGTTCTTCTCTCATGTACAAGATCTACACTTTGATTTAGACTACTGTTTGATACCAAATCATCATCAACTCCAAGCATTGCAAGTGATAGATGAGTTTGGATGTCACAACTCCGAGAGTTTTTTCTAGATTCATCGTCAATCAATTCATCTAATTCCATGGACATTGTCAATTGCCTCTTGGTCCAATAAGGTAGGTCATCTCCTTCTCCTCGTAGTAATTTCAAAATCTGCAATAATAAGTTACAGACAAACAATAAGGAAGAATAAGTTCACATTCTTTCATTAACATTTATCCATTGTTTGAAATTTGACAAAGCCAGTTTAATGCAAAGGTAAGCCACTTTTTTTGGGGAAACAAAAGCTTTTAATTCAAATCTTGCAATCCAGATTTCAGCTAGGATAGTGATTCTCAAGAAAGATATATACTCTCTTGATATTAGAGTGAAAGCAGATATGCTGGCTCTTCTTGCCTATTCAGGGAGGGGTAATTTGCATACTGAAGCTTTGGTTTGAGATATGATAATCTCTTTTGCTAATATTCAAAGAATATTATATTTCATTAATGGAAAAAGAGATTATTGGCAATTGAGGCTTATAATATTTTGCCATAATCCACCATCAGCATTCAGGGCTAACGTGTTTAAGGGTGATGATTTTAAAAATTGAACTACTGAACAAATGTTTAGATTACTACCCTAAACACTAGATCTAAACACCCTTAACTCTATGTGAGAAGGATATCAACTCGATAATTCATGTGCCATTCTTCGTTATGGGCAAAAACAAGTCTAGCACTAACTCCTCACAGGAAAGGAAACCTCTTCAAGCAACTAAATTTGACATAAGATCAGAAACTGAAACATATATACGCAACTAAAGAGAATAAGAGTAATTACTATGTTCATTCGAGGTCGAAACTGAGTTCCCTGTCTTAGACAACATGTTGTACTTGGCCTTTAGGATTCTTGTCATTGATTGGTTTTCTTCCAGTTATTAGCTCTAGAAGAACTACTCCAAAGGAATACACGTCCGTCTTCTCATTAACCTTGCCATACATGAAATATTCTGGAGCCAGATACCTGAAATATGATAGCAGCTAGTTTTATGAAGTCTTGATTATAAATGACATTTATTTTCCTAAGGAAAGAGTTGGTGTAAAGAAAGAAATGGATATTTACCCAAATGTACCTACAACATCACTACATGTGATATATGCAGATGTTGTTGAAGCCCATTTGGCCAGCCCAAAATCTGACAACTATTCACAGAATATCTTTAGTTAACGATCCATCGAAAGATGATTTGCTAGTTAATGATCAAGCAAATCTTATTATAACATCTCCAACCAAAAAATACAAACAATTCAACAGAAGCTTGAGAACTTGTTTCTCTCACAAAGATCAAGATACCTGAGGTTCAAAGTCTTCAGAAAGAAAAATATTAGATGATTTCACATCTCTATGGATGATAGGATGAGAACAACCTTCATGCAGATAAGTCAAAGCTTCAGCAATTCCAATGGCCACTTTCAGCCTATCTTTCCAATGAGCCTGTGGCTTGTCCTTCCTCCTGTAACCCAACTTTTTCTGAGAACTGGGAACAACACTTAACACTAAAAAATAATAAAAATCTCCAAGGACGTAACATGATAAATGCATGAAAATTGGCATACTACATACCATAAAGAGTTTCTTCCAGACTTCCTCTCAGTAACAAGTTGTAGACCAAAAAGTACTCCTTCTCTTCAACACAGTAACCAATTAATGAAACAATGTGCTTGTGCTGCAAGGTAGCAGTAATTTCAACTTCCAAAAGAAGTTCTTGCTCTACTTCTCTAGAATATTTTAGTGATTTAACTACCACAAATTGCCCATCAGGAAGAACCCCTTTGAACACTTCGTTGCAGCCTCCCTTTCCTATGAGGTTCTCTGCATGGCAGAGGGCAATGATGAGGGTAGGTGAGCAAGATATTCAAACATCTCTCTGAATCATAAAAGGCAGCCCTTATAAAACCTGCATGCCACCTTCGTAGACATTCATGATATGTGTTGATTCATATACATTCATTATATGTCCTGACTCATAGAAGGCGACCCAGACAAGTTGGAGAGGATGAAATCACCTCTATGGTTCTTGTAGTGCAATAAATGGCGCAGGAGTATAGAGATAATCCACGTGGCCCAAATCGAAGCACTGATTCTTAGTGAGATTCCACACTCTCTTCGACCCAGACACAACAAGAAGATCATGCCCAAAGGTATGGTGATGGGCTCGCTCAATACTTCCAGCCTTGAATTTGACAATGGTAGTAGTAGGGCTTTCTTGCACGATGCTCATGGATCCCCCGGGCATGATATCCACATCCTAGAAGTTTCTCGTTTTACTTAATGAACAGAGAGCACAGGAGGATTCAGATTGAGGCTTGCTGTGTTCGAGTATTTTAGGCATTTCTTGCAAGAAATTTTCTAAAAAGCCAGCGATCTCAGGCAGCCATGGATTCCCTTCACTGGCAGGGCAAGGGGCCTTGAAAGGGGTGTCGATCGAGGCATCGATTGGAGGTGTTCGATAAGGGAATCTTTGAGCACGCAGATGAATTCATCAGCTCCTGCAATGATCTTGAGAGGATTATTGGCATCAGTGCTTCCCATTTTCCTGGACCGCCTATGAGGAGGGTTTGGGAGGTTGGAAAAGCAATGAAGGGAGTGAGGGTAGTTTCGAATGTAGAGGGAGGAGTTTGTGCAGACAGGTGCATGCACTTGGACTTGGGATTGTGCTGCACCCAAGTGGTGTCTTGGAACTCCAACGTAAAATGCATAACAACTGGCTATAAAATTGGTAGCAGAAACCACACTTTAAACCAAAGATTGAAAGTGTCTCACCTGATCGAATGGAGAAAGATAAATGGGTTGAGGATTGTTGATGGATAGAAAAGCTTATCGGCCTAAATAATGAAATATATATTTCAACTTTTATTTTTTATTACTATTAAAAATATTTCATATAGGGTAAATCTTAATCTCCTACCAAATATTATTAATAATTAATTTGAAATTCTAAAAATTACATTACAGAAAATACATGCCTAATGACGTAATTAGAAAAGAAAATCCTAGAAAGGTTTATTAATACATGCCTAATGACGTAATTAGAAAAGAAAATCCTAGAAAGGTTTATTAAGTCATGACGAGAAAGAAATGAGAAAGAGATGACGTATGAGAAAACCGTACTTTTACAATATTAAGTTTTGTTATGGATATTTTTGTTAAGGTTTTTAAAGTATTTGTATGTTTATTATTATTTGAATTATATAATTCAAATTATTTATATTTTTTTCATTTTTATAAAGTTAATTTATATTTTTATGGTTAATGTTGTTGGATATTTAGTTAATTTTATATTAATAAGTATTTCATTTGAATTTTTTTAGATGAGGCATATTAATTTACATTAATAAATTTATTAAAGATATATTTCATAAATGTATAGAAATATGCTTTAATTTTCCCTATATAATTCAACACAAAAAAGGGACAAAAATTCACAAAATATTTTTATGTTTCCCAACAGTTTTATATCATAGTGATCTTATCCATCTTTCTCTTCTTATAGTTATCTTGAATATGAAAATCAATCCATCCTTTTAATAATAGTCTACATCATATTTTAAATAGAATGGGAAAATAGTTGTTGTAGTTGTTTGGAAAGCCAAAAACTATCCATCTTTTTGCAGTGGTCTACATAAACTTTTTGGAAAGCCAAAAACTATCCATCTTTTTGCAGTGGTCTACATAAACTTTTAAACAGAATGGGAAAATGGTCTTATGCTATAGAAAGTACAACTTTAAAGCATGTGTTAGAATTTTTTTCTTATTTAATATAAATAATTTATTACACAATACAAAAGAAAAAATGTGGGAAAAAAATATATGCATTTCATACATATGTGGAAAACAATAAATATTCATTTATCAATCATTATAATAATATATTGAAAATTATTCCTTATTGATTGAGAATATTAGTTCACAATAAATTTCAATATATCATAATTCTCATGGCAAAGGCTATCGCCATAAACGGAATAGTTCATCTCGCTTGATCTTTTTATTGAAGATAAAATTAAGTATGAGAAAATATTTTTAAAATACATACAAACATATTTATTTCTATTCAAGAAACTTCTTTAAAAAAAATAATAATAATAAATAAACAAATAAATGATGATGATGATTGTTACACAGTAATTTGTCACCATCCCTGTTACTCCTCTTGTCGTACCTTGGAGGACCCATCCCGGGAGTTATAAGAAGTGACAAAGTCTAAAAACACTTGCATTATGTTCCCCTGAGTATGTACTCCATGTTCCCTGAAGACATCTTCTGCAGATTATCCCTGAAAAGTGATCTTTTTCCATTGGCGCAAGTCCACAGTATTCTACCCGCGCCAATGGTGGAGATCCTCAAAAGAGGGCGCGACCATTGGCGCTCTGTCTTAGAGCAACAGTCACGCCAACCAAATTTAGTCGTGCTTTTTGCCTTAACGCACATCCGACTGTTTTTTCCTTCATTACATGGAGCTTTTCTGAGGATAAAAAATCAGTCTTTTGTCGAGCTTTATCCATCTTTATGGCTTTTGAGGATAATGCTAATCCGCAAAAGGTGTCCCGGTTCATCGTATCCTCCTCCCTTCTTCATCTATATAAGCTTGTCATTATGCATTGGACAAGCTAGTGTTAGTGCTAGTGATTTAGTGATTGAGTGATAGTAGTGATGATTATTGGTCATGGAGTGTTAGATGTTGAGTTCTTGAGTTCTTGGAGGAATGCTAGTGAGTGCTAGAGAGGTTATGCTGCCGGAGAGGAGATACATGGCAAGAAACATATAGTTATTCGCCCAGCCAGGAGAAGGGTCGACGTCAGAACAATGGTTGTAACTTTTCCTGTTTATTAATTGATAAGCGACTGCTATTATAGTTCCAATCTCATTATCTATCATGGTGATGTGTTGATTTATTTCCTTTCTGACTGAAATATAGTTGTGCCTTGGTAGTTTTTATGTTGGTATCTGTCTCTTCCTTTTCATGTGCAGGTGTTCGTTTGTGATCTGTTGGAGCAAGGGAGCGAGGATATCAACTCTGCTTCAATCATAGCGTTGGACTCCAGGTTAGTCTTCTTGATTCACCTTTGATGCATAACTAGGAACTTGCGTAGCAGCGTGGTTTGTTTGTGGCTAGTTCTGTTATAGGCTAGTGGGATCGCCTCTGTCCGCAGAGGGGATTTACCTGACCAACAAATTGGCGACTCCACTGGGGAGGAACTATTTGATTTTTGTCTTGCATGTTAATTTTCTTCTGCTTGCTTGAGTGAATGAGCTTCCTGAGTCAGTTTTGAGATTATTCTTTACTGTTTGACCCATCTGAGCACTGTCAACCCGACCTGAGGTCGTATCATTTATTTTTCTAGTTGGCAAGCTTAATTGGCGCGGTTATTTCTTTGACAGTCGCGCCAGTTGGCGCATGTTGCTCAAAAGCAACTCGCGCCAATCCTGTGGTAGCGCAAGTTGCAAGATGACAGTCGCGCCAGCTCTGTAAATTTTGCCTGTGTGTGGGTGGAAAGCTCTTTCAGTCTCTTTATATATCTCTCTCAGCCTCTGGAACTGTGTTGAACCTCTGCTTGACTGGTCTTAGCCTGTATCCCTCAGCTGTTTGCTCATTT
This sequence comes from Pinus tabuliformis, assembly GCA_031772625.1. Taxonomy (NCBI): domain Eukaryota; kingdom Viridiplantae; phylum Streptophyta; class Pinopsida; order Pinales; family Pinaceae; genus Pinus; species Pinus tabuliformis. The sequence goes on along the minus strand of CM062814.1, from coordinate 352,198,547 downwards.
CTATTGATTTTCGTCTCAGCCCTGGGATATCTAGGGGCTTTGCATGACTAGCCTTCTGTGGGAAGTTTCGATCTCTTGATTATCCAGTCAACTTGTTGGTTGTGTTCTGCACCTATCCAGTGCTTTGTTAAAGCTTGATCTTCTATACTCTGAATACTTCACTTCTAGCCTCTTTGAAGTTCACTAGTCTTTGTGTTTTTCCTTGCTTGCATGGTTCATTTTAGTGTTTCAGAATTGGTTCTATTTCATTTGGATTGTGCATATCTCTTAGAATTTGTTTACGTGCATCATGCCATCTTAAAGGAAAGAAAAATAAAAAAATCTCTTGCATCATAGTAGTTAGCATTTATTGTTATTCGTTGCTATTAAAAAGAAAAAGACAAAATTTCATTTCTTGTTATTAGCTGCATTAGGATCTTTGTTGTTTGTTGAAGTGATCATTTCGTTTGTGAAAAGATCTCAACCCTCCTGTAGATAGAATTCATCGAATCAAATGATTTAATTTTGGCATATAGTTTGCATGTAAAAAGTTTTTGAGATATCACATACGGTAGGACCAAAAAACTGAAACATAATCAAAGATAAACTTTAAAATGAACTCAATGAACATAACAATGCATTGGAACATAACGCAAACACTCTAGAGGTCTAGGTTAGAGACGTGTTCCGGCGTCTTTAAACCTGGTAGTTTATCGTCGAGTGGTTGGGTGATTCCTCCACGGTGAAACGATAGGTGCCAATACGGACTGTGCTCCCACGTACCGTCGAGTATATATTGGGAGACCCCTATAGGAATAAAGCCTTTATCCATAGGAAGCCGTGTCAGCCGCCCTACGATTCGCAATGCAGTGAACACAGCATTCACGAAGATCGACCACCCGTACCCTAAAAAGTATTCTGTGGTTTTGAGAAAAGTTCGGCATACCCTCTACCTAGAATTCCAGAGCAGTCACTTTTGATCCTTTTCGGACTCCCTAAACGAAAAGGTGCCTATGAGCGTCTTGTCACTTCGTGCTCATTAAATATTCGAAGGAGACTAGAGTCATCTTTTATCCTTTTCTCGACTCTTAAAAAATGAAAAGGTTAAGTTCAGTGTCTTAAAATTTATTGGCCACGATAATATTACCCAATTAGATTTTTGTTTGCGTTAGCTTGAGTAGGGTTATTTCTCGTTCAATGGCAGCCTTTCCGGTGCCCACCGGCCAAGGTGTTCCTCCTGATGGGTACCCTCGCCCATTTCCTTCTGTTGGAAATGTTGGTGTTCAGTATATCGCAACATTGTCTTTGCCTGGGTTGACCATTGGTTTACCCGTATGGTTGTTTTCAAACTCGGTGGTCTCAAGTGTGATGACTCCTGTCCCACCACCACCTCCTCCACCCGAACAACACCATGTTGATTCTAAGGTGGACCCCTTCCCTTCTTCGCCTATTGCTGCGTCCTCATCTTCTACTTCGCCTGGTGAAACCTTGGATTTCACTAACCAGGTGGCTAAGAAGAAGAAGAAGAAGACCAAAAAGAAGAAGTCTCCTAAGGGAAAGGTCGTTTCTACCACGAAGCTATCAGAAGTGGAACCACCTTCTGCTCCTCCCCGGAAGCTTCGGTCTCCTTGTCGATTATGCAAAGGGGACCATTTTCTTTCTGATTGTCCTGGCATTCCCAGGATCCTAGACATATGGTCCCGTGACCCGACTCGCCCCTTACTGTCGCAAATCGACGATACCTTACTAGTTGGTAACAAAAAAGGGAAGGTTCGTTTCCCTTGTCGACTTTGTGAAGGTAATCATCTCCTTCGCCTTTGTCCACTTATGGATGAAGCTTCCCGTCTGTTGGCAAGTCTGTCGGATCCCTTACCCCAACTACCCGCTGGATATCAGCGTCTTTTTACAACTGCAGAGCATCTCTCCACTAACCAAGTGATCAAACATGATTCCTCCTTAGTCCAGCTTTCTCTTCCTGAACCTATCTGTGCTCCGCCTGCTCCAGACCAGTCCCTGGTCGGAACGAGTGATTTATATTCATCATCTACGCACCACTTGATCATCAAAGATGAACCACCTGAGTCCAAACCAAACGAAAGTCCACAGTTCCGGATTACAAGTGACCCGGTCTTTCGAAAGGTCCAGCTTACAAGTGACCCGGTTTTGCCTACAGAAGTTCCATCCTTAGATGCTCTTACACCTGAATCCAAACCAGACGAAAGTCAAAAGGTCCGGCTTACAAGTGACCCGGTTTTGCTTTCAGAATTTCCAACCCTAGATGATCCTACATCTGAATCCAAACCAGACAACAGTCAAACGGTCCGGATTACAAGTGACCCGGTTTCGCCTTCAGAAGTTACCTCCTCAGATGATGTTATCACTGCCAAGAATGAAGAACCCACCGTCCAAATTCTATTCATTGACATAGACGTTAATGATCAAGTGAGCATCCCTCTCATTCCTTCACACCAGGAAGAAAGTCCATTAGAATCATATCCGGCTGTCTATCCAGTCCCACCTCCAAGCAACCTAGTTGTTTCCTTTAATTGGGATCAACTGGTTAATCCTCGGTTACCAGCCGCCATACCATTTCGAATTATAGTCCAAGTCTACCGCATGGTTATGGCTGGTACAATTATTGATGAGGGATCTCCTGTGAGTATCCTTTCTTCAACAGCTTGGGAAGCACTTGGTTCCCCACTGCTTCTGCCTGAGATGAGAAACCTCATAGGTTTCCATCGAGAAATCACTCGACCTTTAGGAATTCTTCCCAATGTACCTATCACGTTAGAAGGGAAGACTATCCAAATGGGTCTCATGGTAGTCCAAGGTCCGTTAGATTACAATTTACTCCTTGGACGAGACTATATTTATCGCATACGTGCTATTGTGTCCTCACTCTTCAGAGTGATGTGTTTTCCGCATGAAAGAAGAACGATCAAAGTCGTAGACCAACTTTCATTCCCCGGTTCACACTTCACATATAGTCATCTGCCATTCCTAAATGGTCTTATTTCCATAGGAAATGCCCCAGCACCCACCCCGTCATTTTGATGACGGCAGCTCACCCGGGCGCGTGACTGAAGCCCGGGGGGCATGCATCCTCCTTCAAAATCGAGTCTTTCCAAGTAAACCTTCATTCCATCCACTCCGTGAATGCCATGAAGCTTGGGGGGCATGTACCTCGATTTGTATGATCATGCTGGGGGCATCATGCTGGGGGCATGCAACAAAAATTTATCATGCTGGGGGCATGCAACAAAAATTTTAACAAGCAAAGTTCTCCATGGTTCAAGCTTGTGTAAAAATGAACCCATTTACATCCCGTGATTGCCTTTTATCCGCTAAATCCTGCTAGATGAGCCTTGGTTGTTTCATTCCATCGCCACCATCTTTTCGGCCGATCATATGCTTTCACTTGGTTGTTTCTCCTTTCCTGAGGAACCGCAGCGATGAGTGGTTTTATTAGCCAGCCTCTTAACCTTTACGTGTTTTAAGTGAGTTCCACCATTACTGGAACCAGTTACTATCCCTTATACCACTCGTTCCTTCAGGACGAGTCGCCTTTACGCTCTTTCCTGACTCGTAAAATATGAAAAGATTGCCGAGTATTTTTCCCTTTTTGACTCGTTAAAGAAAATAAAAATGGAGGTCTGCTTTCAGCTCTTTTCTGACCATTTAAAGAGGAAAAGATTGCCGAGTCGCTCCTCTTGACTCGTTAAATGGTGATAAGGGGCGGTCGTTTTAAGTTCTTTTTGTCGACCGTTAAAACATAAAAATATTACCGAGTTTTTGTCGTTTCAAACTCGTTAGTGGTTACGAAACGACGTGGTTTTGACCGCTTTTTTACTTTTTCAGGTCAAAATCACTAATTATGAAAAGTACTCCTCGATCGTAATGATCGGGCGGTTCTTTCGGGTATTATTTTATACTTTTTCGGGCCCGAGAGACACAACTTTACGAAAAAGGACCTCCCTGGAGTTTCCTTTTCTGCTGTCTTTTCAAACTCTCTAAACATGAAAAGACGCCGAGTTCTTCCTTTGTCAGACTCGTTAAAACTTAATGACATCGGATTTTGTCACAACACAAGCATATGCTATCCCCATCAAGCTTGTTAAAAATAACTGGGGTACTCGCCAGAAATGGCGGGCGGAAAAGAAAATTTTTGAACCATAATTATTACCGTAACGGCAGTATGTCGCTCTTGAACATGGCACTTTTTGCTTTCGTGTCCGGGGTGGGGATATTTCATCTCATATCTTTCACTTGCTTCCATGGACTTGGGTACCCTATTTGACCTCTCATTCACTCATTGTCTCGTCATCATGACCTTTGATACATTGATGTCAAATACTGCCAATTCCGTTAATGTGCCGCCGATATGTTCAAGAGAAGTTGACCTCTGCAAAACAACCTCCCTCTGATAGTTCGCACAATCTTGATTCACAACTTCATCTCTCTGTCTCGTGTCGATGATGTGGGAAACATTATGGCCCACCTTCGATCAAGGTCACTCCCTGTCGACTTCAACTCATTATCCAGGGAATTGATCGAGAGACTCCTTTCCGGTGCCTTGGAGCCTGCATGCCTCAATGGAAGGTTCTTCGTGTTCGACGTGAGGTTTTCATCATTGGCCTCCGATCGAATGATTCTACGGGTGTTCGACTTCAGACCATTGATTCACACGCCGTAGATTGTACCTATAGTACCTTGAGGGCCATTGTCATTATTGGTGGTACCTCTCACGTCTGTTAACAGTTTCCATTATTGACTGGTAATCAGACGATGTTCATGCATGTTCGACTTCAGCTCATATATTCACATGCTTGGACTTGTACTCTTGTTCGGGTCGAGTTGGAGCGCAAGACCCTGGATTGTGTCTGTTGTAATCCAGGCGTGATTCTTGATACTTGACTCATTCACTGGATGGCTGCGACCATACCTGAGTCAGTTTATTGATCCTAACCAGATGGCTGCGTCCATACTATGGATCCAGATTATTTATGTACTCTCTTATGGATGGCTGCGACCATACCAAGTACATCATGTAATTGAACTATCAGTCATGTCTCTTAATACAGCTCCTCGGCGGCAGTAACTATATGTGCTCTTATGTGTTCTTGTGTGTTCTTGTAAAGCATTTCACCCCTCTCCACCTCTCGGACTTCATGCTTTAGGGGGCATCAGTTACACAGTAATTTGTCACCATCCCTGTTACTCCTCTTGTCGTACCTTGGAGGACCCATCCCGGGAGTTATAAGAAGTGACAAAGTCTAAAAACACTTGCATTATGTTCCCCTGAGTATGTACTCCATGTTCCCTGAAGACATCTTCTGCAGATTATCCCTGAAAAGTGATCTTTTTCCATTGGCGCAATTCCACAGTATTCTACCCGCGCCAATGGTGGAGATCCTCAAAAGAGGGCGCGACCATTGGCGCTCTGTCTTAGAGCAACAGTCGCGCCAACCAAATTTAGTCGTGCTTTTTGCCTTAACGCACGTCCGACTGTTTTTTCCTTCATTACATGGAGCTTTTCTGAGGATAAAAAATCAGTCTTTTGTCGAGCTTTATCCATCTTTATGGCTTTTGAGGATAATGCTAATCCGCAAAAGGTGTCCCGGTTCATCGTATCCTCCTCCCTTCTTCATCTATATAAGCTTGTCATTATGCATTGGACAAGCTAGTGTTAGTGCTAGTGATTTAGTGATTGAGTGATAGTAGTGATGATTATTGGTCATGGAGTGTTAGATGTTGAGTTCTTGAGTTCTTGGAGGAATGCTAGTGAGTGCTAGAGAGGTTATGCTGCCGGAGAGGAGATACATGGCAAGACACATATAGTTATTCGCCCAGCCAGAGAAGGGTCGACGTCAGAACAATGGTTGTAACTTTTCCTGTTTATTAATTGATAAGCGACTGCTATTATAGTTCCAATCTCATTATCTATCATGGTGATGTGTTGATTTATTTCCTTTCTGACTGAAATATAGTTGTGCCTTGGTAGTTTTTATGTTGGTATCTGTCTCTTCCTTTGCATGTGCAGGTGTTCGTTTGTGATCTGTTGGAGCAAGGGAGCGAGGATATCAACTCTGCTTCAATCATAGCGTTGGACTCCAGGTTAGTCTTCTTGATTCACCTTTGATGCATAACTAGGAACTTGCGTAGCAGCGTGGTTTGTTTGTGGCTAGTTCTGTTATAGGCTAGTGGGATCGCCTCTGTCCGCAGAGGGGATTTACCTGACCAACAATGATGATGATTAATGTCCAATAAGACTAATGCAGCCTATTCAACCTTAAGAGAGAGATTAATTGAGACTATTTAAAATTTTATTTCTATAATAAAAAAGGATCAGAAAAATCATACCCACGTCACTATACTTGCATTGGCTTAGAAGATCAAGAAGGTTGGAAGTGTGGAAAATGTTAGGGAAACGAGAATGGATGTGGGTAAGAGTCTTGGAGTCCAAGAGAAAGTTCTTTCCATATTCAACCCTCTTAGGATAGAAAAGGCCACAATTTCTTTCAACCCAATGAGTTTTAGTAATATACTAACACCAATTCTTTCAACCCAATGAGTTTTAGGAATATACCAACACCCAATTTCACTTCAAGGCTCATGAGAATTTATTCTTATCTTTGAAATTATTTTTTTCTTAGTATTGGTCAAGACGAAAAGGTAATTCTGGTTGGTAAGAGTGGGGTTGATCCCCTCCTTATAATACCTTAGCTTCCTTTTTCCCTCTAGCTCCTTATCAGGCTACAAATTATCCTTAAATTTGGAAGAAATAGTATTTTTTGTACTATCCTTATTGTCCAAAATGATCTCCTCCTTTATTCCCTAGTGGTTGAGCTAAGAGTAGGCATCCTTGTGCCACCCTCGCTTGAGTTGGAGGTGAGGGTTCTAGCTAAAGTTAGAAGAAATTTTTTGGGTACCTCTTGGGATCCATGTTTCCAATCTTTTTCTTATACACCAAGTACCTAAACATAGTCATGCTTTCAATAGATAGTATAGGGAGTGTCACCTTTAATCTTGAGGTTGTAGGTTTGGATTAGCTCAATCTTCCTCCATTGGAGAGCTCCCTCGTTCATAAAACTGTAAATATAAAAAATATTCTTGATATTTACTTTCTTATACATTTTAAATCATGGATATTATATAGATGATATTTTTTATAAGCAACATATTATGTTATTATGTAAAGTGATAAAAAATTATTATGTAGTAATATTTATATTTGTTGAGTGGTGGGAGCCTTGAGATGACTCAATGTTTAGTCTTAGGCTTGAAAAATCACTACTCACGGACTTCTAAGTCTTCAAAATCACATGGAAATTACACTCCACCTAGGCCACATCAAACATTAAGATGTTGTTGGAGTTTTTCCCATGAAGTTTCGAACCAGTGAGATTGACATCATGGAATGCCTTAATAGTTCACCTGATCACTATCTATTCTACGCTTGTGGGTTATTATTTGTTAGTTTTAATATTTGTATCGATACATGTATCTATTTTGGAATAATATTATTTTGATTGGTGTGTTTATTTTGGAAGAGAGTTTTTAATTTAATTATCAATAATTATTACCTGAATGGTAGGGATTTAACCTTGATAGAATATTTTAAAATATTCTTAATAGTATACATAGATCAAGGGTTAAGATTTATCTCCAAAGTAGTTATGCCTTTTCTTTTCCTTTTAATTAAATAGATTAATTAAAATAAATGTCATATGAGCAAGTGCCATATGAAGTGAAATATAATTTTTTTAGCATATGTTATTGATAAGTCATGGTGCAAGCACATGGTACTGTAACAATGCATATTTGTAGATTAACAATTTTCATGGTAAAGCAAGAGTAAATCTCCATGGATAAGAACATTATTGTCTATTTTCTTATACATTAATTATTTTTATAATTAATAAATAAATTAAAAGAAATATATTAATAAATAATAATAATAATTTTAGAAAATTTCAACATGCCTCAACAATTCATGTGTAGTCATAACGGTGGTGGGAATAGAGGCCAACATGTTCATCAACAAGCATAGAATAGGCTCAGGAAGTTGTAGCCATATTTCACTTTGTCACTCCATCGAATATTTGTGAATAAATTCACTAGTTAGAAACTTATTCTTACAATGAGTGCTAGGCATATTCATATATCTTGGAAGAAGTAGTGACCTAGCTTCCTAATCCTCAATATATTAGGTGGTGAGGGAATTGGTACCCAAACTCTATCAGCCTTCATCGGTAGCTAAAGACACTTTTAGGTTGTATCCTGAAAGAGGAGTACAAAGTTTGAAGTGACATTGTTTCTTCCTTGAATAAGATTAAAAGGGGTCAACATCGTCAATGCTCTTGTTTGGTTAGCATGGATGTTTTTCTAGCTCATGCAGAAATTCTTCTTCAATGTCAACTAAGCCTTATGGTCTTGTTGGTACTAGTGTACATGATCCTGCTCAGATTTTGAGAACCTTTCATGACTTGCTTTGATTTTATGTTTCTTCCTATTACTCTATATCCATTAGCATTAATTATTAACCATTGTAGTAGACACTTTACTTTGACACATGATATTACATTAATGGTCAATTTTAGTTTCCCTCATGGAAGATTGAGACCCATAATGTTACAAATTATGATGATATGAGATGTTTTGGAATAATATACCATGAAATTTTGAGTTTAAAAAAAAAAAACAACAACAACAACAACAACTTAAAGAATACTATAATTTAGTTAGTTTCTATGACTTTATATTTTTACCAATGTGTTGTGTATTATGAAGTAGCTATTTTGATGTCTACTAACATTTACCAGCTATTTAATTTATATCACTGCCCTAGTAATAACTCTATATATCAAAATTAATTATACATGCAAATACAAATATATATATATATATATATATACACACGACACATTATATTTATATATAATTAAAAAGAGTCATAAAAATGATATTTGTATAGAAATAGTTGGGGTTATTTATGACGGTTAGGCCAAATGGCTATTATCTTCCCATCCTAAGTTCAAGTCTCTATTGAAGAATCTAGGGCAATTAGGTGTAGAGTGATTCTTCTTCACTTGATAACATTTTGTGAAGCACTTTAACAATTATCTTAGCTTGATATTCTTATTATTATTAGTGTGTGTGTTTCATCAAACTACTACCAAAAACGTAAAGACAAGAACACAGATATTGCCTCTCTGGTAAGGCTAAAACCTCTTTCTCTTAGAGAGGAAAACCCTTTGGTAAGTTTCTCTTGTTGAAGATTCTTGTTGATCAATGTCAAACCCTAGACCCTTGACTAGGATGTCCTCCAAGCACAAGTCAAGTCCTTCCCCTATTCTGCACTTTTTTCCTGGCACATAGACTTCCTCCTTCCCGCAGTTTTCTTTTCATCACTTTGTCCTCCTTCTGCGATCTTTGTCTAGAGATAGACCTTGATTAAAGGAACTTCTTGATGAGATATGCTTCCTCTTTAATTATAGATGATCTTCACTTATGAAGACACCCTTCCATTGATCCAACAAGGTTCTTCTTGAGATAGGTCTGTAAACTGATGAAAAACAACCCTAATTTTGCCACGTGTCGTAAGAACCCTAGATAATTAGGGTTACTTTCCTTCGCTAGAGAGATAAGCTTCTTCGCTTTACTTGGGAGGCCTTGGAGGCCTAGTTTCGAGCCCAAACAATACTAGTTTATGGAATGTTTGTCCCTGCTATCATATCCACAGACTTGACCTTCCTTTTTTCGCATGTGTGATTGTTTCTAGCCCTCGAAACAGTCCCCTTCACTTTTTTTCTCCTTCTCCTTCCTTTGTTGCACTAGGATACCTCTTCTACGTCCTTCATTACCCTTTCTCTTGCCTCCTTTCTTAACAGAATTCAAAGATTCTTGGTTGACCTTGTAATGGAGTGGACAACCTCTATCTATAGAGGATTGTCCCTCCTTTTAGGACGACTAAAAGACTGTAGACTGACATGAATTTATTCCATTTTTTTGCTTCATTTGGAGGATGTTTTCTGCATGGGGAGGACTTGGACTTTACTTGGAGGTATTCATTTGACCTTTATACAGGGTCTTACATAAATACATTGATGCTTTGACTTCCTAGAAGCACTTAAATATGTGCTTGACCTAATTAAATGAGAAGGAAACTCATTGACAAATATCATAAAAATAATTTCTCTTTTCTTGAATAAATATAAATATCAAAGATACATTTATGAATACTGAACCTAGTTACACTTTCTTCAACACCGCCACAAGTAACGGCTTGGTAAATATTGTTGTAATACATGATGGGTATAATGTTGTCTTTGGTTATCACATTAGTCTAACACACTAAAGTTTTTCCCCCAAGGAGGGTTCCCAAAATTAGGTAACCCCTACCCCCCACCTTGACGTGATACCCCCTCACATGAAAGGGAGCTATGTATCCCACTAGACTTGGCACATTACATGCACTCTATTTACTTCATCGATCATGGCATGAAGTTGGCACAAGGATAAATTTCATTTGAATATTGCAGGTGGCATAGGATGGCACAAGAAGATTTGGCAAGAGAATTATATCAAATTGGAAGAGTCAGAGGAAAATATTGACAATATAGGATGACAGTTCACATGAAAGGGCATTAAGGATCCCACTTTACTTAGTGCATTTCATCCATTCTCTTCACTTCATTGATCATGGCATGAATCTAGCATAAGGCTAAATGTCATTCGAATATTGTAGGCGACATAGGGATGCACAAGAGGACTCAACATTGGTCATCGCATGAATCCATCACAAGGATAAATGTCATTTGAATATTATAGTCGGCATAGGGAGGCACAAAAGGACTCAGCAGGAGAATTTAATCAAATTGGAATATTTGGACGAAAATATTGATGATATAGACAATAGGATATCAATCAACATCACCTTCTCCTCAGATGAGGATATTGTCCAACAAACATAGATGCCTAAATATTATTCTCAATAATTGTTATGACCCAGTAGTTTTTTGCTTGCAACACTAGTATTTTTTTCCCTCTCAGTTTAATGTATGTAAGTTTTTTATTTACAAGATGCTATAGTTTTATTAGGTCTTAAAATCCTTAAAACTATAAACTTATATTATTGATTTGGTTTCCCTTAAAAAAAAATCAGTAGAAAAAATAATTCAGTTTATGTAAAATTTGGATTTCATCTAATGTAAAGTTCTTAACTTCGTATATATATTCAAAATAAATATAAATATCTTACCAGTAATCAAAATTGTATTTTTACATTACCATTTCCCCATAAATTGGTTTTAAATATCTTACTAGTAATCAAAATTGTATTTTTACATTACCATTTCCCCATAAATTGGTTTGTGAGTTCAAAATTTTATAGAATTGAGAGAAATTATAAGCAACTTAAATACATCTTAAATTAAATGAATTTAATCTCTCAACAAATATGAAAAGTCAATTTTACCTTTATAAATGAAAAAAATGTGAGTATGAATTTAGTTCATATAATACACGTATTATGTATGATTTTGAAATTTTTAATTAAAAGAATTTTAATTTCATAGCTTTTACATCGTATTCTAAATTTATTAATATTAATTTTAATTTTAATGTGCTCCTCTTTGCCTAACTTTGATATAAACATGTTTTCTAATATTATATTCCCTGTCAATCCTATTTGATCTCAAAAACATTTCTGTCTATAGTTGTTTTTACCTTTTTCCGTTTTACTTTTTTCCTTAAGTTCTAACCACCTTACACCATATCTTTTAAGAGATTAGGTCCCAATACAAGTTTGTACTTTGGTTGATTCCAACTCAATGGAATATAACATTTTTTTCTATAAATTACTTTAAAGGGACTTATTTTAAGAGATGGTTGATAGTTTTTATTATATGGAAATTCAATTAGATTTAAGTAATCTTCCTATTTAGTGGGTTGGTCGATGTATACATGCAGAGCATGTATTCAAGGATAAAGATTTTTCATTCTTTCCATTACTTTTGGATGGTAAGAAGTATTCAAATTCAATTTTGTATCTAATTTAGTCAAAAGTGCTTTCCAAAAATTTGATGTAAAAGTTTAATCTTTTTCAGAAATTGTTATCATTGATATCCCATGAAGTCTAAATATATCCTTCATAAAAATCTTAGCTAGCTGAATAGCTTTGAATGCTAATTACACTAGGATAAAATGAGTTGACTTACTCAACTTATCAACTACAACCATGATAGAATCATGTTGTCTTCCAGTTCTAGGTAGCACTGTAGTAAAATCTAAGGAAATAATTTCCCATTCCACTCACGAATAACTAAGGGATCTAATAGCCTAGTAGATGTTGATGTTCCATGCTAACATTTTGACATGGTAGAAATTTTTTCAAATACTCAACCACTTCTTCTTTCATCCATGTCCAATGAAAAACTTTCCTTAATGTTGTGATAAGTTTTTTATAACTCGGATGAGCTGAAGAAGGCATTTTATGATACTCATATAGGACCAATTCTTTACTTTTATGCACATTTGGAATATAAATTATGTTTTGGAAGTAAACAAGCCATCACTATTCAAGGAAAATATTATCCTTATGTTGGGCCAGTTTCATTTATCAAATTTACTTGCATTTATCTGTATTCTTGACCTTTTAACATTGTGGTTTTGATCTATTCATTAAGGTTAAGGTCTATTTTAGAATTGCTAACAGAGAACCCACAAAACTAATCCAAACTTATGGTTAATGCATCTACAATCTTTTTATTTTCCCTTATTTTGTTTGATGTTCAAATAAAATTGACTAAGAAAATCGAACTAACTTTCTTGCCTTACATTTAAATCTAGTTGACTAAAGAATTTTTTTAGGTTGATATGATCAATTATTAATGTCAATCTCTTTCCCAAAAGGTAATTTTTCCACATTTTTCGAACATGAATTACTACAACTAACTCGAGGTCATACATACAAATTATTTTTATTCTTCTTTAGATTCCTAGAATCATAAGGTATAACTTGGTCATATTGCATTAACACTCCACCTAATCGTTCCATGAAAGAATATGTGCACACTATAAAATATTTATTGGGATCAACAATCTTAATTATAGGATCTACACTTACCAAATATTTCAACCGATCAAAGATTTCTTGAAACTTTTGGGTATAGATAAAATTTACTCCTTTCTTTTATAAGGATATGATAGAGTAATATAGGTTGGAGAAACCTTCAATGAATCTATGGTAATAATATATAATTCCCATAAAGTATTTGATTTCATCTACATCTTTAGGAATAGGCCAAATAAGGATTTATTTGACCTTTACAGGGTCTACTACAATCCCTTCCTTAGATATTACATGCCCCAAATACTAAATCTGATCCTTATAAAAATCACACTTACTAAATTTGGCATATAGTTTATGCTCTCTAATTGTTTGTAGTACTACCCTTAAGTGTTTTTCATGCTATTCTGGTGTCTCGAAAGAAACCAAAATGTCACCAATGAAAATGAATACAAATATATCTAAGTACTAGGTAAAAATATTGTTCATAATGGCCATATTTGGTTCTAAATGAAATATCATGTATATCCTCATCTTTAATTATGATTTGGTGGTGACTAGGTCTTAGTTCTATCTTAGAGAAAACTATTTCCCCCCATACTTGATCAAATAGATCATCGAATCTAGGTAATGGGTATTTGTTCTTGATTGTCAACTTGTTTAACTTTCTATAATACATAATATAAGTGTAGCATCCTTATTTATTATGAAACATTTTGGTTCTCCCCAACGTTAAACACTTGGTTGGATATATCCCTTATCCAATCATTTCTAAAGTTGGAGATGTAACTCAGACAAATTTGGTACGCCCATCCTATAAGGTGCCATTGACACTGTTTTTTCCCTAGCTACTAATTCAATTGTAAAATCAATGTCCCTTTTTGGTGGCAACCCATTAATTTGATACAAAAAAACATCCTTGAATTCTTGCGCCATTGCAAGGTCATCCAAAGACTTTGCTTTATTTTCCTATGTTTAACATTCCACATGTATTCAATAGATTTTTCACCCCTTCTTTGAACATATTTGTAATTGGAAGGCTGATATCTATCTTGTTGAAATTGGTTTGGGTATACCTCTAATGACCTCTACTACTCCCTCATCATTGGTACAAGTATCAGTATTTTCTAGGTATTTAATGACAACTCTATGATTTTTTAGTCAATCCGTACCAACTAACACATCATATAATCATAGAGGTATGATGTTCAAATTTGTATCTATTTTCAACCCATTTAAATTAAGAGGACGATCCTTAATAAAACTAGAAATTTTCCTGTTTTCTAGTTGCTAGCTATACTGGCTAAGAATTTTTATGTTTTTCCATCTTCAACTTACATTTTTCCACCATATTTGGACTAACATAACTTAAAATAGGTCATTTATCTATTATAACTGACATAAATTGCTTCAGAATAATACCTTCTATCTCGGCCATAGTGGATTGATGATTAATTTGTCAATATTCCAAAAATACATTAATCCTAGGAATACTCCTATCCATATCATTTGTTGTGGAATCTTCTTGAACATTGGGTAAAACTTTATTAGAGTTAACATTACATGGGAAATTTCGAAGTAGATGACGCTCCCCATACCCAACACTTCAAGGTTTCCCTTTCCTTCTCATTTTATCTTTTACCATTTAGATCAATTTGTTTGGAACCTATTTGTGATTGAATCTTATACTGGTTATTATTATTCCTATTCAAATTTGTGTTCTGATGTTTCCTAACAAAATTCTTAAAAGAGGAATATTTGAAGCCTTTCTTCCCTTGTAAGTATCTGTGTTTTCCCCTATTTTTCCACTTGGTCTTCAGTTACCATTCCTTTTTTTACATTGTTGGTAACATATTCTAGCCTTTGAGATAACATCATCTATTGTTTTAGGGTTTTCCTATTCAATCTTCTCCTTAAAGGAAAGAGGTATACAACATGTTAGGGTCCTATAATAATAAGATTCATAATTTTGAATTGGCTATGGTTAGTCTTGTAATATTGTACATACTTTTTCTTTCTATGAAATGTTTTTCCATATTAAAAATAAAAAATGTAAAGAGGGTAATTCCTAAAAGAATAACCAAAGAACTAAAAGAAAGAAAAAGATCAAAAAAGTATAAGATATGAACTCCACAAAAAGAGATCAAAATAAATTCTGAAAGTGTGCAAATTCAAATGCCACTACTTTTTTACTTTACTTTGCAAAATAATATTGCGTGCAACTTGTCAAGAATGCCACAAAACCATGATGGTCAAAGTAGTTTAAACTTGATTCATTCATGCTTTAAATTTCATGTTAATAGATAGAGAATAAAGATCTAGCCAAACTGTTTAATCTTGGCAGATCAGTAGTTAAGTAGAGAATAATAATGAGCTCATCAGTTTAATCTGAGCCATTGGAAGTTATAAGGTTAGGATTAGATAGTTTGTTTATCAAAGAAAAAGAATGAAGGGTCAACTAGCTCAAATGCACCCAATGAATGAAAAAAAAATGCTAGGGTAAATAAAGAGTTAGTAGAAGAAGTTCCGGGAATGCACAAGGTTGCTAGCTCAAATGCACCTTCATCATACTTGATCCTATGTTTCACGTGCAGGAGGAATTATTAAAGGCAAAGGTCAATTCACTAAAGCTTATTCACTAATTTCCCCTCATTTCACTAAACCCCTTTATTAATTTCCCTTCATTTTCCCCTTAATTATTTTTCATTTTTCAAAAGAGGTATTTTCCCTTGTAAAAATATCCCCTCCCCTTCATTCCACTTCCCCCCTTATTTCATTCCATTTCCCCTTCCCAAAACCCCTTTCCCTAGTGTGAAAACCCATTCCCATCACAAATAATACCCCCCTTTATTACTTTTCCTTTTTCCCTTAAAAACCCACTAAAACCCCTTTATCCTAAGTTCTCTTTAGTGCGACTTTTTGAACTTCTGATGCCGAAATACGATGGAAAAAATTGAGGTGAATGTGTTATTTAAACTAGTATTTTGACTATATATATGGATTTAGCACCCTGGAAAACCCCTAGGGCACTTCGATTTCACATGATTACACATCAAGCTTGTGATTTCAATAAATTCCTGCCGGATTTTAGATAAATTTAATCGAAAAAAACCCACCGTAAACATGGATTGCACATGATTACCCATCAAGCTTGTGATTTAAATAAATTCCTGCCAGATTTTAGATAAATTTAACCCGAAAACCCCACCATAAACGCTTCCAAAGAGTCACTAAAGACAACTCCATTTAGTGCGAATTTTTGAACTTTCAAGAATCCGGTGGAAAATTTAGAGTTGAAATCTTGATTTATATTATTTAAACTAGTTTTTTTTACTATATATATGGATTCACAAATTAGTTTAAAAATAATAGAAATTTTGGAAAATTAGAAATTTTTGAAAATCTAAATTATAGATGTCCAACTTTAAAATTTTGAATAACTCAAAAATTCTTAATAATACCAATCTATTTCCACCCTAAAAAAACTATTCAAACTTTTCAACTTTTTTACTTTTTTTAATTTGTTTTAACCCAATTCAAACTAGAAACCTACCGTTCGAACAAGTTTATATTAGAGACTATACGGCACACAACTAAACACAGAATACATTGAAGACTCATGAAAATGAGCTTGATCATTGCATTAACAAACACGCATATTTATACACACGGATAGCCATAAATTCTACAGTGATGCGCTGACTACCGCCGCTCGCTACCGACTTCTCCAGAACCTGCACTTTGACTATCTGTTGTATTCTAGATTAATCTAGCTACTGCATTAACAGTGGTAGTTGGAATTAATATCTTCCAACACTCCCCCTTAATTCCAACTATATAACAAATATATACTATAGCAAGATATACAAGACACTATATTCTTAATCATGACGACCTAAACTTTAACTTGCCTGTTGGTCCAAGTCTCAACTAGGCTTACAAAACATTTCATTTTTGCCTTCTTGTGAAAGGGTCCATGCTTGTTCATTTGTTGGTGCAGTTTCATCTTCACCTTTCTGGCTTTCCTAAAAGAATTCCTCTGCTCCTTGCTTATGTACTTAACGTCAACAACCTTTTCTGGATTGGGATGCAATGCAAGATCTCGAACGAGGTAATTTAATTCATATTCTCCCCACTTTCCATGAGGAACCAGCAAACGAGACACCAAAATGCAGTCATTTTTGAACATGAGGGGCCTTCGAAGAACATCCATGGTAGTATCCTCCATAGTAGCAGTCATCTTGAAAAAACTTCTAACAATCAGGTTATGAGAGAAGCAAGTTTTACTCTGAGTGATTTCTTCAACAACATGAGTGATTTCTTCAACGACATGATCTTCAACAACATGAAACTCTTTGTCAATGGACTCAAAAATACTGCTAAGCCCAAATGGACTCCTGATAAAATGATCATTCAAAGGATCATTGTCAAAAAAATCTAAAAAATCTAAAAAGATAGACATATCCGCTAGCTTAAATTTTCCTTAAACTCTGGCTAGCGTTGACTTCAAAGTAGCACCAGGCTCGGCTCTGCTTTTCACTTTCCGGATGCCACACCACACTTTCGCTGCCCCTCTTCTGATTAACGTTTTCCAACAACAATTTCACCTTCAAATTAAATCAATGATAAGGTTTCGGCGGCCTTTTCCAGCACAGGTCGCTTTGATGTCCAAACAAACTTTATAACAACCTCTTCTCAAAGCTCTCCACTTTCTCCACACACAGTGGATATTGCAGCACTTTTGTGTGGCAAATATAACATCACACCACAAGACTAACACAACTCCAACAGCAAGAAATCAGAACATCCGGGCAGACGCACCACTTACAACTTTGGATTTCATACAGTCAACACACACTCACACAATTCAGGCATACACGGTCAGTGAAAAAACTTTTTCAAGTTAAATCTAAACTAAAATATAATCATTGTTTCTGATGATTTCACTAACAGATTAAGCACTGTGCATGAAATAAAAGAAAATCTGTAAATCATTGCGCGGACCCACAGAAAGGGTAGAAATTGAATTTATGTTCCAACAAGCAGGAACAGGACCAACAGCTTAGTTTTCCAGCAAGGGAATCGCTCTCAGCTCAGTGAACAGCTATACCCTTCTCCCAAATCGATTTACACCGTAGCCTCAGAAAACTGCTTTCTTCAGAATGCACCAGCACAAACTTATGCACAGTAGTCAGTAACAGCGGTAAAGGTTGGGACACTCAAATATCAGAAATCAATAGAATATGGAATATATCAGGGACAACATACGGTGGCTCAATCATTTTTCTTTGAAAAATATTACCTTTTTTAAGATAATCTACGCCCAGGAGTTTACTCAACATTGCCTCCTTCAGTTGAGAAAGGACAACAACAGAAGCCTTAACAAGATCATCGACTTCTTAGCTCTGGAGAAAATGGGGCCTTCACAGCTGTCGCCGCTTCGAAAGTTGATACTACAGCAAGTTTTGGTTAAATTTTCAAACAGGACAATCTAATCCATTTGGTACTGTTGAACAGCCAGCACAGAGCTCGAACAACTCCAACATTTTTCACACAGCAGGAGCCACACCGCTCCGCCTCGCCTCACATGGTCTGCACTTAACACGACACTTTTCAACACTTCTAGACAGCGCTACGCACTCCACACTGCGGCTTGATTGGCCGCACCAATCTACACACCACGGGCAGACTCTACCTGCGTTTCACACCACAGAGCCCTCACAACCCTCGCCAAACACAGCTCACCTGTGCTCCGATACCATCTTACACACCCTCAGCTCTGATACCATATTAGAGACTATACGGCACACAACTAAACACAGAACACACTGAAGACTCATGAAAATGAGCTTGATCATTGCATTAACAAACACGCAGATTTATACACACGGATAGCCGTAAATTCTACAGTGATCTGCCGACTACCGCCGCTCGCTACCGACTTCTCCAGAACCTGCACTTTGACTATCTGTTGTATTCTAGATTAATCTAGCTACTGCATTAACAGTGGTAGTTGGAATTAATATCTTCCAACCGTTTATTGTTTATATCATCATAGACAACGCTTTTAAAATTCAATATCGTTTTTTTTTTTCCTAAATAAAATATCACCTTTGTTTTAACTAAATTAAACATCCCACAGAAAAGAAATGAATGAATGACTGACTATTGAATTAAAAAAGTTTGTGACATTTGTAATTTTGGTTGCAGGATCTCGTAGCGAGAGCATCCTCATAAAAATATATATCGACAAAGGATACCTACGGTTTTGTAGATACCTAGGATATCATTGTTTTCTTGAATCATCCTTTATCTAAGCTATTATGCTTTGCTCGATATTGTTTATAATAATTTCTTTTTTACAATAAGATATTGGTTTCTATTTTAATAATAAAATTATTAATAAAAATAATGATAAAAAGATATAATTATTTTGCATTTTAATTTTCACATATTAACAAAGTTATATAAGTTTAATAGTTGATCAAATATTTTTGATTAGAAATTTTTCTTTAATTTAATTGAAAACAAAAAAACAACTATTTTTCACATATATTTCAATTCTCTATTCTTCTTCATTATTAAAAATATTTAATTAATATTTCGTATAGGTTAAATTTCTATGGCCAACCAAATAATTATTAATAATTAATTTGAAATCCTAAAAATTGTATTACACAAAATATATGTGTAATGATGTAATTAGGAAAGAAAATCCGAGAAAGGGTTATTAATTCTTGAGAGGAAAAAGTTGATGTATGAGAAAACCATCCTTTTACATAATTAAGTTTGGTTATGGATGTTTGTGTTAAGATTGGGAAAGTATTTATATGTTATTGATAGTTTATTATTATTTGAATGTTTTAATACTATAGTCTATTATTAGTTGATATTATTTAATTTAAAGTATTAATTATTTTTTTATTTTTGTAAAGTTAGTTTATATCTATATTTTTTATATTGTTGGATATTTGGTTAATTTTTATATTAATAAGTATTTCATGATGATGATGATGATGATGATGATGATGATTAACGTCTACTAAGACCGATAATGCATTTTATCGGACCTTAAGAGAGAGATTAATTGACACTCTTTAAAATTTTATTTCTATGATAAAAAAAGAGGGAGGAAAGCATACCTAGGTCCCTATAGTCATGTTGAATTAGCATGTCAAGAAGGTTGGAAGTGAGGAAAATGTTAGGGAAAAGAGAATGGATGTGGGTAAGAGTCAAGGATATAACAACCATATAAGCCACATATAAACAAGTGTATTTACCCATAAACTACCAAGGAAAAAGAGAGCTCATATTGATGAATGCAAAGCCAACCAAGTTCGGGACTTCCACATTCCACCCGATCATAAATTGGCTAAACCAAGTCTCCCTTCAACCAATTACCCTTGCGCCATATTCCAAGCATGAATGTGGGCCAAACACCCTCAACCCCTAATGAGAAATTCCAACTCATGGTTGAACATCACTAACCATCACCAGATTAGTCTTTACCAAAATTGTGGAGGGTTCTAGAGCATTTTTTCCAACTAAATCTTTAGGACTAGTAACTCAACCCACCACTGTGAGGTGTTTTTAATTTCCTTTTTACAATAAGATAATGGTTTTTAGAGTAATAGTTCCCTTTTTACAATAAAATAATTGTTTTTTTTTAATAATAAGATTATCAAAAAATAATAGAATCATTAAAGAAAATAAAGATAAAAAGATATAATTATTTTACATTTTAAATTTTTATATATTAACAAACTTATATAAGATAAATGGTTGATAAAACATTTGGTAAATTGTTTTCTTTCACAATGCATTAGACTCTTCCACTTCATTGCAGGCTGTCTCCATAGGTAATTTCATAATTTTTCAGATTGTCCTTTTTGGTAAAGGTTTTTCTTACCACATTGAAATTAGGTGTTCATTACGTTTTGGTTCAAAGACGTAAAAATCTGACTAACAAATTTGGGTTTTCTCCCAAAATCTTCTCGGACATTAGGCTGACCATCCATTATTTGAGTGTTTTAAAGTTTTTGCTGAGGTCAAAGAAATGAGACAACGGTGTGGTGATGAATTCTCAGGGCTATTATAATATTCCTTTTTGTCTTATATAGTCGATCTGGGCTATTGTAATATTTTTTTTTTTTTATATAAGTTAGAAATAATTAATTCCTACTTGTCTATGGTTGTAATTCTCCATTTGAGGAGTTTGTTCCTACATAATAGGAATTTAGTTTCTCCTATTTTAGTGTGTGGTTGAGAGAATCTCTCAACCACACTACTGTACTTCTAAGATAGAATTCTTATCTTAAGACTATTGATTGTATAAATATGTGTGTAATTTCTCAGTCAAGAATAATAGAATATTTTTTGAGTGTCTGCAATTTTATCTTGGTATCAGAGCTTCAGAGCCCGTAAGGGCCTGGGCCTCGGCCCCTCGTGGGCTGAGGGAAATAGTAGATAAAGAGTTTGTTTGCAGTTTATTTTGTTTTGGGTTTGTCCATCTGAGGAGCGCTGCCTACCTGAGGAGCAACTACTTGAATACTCGCTGTTGCGTTAACTGCGTGGAGCTGGACCGCAAGGCTGAGCCTAAATCTGATCGGATCTGTGTGATTATTGATGCGTCTGGAGAGACTTTGGTTCTGGTGCTGTAGAATTCCAGATTGCATACGTGTCATTCATATTCAGGGGACGCGCCTGAGAGGCAGAGGTTTCATGTTTTCCATGCGTGTCAATCACACGATGAGTAATGCTGGGGGCTTCGTTCAGTTCATGAATGCTCTCGCCGAAATAGCCAAGGGGGCGGCGCGGCCTTCAGTTCAACCGGTTTGGAAAAGAGAAATGTTGCGACCCCGTACGAATCCTTCAGTTAAATTCCCCCACTACGAATATGAGCTAGATCGACTCGCTGCTTGTTAATGTAGTCATTGTTTATTGAGCCTATTGCAGAGAACTAGTGAGATATACTACATTGTTTGGCTTCTGTTGGGATTGAAAGGCAAACTTGTAAAACACATCAGATGTGGAGAAATAACGAGTGCAGAATGGCGGATTTTTTTTCCTTTTTTTGCGGAGTGTGGACTCATCATCATCGATTTGGGGCGATGAGTCGAATGGTTGGAGGACTGTGGAGTTCATTTATTTTTTGCAGTGATTTAATTGATATCTCGGCAGATGAGCTCCCTCGCTTTGGCATTGCCGGTGTCCTGGCTGGGTGTTATGTATAGTGCGGTGCGGAGGGCTATAAGACTGTGGTCCTGTCGCGTGCAAACCAGAACGTGGTGAGCTGATCTGTGCACAAGCTCGTAGTTAGGGTGGCTGAGCCTGAAGAGCTGTTGGTCGAGGTTGTAGGTGGTCACAATAGAGATCATGTGGCAGCAAGGTCGTAGTCAATTTATCGTTTGAAGAAATCTATGGCTCTCTTCCCTTGAGAGGAGGTTCCGGTTTGAACATAGATGCTCCGCTATATATTCCCGCAACATTCCAATAGGATTATTTTACAAAATGGATGAAGGAGTGGTTGTGAAAAGAGTCATTCCAGCAGACAACAGTTGTCTCTTCAATGCAGTCGGTTATGTAATGGAAAACGACAAGAACAAATCTTCAGAATTGAGACAGGTAATTGCCACAATAGTTGGAAGTGATACTGTGCATTATAATGAGGCATTCTTGGGAAAGCCAAATGAAGAGTATTGTGCATGGATACTGGATTCTGAAAAATGGGGTGGTGCCATTGAGCTGGCAATTTTAGCAGATTATTATGGTCATGAAATTGCAGCATACGATGTCCAATCATCCCGTTGCGACCTGTATCGCCAGGGAAAAGGCTACACAGAACGAGTCATGCTGATTTACGATGGCCTGGATAAGAGAAGAAACATGGAAACATGTTGCATGTGGCGATGGCAGGCTGTGATGGGAAGCAGTATTTCGATTGTGGATCTCCAATATTTTTTTTTGGGAACCATGACATGCATCATTTTCTGTGGTGTAGCTACAAGTCATGCAGGGCGACGGGTTGGTTCAAAGAAAGTTTCTGCAAGAGTTCCAGCTAAGTATAAAGTAGTTTATGCTTGGGCATATTAAAAACAAATCCATAATTGCTTGTGAATTTTGTGTCGAGTTGCAAGCGAAAGAGGATTGGATTTCCAATGGTGTGGACCGATGGAGTCTGTGTATGGAGGTTTGTTGGGTCTTCTACAGGTGTGGAAGCCTTGATGTGATTATGTTTCTATATTGGGTAAAGATGAAACTAAAAGTTTAAACATATCTCCTTTGATGAAATAAATTGTCTTCGTAAGTTATTTCTGCTTCATGTTGAGAACTGATCAACTTAACATGTAAATGTATTTATGTAAATCTAGTTAAAAGAATTAGATTGTTGTGACAGTTAGCCTGGCAAACTAGTGTCACCAGTGTAAATTTATGTTGGAACTTCCATTCCAACAATAGACAAATCTATTTGCAGGAATGATTTATTACCAGATATGAGAAGACATGACAGTTACGTCAAAAATTGGAGGATGATCAAGTTTGTATGTGTCCGGTGTATAGATTGTGGAGACAAGCCTACATGTTCAATTGCAAGGAGATTAGCTTGACAATGGATCTTAGTTGTTGCAGTACGCCAATGAGTATGAGGTAGGATGCTTGGAAGCAGTTACCAAGCCTTGATACTGTGAGCAGGGGAAGTGGCATTATGTTGCCAGGGGAGTGGATATTGAAACGCGACGGAGGATTGGACCGTGGAGTCCTGGATTATTACTCTTGAAGGGAAAATTGTGTTCTCTTCGTGTGGCTGTGTGCCTATATCTGGATCATCAGGGTTTGAATGCACTGCATTGAGTCTAGGTGAAAAGTCGTCAATCTGTTTCTTTATCAGTAGACCCCTCACAGGTATTGTTGGTGAAAAATGGCTGCTGGTATGTTTAAAAAATAATCATCTATGGGCAGAGATAGAGAAATTAAATTTGAAGAGTTTATGTTGTATTTTCTTGGAATCATGTTTATATATTATTGAGCCTTATTGAGCCTAGCTAACTCAATGTAGGCAGAGTTATTTTGTTAGAATTTGCAACTCTAACGAATGACAGGTTAAGCATAGAGTTCCAAGAAGTTATTTGAATAGATAAGGATGCCCAGGATGTAGGAGAAGATGAGGTAATGAAGCAGCAACAACGTTTATGGTGGACAACAAAGTAGATGTTTGTTTGAATTAGTGTGGTTTGTGGAATAGACTCCCTAGCATGTTATAAGCAAGTCCAGTTGTTGTAATGGTCATTGTATGTACCCAAAGAATCCAAAATGTGGAATGAAATGTAAGTTTTAAAGGCATCTGAAAATTCGTGGTGATCTCAAAACCACTTTGCAATGGTTTATGGTCAGCCTGAAACCATCTTTTGTCACTGTAATGTGATGGTTGGTGGTGAGCCAAAAACCATCTATAGAGTCTTTGTGGCTGAAGTGCTTTTGTGACCAGCTTGCCTTTGTGGCAGAATCACCTCTGTGGCTTGGGCTGCCCTTGTGGCCGCGTGTACACGACAGCTTTGTGCTCAATTGAGCAGGTGGACTGCAGAACACCTGGCTCAGACTCAGATGATTTTTTAATTTTCTGAGTAGAAGGTTATTGGCACGCTTTTCGCGCTGACAGTAGCGCCAGGAAGCGCAACTGGCACATCTGTTAGGCCATTAACCGCACCAAAATAACAGACTGGAGCGGAATTTTACGGAAAATGAAAAATCGTGAAAGAGTTTCCAATTTAATATGGGCGCGGGTTTTTCGCTCGAGATCACACCAATTCACCTTCAAGGGGATCCGCGGGAATCCTTATCTTCGTTTGATGATTTGTGAGAGGAGGCAGATCAGAGAAGTTGTGGATCTGTCTAAGGGAGGCAAATTGTGTTTTGGAGGTTCAGTACATGCAATTCGCCTGATGGTGGTTGATTTGACTATCATGACAAGTAGTTATTAAGGGGGGGAGTTAGAAATAATTAATTCCTACTTGTCTATGGTTGTAATTCTCCATTTGAGGAGTTTGTTCCTACATAATAGGAATTTAGTTTCTCCTAGTTTAGTATGTGGTTGAGAGAATCTCTCAACCACACTACTGTATGTCTAAGATAGAATTCCTATCTTAAAGCTATTGATTGTATAAATATGTGTGTAATTTCTCATTCAAAAATAATAGAATATTTTTTGTGTTGGGAATTTTTCTGGTAAAATTCCAAAAACAAATAGCTTGAACATAACAAGGATGCTCTGTTTTAAACACACACGATCTTTAACACAGCGGAAACTTAAAAAAAAATTACTTGCAGCTGACAGAGTTTTCCCACACCACAGATTTCTATTCATTAATAAAAGTTGTTGTTACAAAATATGGTTCTTCCTCTCTCACAGAGGGATTACACAGGAACACTTCAATTCCAGTTTTCAATAAACACTCACTGTCACTTCTAAGAAATACTCTGTCTCAGCTTTAAAAATCAACACACTACTGTGTGGAAATTACACATCAATTTTTCTCACGCTGCTGCGTCCTATTTTTTACATCGCACTGCTATGCATTACCATTCAATTTACACTATTGTGTATATTTTCATACGCACTGCTGCGTTCTTCCTTCTTCTCTCACATTAACTCACAAAAAAAACATTATATATATATATATATATATATATATATATATATATATATATGACAACAAAAAGGACTTACTTCACGTTTTCACTTGCCATGCTTCCGTAAAAGAAATAATAAAAATTAAATGCTTTTACTAGATTTTACTTGTGCCCATACTCCCGCTGGAATAAAATTAAAATCCTTACCAAAACTTACCGACCCACAGTAAATTGCATTTACTATTTTACTGACATTTACTGGCGGTAAAGAAACTTTTACTTCACATCAAATTCATTTGCTGCAGGCCTGTACTTCAACCGTTGACTTCATTTACATCGCATCGTGGAATCCCATTTGGCGGAACACAAAAATGGAGCACAAGCATATGATGCGATCTGCGATATGCGATCGGATCACATCACACCATCGCAATCGGAGAAATCAAGTGAACAAAACGGAGGATCCAAGCATGCATGCGATTTGCGATCTGCGATCTGATCACATCACAAAGGTAAAGAAAAATAGATTGTTGCGGTTGAAATTATATTTCAACACTCCCCTTTAATTTCAACTGCTGGGTTATCAATCATACCCAGACTTTTTCTTAAAAACTCAAAATTTTTTTGTCCCAAAGGCTTGGTAAAAATGTCCGCAACCTGTTCTTGAGTGCTGCAACGTTGTAAAACAATTTCTCCGTTGTTCACCAATTCTCTGATGTAGTGGAACCTTGTATCAATGTGTTTCGTTCGCTTGTGAAACACAGAATTCTTGGACAACGCAATAGCTGAGCTATTGTCACAAAAAATCATCGTTGGTGTTGCCTGCTCTTGGCATAGACTTCTTAACAGTCTCCTCATCCAAACCGCTTGACACACTACTGCTGTAGCTGCGACGTACTCTGCTTCTGCTGTAGACAACGCCACAATGGGTTGTTTCTTGGAAGCCCATGAAATTGCTCCTGAACCCATGTGAAAGACATAACTGGATGTGCTTTTCCGATCATCTCCACTTCCAGCCCAATCGCTATCAGTATATCCAACTAAATCTTTGACATACCTCAGAATTGTTTTTGTTGCCTGCCAATGTGCCTCTTTTGGCTTCTCCATGAATCTGGAAATTAAACTAACAGCAAACATTATATCTGGCCTAGTTGCAGTCAAATACATTAGGCTGCCAACTATGCTCTTATATAAGCTAGGATCAAAATCGTTGTTGCTGTCCTCTTTGCTGAGTTTTAATCCCATTACCGTGAGAGTGTTTGCTGCTTTGCATTCTTGCATATTAAATCCGCTCAACACTTCATTTACATATCTTGCTTGAGAGATAAAAATTCCATTTTCATTTTTTGATCTAATTCTATTCCTAAGAAGTATCTCAGCAAACCCATGTCAGTCATCTCAAATTCTTCTTTCATGACTGAGTTGAAGTTTTCAATGAGGTAGTCATCATTACCTGTAAAAATCACATCATCAACATACAAGACTACAATTAAAATCTTACCATCCTTTTCTTTGATGTAAACGGTGGGTTCTCCCTCACATTTGTCAAATTCGTTTTCTAGTAGATAGGAATCTATCCTACTGTACCACGCTCTTGGCACTTGTTTAAGCACATAAAGAGCTTTCTTCAACCTGCACACTTTGTGCTCTTGGCCTTTCTTCTCATAGCCTAGAGGTTGTTCAATGTAAACCTCCTCCTTTAACACTCCATTTAGGAATGCCGACTTCACATCCATCTGGTAAACTTTCCACTTGTTTTGTGTTGCTATGGACAGCACTGCTCTCACGGTTTCTATTCTTGCAACCGGTGCGAAAGTTTCCTCATAATCTCTCCCATATTGCTGCTTGTATCCCTTGACAACCAGCCTTGCCTTGTGTCTTTCAATTTTGCCTTCAGCATTGCACTTGGTCTTATAGACCCATTTAACTCCAATAACTTCTTTACCTTTTGGTAGCTCAACCAAATCCCATGTCTTGTTTCTTTCTATGGCTTTCATCTCCTCATCCATAGCTTCTATCCATTTCTTATCTTTAATAGCATCTTCGAAATGAATAGGGTCATCAACATGACAATATAATGCAAACAAAGAATTCATTCCTTCATTATAAATGTCACTCAAGTTTCTGAACTTCTTACCTCTTTCACTTGGTGTGCAAGTGCTTGAAGATGCACTTGAATTTCCTCCTTGTGGTGTGCTTGGAGAAGCACTCTCATTTCTCCTCAAGGGTGTTCCTTGCTGTCCTTGTGTTGGCGCTGCTGTTTGGGGATGTATTTCTACCACCTCCTCATCATCTTCATCATAAGACAAACAACTTTTAACATTAACTTTTTTCTCTATGCTTCCATCCCAAGCTTCCTCCTCAATAAATTGAACATCTCTGCTCACAAAAAACTTCTTGGTGGATGGGATATACAACCTGTAAGCTTTGGATTCCTCACTGTATCCAATGAAGATACATTTCT
The DNA here is from genome assembly GCA_031772625.1 of Pinus tabuliformis. NCBI lineage: Eukaryota > Viridiplantae > Streptophyta > Pinopsida > Pinales > Pinaceae > Pinus > Pinus tabuliformis. The sequence continues at coordinate 352,170,408 of CM062814.1, read as the reverse complement.
CCCCTTTGCTGTCCAACTTCCTCCTTAGCTGATCAGGAATGTGTGCATAGGCCACACATCCAAAAATTTTCATGTGGGTGAGTCCTTGCTTTCCCCCACTCCATGCTTCTTCAGGCACTTTGTTCATCACAACTTTTGTAGGGCACCTATTCAAAATATATGCTGCACAGTTTACGGCTTCAGCCCAATAATCATTTGGCAAATGCTTTGCCTTCAACATGCTCCTCGCCATATCCATAATGGTCATGTTCTTCCTTTCAGCAACTCCATTTTGTTGTGGGGTGTACCTTGCTGTAAACTGCTTGTGAATTCCATTTTCCCTGCAAAACCGTAGGAATTCTTTGGAGATATACTCGCCTCCTCTGTCTTTTCTCAAAACTTTGATGCGCAGCCCACTCTGATTTTCCACAAGTGCTTTGAAATTTCGGAATTTTTCAAACACTTCACTTTTGTTTTTCAAGAAATAAGCCCAAGCCTTTCTTGTAAAATCATCAATAAATGTTAGAAAATATTGGCTGCCTGCTAAAGATGGGGTTTGCATTGGTCCACATAAATCTGAGTGGACAATTTCTAAGGGTGTCTTTGCCCTTATGCTTTTCCATGATGGAAAACTTTCTCTGTGTTGTTTCCCCAATATGCAACCTTCACAAAGGCTGTCCGGTTTCTCTATCAATGGTAATCCTCTTACCATCCCTTTTCTGCTCAGCAAGTTAAGACCTCCAAAGTTGAGATGTCCAAATCTCAAGTGCCACAACCAATTTTCATCCTTTGGCACACTTTGGAGAGCCTCTTGGGAAACTGCTGTAATAACTTTTTTATTTTTCAATTCTGCTCTTATTCTGAGAGGGAACATCCTGTTCCTTGTCATCCTCACTTCAGCAATGCATCGCTTGCTGGGTGCTCTATCCATGATGGTGCATACATCATTCTCAAAGAAGACATTGTAACCCTTTTGAGCAAGTTGTCCAATACTCAAGAGGTTACATCTCATTCCAGGAACATAATAGACATCTGCTATGGTTTTCCTTTCACCTTGCTTTGTAAATATTTTAACTTCTCCTTTACCCATAACAGAAATTTTGCTATCAGTCCCAAGTGTGACTTGTGACTTCACACTTTGATCTAGAGCAGAAAACAGGGCTATGTTTCCTGTCATATGGTTACTGCAACCGGAGTCTAGAAACCATATATCTTCACTATTTGTTTCAGCCATATTACAAGCTAACAATACATTATCTTGGATGATATTTTCTCTAGTAATATTTGCATTAGATCTATTATTCACATCATGCTACTTCTTCCTACATTCACTGGCATAATGCCCATATTTTTTAGAGTAATAACATTGGACATTGGATTTTTCATACCTTTTTCCTTGAGCATGATGTTGTCCACTTTGTTGGCTGCTGCCTTGAACTTGGTTCTGATTTGGATTGCTGCCTCTTCCTTGAGCATTTGCTGGACTGTTCCTTCCACCTCTGCTTTGGCTTCTACCTCTTCCTCTCTTGTTTCCTCTGCCTTGACCTCTTCCTCTTCCAAAGGACAACTGGGTCTTGAAGGCTTGCTCTAGAGATGAGTTTTCATTTCTACTCAACCTCTGCTCATGTGTTATCAGTGATGCATGAAGCTCATCAACTGAGAAATTTGTGAGATCCTTTGTCTCTTCTATGCTGGTGACAATCACATGGAACATTGAGGGTAGACACCTCAATAGTTTCTCCACAATCCTCCTTTCTTCAAGTATCTCTCCATGAGATCTCATTTGTGTGACCAGGCCAATTACTTGAGTGAAGAATGAGTCAATATTGTCTGACTCCTTCATGCACAGGTTCTCAAAATCTTTCCTCACCAACTGCAGTTTAGTTGTCTTCACTTTCTCCATGCCTTGATAGGCTGTCTTGAGAGTTTGCCATGCTTCTTTGGATGTCTTAGCTGCTGCTAACCTTGTAAACACGCATCAATGCACTGCTTGATACAAGAAGAAGAGATCTCTTGAATCCTTCTTCTTGTAGCTCTTCAATAGATCCTTCTCTCCCTGAGTTAGATTATTAAACTCATTTTCATCTACTGGTTGTTCAAAACTGTCCTCAACTATTTCCCATAAGTCTTGGGAAGCAAACAAGGCTTTCATTGTTATTGCCCAATAGTCATAGTTTTTGTCATCAAATAGTGGGAGCTGCATACCCATGCTATTACTTGTGCTGGCCATTCCTAGCACTCTCAGCTATGCTTCAAATACTTCACTGTGTTTTTTAAAATAACAGACTATCTTCAACAGCAACACAAAAAAAACTTGAGAAATACCTTGGATTCTTTTTCCTGAGTCTTCAGTCTGCTGGAGAAGCTGCTGCAATAAGAAACCTTCCTTCAGCTTCTTTGAAACCTTCAAAGAGCCTGGACAAGCTCTGATACCACTGTTGGGAATTTTTCTGGTAAAATTCCAAAAACAAATAGCTTGAGCAGAACAAGGATGCTCTGTTTTAAACACACAGGATCTTTAACACAGCGGAAACTTAAAAAAAATTTACTTGCGGCTGACAGAGTTTTCCCACACCACAGATTTCTATTCATTAATAAAAGCTGTTGTTACAAAAAATGGTTCTTCCTCTCTCACACTTCAGTTCCAGTTTTCAATAAACACTCACTGTCACTTCTAAGAAATACTCTGTCTCAGCTTTAAAAATCAACACACTAATGTGTGGAAATTACACATCAATTTTTCTTAAGCTGCTGCGTCCTATTTTTTACATCGCACTGCTGTGCATTACCATTCAATTTACACTGCTGTGTATATTTTCATACGCACTGCTGCGTTCTTCCTTCTTCTCTCACATTAACTCACAAAAAAAAAATTACATATATATATATATATATATATAGATATATATATATATATATATAGATATATATATATATATATATATATATATATATATATATATATATATATATATATGACTACAAAAAGGACTTACTTCACGTTTTCACTTGCCATGCTTCCGTAAAAGAAATAATAAAAATTAAATGCTGCCCATACTCCAGCTGGAATAAAATTAAAATCCTTACCAAAACTTACCAACCCACAATAAATTGCATTTACTGTTTTACTGACATTTACTGGCGGTAAAGAAACTTTTACTTCACATCAAATTCATTTGCTGTAGGCCTGTACTTCAACGGTTGACTTCATTTAGTTCGCATGGCAGAATCCCATTTGGCAGAACACAAAAATGGAGCACAAGCATATGATGCGATCTGCGATATGGATCGGATCACATGGCACCATAGCAATTGGAGAAATCAAGTGAATAAAACGAAGGATCCAAGCATGCATGCGATTTGCGATCTGATCACATCGGAAAGGTAAAGAAAAATAGTTTGTTGCAGTTGAAATTATATTTCAACATTTTGAGTGTCTACAATTTTATCTATATAGTCCATCTAAGCCATTGTAATATTTTTTTTTTTATATAATCGATCTAATGGATTGTAATATTCTTTTACCTACCTACTATGATATAGTATCTGCCCATATATTTACAATGGTATTTTCTTAAAATTTTGATGGAAAACAATAACATAAAGTTTCTATAGAGTCTATCCAATCTATAAAAAGGATAGGACCCTGAAAGTGGGATATCGTGACATTATCATGGTGAGTTATCTATTTATTTTTGTCTTTTTTGAGAATTTAACTATGCTACTTCTAGTTTCATCTCAGGAACAAAAACCGAGTAAATATGATTATGCTTCACTGTCTTGATTTCTTGTGCATCCTTGTGCATTGAGCAGCCATGCATGTCAAGGTATGGGCTCTATTGACTTGCTAGTATGTGACATATCTGGTTTTCTAAATATTTATTGAAATAAGGTCTGTCTTTTTACAGATCCCTGCTGTGTTCAGTATTTTGTTGAACGTATTTTTTTAGAACACCTAAATATACCAGATATATTGATAATTTTGCTGTTTGGGAGATCTATTGATAATTTTGTTATTTGGAATCTTACAGCCCTTTACAAGTCTTCGTTATTGGCAGATTTACACTTTCAGAGTTTCTTTGATAGCTAACGCAAAGATTCTTCCAATTGTATTTCTCTTGCAATTTCTCCACCTAACTGCAGATCAGAATCTGCAATATTCTCCATCAAAATTTTCCAAGCACATGGAGTTTTCAAGCCAGCTTTTTCAAAGAATTTTCTGATGTGATTTTTCGCTGTCAACTGCAATGAGAATGCAGGATTATTCTGTCCTTAATATACTAAATGTCCCACTGCGAGATGGGATTAGATTGAAGGATGACGCGCCCCACTAACACTGAATACTGATAGTGTTGGGTTAGGAAAAGCAGTTGACAAATAGCAGGTGGAGTTTGGATGATAGTGTACTGTATTGGAGGCAGTTTTCAGGAATGTTGCAATGATGGTGCAGGTGAGTCAAAAGGCAACCTCTTCAGCTACTCTACTGGTAGTAATATTTATAGCTGTAACTACGGCGTATTCCAGAACTGTTTGCTATATTGCGCTATACATATTTTCAGTTTATAGATTTATTAATGTTGTTGGGTTATATATATTAATAATTAAATTTAAACAAATACATAATCCACTTGTATATATCCACCGTTAAATTTAAATAAATATATAATTTAAAAATAAACATATACACTACAACCGCATAAATGGTCCTATGAGCTGTGAAATATTGGTCGCTATGGTTTAATACGCCTTTTCAAAATTGGAAAATGTCCAAGTTCAGTCACTGAGGCGTCCAATTACAAAAAGGCCCGAGGACGAAATAACGTGCACGCAAAACGTCAGCTAAATTCTCAATTTTGAATGACGAGGTAAGCACTGAGCACAAACCATCAAGGTCAATGTGGTTTAGTTAGGAGCGCTGTCATGTAAGTGGAAGTTGGCGAACTAGTCAGCCATTCACCAATCAGCAGCAAAAGGAATAATTTTGTCTATGTCACCAATCAGTAGCAAAAGGAATAACTAGCCGTACCTTAACTAGCCATAGTTTCAGTAGCAAAAGGAATAACTAGCCGTACCTTAACTAGCCATAGTTTAACTAGATTGTGGTTTTGTTTCGAAAATTACGAAAATTTTGTTAATATTTTTATAAATTTTAGTTAGATTTTTTTAAAATTTAAATAAATTTCAAAATTTTAAGTGTCCCAAAAATTCTGATTAAATCTATTATTAACTTCAAAAATATAATTTAAATACCACTTTTAAAAAAATTAATTCTTTTTAACCTAAATTTCAATCAAAAGCAATCGACCAAGCCATTCCTCCACCTTCAAGTAACTGACCCAGACTTATCCAAATAATTATGTCTATGTACCTTTTAAAATTAAACAACATTTTCTTTTTTTCCTTAAAAAACATCACTTTTTTTTCACCTAAATCAAACATCAAAAAGTAAAGAAATGAATCACCATGGATTTACAAAAGTCGTTGACCTTTCTAAATTTGGTTGAACGATCATATAGCGAGAGCATCATGAGAAAAAGATATATTTACCAAAAAAAAAAAAAAACCTAGGGAAATACGTAGGATTTCATCGTTTTGCTTGAATCACCCTTTACCGAAGCTATTATGGTTTTATAATAGTTTTCTCCTTTTTCCTCTTTTTATAGTAATATAATGGTGGTTTTGTTTTATTTTTTTAATAATGATATTTTTTAGAAATAATAAAATTTTCAAGAAAAATTAAACTTGAAAAGATGCATTATTTTATATTTTATTTTTTATATAGTGACAAAGTTATAAAAGTTTAATAGTGGGTAACATATTAATTGGTATGGTATGATGTTGTTTTTAATTATTGAAAAGCAAAAGGGCATACTTATTTTTTAAGTAAACTTTAACTTTTTTTCTTTTGAACCCCATTGTTCCCAATAAGCATGATAAGAGTGTTGTGAATCTCTCATCCATAATTCTCAGCCCTGAAGAGTTAAAAATCTTGAGCAAGGGATTGGGATTTGCGGTCTCTCCTAAGAACATTCCCTTTGAAAACATCATTTGCAACATTGAGAATGGGACTCAAGGTCTTTCCTCAAACAACAGGGAAATATTAAGACAGGAATGTTCCCTAGCTTTGTTGAAGTCTAAGCGCCCAAAGAGTAACTTGAGTAAAGAGGGGCGAGAGGCTCTTAGATCTCTCCGGAATAATGATAAGATAGTTGTTCTTAAAGCTGATAAAGGTGGCGCCACCGTTGTGATGAATAAGGAGGATTACATACGCAAAATGAATGAGCATTTGGGTTGTGGAAGTTACAGAAGAGTCAACTCCAACCCCATTCCCAAGGTGATAAAGCAGGTCAAGAAAGCTATCATGGAAACCAACCTGGAGGATAAATTAAAAAAGAAGCTGATTCCCTCCTGTGAGGTTATTCCTAGAATCTATGGATTACCAAAGATCCATAAGGAAGGGGTTCCCCTTAGACCAATTGTTAACACCATTGGTTCCCCTACCTATGAATTAGCCAAGTATGTAGCTAAGATCCTAAAACCTTTGGTTGGTAACACTGACTCTTTTATAAAAGACTCAAGTGATTTTGTAAAGCTCATTAAGAATAAAAGAGTGCATAAGGATGATATTCTTGTGAGTTTTGATGTCGTATCCTTGTTCACGAAGATTCCTCTTGATGAAGCTGTTCAAGTTATAAAGATGGCCACCGATCCTCAAACAGCAAAGCTTGCAGAAATCTGTTTACGGTCCACTTTTTTCAGTTTCCAGGATCACTATTATGAACAAATTTCTGGAGTCGCCATGGGCTCCCCGCTCTCTCCTATCGTGGCCAACCTATACATGGAGTACTTTGAAAGAAAAGCCCTTGACTCATTCCACCTGAAGCCAGCATGGTGGAAAAGATTTGTCGATGACACCAACCTAAATTGGACTCATGGTAGGGCGGAGCTTGAGAAGTTCTTCAATCACCTTAACTCTATATCTTCAGAAATCAAATTCACGATGGAGCTTGAGGAGAATGGTAAGATCCCCTTTCTAGACGTTCTCATCAGTAGAAAAGATGATGGTACTTTGGGACATCAGGTCTACAGGAAGAAAACTCATACTGATAGCTATCTTCATGCTGACTCTTACCATCATCCCTCTCAAAAATCCGGCGTCTTAAATACCCTGGCTGTGAGGGCCTTCAGGATTTCTGACCCTGATCACATAAAGGAGGAGATTGAACACTTAACCTCTGTCTTCAAAAACCTTGGATACAAGGAGTGGAGCATCAAGAAGGCTATAAGAAGGGCTCAGGATAGGGCCCTCTCTGAGCATCCCCCTCGAGGCAAGAAGGAATATCAAGGGAAAGTTTACATTCCATTCATCCAAGGAATTACAGATAAGATTGCAAAAATTTTAAAGAAGAATAACATAGACACTCAATTTACAACTTGTGGAACAATAAGGCAAATGATGAGGTCGGTTAAGGATAACATTGATCGACAGCAACTCAAGGGAGTATACAAGATCGATTGCTCATGTGGCAAGGGTTATATTGGGGAAACAGGTCGGTCTCTGAAAATAAGACTTAAGGAGCATGCCGCTGACATAAAGAATGAAAGATCCCGCTCATCAGCCCTTGCGGAGCACTCGTCCAAGACCAAACATCATGTGTGTTTGGAAGACGCAAGGATAATTGCAAGAGAAGACAACTATCATAAAAGGAAAATCAGAGAGGCCATTGAAATTATGAAGTTTCCTCAGAACCTCAACAGGGACAATGGGAGTGAAATCAGTGGAAATTGGCTTCCTCTGATCAAGCAAATGAACCCCCCCGGACCCTTGGAAGCATAAGATCAAAATAAGGGGTCTTTCATTCAGTAAGTTTAATTAATTAATTAATTTAAACAGTTATATAAAAGTAATCTAATTAATTTAATTAATTATATTAATTAAATTAAATTAATTAAATTAATGGTTTAATTAATGAAATTAAATTAATCTAATTAATTTAATTTAATTTAATTAATTTAATTTAATTTAAATTTAATCCAATTTAATTTATTTAATTAATTATATTAATTTATTTAATTAAATTTAATTTATTTAATTAATTTAATTAATTAATTATTTTAATTTAATTTAATTTAATTAATTTAATTAATTATATTAATTAATGATTTAATTCTTGAATAAAAAGAATTTGGAGTTAATCTTATGTATATTAATTATGTATAATAATTTTAATTATGTTCAAATATCAAAATCTTTTAATCAAATAAATAATAAATTAATTTAATTTGATCTAGAAGGAAATATTTTAATAAAAATTTATAAAAATTTTAATGAAAGTAAAGAGGAAAAGAAAACTTTAATGAAATTGAAAATTAAATATAAATTTAATGAAAATAAATTAAATAAATTAAGGAATTTTAAATGAAATAAAAAAAATTTAATCTAATAATAATTTAAAAAAATTTTAATCAAAAAATTTTTAATCAAAAATCTTTAAACCAAAAATTTTAAAGACAAATTTATTTTTAAAGAATAAGAATTTACTAACTAAATTAAAAATTCATAAAAGTAAAATAATAATAAACTAATTTAATTAATAAAAAAGAATTAATCAAATTAAAATTATATCATGTGTCGGCCATTATTAAAAATTAGGGTTCTTAGCTTATTTATAACCTGGTCTTGCTCTCTTCTCTCAAGAATAATTTCTCATTCATATTCTTCTGTTTTGTCCTGATGATGGACCCCCTTTGGGGTTTGAAACGTTGGCAAAATGAACAAGAAACTGTGGATAATCCGGATCATGAAGCTACAAAAATTAAATCCCTAATACCACCAATTATTTATGGATAATTATTTTAGGATTTTAAAAGTTCTATTAAAAAACGATATAATTAAAGGAAAATTTCCAAAAATACGCTATTAATTCATGATCATAAAAAGATGGTGTATATGAGAAACATACTTTTACTTTATTAAATTTGGTTACAAATGTTTGTGTTAATATTTATGATATTTCTGAAATATTTATGAATATTTGTATGTTATTCATAGTTTATTATTATTTGAATGTTCTAATATTATGTTTTATTATTTATTATTTGATATTATATAATTTAAAATATTAATTTTTGTTTTTCATAGTTATAAAGTTAGTTTAATTTTTTATTGTTATTGTTGTTAGATATTTAGTTAATTTTATATAAACAAGTATTTTATTGGATTTTTTTAGATAAATTACATTAATTTACATTAATAAATTTATTAAAAATGTTATCTGTATATGTTTTTAAATATATTTTTAATTTCCCTATAAAATTTAATTAAAAAATAAATAAGAATAAATTTCCATAATAAATTCTCACAATATTTTACTTTTTCCCCACATTTCATATGGCCTTTCATTTTTTCCATCCTTTCTTCCTGTAGTTATTTGGAAGGTGAAAAGTTATCCATCCCGTTAGTATTGTGTATATCAACTTTTAAATAGAAGAGGGAAATGGTTCTTGTAGTTGTTTGGAAGATTAAAATGGTTATTGTAGTTGTTTGGATTGTGAAAACCTATCTATAGAAGGGGAAAATGGTATTTCAGCTGTTTGAAAGGTAAAAAACTATCCATAAAAGAGGAAAATGGTTCTTGTAGTTGCTTGGAAGGTGAAAAGCTATCAATTTTTTTAGTGGTCTACATAAACTTTTAAGGAAAATGAGAAAATGGTTTTATAACTAAAGGAAAAAAAAAATTAAACATGTGTTAGAATTGCTTTGTGGTATTTAATTTATTACACATTACAAAAGCAAAAAAGTGTGAAAAAAGAATATGCATTTCAAACATAAATATTAAGCAATATATATACATTTAGCAATCACTATAAAAATATGTTGAAAATTATTCCTCATTCATTGAAAGAATTAGTTCACAATAAATTTCAATATAGCATAATTCCCATGGCAAAGGCTATATCCATAAAAGGAATGATGCATCTTGCTTGATCTTTCCCTCTCTTTATACTTTCCTAAAAAATGACTATTAATATTAGAATGATTGTATAAAAATAATTATAATTTTGATAGTTTTAGATATAATTTAATATTTAACTTTTTTTACTTTTATAACATAAACATGATTATGTTTTATAATCTTAACATAATCTTCTTATAAAAAATAATATAAATATCACAAAACAAAGATAAATATCTTCGGAATATCACAATGTATATATACAACCATACAAAAAAAGATTAATACTATCTATTAAAGATGAAATTATGTAGGAAAGAATCTTTTAAAATACATAAAAAGATATTTATTCACACCCAAAAAAAACTTCCTTAAACAAAAAATAGTCAACAAATAAATAAATCCATTGAGAGTTCCCTAGTTTATAAAATTATAAATACAAAAATTCTTCGTAAGATGTACTTTCTTATGCATTTTAAATAGGGGAGATTTTAATTAATTATTTTATAAACCTATTATCTTATTATGTAATGTGATTGGAGAAAATTATGTAGTAATATTTATATTATTATAGGTTAATTTTGTTTTGTTTGTTAGGTCGTGTGAGGTTTGGTTTAATTTTTGTCTTGATAAATTACGACTCAAGTTCATCTAACCCATCAAAATCACTTGGTGATTACTCAGCCTAGGCCACACTAGTCTTTATGACAGTTTATTTTTAACCACAAAGTCCTTATGACATTTGATTTTTAACCACAGAATTTCAAGATTTTTAACCATAGAATTTGAATAAACGACTTTCACATTCCAAAATGCCTTAATAGTATTTAACCACAAAGTCCTTATGACAGTTGATAACCACAGAGTTTCAAATAAATGACTTTCACATTCCAGAATGCCTTAATAGTATTTAACCACAAAGTCCTTGTGACTTTTTAACCACACAGTTCGAATAAATGACTTTCACATTCCAGAATGCCTTAATAGTACACCCCAACATTGTTTATTCTATTCACATGCCCAATTACTTGTTAATTTTAATAATTTTATCGATACATGTGTCTATTTTGGAATAATATTTGTATAATTTTGATTGGTGTGTTTATTTTGGAAAAGGATTTTCAGAATTGTAATTTAATTATCAATAATTATTATCTAGATGGCAGGGATTTAACCTTGATGGAATATTTTGAAGTATTCTTAATAGTATACATAGATCACGAGTTGAGATTAATCTCCAAAGTAGTTATGCTCTTTTTTCTCTTTTAATTAAATAGATTCATTAAAATAATTGTCATATGGACAAGTGCCATATGAAGTCAAATATAGTTTTTTTGGCATGTGGTATTGATAAGTCATGGTGCAAGCCCATGGTATTGTAACAATGCCTATTTGCACATTAAAAATTTCATAGTAAAGTGGGAGTAAGTATCCATGAATAAGAATATTATTTTATATTTTCTCACACACACACACAGGTATATAGATATATATATATATATATATATATATCGCACTTGTTGGCTAGATGGTAATGGAAAAAAGACACTAACAATAGCAAAACAAAACTTAAAGGCAATACATAGATTTCCCAAAGAAACCTTAATCATCCCACGATTAAAATACAACCCACATTCATCATTAACTCATAAGATTACAACGAGTCGTGTCATCCAAACTATTGCCACATGGTTGGCAAAAGAATTCATGGACATGAGCCTCCATGTGAGCCATCCTTCCTTCAAAGTTGTCCAACCTCTCCTGGAGCCACTTTTCTCCTTGTCGAAGGGATACCAATTGATCCATCATATGCCACTTATCGTGCTATATTTCATTCATGAAAGTGAAGACCTCGTTTCGATATTCATGCCAATCACGGGCCATCTGTTCCATTTCTCCTAACAACTGGTGCAACTGCTCTTCTAAAACATCAAATGGTAGAGGAAGTTCTATGCATCCTACCGAAATTATAGGTTGATGCTCAAGTTCCTCCCTATCATCCTACTAATCCACTCAATGAATAAATCCTCAACTTCATAGACCAACACCTCAATGGGCCCACCCTCGCTAACGCTACATGGTGCTCTAGCTAGCCAATTGAACAAGCCAACTCAGAGAAATCAACCCAGTGTTCCGGCTGCCAAGACAAATAACCTTCCAAAATTCCCAACTCACCCAAAATACCTCAGCAGCTGAGGCAACCACTCCCCATAAAAACAACCATATAATAGATCTTTTCCCAACTTCTAGAAAATTATCTTTCGACGTCCAACATGCATCAATAATTTGACCCCTCTCCATAAAAACAACCATATAATAGAGCTTTTTCCAACTTCTAGAAAATTATCTTTCGACCTCCAACATGCATCAATAATTTGACCCCTCTCTATTGAGCCAGTACACCAGTTGAGACTCTGCCAACTCCCTAAAATGTCATTTTCCTCCCCATTAACCCTCCAAAGACAAATTACTATAGAAAGGTAGTACATAAGTTGAATTGAGGTTTCCACTACTCTCTATGGCTATCCCGAACAAGCCCTGGGACTCCAAACACCACTATAGAGACCGTATTAATAAAAAACCAAACTAAAATAAAAATTGAAGAGTAACTTGTAAGGAAAATTCTCCGCACTTGACTCGAATGTCGCTCTATAAACTATGAAACCCTCTCACTCTATTACCTAACACTAACCTAAAGAAAAAACTTCCTGAAGTGGACTAGGGTCCCAAATTCTTATTCTTGGGACCACCTCATGAACTGAATTACCACCATTAATATTTCAATCCTTACTAAGCTTCCAATGCATAAGACAAAGGTCAGGATATGGCTACAACAAGTAGTCACCCTATGCTCCAATTATTAAAATATAATTTGTCGACTCACTACCCATAACTAGAAATTGACTCTTGAGACCTGCAACCAACCAAGCGATACAAATAAACTTTATGCATTCTCAAAACTTCTGAACCCACGCTCCAGCCATAGCTCCTTTGAAACTCTTCATCCTCTAATTGTTGCAGGGGGTGAAGCTATTACCCCCTCATGAACCCCTGCCATTTCATTCCTGACCCCCATTGGGGAATTAATTATTTTATAATTAATATATAAATTGAAATAAATATATTATTAAATAATAATAATAATAATAATTTTAGAAAAAATCAATATTACTTATTAATGCTTGCATAGTCACAACGATGGTGGGGATAGAAGCCAATGAGGTCATCCACAAGCCCAAGCATAGGCACGATAAGTTATAGCAATATTCCACTTTGTCACTCCTCCCAATATACATGAATAAATTCACCGGTTAGAAACTTATGCTTGCAATGATTGCTACACATATTCAGACTCTGAGATCTTGGAAGAAGTAGTCAGCTAGATTTCTAACATTGGACATACTAGGGGATGAAGGAACTAGTGCCTAAAATCTATCAACCTTCATCGGAAACTAAAAACTCTTTTAGGTTGAGTCATGAAATAGAAGCACAAAGTATGAAATGACATTATTTCTTCCTTGAATGAGATTAAAAGGGTTCAACATCAATAATTCTCTTGTTTGGCTAGAATGGATGCTTATCTAGATCATATTGACATTCATCTTCAATGTGAACTAAGCCTTCTACTCCTACTAGTACTAGTGCATATGATCCTGCTCAAGTGACCTCATTAGATTCTTGAGCACTTTTCATTACTTGCTTTGATTTTATGTTTCTTCTTGTTACTCTCTCTCTATTAGCATTAATTGTTGATCATTGTAGTAGACGCTTTACTTTGACTCATGATATTACATTATTGCTTCATATTAGTTTCCCCCATGCCAGACTGAGACCCATAATGGTATGAATTGTGATGATATGAGATGTTTTGGAATGATGTAACTGAAATTTTGAGGTAATATAAAAATAACTTGAAAATAAAATAAAAATTTATAATTTGGTTAGTTTTTATGACTTTTCTAATTTTTGCAATGTGTGGTGCAATATGAAATAACTATTTTGATTTCTATCAACATTTTTAATTTATATCAATGCATTCATGATAGTGTTATATATTAAAATTAAGTATGCATATAAATAAAAAGAGTTATAAAAATGATATTTTTTTAGAAGTAATTAGGGTTATCTCTGGTGGTTAGGTCGAATGGCTATCATCTTCCCCACCTAGATTCAAGTCACCGCTAGTAATTCCCTGGTAAAGATTGTTGTAATAGCCAATGGGTGCTGGCTTGTAGTTGGTTATCACATCAGTCTAATGCACTAAAGGTCTTTCCCCAAGGAGGGTTCCCATGAGCGGGTGTCCGGGGGATATGGATTCCACTATACTTGGTGCATTGCATGTGCTCCCTTCACTTCATTGATTACAACACGAAGCTGAAACAAGGGTAAATGTCATTTTAATATTCCATGTGGCATAGGGTGGCATAAGAGTACTCAGTAGGATAATTCTATGAACTTAGAAGAGCTAGATGAAAATATTGACATTATAGGATGTCGGCTCACACAAAAGGGGGATATAGATCCCACTATACTTGGCTCGTTGCATGCACTCCCTTCACTTGGTTGATCATGACATGAATCGGACATAAGGATAAATGTCATTTGAATACTTTAGGTGATATATGGTGGGAAAGGAGAACTCAACAGGATAATTTTATCAAATTAGAACTGCTCGAGGAAAATGTTGATGGTATATACATCAAGATATCAACCAACATCTCCTTATCTGACCAACAAGCGTAGATGCCTAGAGATTTTTCTTAATAATTGTTATGAATCACTAGTAATATTTTTCTTCCTCTAATGTTAATGTATGTAGGTTTTTATTTACAAAATGCATTAGTTAGATGAAGTCTTAAAATCCTTAAGACTGAAATTATATTACTAATTTGGTTTTCCTTCAAGCAAACTAGTAGCACAAATAATTTGGTTTGTAAAATAACCATTTAAGGTAATATAAAGTGTTTAACTTTATATATATATATATATATAATCAAAATTATTTTTTATTTTTTTATTTCTCCATAAATTGTGAATTCAAAAGTTTATGAAATTGAAAAAAATTACTAACAACTTAAATACATCTTAAATAATAATAAACAATAAATTTAATTTCTCTCAACAAATATGGAAAGTCATTTTTACCTTTATAAATGAAAGAATGTGAGTATAGATTTAGCTCATATAATGCGCGTAGTATGTGTGATTTTAAAAATTGATTAATAAATTTATTTAAGCTGCTGAAATTTAAGTAATGACGCATTCATATCTAGTAATTCTAAATTTATTATTAATTAATTTTTATTTTTATAGTTTTTTATTTAATATACTAAAATAATAATGGAAAAAGTTAAAAATAAAAATTCAAATTTATTACCTGATAAAATTATAACGAAAATATATATACTACCAATCCAAACTAGATTGTATATTGCTAAAAATTTTAAAATCTTGGTCATTCTACTCTAAAATATATCTCATCATGAAGCAATAATGTTGGAATGGAAGGAAGGTTTGGTGGAGGTAAATGACGCAGGTTACCCTGCAAAACCCAAAATCTTTTCCCATCTCATGCATATACAAATGCATATTCAATATCAAGCTCCAAAATTCCCCATTTTGGCAATCCCGCAAACACTTTCACATGCGGAAGCATTTAAACATATGCTTAAAATCATAAACCCGACAATCTTCACACAAAGGTTACTTCATGAATGGAAATCTCTTCAAATTCATTCAACCCTGGCTTCATTTTTGTCACAATTGTGGAAGGCTTTTCTCTACTTCTAGAACTCTCAACCATAAAACCTAGAATTCTCAACATATAGGCTTTATCAAGACGTGTAATTCAGTTCCGATTTCCAGCAATGAATTGATTCTTCACATCAAACTTTACGCATACAATCAAAAAACTAATCGTAATACAATTTTTCACACACCTGAATATTGCAGATCGATACCAAAAGCAGCAGATTACTCCACACGGTTGCAACAGGCCTTCAACATACTCACTGGTTCAGCAATCTGAGCCAGCATTTGACCATATCCGGCGTTCAATATACTCAATGCCTCTGATTCATAATAGGAGATTTCCATTTGCCAATTAAACTCTCGGCAATCGTTATATGTCATTCCATTCAAATTGTATACTTCTCTACGCCTGCAAATCATTAATTGTTCTAACATCGAATTTCAAACCTCTGTTCCTACTTTACGCTTTTCAAACCAGAATTATATTGCTGCTCAGTAATATGAAACATGAATCGATCCTATTCAAAATAGACAGAGCTTAAAACAACTATGCGCCCTTTTAATGCAAACAGAGGTTTAAATTAACAATTATCCATCGTTCCTTGTTACAGAAATTAAATACACAATTTCTGAATCAATCAATGCAGTTCTAAAACACAGTTTTCATATTAACAATGAAAAATACTTACAAACTTTGTCTTTGCTAGATATTCAACATTCTTGGCCTTTCCAATTGCTTGGAGGCTTACAAGCTTTGGCTGTCCAAGCCTCACCTTCTCCTCTCTATTCTATTCTACCTCCTCTCTTTTCTTCCCTAAAAAGAAGTTATACCTAAGTCATACCTAACTACTTCTTCCCACACATGAAGGAATTAGTTATACAGTTATAATTCAATCTTTATCTTCATTTAACTAAACTACTTGCCCTTATTGAAATTAACATAAATTTAACAACTACATCTTCCTTAAGTCTTGCATTTAGCCACAACATGTGACCACCCCGTCACATTGTTGTCCCGGTCTAGATGCTCCTACATCATACTCTCACAGTTGAAAACATTCATGATCTTCTGATCATGTGCTTTCAAAAAGGAACGAAGGAAAAAAAAAAAAAAATTCCTCCTGGATCCCAGACTTTGTCGTGGAGTTGTCCATATGCTCTGCTCCTCTGTTTAGGCTGCATGTTAGCTGCTTCCTGCTCAATCGTCCTTCTCTGCTCACAATAGTTTGGAGCTGAAAACACCGTAATAAGTTTTCCGTCGTGTTCAATTTCATAATCTTCTTCTTTAACTTCATGAGACCTGACCACCTATGCAAGATTGTTTTCTTGGAAAAACCTTTTGGTCACATCTTCTCCAAAAGACAAATCAACATCCCGTGTGCTGGGTCCACACCTCTTAGGACGCTGTGGATCGCTACAAAGTATTTCACACATTAGACCCTCTTCAAGTGGCTCTTGGAACCGAAAAATGTCTTTGATATCATCCAATTTTACACCATCAACACTAAAAAGACTACCATGGACAACAAAAATCTTGTCATTGAGGACATGAGCCAAAGGCATGCAGCAAAACACTTCAACGAAAAGCTCAACCATGTTTTCACTGTACTTGGACTTGACTTCTCCCTCAAAACTATAAATCTGGTTCGTATTCCTGCTTTCACGGTTTCCTCTTGCAAGATAGAGTTCAGTTGGACACATACACTTGAATACGAATAGCACAAGTATAACTTCAACTGAAAATGATCCTCGATCAACAAAATCACCATTAAAAAGATCAGAATCGTCCTCCGAAGGAATCCTACTAACCTCAAAGATGTTAAAAAGGTCATAATACTAACCATGGATGTCATCACAAATAGTGAGTTGCTTTCCAATCAGAATATCGAAGTCAACCATCGATGGCATCGCCTCCAGCAAATCCTTTACTTGCAATAATATTTGAGATACACACCTTCTGCATATGTTTTCTAGATTCTTGAAGTCTTCCATCACTTTCTTTATAAATTCCAATGTTACATTTTCTCCTTCTATTCTATGTTGTTGCTCTACCTTTATTGAATGAAAATTAATGGAATCATCAATAGAGTGATTCTCAAGACCATTCGCTGAGATGGATTCAATAAATCTAAGTTCTTTTACTACTGTTTCGGTCTCTTCAAGCTTTTTGGCGGCATCAAGATCCTTTCGACAAATTCTCTTACCCTGCTGAAAATCTTTTAGTACTTGATTGATCACCTTTTCTGATGCTACTAGCCTTTGCCTTCTGTTCTGCTTTAACATCAGTTTCTTTATGTTCTCAATCTCTGTTTTCAATTGATCTTCTTGCTGGTCTTCTTCATTAATTCTCCCTTCCTACTTTAGCTAGTTGTTGTTGTCCAGCTGCATCTTCCTCTGTTTCACACCTTCAGCTCCTTGTTCTAGACTTTCTTCATTCGTCAACACTTCAATGTGTTGATTTAACTCCAAAGAGTTTTCAAGTTTTTCCCCTGCATCATCTATTTTAATAAGGCTTCCTTTCCCTGGTTCACAATCGTGAACTTCCTCCCCTGCTTCTGCTTCTTTTACTGCAAACCTCTTGCAGTCTTCATCAGGTACTCGTGCTTTTAACCATTTCTCCAGTAACTCTAGCTCCTTCTCTCATACATTAGCTTCTTGATGAGCACTGCTTTCTTTTTCTCCTCGATCCTATTGCTGACTTCTTGTCATTGTCAGCTCTTCTTCCTATTCTTCACCTTTTGCTAGGTGAATTTCTACTTCATGTCATCTTCCTTGAGGTACGTGTTCCAGGTTGATCAACTCAACATCTCCCATGGTTGGCTCAACCATGCCTATCATCATGACAGCGTGATGATCTTCTACTATGTTTTTAGAAATCATGGTCTCTTCTTCATGAACTTCTTTGGCAATCTTCATTGGTTGTCCCTTTTCGCCTTTATATGTTGCTTCCACTAATATTTTTGAGCTCTCGCCTTCTATACAATTTCCTCTTCCAGGACTGTCAACTACATTCCGTGTGGGTGATACCGAATCGCTTGAAAACAATGTTGAGGAGCCCTTGGGTGGAGAGGAACAACAGCTAGGATCACATGCTTCCTGCCAAGAAATGTCTCCACTAACTACGGGCAACCCTATTATAGGTACATTAACTAGCTCAGTGGAATCAGAATGTCCTGAGTGGACAGGGTGATCGTCGTTTCCCACAGTTAAATTTTCCAATTTTCGAGTTTCTTTTAATGTTGTAAGATTACTTCTACCACCGTGAAGACAACATGTCAGCAACTTAACCCTTCTTTCAATTGATTTCATGTGGGGCTTGCCAATTTTTCAAGGGAACTGGCTTGACATGCATCCCTAACCATGGGAACAGAACAGGGTTGATCCCTACCTTTGATGCTACTTCCGCCAGGTTTCCGTTGACCAACAAATGGTAAGTTAAATGATGACTTGTCTTCTCCCACCTGTCAAACTGATACTTCCACATCATTTAAACCCTCTTGGACCTCTTCTGCCTCTCTCAGGCTACTCCTGGAAAGTTGCACATCCTCTACGGAATATTTTTTTATTTTACATCTTGAATTACCGGATTCTTTTCCATTGATAAAACGTTCTTCCTGACGCTCATCTGGCCTTCTCGCATACCTGAACTTCCTTTGAGCGGCAACAGCGTAGCCAAGATTGCTGACAAGGGCGTATGCAACAAACAGTCATCAAGTTGTTGTGGAATACTAATTATTTTATTTGCGTCTTTCCCATCAGTTTTACCTTCTGTCACTAATTCAACCTGTTTCTCTAAATTTCTTTCTAGTCTTCCTGTCAACATTTTAGTATACTGATGCAAGTTCTCTTCTGAACTTTTGAGACCTTCATACGATCTCACCACTTCCTCATCATCATCCAGAGATATTCCTTCCTTTGGCTTGCAGATAACTTCATCTGCTTCATCTTCTTCTCTTGATTCTTCAAGCATTTTCCTCTACACAAATTTGCCTGCGGCATCTTCCATTATCTTTGTCTTCATCCTCTCTTTTTGAGCTCCTCTCTCTACTACGACAGCTTCAAGTAAAAATGCATCGCTACTTTCTTCTTTGGAGTATTTATCTCCTAAAAGATTCTTTTCCATACTTGTGACAGCTTCACAAGATTGTGCATCCTCCTCAGTAAAACCTGTAATCACATCACAATTGTCAGCTATAAAAACACAAGGTTTTACATCATCGAGTTGATCTGAATCTGCCCAATAACCCAAGAAATCGTCAATGATTTCCTCTTCTGTTTCACCAATGGAAACCTCCACCTTCAACTCAGCTACTCTGAGTTTTTCATGTCTCAATTGTATACTCATCATCTGCTTGAGCTTCCTCAGTTGTTCTCTTAACTGCATGTTTATCTGTTGATATCTTTTTTGTTGTAGCCTTTGCCATTTCACTCTCTTCCTCATGAGCCATGCCCACTCTCTAGTCCTTCATATTTTCCTATAGCAATTCCATCAATAACTCAAGATGAACTGCTATCTCAGCTTTCTCTTTCTCATACTCTTCATCAGTCAACTGTTGTCTTATTCCATTTGCCTTGGCATTTTGTTTCTCCCCCTTTCTACTGTGGCCTCTTTCTGAACCTTTTCTCTCTCCTTTATGACTTTTGATAGTCATCTCCTTCACCATGAGTTTCTCACCCATGAGTTGCACCAAGCCTCTGCAACATCAAACTCTTCTGCTGCCACTTACCTCACCAATCCCTTCCTCCAGATCTGGCCTTTTGGTAATCACCCGGTCCTCTACTGGAACCTTTCGAGCATTTCTCCACTGCTCCTTCAGGCTTCACTCATCTGCAACTTTATTCAACCTCTGTTGAATCTTTAGGTTCTGCCACATTCACTTAGAATCCTTTGTTGGACTCCTCTATCACTGCTCTACAGTTGTGATCTGTTTCTTCCCACGGATACTTTCTTCACTATGCCTATAAATCAAATTATCCAAGCATAACCTTTAAACCAGAGATAAATAATACCTATCAGCTCACCTTTCAAGATCCTGTTGATCTTGCTTCACTTCCTCAGCTGCACTGCATCTCTGTGCTGCAATATTCATCAGTTCCAAAATCTGACATTTATTCATCACATTAAATCAAAAACTTGAACCTTCACACCGAGCTATTCCAGATCTGATACCAAAATTGACGCAGGTTACCCTGCAAAACCCAGAATTTTTTCCCATCTCATGCATATACAAATGCATCTTCAATATCCAGCTCCAAAATTCCCCATTCTGGCAATCCCACAAAAACTTTCACATGTGGAAGCATTTAAACATATGCTTAAAATCATAAACCTGACAATATTCACACAAAGGTTCCTTCATGAATGGAAATCTCTTCAAATTCGTTCAACCCTGGCTTCATCTTTGTCACAACTGTGGAAGGCTTTTCTCTACTTCCAAAACTCTCAACCATAAAACCTAGAATTCTCAACATATAGGCTTTATCATGACGTGTAATTCAGTTCTGATTTCCAGCAATGAATTGATTCTTCACATGAAACTTTACGCATACAATCAAACAACTAACTGTAATACAATTGTTCACACACCTGAATATTGCAGATTGATACCAAAAGCCATAGATTACTCCACACGGTTGCAACAGGCCTTCAACATACTCACTGGTTCAGCAATCTGAGCCAGCATTTGACCATATCCGGTGTTCAATATACTCAATGCCTCTGATTCATAATAGGAGATTTCCATTTGCCAATTAAACTCTCGGCAATCGTTATATGTCATTCCATTCAAATTGTATACTTCTCTACGCCTGCAAATCATTCATTGTTCTAACATCGATTTTCAAACCTTTGTTCCTACTTTACACTTTTCAAACCAGAATTATATTGCTGCTCAGTAATATGAAACATGAATCGATCCTATTCAAAATAGACAGAGCTTAAAACAACTATGCACCCTTTTAATGCAAACAGAGGTTTAAATTAACAATTATCCATCGCTCCTTGATCTCTCATTCGGTTCACATGGATTTACCATTCAAGCCCTAGTTACAGAAATTAAATACACAATTTCTGAATCAATCAATGCAGTTCTAAAACACAGTTTTCATATTAACAATGAAAAATACATACAAACTTTGTCTTTGCCAAATATTCAACATTCTTGGCCTTTCCAATTGCCTCGAGGCTTACGAGCTTTGGCTGTCCAAGCGTCACCTTCTCCTCTCTATTCTATTCTACCTCCTCTCTTTTTTTCCCTAAAAGGAAGTTATACCTAAGTCATACCTAACTACTCCTTCCCACACATGAAGGAATTAGTTATACAGTTATAATTCAATATTTATCTTCATTTAACTAAACTACTTTCCCTTATTGAAATTAACACAAATTTAACAACTACGTCTTCCTTAAGTCTTGCATTTAGCCACAACATGTGACCACCTCGTCACATTGCTAGCCCGGTCTAGATGCTCTTGCATCAATAAAGATCCCTTTTAAATTTAATATGCATTGGGTCAATGAGCCTGCATTAGCAAAGATGATCTTTCAATCGTGGTTAGCGTCCATTAGGCAAGATTTGAATCATCCAATCAGGGGCATTATGGAGAAACTCAGGCGACTCAAACCGATGGTCAAAGCATGGATAAAAAATCATAGAACGGAGGTCAAAAAGGAGCTTGCAGTGATTGATAAGGACATAGCCAATATTCTTGACCTGATTTCCCTTGGACATTACTCTTAATAGAAACATCAGATGATTATAGATTTGGTGGCCAGAAAATACAAAATATTAAAAATGAAAGACGAAGAATAGCATCAAAAAATCATATTGGCATGAATTAAGGGTGGTGATAGAAACACAAAGTTATTTCACTAAGCTACTTGTAAGAGGAGACAAATTAACTCAATTTTGTCTATTGAACTTGAGAGAGGGAACATCATTTCTTCCCCTAAGGAGATAAATAAGGAGGCATTCTTATTTTTCAAAAAGAATTTTCAAGATAGGGAAGAGGATCACATGGTAGAAAATATCTCATTCATCAACAATTTTCCTAATTGGCTCAATGAAGAGGATTCTACTACGATGGATAAGCATATTTCAGAAGAGGAGTTACATCAAACCCTCAAGGAGATGGCTAAGGATAAAGGTCTTGGGCTAGATGGATGGGCAAGGGATTTATTCTTCCACTTCTTTGATCTGATGGAGCTGGATTTGGTGTGGATGGCGAAAGAGGTCCGAAAATGTGGGTATATAACAAGTGCAATCAATTCGACCTTTCTTACGCTCATTCCTAAGAAACCTAGCTCTAAGTCATTAACTGGTTATAGACCTATCTCATTACGAAATTCTATTTATAAAATGATGTCAAACCTCATTGTTAACCGGGTTAAGAAGATTATTTCCCCTCACATCATGTTGGACCAGTTCGGTTTTTGTCCAATAGGTGGATTCAGGATGTTGTAGCAATTGGACAAGAGAGAATCCACACAA
This sequence comes from Pinus tabuliformis, assembly GCA_031772625.1. Taxonomy (NCBI): domain Eukaryota; kingdom Viridiplantae; phylum Streptophyta; class Pinopsida; order Pinales; family Pinaceae; genus Pinus; species Pinus tabuliformis. The sequence goes on along the minus strand of CM062814.1, from coordinate 352,147,232 downwards.
TAAAATTCAGGAATCTAAGATCTTGTCTTATGAAAATTGATCTTATTCGGGCATACGACTGTGTTGATTGGGAATTTCTGTCAATGATTCTATATAAAATTGGTTTTAAGCATAGGCACATCCATTGGATAATGGCATGTGTTACTTCAGCTTCTATGGCGGTTCTTGTTAATGGGGAGCCCACAAATTTCTTCAAAATGAGCAAAGGGTTGAGACAAGGTTGTGCCTTGTCCCCATTGCTATTTATTTTAGTTATGGACTCTTTCAGCAGAGCAATTCAAGCCATGAAGGAAGCTGGGAAAATCAAGGGATGTGGGATTACCAGAAACACCCGTCTATCTCACCTCCTATTCATTGATGGCATCCTTTGCACAGGGGTGGAAAAATTATTTGAATGGGAAGCTTTCCATAAGATATTCCAAGATTTCCATAAAGCCTATGGGCTCTATATAAACACAACAAAATATAATCTCATCTGAGATGGGGGAGAAACAACTGATATAATTGAGATTATTAAGGAATTTAGACTTCTGTGATCCATAACATTGTTAGATAATCTTCGGAAAAATCACATAATCAATCTTTTGTCGACGCGTTTCGAACCAACCAGTGTGGTTCATAACTTGTCCTGACGATGAACCACACTGGTTGGTTTGAAACGCGTCGACAAAAGATTGATTATGTGATTTTGCCGAAGATTATATAACATAATTGAGATTTTCGATTTGTTTGGGGTGAATATTTGACAACTACCTCAGGGATTCAAGTTCTTAGGTTGTTTCCTAGCCTAATAAATACATAATTGTTGATTGGGATTGGGATTAGTTAATTCCTAAATTCAAAAAGGCATTGCTCAGGTGGGACCATAAACGGCTTACAATGGTGGGAACATTAATTAGGGTCAAATCAATTTTCCAAGGGATTTCGGTATTCTGGATGCATATATTCAAAATTCTCCAAGAACTAATAAAAAAGGTTGAATCTATTGTGGAAAACGTTTTGCGGTCTAGACCAGGGACCAAGAGAAAGATCCACTAGTTGGACTAAATCTCATTTCCAGGCCCTTAAAAAAGGTAGTTGGGGCATCTTGGGCACGGTGAGGTTAAGTTGATTGTAGATTCTCGGAATATTCCAGGATCCGATGGACATAGGCACAGTCAAAAAATTGGGTGCTTCCATATCCGTCAGATCCCGGAATATTCTGGAAAATCTACAATCGACTTAAGGATGGGCATAAATTTTTTTAATTAAGCTCTTTCGATGACTAACCTATGTCGCATATTTGAGGAGAATAGCCTCTAGAATTAAATTATGATGGCTAAATATATTCCACAAGGATCAGTGGAGGAGTGGATCTGAGATGGAACTCCATCGAGGCCTTGTATCTCTGTCATTTGGCGGAGATTAAGGTCAGCGATCCCTTGGTTATGCAACAATTTTCTCTCGGTTGTGGGGGATGGGCAGAGTATACATGTTGCTTGGATGCAATTAAAATTATGTTGCTTTGGATGCAATTAAACGTATGCCAGGATGTCATCTTCTATCGTTTCCATTAGTCAATACTCTCCGCCAGCAAGGATTCGTCAATTTGTCCAGTATTAGGAGAGGACAACATTTTCCTCTAATTATTGCTTCTTGGCCTTATGCTCGATACATTGGCATCCCTATGTTTTTTGGAGGTGGAATGGGAAAATTATCGATGTAGCTTATGCCAAGCTGGTATTCTATGGACCCCACGCCCAAATAGACTTGGATGGGGCAGACATTTGTTCGATGGAAGAATTTTCGTATCTAAAGCTTATGAACATATTAATTCTTGTACACAATCTCTCCCTTTTGTTGAGTTGACTGTTAGGTTGTGGGGGTGGGAGTTGCCTCTTAAGTTATTATGTTTCACATGGCTTACTCTCCATAATCACATCCTCACATGGGACACTCTACTAAAGAAGGGATTTATCGAGCCTCGCAGATGTTCCCTCTACTGGGTAGTTGTGGGGGATTGTCACCATCTATTCATACTTCAAACATTCGCTAGCGATATCTAGAAACGTGTGATTTCGCTTGCCATATAAAGTTCATGTGTATATATTTCAGATAAGTATTCCATTTCATTCAAGTTATGTTAATAGAAATATTTATATTTGAAAAAGTTTCACATTATTAAAAATTTTATAATATTTAAGTGTTATTAATTTATGTTGATGTAATTTAAAATTTTAATATATCATTATATTGATGTAAAATCATTTATTAATTTGTTATTACAAAATATATTTTTTCATTTATGATGGGTTTTTCCAAAGGAAAATGATTTTTTAACTAATTAAAATTAATTTTAGATTATACTTTAGAATTAAAGTGCATTTTTAAAAGAAATAATATTGAAAGAAAAACAATACCATTTTAATCAATAATAACACAAATGCAATTCTGAATATAGTTAAATATATTTTTGCACAAATGTTTTCCAAATCAATATGGGAGAGATGTTATCCTATAATGTTACATTGAAAAATACATATAAAGAGCGCAAAAAAAAGACCATTTTTATATTAATTAACAAAGTTTAAATTAATAGAATCTGAATTCACATTAACACAATCTCTAACTAAAATGTAAGAAGTGTTCTTCGCCATTATCTTATCAGTTAAAGATTTACAAATTGAAATTCACATTTGAAAATTCAAATGAAATTCAACTAGTTTCAGTATGAATTCAAATTGTTCTCAACTTGCCACAATTAGAGAAACAAGAATTCACCCTCTCACATTGGTTGAGTACTAAAATTGTTTATAAAAATTTAACAGTTTTGATAGAAAACTATAAATATGGATATTGAAGAAAGAGTAGGGACAAGTGCAGTAAAGGGAGAAGAATTGTAATAAATAAGCATATCGATACTTAAAATGTTTATAATGAGTCTAAATTCATCTTGATAATGAATCTATCAATCTTTGAGAAGGATAAAATCACTCAAGGTCTAAATATTTCTTCCAGTTTTACACTTTAAAAAATTTACATCTTCAATTTTTTTATTCTTATCAATACTTATAAATCAAGGATTGAGATGAATCTAGTTTAATATCATTTAATATTTAATTCAAAATTAAATCAAAACTGCACCTAAGACTAGGAGTTAATTAACAACCTCCTAAAAAAACATTTCACTTTGACATTAAATAGGTAATACATTCTACCATAAGGAATATCACACAACAAGGACAAGACAAGTAGGAGTTAATATCTCCAATATCCTCCCTTAATTATTACATGTCTTGATCTCTTTTTTCTAGTTGAGTCTTCACCAACATTTCTAATCATTTCAAAATATTTTATATTGACCTCCATTAAGTTGTCTGCTAACCCTCATAAAAGTGTATCTCCCTGATGGAACAGAGGTTTCCGAATGAAAAAATTGGGTCGAACACCATGTAGAAATACATTGTTGGAGGCCCTATGAAATATTTTCGTATTGCGTTGCCGAATATTTTCGTAGTGCCCCCTAAAACCTTTGTTTTCATCTCTGGGAATGCATAGCACCCCACAATCTCTACATACTAGATGCTCCACTTATGAACACATCCTCCTTGACCTTGAATAGACTCCCTCATTACCTTTACCAATGAATATGTTAAGCTCCCAACAAAACCATGACAACGTCCATAATGAAGGCTCTTTGTCCAGCACTCGAGTTACTGACATTTTCTCTTTTTTTTTGTTTTTATTTCACGCTTCCCTCTAAAAAAAATTAATTCCTCCTGCTCTGTCTACACCTAGCATCCACTGCTCAAATTATTGAGCATTCTCAGTCAGCGTAACCATGTCATTTCCTACAAAACAAATACTGCAAACTAATGATTTGGGTCACAATAACAAGTGCACATAATGACCACAACTAAGAAATCAAAGGCCCATCAACATATAATGCTACAGGCTTGGGGTCACATTGATTCTAGACTGAAATCAAATGTATATACAATTTAAACACAAAGATAACCACACAGAGAAATAACACAAGGTTTTGGAAAGAATGTGCTACACATTTCTTTTATTCAATTCACATGTATAGGTTCGAGGCTAGAGAAGAAGCTCCCCTCCTCTCAGCCAAAGCTCTTTTTATGCACATCCTTGACAATTGTTTCACTTATTCGTCTCTCTAATTGAGAGAAGTCTAAAAGACACAAGAAAAATGAATCTTCATTTCCTAAACTCTAAAGCTTATTCAAAGTTTGTATTTACATTATTTAAAATCTCACTAAAGGAGACAAAATCAACTTCTCCAGCCCAACATGTGGCCAATTCACCACATTGCCAAGCCTCCTTCATTTTCCACCACGAACTTGGTCTAATTCTCCTACATCAGACTCCCCATGAAAAGAAAAAAACTCATGAGATCCTACTCATAAGGTCCTCGAAATAAAAACTTTCCTTCTATATGGTTGCAACACTCATCCATGTAGAATCCTCTGTCAAACGGTCCATCCACTTCACTAAAAATTGCAGATACTCCTTTCCCCTGGTGTGTTTTGCAACCCTTGTGTCCAGGACTCTCTCAACCTCTAGATCCTCTGTCATAGGCATTTTCTTTATCCAATTTTGTTCATTGACCTCCCTACTACTCCCACTTGTTGTCGTGTAACCTTCATCATCATCTTGGTAGGATTACAAATCAGCCACATTGAAGATAGGTGAAATACCTAGGCCCATAGGTAGCTCCTGTTCATAGGCATTTGAAGACAACTTTCTGAGTATTCGACAAGGTCTTATTTTCTTCATTTTGAGATTGTTATACTCCCCTCTTAGGAAGATCTCTTTTCTCAAATGTGTTGATACCATGTCCCCTACTTCAAAATTTATCTCTCTCCTTCTTGAATCTGCTCTCTATTTGTATTTGTGGTTGTTGTCCTATAAATTTTGTTTTATCTCCTCTTGTAATTCACTCATCACTGCTGCAAAATCCTCGCCAGCAACACTCCTCTGCTCAATTTTTCCCAAATCTCTCAACTCACAAACTCCTCTCAGGTGCATTGCATACAAGATCTGAACCAGACTCTTCCTTGTGCTCCTATTTGGCTAATCATTGTATGAAACTCAGCTTAAGATAATACACGATCCCACTACTTGGGATGCTCCCCCATAAGACTTCTCAATAGGTTTCTGAGACTCTTGTTCACAAATTCAGTTTTCCCATCAAATTGTGGGTGATAGGTTGAGTTGAAGTTCAAGTTCGTTCCAAGCTTCTTCCAAAAAATGCTCCAAATATGTTTTGTGAACCTGGTGTCCCTATCAGATATTATACTCTTTGAAAAACCATGCAATCAAACAATCTCATTGAAAAATAAAGGAGCCACATGTGTAGCATCACTAGTCTTGCAACATAGGATAAAGTGAGACATCTTCGTAAATTTGTCCACAAAAATAGGTATATAATTCTTACCTTGTTGCATCCTCGGAAAAATCAAAACAAAATCCATCCTCACTAATTCCCATGGTCTATTTGGGATAGGTAGAGGAGTATACAACCCAGGGTTTTGACTCCTCCCTTTCTCTTGCTGACATACTCTACATTTTCCCACATATTTCTACACATCAGTTCTCATCTTTGGCCAGAGGTAGAATTTTTCTAGCTTCCAAGTGTCTTTTCCACACCAAAATGCCCTTCCAATCCTCCATTGTACTTTTCTTGCATCAAATTCTCTCTCATTGAACAACGGGGAATACATAACTGATTGTATTTTAACAACAAATCATCTTGCAACTTAAGCTCCCTCCAAGGGCTAGTATCTCTCCTTATGGGGTTCTTGCATGCTTCAAAGGCCACTTTGAAGTCAACTTCATTCTTGTACAAGTCCTTCAAATAGTAAAAGCCCAAAATGTTCACATGGCACTCTTGCATGATCAATCTCCTCCTACTCAAAGCATTGACTACCTTATTCTCTTCTCCACTCACATGTTTTAGAACAAAGGTGAAAATTTGTATGAATTCCACCCACTTGGGATGTTTATGGTTCAACTTATGTTGCTACATTATATACTATAATGTAGAATTATCAGAGAACAAAAAAAACTCCCTCAACATCAGAAAGTGCCTCCAATGCTTCAATTCCTGAACCACCCCATAAAATTCTTTGTCATAAGAGGAGTATTTCTACTTTGAGTCACTCAACTCCTCGCTAAAATAAGAAACAACTTTGCCTTCTTGACTCAATACTGTTGCAATGGTTGTACCCCTAGCATCACATCTAACCTGGAAAAGCTGATTGAAGTCCGGTAGCTTCAACACTAGCTTCTCAGTCATCTTTTTCTTCAAGAGCTAGAAACTTTTCTTTGCTATTGTTTTCCAAGAAAATGGTTGTCTATCCTTCTTGATTTGCGGAATTATAGGTGCACAAATACCACCAAAATTATTGATGAAATTTCGATAGAAGCTAGCTAGACCATGAAAACTTTGAACCTCAAAAATTCTCTTGGGTGATGTCTAGCTCACAATTGCCTCTATATTCTCTTGATCCATTTTCAACCCATCCTTTGAAATGAAAAAACCTAAGTATACCAACTCAAACTTAATGAAAGTACACCTTCTTCAGGTTAATCAACAGTTTCTCTTACTACAACCATTCTATAACATACCTTACATACCTAAGTTGTTCTTCCTATGTTCAACTAAAAATAAAAGTATCATCTAAATAAACAATAACAAACTTACCAACAAACTCTTTCATGACCTCATTCATCAACCGCGTGAAGGTGCTCGGTGCATTTGTCAGTCCAAATGGCATGACCATCCATTCATACAGTCCACTATTGGTCTTGAAAGTTGTCTTCCACTCATCTCCTTCTTTGATCTAGATCTGATGGTGACCACTCTTCAAATCAACCTTTGAAAAGTATGTTTCCCCACTCAAACCGTGCATCATGTCATCCATCCGTGGCAATCGAAATTGGTACCTGATTGTAATCTTGTTAATCTCTCTAGAATCTATGCACATGTTCCATTATCCATATTTCTTTGGGCTAAGTACCGCAGGGACAACACATGGACTCAAGCTCTCCCTTATCAATTTTTGTCTAGCAGTCCTTCAACCTGCTTCCTTATCTCTTCATTCTCCTTAGGTGTCATTCGGTAAGCAACTTTATTCAGAAAGCTTGCTCCTACTATCAATTTTATGCGATGGTTGATACTTCTCTAGGGTGGCAGCCCACTTGGAAATTCATCTACCATGATATCACTAAAATCACGCAACATCTATTAAATCTCAATAGGTAAATATTTAATTTCAATGTGCATAAGTATTACCTTTGGCTTGCAGACCACTACATAGTTTACCTCTTCTTTCTCCATTTCTTGCAGAAATTCCTTTCCTCCAAACAACAATGCTTTTGCGCTACGTGTCTAAGTTGTACTTTCTTCCTTCAATGGTACAAGGGTGTGCTTGATGCCATCCTTTTCAAACTTATACATATTTCTCTCCATCATGCACCACTCTTCTATCAAACTACAAAGGTCGTCCCAAAAGAAGGTGGCAAACATCCACTGGCATTATGTCACAAATTATCTTATCCTTATATTGGTCGCTCTAAAACACTACTTTTCTTTGCTCACTTACCAACAATTGGTGACCTTTCTGTAGCCATGACACTTTATATGGCGTTGGATGTTTCATCCTTTCCAATCCAAGTTTTTCCACCATTTCTGTGGAAACCAGATTATCAGTTCTCCCATTGTCATTCACCACTTTGTAGCATTTTCCTTTGGCCTTACAAACTATCATAAGCAAGACTTCCCTCTGTGATGGTTCAACAGTCTCCTTGGCTAGTTTCAACAATACCTTATTCATCATTAAATCTTCTCCCATTTCTAGTGCATTTTCCACCACAGGTGCATGTGCTTCTACTTCTTTCGGTTGAGTTACATATGCATCTCTTTATCCTCCTTTCTCATTCTCAGGACACTCAAAAGATATGTGACCCAACTTCCCACATTTATAGCATTGATAGACACTTTCTTTGCCTCTTCCTCTACCTCTATCTCTCTAGTAAGGTCTCTCTCCTCTAAAATCACCTTCTTTCTCTTGTTTTCCTTGCTGCCTTGGGTTACCTATATCATTCTTTTGGGCTGGAGCCTTCCCTCTTCTAGTTGTTTGTCCTTTTCCCTTAAAACCATGGCCTCAACTTGAATTATTCTTCCTCATTATATTATCTCTTGTCTTCAAGGAAAATTGGTATGCTTCTTCCATCGTTCGAGGTTAATGCAAGTTGATTTCATCTTGAAACTCGAGCTTCAAGCCATTGATAGACCGTGTTGTCTTCTTCGAGGTATCTTCTACATAACCTACCCTCAAATTCACCATGTAAAACTCCTAAATATATTCTCTATCTATTAGCAGTGTTTTCTTGAGGTTATGCACCTATCTATAAAGCAATAGCAGATATTCTTTTCGAAAAAACTTATCATTCATCTTAGCTATCATCCTATCCCAAATTTTAATCAATGGTTTCCCCCTTTTCCTTCTTCCAACCCACGCATTGTCGCACTACAATGCAACATGGAATTTCAACCTAGCTACAACAAACTGCACCCGCTTATATTATTCAATATCTTCCTATTCAAAATACTTATCTAGTTCACTAATCCAATCCATAAAATTCTCAACTACCAGGTTCCCATCATAGGTGGACAGCTTAGGTTTTGTTCTAGAGCTTGAGCTTAACACCAACCTCAATATTTTAACTTCTAGAGCCTCATCACAAGTGCTACTCTTTCCACTGTAGCTTCTTCCTCTGATCTGTTGTCATCTCCAGCCTCAGGGTCTTGCTGCCTTCTCGTCTCCATGGCCTCTAAACAAGCTTGCAGCCTTTGTATCTCTTCTTAATTTTTTTCATTACAGGTATCCCTCCATGACCTTGTTCTTTTCTTGCTCACATTTCCATATCTCTTTTTAGTAGACAAGACCACCAACACCAAATTTAACTTTGTCACATGCATATTTCTGTCACAATATTGGCTATTAACCAAAAATTGATGGAATAAAGGTTGTCTGATGCAAAAATTGGGCCTAACACCTTGCATAAATACATTGTTGGAGGCACTATGAAATATTTTCGTAGCGCCCCTGAAACCTATGTTTTTACCTATGGGAAGGCAAAACACTTTAGCTCCCTACAGACTAGACTTTCCAACCTTGAACATGTCTTCCTCGAGCTTGAATAGAAGTCTCCCTTATTTCCTTTACTAATGACTACGCTCATCTTCCAACAGAACTATGACAACATCCATAGTGAAAGCTCTTTGTCTAGCACTTGGGTTACTGAGGTTTTCACTTCTTATTTTTTTTGGATGTTGCCCTCTAAAAAAATTGATTTCCTCCTTCTCTGTCTGCACCCATCATCCACTCCTTGAATTATTGAGCACGCTCTATCAGCATAACTGTGAGATTGCTTGCAAAACAAAAACTCTGCAAACTAATGATTTGGGTCACAATAACAAGTACGCATAATAACCACAACTTAGAAATCAAAGTTCCACCAACACATAATGTTACAGGCAGTGGGTCACATTGATTCTAGGCTGAAATCAAATGTATATACAATTTAAACACAGAGAAATAACACTCAGCTATGGAAAGACTATGCTACACATTTCTTTTATTCACTTCACAGGTACATGTTCAAGGAAGGACAAGAAGCTATCCTCCTGTCAATCGAAGCTCTTTTTATGCACATCCTTGGAAATTGTTTCACTTCCTTTTCTCTCTAATTGAGGGAATTTGAAAAGACATAAGGAAAATCACTCTTCATTTCCTAAACTGTACAGCTTAATCAAATTTTGTATTTACATTATTTAAAATCTCACTAAAGGGGACAAAATCAACTTTTCCAGCCCAACATGTGGCCAATCCACCACATTGTCAAGCCCCCTTCATTTTCCACCACGAACTTGGTATAATACTCCTGCATCACTCCCAACTTGAATTCTTGAGTTTCCACATTACAAATCTCCTCAAGTCAATTATTGGACTACACCAAGTCACATAAACCCACTAGTGGACCACTCTTATGTCTTCAACAATTAATGCAGAGGGATCCTTTCCTTGACGTGCAACTTCCAAACTAACTATACAACTATGCATACTAATCTTTTACTTCCTCTAAATATTGAAGATATAATTGTTTCAAACCATTAAATAAATCATCGTTTTTAATTATTAGACTTCTATCCATTCTATTGACATATTTTTCTCTTGATATACATAGGTACCATCTATTGTACTCACCAATTATATAGGAATGTTATCTAGATATCAAATATATTTGAATAACTATTATGACATAACCTCTTTATCAAATCTTAATAATTCAGGGTCATCTCTATAATAATAAAAATTAAAAATTAAGAGATTAAGAAATTAAAAAAATATTAATATAATTTTTTTTTACCAACTAAAAAATGATCTTACATGGTTAATATAGATACACTACCAAGTGGTTCATAATTGGATTTTGAAATTGATGCACAAGGTGTTAGATCAATGTTTATTTTCCAAATCCATTATGATCTAACATAGCGAAAAGCTCCCTAGTAAAATTAAATTATGTGGCACAACAAATTGATTTCCCTTCGAGCACCGGACCACTGTGATGCCATGCTCTACACCATTAATGAGCACCAATCCATGCTCGTCAAGATGACCACTCAAAGAGGTTTTCTAGATTGTTTAGACTAATCCCACCATCAAACGTATTTGTAAGGAAGTTATATACGGACTTTTGGATCATGACATTCATCTGAATAGGAGTTCCTTTTGCCATTTCCTCTAGCTTCCCCCATATTCGAACTCAACTTTAATTCCCTAAAAATTCTTTTGCATTTTGATGCTTGAAGATTTGTTATTAGTTTGCTATTAATTTTAACGTTTGAAACACTTATGACATGTCCATCTATCCCTGCATAGGTCTACATGGAAATATTATTACTTCCATGGCAAGTATACTAAGGTGAATAATGCAATGATATCTTGATTTTTGCTAATTTATTCCTAAAATAGATTATTCTTACGTTTTTATTATATTCTTGGGCCCTCTTCCATGGGAATTACACCAAAGCTACTAATTTTGATGCTAAAATAAAATAAAATTACATATAAATTATTATTCTATGTATATCATTGTCATGACATTATTGTATATTTATACATCAAATTATACTTCAAATAAATCGATTAACTTAATAAAACAATTTAGTTAGTTGAAATTAAATATATTTTATGATGAAAAATATAAGTGATAAACACAAAATAAGTAATTGTTAATATTTCCCATAATTAATTTTCACATATTTTTAATTTTTTTATTCATAATAGATTATAAAAGAAATAAAATAAATTTAATTTTTTATTGACTAAATATTTTAACAAATCAATGCTATTTTATTTTAGTTTATAAATTATATTAAGAGGAAAATATCATAGAGACAAACCAAAAATTAAGCCATATTTTAATCATCGCAAATATATTTAATTCGCAATTGCTTCAGATGTTGCAAAGGAAACGTCGTAAGGCAATAGCATATAGAATTAATTAATGCCTCTTTTGCTACCTTCACAGTTAGAGGTTGTTTTAGTACAATTCCTCCATATTTCTTCTTGATCACTTCCAACTGCTATAGACAACCTTAATTAGTTGGAACGAACAAAGTTCGTTCTTCAAGTTAAATACTCCAGAGGACTTGGAATAGGTAGATCTCCATTGAGATACAAGAATATATATTAAATTGTATGAATAAGAATGATGTTACAATGGAGAGTAAGGGTCGTGCATATATATCCAAATAAGTACCCTTTCACAAATGGTCATGCCTGTAAAGACATGCCTCTTCCCTACTAATTATTAGTTAATTAATCATTGTTTATGCTTACTATTATTTATATTTTTAACTATTTTTATATATATTTTATTCATAACATTTCCTCCCCCTTCAAAAATATTTGTTCTCAAAGTTTGTTGATGAAAAGTCTTGATTTTTTTTTTTTGGTTTCAAATGTCTTCTCATCTCAAAACTATCATCTTCGTTGAGACAAGTTGATATGATCCTCTAAGTCATAAGCAAAAATGTCGCATTGAAAATAGATCTGATCATCCTAGATTAATCTTTTGTGGAATATTACGATCACTAGAAATTTGTAATGAACTATCATCATAGGACTAGATTGAGCTTACTTCAATATTCTTCGAAACATTAGCTTGTTGTTTATGTTCTGAATACATAGCTTGATTGAGTTGTCTACACTCATAATTCAGATGTCAATAGGGAATTATTTTGGTTTAACTTTCCCTTATTAGGTGTGTGTAATTTTTTTATTTTTTTCTCGTACTGTGGTTGTTGAGTTAGGTACAAAGTCTTCATTGGAATTTTCATCATTTTAATTAAACATGTTAGTGTGCTTTTCCTTCAACTAATTGATCCTTTTCTTGAGTTCTTTGATTGACTTGTACCCTATTCATTCCTTTATCTTCAATTGGGATTGTTACAACTAGAGACTTCAATACTTTCTCTTAAATACAATGTTCTAACATGTATTTTTACGAATTATTGTCCTTTTTAAGCTTCTTAATTTGTGTTAGTAATTTTTCGCTATGATCCTTAAGTTGAAAAAATTCTTCATTTCTATCAGCAATGATTTTGTCAATTTCATTTTGTATATTTTGTAATACTTTTTTACCTTCTTGAAAAATTACTTTTGAAATATCTTGAATGTCTTCTAGTGTTATTGAATTTGGCTTCACTATAATATCATGTAGTGTTATTTTTTTTTGTAAGAGAATATCAAAAGATTATTTTTCATATTCAGGATGAAGGAACCAAGGATTTCCATCCAGGGTGAACCTAAAATAATGTCACCTTGATCGCTCCATAGAGTATAGAGTTTGAACTGAAAATTGTGATATGAATGTATAATCTCCAATGTTTAATTGTAAATTGGTTATGCCATGTATTTTGTTGTCATAATAGTCTAATTTTTCGATTATATTTGACTCAAGGATCACTAATTGGTTATTGATTTTAAGTTTTATATATTTTTTAAAATGCAAGTTCTTTTAAAACACTTGGGAGAGCAGAGCTTGAGTAATTTACAACTATGGCGGCCGCATTTGCAGCTTCACCAGTATCGGAGCTTTACGAAAATGGCAGCATTCTTTCAAACCCGTTCAAAGACCCGGCAAAGGCCTTTAGGAGTTCAGAACCTTTGGTCGCCTCCCGCGTTTCGATCCCGCAGCGAAGGGGCGAGGGTTTCCGGAAATTTTCTGCGCAGGGCCGGCAAGGGGTGTCGTCTAGGACATTCCAGCACTGCTTCAGTAAGAACAGGGACGGGTTCATGTACTACGAGGGAGTGCGATTGCAGGATGTCATTGCTACGATGGAGAGGGGACCCTTTTATCTCTACAGCAAACAGGGTTTGGATTCCATTATTGGCTATGCTGTAAAAGCGAACAATAATCTCAAGATTTTACAGCATTTGAGGAGCCCGGGCTCTAGAGCAGTCCTTGTCAGTGGAAACGAGTTGAGAGTGGCTCTCAATGCGGGCTTCGATCCTAGCAGGAGCTTGGCCGCCCTGCACCAGCGTCGGCTTCCCTGTGCTGACGGAATCAAAGAGGATGCACGACATATGTTTGACAAAACGCCCCTACGAGATTCTACCCCAAACAAGGACTTGGTCTCTGTTTCAGCTCAAACGACAAGCGCTGGAAAGGGTTTCGGTAGCCAGCAGAGAACAGAATTTTCAGATCCATTCCAGATTCTGATTGTACTCATCTCCGGAAAGTCAATGCTGCATTGGGTGCGATCTTCAGACCTGGTGCAGGACATCAAGCTACTCCTGGAAAAAAAGACGGGGATTCCATCAATTTATCAGCGTCTCCTTTGTGCAGGTAAACAATTGGAAGATACCTGCCCCCTGTCCTGCTATAATATTCAAAGAAATGACTCCATTACCCTGTCCATGCGTCTGCGTGGGGGTACTGTTGGACAGTCCTCTTCTGCTGCAGCCTTTTCCTACAAAGATGCAGTCCATTCTCAGAAGCCCAAGGAAAGAGCCCCTCCCACGCAAGCTCCCAAACCCTTCATAGTGGATAAGTCGGATGATATTCCTTCCATTGAATTAGCACATCCCTTGTTGGATGAGCATCACCAGGTGTATGCAGAGCGTGGCATCATTTGCAGGTTCAACGGTCTTTGGCCCAATACAGCAGATCTGTACCAATGGATTCATGCAAATTGGACCAACAATTGCAAGGTTTTTTTCTGCTCTAAAGGCTTCTTTATAACAGTGTTTGTTGACAGTGATGATTACCAAAAAGTCTTAACTAAAGGCCCTTGGTTTTGGAATTCTGCGGGTCTGTTCCTCACTCCGTGGTTCCCAGAGTTTGATCCTTCCACAGCAGTCATCACCAAACTCCCGATCTGGGTTAGACTCCCTAACCTTCCGGCGCATTTATGGAGCTATGTTGTATTTGAAGCCATCGGCAACTCCTTAGGTCGTTTCCTTGAAACAGATACCTCAAGAGGGATTAAAGGATTTTATACCTACGCCAGAATCTGTGCAGAAATAGACATAAGCAAAGGACTTCCTGATCAGATCATTCTCAAAATAGGTGATTTCCATTGGTCTCAACCCCTGGATTTCGAGAATACAGCATTTCGATGCCGAAATTGTCATCTCACAGGGCACCTTCAAAGTTCGTGTCCTACAATGCCCTTCCAAAAAAAGAAAGCCAAAGCCAAGCCAAAATCTAAAAGCTGGAAACTTCATGATCCTCCTCCAGTGCACGTTGTTTCCAGCTCAGATGATGAGGACGTGGAGGAAGATGTGGAAGTCGTAGAAGAAATGTCAGAACAGGTTTCTCCCCCAGTGCGTCTCGAGGAAGCATCAGTTCCTCCCAGCTCTCAGAAACGAACTCATGAGTCATCTCCTTCGGAGTCAGACAAGGAGCTATCGTCTCCAGTCCAACACAGTTTACAAATTGTTCTGAACCATCAAGATCCAAATGGTTGGGTCAAAGTCGGCAAAAAGAAAGGGAAAAAAAGTCGACCAAGTGATTCCACCCTCGGTGGGTAGTTTCTTTGGCTTGGACCGGACTCCCTTCTTCTTCTGGTTCTGTTTGTTCAGCTCTGCTTTTGTCTCTTCTTCTCTTGGGAGCCGAGGTGGATTTTATCCTTTCCGGCTGCCCTTTCAGTCTTTTGGTTCTTGCCACCCTGCGTGGTGGGCAGTCTTCTCTTTCTTGCTCCCTGTAGTCCAGTTGGATCTCCTTTTGTCTTTTGGAAGTATAGGTGCCTCAGCTCTGTTTTCCCTTCGGGGCAGACTGAGGCCCTAAGCTTTGTACTTTTATAATGGTTGTAGATAATAGAATTACCGCAGTTTACAAAAAAAAAGTTTTATATAATTTTTATTATCGACTCACAAGATACGGATAGTAACATTTTTTCCCGCAATAGACCCTTTAATTCTAAATATTGATGAGTCATAGTTATATTTATTTTAGGGGAATCTTTTGGCCTTCATTTCCAAATTAAGATCCATTTTGCTTCTTTGGGGTGAAATTAGGTTTTAAAAATACTTCTCCTTTACTTTTATCTTTATATTGTTTTGTCTTCTATAACAATGTTTCATTTTTACTTATTTTTATATATATCCCTTCTACTTCTATTTCATTCTTTGACTTCAATTTTTTATTTTTATTTTTATTTTTTAATATAATAAGTAAAATAATTATATAATTATATACTATATTATATAATTAAAGGATTATATTAATTATCAACTTTATTATATGTATAACTATATGTAACTTATCATTATGCAATGGATCGATTCCACTGAATCAGAGGCACATGTGGCCCTTGACCTATAGCATGACAGTAAGCTTGAAACGTTGGCTCAAATGGCTCGTCGTTGGATCGATGGGATGGTTTGATGGATCAAAAGTGGTGTAATAAGGAACTACATAGAGGAAAAAGTGACAGTGCATAGCATTGGGGTAGCAGAGGAGACTGGGCACTACGATCAATAAGAAAAACAAGAGTCTGACAATAGAGGGAATGACATGGGGAGGTTGGTTGATTACGACCATGAATCAACTTCTGTCAGAGGGCGTGCATTGATTGTGGTCACAATAGCTAAATCTTGGGCAATTAGAATCGAACAGAAGCACGAAGGTGACGTAGATAAATTGGGATTTGACACAGTAGTTTAGATTATGAATGGAAATTTGAATTTAATTGTGGATTCCCTTAGTCGTTGTAGCAATTGCGTTCAAGACCTGACGACTGGAACAGGGAGTGATTAGGCTATGAGGAGGATCTTGGACGATTGTCAGGTAATTTTTTTTAGTTTTGTTTTTATTTTAATATTTTTTCTAACTCTTTTTTAACATTTATTTTTTTTATAATATATGTCTAAATATATAATTTTTTTTTGAATATATATTTTGTGCCTCTTTTTCTTTCTCGTCCTCATATATACTTGTTTTTTTTCCCAAATATTTATGAACATTTCTCACACACACACACACACACATATAATATTTTTTTAATATTTTTTTAAACCTTTCTTCTTTTTAACCTCTCTTTTTTTAATATTTTTTTGTTTATAACTTTTTTCCTTTTCTTTTAATAATCGTTAAAGGTCTAAATGGCAATATGGAGAAACTCCAAATTTTTGTAGTGAACGCTTCAACGTCAACAATGTTGACGAATTTTGATGGCCAAGGACCTGGGTCACACTAGATCTGTGTAGCGGATGAGTGACCAGGGAATCAAACAACTTTGATACCAAATGGAATGAACATAGTTTGTTCTTAAAGTCAAATACTCTAGAAGACTTGAAATATGTAGATCTCCATTGAGATACAAGAATATATATTAAAATGTATGAAGATGTTACAATTGAGAGTGAGGTTCGTGTATATATATCCACGTAAGTACCCTTTCAGGAATGGTCATGTATGTAGAGACATGTCTCTTCCCTGCTAATTATTAGTTAATTAATCATTATTTATTTATATTATTATTTAAATTATTTATACTATTTTTATATATATTTTATTCATAACATTAGTACAAAGACATTTTTTTTATAGTTTGAAACATGTGTTTACAAAGTACTATAACAATTTTGTAAATATATTTTGAATTTCTATGTGAACTAAAATCTACCCTTGAATAAAAATGCACATATCTCCAATCTGGAAATTAAACCCAAGAATGGCATTAACTATACCTCTTCTTGAGAAAATTGTTTGTGTTACTCTTTTGAATGTTGACTCGCCTCTGTATTATTTCCTTTATGATCCTTGAAACTATTCAAAATATCACATTTCTTTTTGCCACTAATCTCCTTGGTGTATGCCATGTTCTTGTTTTAATCCAAGAGATTCTGGTTAAGTGAATCTAACTCATGTCATGGAGTTGAAAATAATGTAGAGATTATTCAACAACATTCAAACCATTTTATTTTGAAAATCAAGCAGGTGTGGTCCATAAGCACCACAATGAAGATATTGTTTTTTTACATCCAAAGACCAAACCCACCTTAGTTTTAAAATAATGGCCCCAAAATTTATATAACCTGCTCGTCTATTTGGATGGTAAAAACATGAAAGAGAATGTGAAATTTGCATTTTTAATAAGAAACATAGGGATAAATTTGGAAATAAAATGGATGAAGCAAAAAAACGCATGTGGAAATTGCACATAAAGACCTTTGTGGTCCCATGAGAATTTAGTCATTGAAAATTCCAAATTATTTTATGACATCCATCAACTATGCTACAATCAAATCTTACTGTAATACTACTTCCTTGAGCCTTACAAATCATGAGGCCTATGTTGAAGTTAAATACCTTGTCTAATTATGCCAGCATGAATGCCTAGTAAATAAAGAAATAGATAGTGATTTGCTACCTTTGAAACCAAATGCTGGTACAATTCCTCCATATCTCTTCTTGATCACTCCCTACTACTATAGAATTTGTTTTTATAGTTTGAAACATGTGCCTACAAAGGACTATAACAATTTTGTAAATAAATTTTCAATTTCTATGTGAATTAAGATCTAACCTTGAACAAAACTACACATATCTGCAATTTGGAAATTGAACCCAAGAATAGCATCAACTACAGCTCTTGTTGACAAAATTGTTTGCATTTCTCTTCTGACTATTGAGTTACCTTTATATTATTTCCTTCATGATCCTTGAAACTATTAAAAATATCACATTGCTCTTTACCACTAATCGCTTTGGTGTCTGCCATGTTCTTATTTTAATCCAACGAATTCTACTTAAGAAAATATAACCCATGTCATGCAATTAAAAATAATGTAGAGATCATTCAACAACATTTAAACCATTTTATCTTGAAAATAAAGCAAGTGTGGTCCATAAGCACCCGAATGAAAATAATTTTTTTTGTATCAAAAGACCACACCTCACCTCGGTTTTAAAATAATAACCTCAAAATTTATATAACCTACTTGTGGTCCATAAGCACTACAATGAGAATATTGTTTTTTTATAGAAAAAGACCACACCTCGCCTTGGTTTTAAAATAATGGCCTCAAAATTTATATAATCTACTCATCTATCTGATTGGTAAAAACATGAAAGAGTTATTGTGAATTTTGCATTTTATACAAGAAACATACAAATAAATTTGACAAAAAAAGGTGGATGAAGAAAAAAACATGCATGTGGAAATTGCACATAGTGACCTTTGTGGTCCCATGAGAATTTAGTGATTGGCAAGTCCAAATTATTTTATGACATCCATTGATGCCCTTCCAAGAAAAAAATGGTTGTGCTTTCTCAATTACAAGTCATTAACTCTTAATTCAAACACATCTAATAGTTTAAAGTGAACGAATTATTTGTCTGATGTAAATCCATAATATGCAACGTGGTATATATACAACATAATTTGGTGCACATTTAAAGTGAATATCAAGTCTAGCACACTTATGATGACTAAGTTTTGAATCATGATAACTAGGTGACAACAAAAACTAAGTTATATAAATAAGAAAAACATCACATTAACTTACAAAATCTATGCAAAACTACAATAAACCTATGTACATATTTTACTTTTATTTTAAAAATTTCTTATATTTTAAGTAACAAAATAACATCTTTAACCTAAAATATAAATGCAACATATATTTTTATTATTTTAAATATTATCGACTAAAAGAAAACCATTTTACCCTCAATTTAATCTGATGCGACGCCCCCTTATAACCTAGCTTCAATGCATCTCTCTTTAATTTAGATTGAATTATTAAGCTTTTAGATACAATGTTTTGTTCACGTATTTTGAACGTGTTTAATTTTAGAAATAATTATATTATTTCTAGTGGGAACAGCTAAACAATGCACCTATTGTAAAGCCATTTTTGACCTATTGTAAAGCCATTTTTGAAAGCCTCGAAGTTAGATAGAGCATTTTGTTCATAAATATAGGGATGTGTGATTTTATATTATTTCAGGTGGTTAGAAAATATACTTAAAGTACATATTTTTATTTTTATATCAAGAATTTTTTTTAATGTTTTTGTATTTTTAGGTTTTTTTTTTAATTAAAAACATATTTTTAGTGTTTTTAATTTTTAAGTTTCTTTATTTTATTTTATTTTATCAAAAAAAATTAGTGTTTTTTAATTTTTGTGCATTTCTAATTTTATTTTTTTGTTTTCGATCAAGTATAGGTTTGAATTGTGTATGCTATTTGGTTTTTGTTTACAAGTATCATTTTATTTATCAAGTACATTTAAAAATAAATAAAAAATCTACAATAAAATTATGCAATAGATGCAAGGTCAAAGTCAACCATAAAGGTTCTCATTTTTTAAAAATAAATCTAGAAAATTGTTTCAGTGTCGTTTAATTTTTGTGCATTTCCAATTTTATTTTCGATTAGGTATATGTTTGAATTGTGTTGTTTTTTGGTTTTTGTTTAGAAGTATCATTTCACGTATCTGTACATTGATATTTTTCAAAAATAAATATTTGCACAATAAAATTATGCATTATACGCAAGGTCAACCATAAAGTTTCTCATCTTTTATAAATTTTCTCAACTATTTTTATTAATGAAGTGTTTAAAAGTAATATTTATGTGTATTTAGATAGTATTGGTAAACATTTTTTAAGATCCTCAAGCTACATGCATGAACCCGTTGTGCCTAAAAAATTATTTTTAATGTTTAATCTTTGGAATTCTTCTGAGGTTCTCATTTATAAATAGTGTTAAAATAATTGATTGTTCGCATTTATTTGTTGTGGATGTCGATATTTTTTTAAACTTAATAATATATTTAGCATTTAGAAAAACAACAAATATTTTAAATTAAAACTAAAACATTAAGTTCATTAGTTTATATTAACAAATTTTTGTAATCTCTCTCGTTCTACAATGGCCACTGGAGTAAAAATTCCCGCATGCCCATCGAGTTCTCAAGGGCCGCTTGTAGTTAGATTTCCTGTATGTCGCATCAAGTTATTAAAATGCAATTTGTGCTTCTTTTGGCCACCTTTTTCTCTGACATGAGAGTTGAGTTGAAAAATTAAGGCGTGGCCGTGGGCAAATTAGTGATTGCACTTGTAATGGTGGTGCTGGGAGCTAGCTTAAAAATATAGCTGTTTTCAAACGTCAAACCCATAGTGCACAAAGAAGCACATCGATAATCAAGAGGGCATTGACCGAGAGAGAGACATCAATCCTATGCAACCTTATTGGTGATTATTCTCTCAATATTATGAATTTTCGGCCGGCAAACTCAAGTGCCGACATTGGAGTCTATTAATTCTTCTCTCACGGCCAGCAAACTCTGGTCTCTATATTGGAGTCACTGTAAGAATTTCAAATCTGAAATACTATGACATTTTTCTTTCAACTATAATGTCCATTTGGATCTTTACATTGTGTTGATGGGCAAAGAAATTGTCTGAATATATATTTGACCAACAATTATCCCTTCAAATTCTATCCCTAGTTGAAATATTTCATATTTATAAATAAATAGAAAAAAATGAAAAAAAAATAAAAATGAGACAGTCAAATAAACTGGGAGTTGTTGTACATGAACATCTTTTCTTGGTTTTTATGATTTCAAAATCAGATATGTTCTACGTCATGGGTCTAATATGACCTTGAGTTTGTGGCTGTCTGGATTCTTCCCCTTTATGCTTTGAAAATTTGATTTTGAGATTCCAAAACTGTTATAAACTGAACCAATTATCAATCACAAATTCAAAATATAAAATATTAGACTTCAGCCTATCTTCAGCCAAATCAAAAAATATTTCGAGAGTTTGGAATGGTTCTCATTTGTACATATCTATCTATATATATATGATGTTTGGAATGGTTCTTATTTGTACATATTTACATAGATTTAAGTAGACAAGCTGATAAACTATCTAAAATAAACCCTCTTTCTTCTAACCCATCCTTGTCGACAAGCACCTTAAATACATTGAGAATAGTTTCGTCTAAGGCATGTCCTCCTCATTATATTTTATAAATGACTAATTAAATTCTCAACCTCAGTATTGAAACGTGTGGCAGCAAGATGTAGAGACTATTTTGTCGTCGTGTTTTATCATACCTTTACATCGTTGAAATGCTTATGGTGGACGAGCTTGGATAACTAGTGTAACTTCTGCATTGAAACCGGTTATTCCACAACCTTGCTTGCTCTGCTTCAGGAATGCCATCTCAGAATATACTTCTGAGAACCGCCATTTATTTTGCTTTGATCTTCTCATCTTCCTGCTCTTCTATACACTTTGATTCCGGGTTCGTAACTATTACGATCAAGATGTTCGATAACCCACTTGCCAAAACATGTAATAACATGGCCTTTGGTGAGCATAAAGAAAGAATTATGCACCATCCCTTGTTTTTCAGAGAACATGTTGGGAAACTTCAAGGACACCTTGGTATAAATTCTTATCTCGTAGTTAAAAGAATGCCTTTGTTTTCTGAATATGCCCGTCTATTCCGCTGAAGCACAGGATGCATCGTGGCCATGAGAGGATAAGAAAGGGAAAGGAAACTGCCATAAGTCTTTGTAAGATAGTAGCTTCAAGGTTATTTAATCAAATTTTCGTTGTGCACTCGTGGGCAAGATTTGTTACTATGAGTACTTGTAATATGTTCACAATTTATTATAAAGATCAATAAGTTGAACGGTTGCACAAATCAAGATTCAGTTGATAGTTAAAACAATGAATCTAATGGTGGAAGAAAATTCAATCATCTAACATTGGATTTGACGATGCAAAAGAGTATAGAGTTGCAATTCGAGGAGTTCTTCCCAAAGGGAATGCCTTACAACGTAACTAGAAATTGCACCAGATGTAACAGAAATGTCATAAGGCATAAATTCGAGAATAATCATGACACATAAAAAATTATTGAAGATACAATAGCTAACTATATCTACCAGTATGTTTTTATTACATGTTTAAGGGGGTGGATTTTTTACAGGTGAGCACGGAGAAAAATCACTTTCATTATTCATTTATTTTTACATCTAACATCCATTCTAAACCATCAGATCACACAATTAGTCCTGCAATTATCGCTCTTCTTGCTTTCATATCCATGAATTGAATCGAATTTGAAGCAGTTATGTCTGGGAAAAATTTTTCAATAGCACGACAACCTTTTTTGTACTTCCCACCAACATTGCCACTCGAACTCGATATACCTTGAAATATTTGATTTCTTTCCAAATTGGAATGACTGACTGTGAGTACTATCTGGTTTACTAAAATAATAGAAAATCTAATAATATGATGAAGACAGAGTATTTGAATAACAATATCATAAGGAAGTGAAACTATAGTGGCAAAAGAAGATGTGTGTCGCAGAGAAAAGTGTGGAGGAGTCTGGGTAGGGTTACGAAGAATCTGTAACATCTCAAAGGGGGCAAGGTGCATTCTTCTTCCACGTGTTGAACGGTTGCACAAATCAAGATTGAAAGGTTGCAAAAATCAAGATTCAGTTGACAATTCAATTTCATTTGGCTAATTGACTAATGTTCTCTTCCATCTCATAATAAAGTGCCCTTCAAACTAATTAGTAGTGTTGTTACTATTGCATCAGCTGAGAAAATCATCACAAATCACAGAAAGGAATAATATTCAACTTCAGATTTGACAATTTCAATTTGGTTGTAAACATGGGGATCCAAAAGGTGCACAACATTTGAAATTTCAGGCATGTCTTACGGCTAAAATATACAATCGAATTCAATTTAGAATTAATTATCTCTGTATACAAAAGCAGTAGCAAATTTATAGGCCAATAACACTACGGTAAGAAAAGCTCCATTTTCTCGGTGCTTATCTAGTCGTAACTATGTATGACTGCACAACTGATGCAACACAATGTTATGAATTTTTCAAACATTGGTTCAAATGATGCCATGACCATCCATCGATCCACCCAAAAATAATCTTGATGGTCGACATTGGTCCACGATTCAATCTCTCACATATCTTCTGTAACAATCTCAATGAAGGACTACTATGTGACCAAGAATGATGATGCTTGGGTAATTTCTTCTTATGAGGATGTGGACATGGCTCAATCTTTGTCTCTACAGACTCAAAGTTGAGTGCAACAACACTGTCATTTAGAATGACATCAACAACCATGTCATCGATCTGTTTATCACAATCAACAGGAGCATTTTCTTTCAGTATGTTAGTCTGAATTCCTTCGACTACAAATGACACCTCTCTAGTCTAAACAAAGATGAATACAGGTGATGAGGTAGAAACAATATCATATCCAAGACCGCCTCTTGATGTCTACACTGTAGGGTTAAAATAGGAACAACAATTCACTGTCCATTCTTCCCAAGTCCTCCTCTAGTATATCTCATTTTTCTCAACAATTGAGACTGAATACTAGTAGTATGTTTTTCAAAACTGGGTGCAACAAAATCATGTGATGAGTCATGATCATCAACATTATGCTTCTAACAATCAACATCATGAAGTGTGGAAGAATGTGAGCTTGGCATATCAACATCAATTGTCTCCATCTGAACATTATTAAGGCGACTAAGTTCCATTTCAAGGTGTTTCTTAGACTATTGCAACTTTTGAATAACCTCATCCTTCTCAATCAATTGTTGTGAGAATGCATCATAATATTCTTTCAAAAAATGATATTGTTCCAACATTGATTATTTTAAACAACTAATCTCTATAACCCACTGATTATTTTTCTCTTCCAACTACTTCTTCAAATTTTCAGTTTTTGAGTCAAAAATGACTCAACTTCCTCCTCCAAGTTGTCGAGGAGGTCAATTTTCTCCTGAAATTCATCTGCAAGCATCTAAAAATATGTGCCCATGGTTGATTCTAGATGTTTGACCTTCTTGATTTTCTTAGCTATTGAAGTTTGCAACCTACTTTTAAGTGTCACATTCTCTATTTTCAAAAGAGCTACCAATGACCGCAACTTAATGGTCTCTTCACAAATTTTATCTGATGCCATATTCTCACGAAGCTCTTGGAATCTTTTACCCATCTTGAAAAGACCAAGTTGGTAAATTTATTTTTTCTAGCCACAAAAACACAAATTACTACAAAACAAGGCTAATAATGACAACAAAAATAGCTTCCAATCACCACAAGCATCTAAAAATATGTGCCCATGGTTGATTCCATATGTTCAAGACCTTCTTGATTTTCTCAGCTATTGAAGTTTACAACCTACTTTTAAGTGTCACATTCTTTGTTCGCAAAAGAGCTACCATTGACTACAATTGAATGACCTCTTTACAAAGTTCATTTGCTTCCTTCTTCTCATGAAGCTCTTGCAACCTTTTACCCTCTTGAAAAGACCAAGTTGGAAAATTTATTTCCGCTAGCCACAAAAACACAAATTACTACGAAACAAGGCTAATAATGACAACAAAAATAGCTTCCAATCACCACTCAAATAATACCAATTCACCTAATTTTGCATGACTAACCAACAAGGAAGCTTTTCATAAGCACCAACCATCAAAATACCAAAAGGATATAAAGCCATTCTCCAAATATTCTTAAAACCTTAAAATTTTAAGAATTAATATTTCCTAATAGTGGCCCAAAATCACTTTTAATGAAAAAGGCTGCCAAAAAAAAATATATTACTCATAATCTCCAAAAATATTAGCTAGCAAATAAACTAAGAGCCTCCATAAATCAGCCAACTCATATGCTAGACATACTCGACAAAAAATATTTCAAGTTCATTTTGACAAATAGAACGTTGAAGAGATAATCATTAAGAGTCACCACATGTCAATTTTGCAAACTGCAAGGATGCATACTAGATCGGATTATTATCATGTTGTTGTTGATGTGAAAATTGCAGAAAACGAATGTAAAAAATTAAGGGTGTCCACAATAACCAAATGGCACACCAGGCATAGATTTACTCCAGCCTAAACCGATTAACATATCTTGTCATAAAAAACTAAACTAGTAATATGCTCTTCAACCATGACCCAACAAATATCCAATTCTTAACCTCTGATTTTCATATAGAGATGAATTTGTCCTGCCTAGCAAGGAACGAGGGCCATAAACGGAAGTGTGGTTCCAATAATGATGGTCGGCTTTTTAAAAGGCCAGCTCCAATTCAAGTGTATCAAATCTACAACATACGGATGAAAGCCCCCAAGCAAATTCAGATCTGAATGCCATGAAGCTAAGTGAAGAAACAAGATCACATGAAATAAATAAAATGACCAAACCACTCTTCAGATCCAAATATATTGGCCCCTATAACACTAGAGATCTAAGCTTCACAAACCAGAAGTTGCTTGAAGATCATAACAGAAGAAACCTTACGGGGAGCATGGCACTAGACGTAGTCTTCATGCTCAGGTAATTGCAGTTTTATGTCAGGCAAGATGAAGAAAGATCTGCAGTGGACGTTAGGCAACTGGGGCGAGTCCCAAGGATGTGGTCTAAAGGGCTACGTGTGTGGAGGTTTGGTTCTGACAAGTCCTTGGTCCAATCACAGAAAAGACTATGTACCCTAAGAGCTACTCCAAAGGTGATTTCTTCACTTGAAAAGAAAATTGGGGTCAGTCCTATATCTTATTGGCACCACCGTTATCGATAATGGCATTGTGAAAGATCAGATGACGCTCCAAGATCAATTTTCGCTCCTTCTATTACAGAATATTTTGGAGTTCCAGTTGAGTTTAAAAGAAAAAATTAAGAAGAAAATCCAAGGGTCAGCATGGCAGTATAACCCAACTGACATCCTCCAGCCACACAAAATTTCGACCTGAAACTTCACACCAATCTGGGAACCTGCAATAACTAGATAGGATAAAATGGCTTCCACCCAAGCAAACATCAATCATATTACAGTTTTCTCTTTTTTAAGTTTTAAATTGAACTTTTTTGTTGATGGTTTGGATATTTCTTCTACAATTTAGAGTGAAAAACTTACAGTTTGAACATGTAGATGAAATGATAACCTTCAAGGTCTCTCAAAGGGAGAGAGCATGTAGCCACACTGCTATCAACATGCACATAATAGCCTGCATTGTTCATCCCAATCCCATTCAAATCATAAAAAAATTACTAAACTCTAAAAAATAATTCAACAGGCTAGGAATTGTCGGATCCAAGTAAGAGTATATTACTCAAAATAATGTTATGATAAGGTACATAAAAGAACTCCATTATATAGAAATGGAGAAGGCCAATGTCCGTTAAGGATAACCATGACATCTGGCATATACAAATCCCTATATGAGCTTACAACTCACCATAGTTAACTCTTTGGGAAAGAAGGCGTTGCAAAGCCAACTCTAATGCGCTGGATAGATTGAAATTTCAACCTTTACTCTCATGATTTACATAATACTTTATAAGTTATAATACTTCATAATACAAGATCTCCAATTAAATTTCCTTCCCATGCATAAAGATTTGGTAGAATAGCAATAAATTATCCATTTGATAGAAAATATGCATAATATCAAACTACAAGCTTCATCTAGTTGTTAGGATATTCCGACACATAGGAAATAGTTAAGTACAACTTGGTCTAGTATAGAGTTATGTATAGAGTTAGGTAAAGTGTGTTTCTTTACCTTGTACATTTTGTAACTTACAATCCGACGGTCACGATATGTAGTGATCCGACGGTTCATTCTCTCCTCGGTATTACCGACACTTGATCCGTGGCTTGACACCCGATTGGTCCATGATTTCTATTTAAAGCGCATGGAGGGTCATTTGTAGGGTAATCCATCTATGAGAGAAGCTTATGTAAATTTTCATTCTTTTATTAATAAATTGCCTGAAGTGGTCGCATTGGCTCAGACCGTGGACTGTTTCCCTCTTTGAGGGTTTTAACAACATCAAAAATACTAGTGTATTGATCTGCGATCTGGTTGTGAGCGATGTCCTTTGGTGATCCAAATCTGAAGCCGGTAGAACTGCATCCGACTGCCGTTTCCTAGATCTACTGTTTCTGACTGCTTTCAGGCCGAGAGGACTGCTCTCTTGTGTTGGGAGCATCTGTTCCAGTGAGGAACCCCTTTCGTTTCACGCGAAAAGGTTTCCGGTAGCCCTAGCTGCGCCATTTTTAAGATCTGGAGGTATACAATGTTTATTTGCAGTTTACAATGATTTTCTCTCTGTTTATTTTGGTTTCGGTTTATTTAGCTTTTTTTATTACCAGAGCTATACCTTTCATTTCTGCGTATGCTCTTTGCCCTGTGACTCTGTGCGATCTGGGCAAATCAGAAACAGAAAGGAAGGATTTTTCTCATGCGTATGCTCTTTTCCGCTGTGCTTTAGTGTGAACTCGAAAAATCAAAAACATTGAGGAAAATATTTAGTTTCCGGATAAAGCTAACTTTGAGCCGCAAGGTTCATTTTTGAAAATATTTAGTTTTTCGGCTAAAGCTAACATCGAGCCGCAAGATTCGTTTTTTTTGTATGTCCATGTTGGGTTTTGTGTTTTTTGTTTTGTAGGGAAAAAGAGCCTTCTCAAAGCAAGCATGCAACCCAAAGCATCAACCCCCCCCCCCTCTCTCTCTCTCTCTCTCTCTCAACCTTTTTGTATAGCTCACTTGGTGCAAAGCTAATTTATTAGAGTAGAGGTCTTGGGTTCAAGTCTCCATTTTTTTGGGGGCGGATTTTTTCATTCCCGCACTTCGTCGGCGACTTCATCAACTTTTTTTCAAAAAGCCATAACTTCTTCATCCGGAAGTCGTTTTTAGAGCCATTTTTTTTAAACCAGCCTAATTTTGCGAGATCTATCCATTTGAACACTTAGTTTCAGCATTTTTAGCTTCATTTTCCATTGAAATGGAAAGTCAATACCAAGTTACCCTTGACAGCACCAACTACTTCCAATGGTTGTCCTACATTGAGGATTTACTTAGAAGTAAAGGTCTCTACAGAATAGCCTCAAGCCAAGAAAAGAAACCGAAGGATGAAGATAAGGCTGCTAAATGGGAAAATAGGCAAGATCAAGCACGTGGATTGATAGGGATGTCTATTTCTCCAGATCTTAGATTCCATATTGCAGAACTTGATACTCCTGATGAAGCAATGAAACAAATCAATAAAGTTTTTGGGATTAAAAATGAACTTAGAGCCCATCAAATTGAAAATCAGTTGCTTACATTGGACCCTAATAATTTTCTTGCATTGAAGATTTCTTGTCCAAGTTCAAGACCCTTAGATATCTCTTGGAAGGTGTTAAGGTTAAGAAAAAATATATAGTAACCTTATCTATTCCATTCTTAGTAAGTTGGGACCAGCCTACTCTGTGTTTGTTTCCACCTTCCATTCTACAAGGGTAGCTTTCATTTCTCAAGGAACAGACTACAAGTCCCCTTCCTTTGACTTTTTTTGTGATTCTTTAATAAGAGAACAAGAAAAACTCTTACACCTTGGTCTTCTTAATCTTGGAAACTCTTCCAAGAAAGCGTTAGCCGCCCAGCAGCAACCAAATTCAAAGAATCCTAAGAAGTCATATCCTAAAAAGAATGGTCCTAAACCAAACAAAGGTCCTAAGCAATCTCAGCCTCAAAATGAAAAATCATTTCAACAAAATGATAAGACAAATAAAAACAAATGGAAGAAAACTGATAGACATTGCAACTTTTGTAATCGAGATGGCCACTTAGAATCCAAATGCTTTAAGAAGATGGAAGCCTTGGAAGTAGCGATGAAGAGACATAACATCCATTTGGAGCAATCTTCAACTTCAACTTCATCTTCAGGAATGGCACTTTCTGCATGTGGCTGTCAAGCATCTCGGTCTGGCTATGCACTAAATGTATCTTCTTTTTCTCATTCTCATGAGTGGCTCATTGATTCTGGAGCTTCTTATCACATGGCCAAAAACAAAGCCATGTTTTCTTCTTTAAATGATTTTAACACCAAAAATATATATGTTGGTGATGATAGATCTCTTAGTGTTATAGGGACTAGAACTATTCATCTAGACAATGGTCAGTTTAATGATGTATTATGTGTTCCAACCTTATCCTTCAACCTTCTATCTGTATATCAGATACTTCATTCAGGTGAAGGTAAAATCGTTGAATTTTCACCTCATGATGTTGTAATCAAGGACCTAAGAGATCCTAAACAGATTTTAGCTACTGGCATTGCTGATGATTCTACAAGGTTGTATAAGTTTCACAACTTTGGGTCATCAAATCTTCCCTCAGTATTTGTTGCTCATAATGATGAAGTGAGCAAACTTTGGCATGAGCGATTTTGTCACTTAAACTATCGCTCCCTTCAGCATCTATGTAAAGAAAATATGGTGACAGGTCTTCCTATGGTATCTTGCAGAGATGGTCTTTGTTCCGGATGTGTACTCGGAAAACATCATCGGGACAGTTTTGAAAAACGTGCCTCTTGGCACACCTCAGCCCCTTTACAACTTGTGCATAGTGATTTATGTGGTCCACTTCCAGTTGTTTCATTCTCTGGCTGCAAGTATTTCTTAACTTTCATTGATGATTTCTCCAGACGCACTTGGGTATACTTCTTAAAACTCAAGAGTGAAGTATTTAACACATTTTTGGCCTTCAAGGCCTTTGTTGAAAAACAATTTGGACATCAAATTCTTAAGCTAAGATCTGATAATGGCGGAGAATATGTTAACAACACATTCATCAACGTTTTCACTGAGAATGGAATTCAAATGCAACATACTGTTTCATATACTCCACAACAAAATGGTGTAGCTGAAAGGAAGAATCGCACCTTAAAGGAAATGGCTAATTGTATGCTACAATCTAAAGGACTTGGTCTTAGTTTTTGGGCAGAAGCAATTAACTATGCAAATTACATAATAAATCACACTCCTACTAAGGCTTTAAAGAATATCACTCCAGAAGAAGCATGGAGCTCAATCAAACTAGATGTAAGTCACTTTCGTGTTTTTGGAAGTGAAGCATGGGCCCATATCCCAGATCAAAAGCATAAAGCTTTAGAACCTAAGAGTGAAAAATGTACTTTTGTTGGATATTCTGAAGATGTCAAAGGCTATAGACTTATTCCATTTAAGTCCAAAAATGTTATCATTAGAAGAGATGTAAAATTTGATGAAAATATATCGGCCTGCGAGCCTAGTCCGGCGGATGTGCCACCTCTCCCTATCTCTTCTACTTTTGAAAACATTTCTTATTCAGATGATGAAAGTGAGGATGACAATCCTCCCCCACCATCTCAGGATCCTCCTTCAACTCCTCAGCTTCCAAAATGGGTTCGTGCTACTCGAGATGCAGCAGGTGCTCTTGCCGGTGATCCTACAGATCAGCGACGCACACGTTCTCAGTTTGACAGAGCCTCTTCTTTACTAGCTCAAGCTCCAGTAAATTATGATCCTGACACCTTTGCAGAAGCTTCAGGCCATCCAGATTGGCAAGCAGCTATGAACGAAGAATATCATTCATTATTGGCAAATGATACATGGGATCTTGTTCCTCTACCAAAGGGACGAAAACTTGTTAGATGCAAATGGGTTTACAGAACCAAGTATGGACCAGATTGGAAAGTTGATAAACATAAAGCTCGTCTTGTTGCTAAAGGTTTTTCACAGGTTGAAGGCATTGACTACACTGAAACCTTCTCCCTTGTTGCCAAAATGAACTCTATCCGCCTTGTTCT
This sequence comes from Pinus tabuliformis, assembly GCA_031772625.1. Lineage (NCBI taxonomy): Eukaryota > Viridiplantae > Streptophyta > Pinopsida > Pinales > Pinaceae > Pinus > Pinus tabuliformis. The sequence continues at coordinate 352,116,005 of CM062814.1, read as the reverse complement.
TTCCCTTGCTGCCTCGTTCAAATGGGAAGTCCATCAGATGGATGTTAAATCTACCTTCTTGCATGGGGACTTGCATGAATAAATCTACATGGAACAACCCATTGGCTTCATAAAAATAGACTCCAGCCTTGTATGTCGGCTTAAGAAATCCCTTTATGGTCTCAACCAAGCTCCTCGAGCTTGATATGCCAAAATGGATAGCTTTCTTTTAGAATCTGGTTTTTCTAGGTGTCATTCTGACAATATTGTCTACACCAAGAAAGTGGGCAAGTCTCTTATCATTCTTGTTCTTTATGTTGATGATCTTATCCTTACCAGTAGTGATCCCAACCTTATAAACTATGTGAAGTCCAGCCTTAAAAAGAAATTTGAAATGACAGACTTAGGACACTTACATTATTTTCTCGGTCTTCAAGTCTTGCAATCCAAGGAGGGTATTTCCCTTTCCCAGTCCAAGTATGCCTGTGATATTCTACGCCATTTTCACATGGAAGACTGTAAGCCAGCCCCTTCTCCTTTCCAGTCTAGAGTCAAACTTTCAGTCACTTGTACTTCTCGTAAAGTTGATGCTACCTTATACCGTCAACTTGTAGGAAAACTTCTGTATCTAACCCATACTCGACCTGACCTTTCCTTTGTCGTTGGCCTTGTTGCTCGGTTTATGCAAAACCCACATGAAAGTCATTGGAAAGCAAGTAAAAGAATACTTCGTTATGTTCGAGGCACAATTTAGTTTGGGATTCATTACAGTGCCTAAGCATCTCCTCTATCGGTTGGTTTCACTGATTCCGATTGGGCTGGTGACCCTGATGATTGGAAGTCTACTGCAGGTTATGTGTTCACTCTTGGTTCAGGACCTATTACATGGGCCTGCAAGAAACAAGGTGCCATTTCTCTTTCTTCAGCAGAAGCAGAATATCGTGGTGCCATAGAAGCTAGTAAGGAAGCCTTGTGGCTTCGTCAGATCCTGTCAAAATTTGGCTTTCAGCAGTAGCATCCGACTACACTTTGGTGTGATAATCAAAGTGCCATTCAGCTATGCAAAGATCCAGTCCAACATCAGCGGAGAAAACACATTGAACTGCACATGCACTTCATAAAGCTCATTCATGACCATGTTCTTGAAGTGCAATATTGTTCAATAGATGATCAAGTTGCAGACATCTTTACAAAGGCTCTCACAGAGGCGAAGTTCATTAAACTTCGATTTATGGTTGGAGTTCAGGAAGTTGTCACTAAGAGGGGATAGGCTCTAGTGCCTCCTTCCTTCTCCTATTGTGTCATATTTGTAAATCCTTCAATCCTATCCCAAGTTGTTCTTAAGGGGGGATGTTAGGATATTCCAACACATAGGAAATTGTTAAGTAAAACTTGGTCTAGTATAGAGTTAGGTAAAGTGTGTTTCTTTACCTTGTACATTTTGTAACTTACAATCCGACGGTCACGATATGTAGTGATCCGACGGTTCATTCTCTCCTCGGTATTACCGACACTTGATCTGTGGCTTGACACCCGATTGGTCCATGATTTCTATTTAAAGCGCATGGAGGGTCATTTGTAGGGTAATCCGTCTATGAGAGAAGCTTATGTAAATTTTCATTCTTTTATTAATAAATTGCCTGAAGTGGCTACGCTGGCTCAGGCCGTGGACTGTTTCCCTCTTTGATGGTTTTAACCACGTCAAAAATACTGGTGTATTGATCTGCGATCTGGTTGTGAGCGGTGTCCTTTGGTGTTCTGTCTGAGGAAGTTACCCTGTAAATTCCTACACTAGTGGCATAAACCATCGTCTCCCGTCGTGCTTGGCTGCCAAGGTAATGTAGAAAATAAGGTACACAACCTAGATTTAAGTATTTTTAATAGTATTAAAGGTATACACCATTAGATTAAAATGCATATGGCTACCTCCTACGATGTAATTTGAGCGGGATCACCAGAAGACCATGTGTTGAGGATATTTCGAGCTTTAGTGGCCTACAAATTAATTAGTGCATGACCCTATCAATATTCATGTACACAACACAAGAATTTGCACTTTCCTGTTTCATAGTTTGTCTTTACCTCTCCCTCCCAATCACAACGATATGTAATATAAGCGACCGTGAGAGTATGCACTGTTGTTCCACAAATCATTCCTATCCATATTCCCTGCAAAATAAATTTGTTGTGTCATTTGTCATATGCTGGGTAGAAGCTCTTATTTTTCATTTACTTCACATATAGATGGGACATCATCCAAATTCGACGCAGGCACAAGTAGAGTTATATGGACTCACTTGGAAACTTAAGTTAAATTCCCAACCAAGAAACATGCCTAACAATACTCCAATGACGTAATAACACCCTATGTTGATCTAGACAACATAAGCTTGCCATCTAGAGCCAATGGCTACACGTGAAATCATTGCAAACACGAACTGCACATTTAACTATCACCGTAAGAAAAAAATTGCAAATATGTACTGATCTCATATATGGGGAGATTGTATTAGATCATGGTCATACCATCCTATAGGTTTTCTTTAGTGGTTAATTTGATAAGGGTTTTTGTGAGTGAGTAATCTAACCGGTGTTAAACTTCTTTGAAGGTGAAAGAAGTTGTAGGGTCAAATAGGTGTTATATATTCATGGAATTTTGAATTTGAATGATCTGAATAACTATGTCTCGCATCTTGTCTTTGTCGTATTGAGTCTTGTGATAAACAAACTAAAAATTAAAAAAACTAATGTAAAAACTTTAAAAAATAGTGTAGAGTGGGTGAATAGGTGCACTATTATTTATGTCTATAGTGTAGAATAGTTAGTAAATACTTGCATTATTAAGATATTGGGTGTCTTATTAAGGCAATGATTGGTTACAAATAATCTCTTTGACTTTTCACTATAGATGAATTATAAATTAATTATAGTGGTAATGATGAGAACCAACAATATAGTCACTCATTCCTCTACCTAAAAATTACTATATTAAATTCTTCATATATCTCACCTAGGCTTCTCATAAAAGTATAAGACTATTTTCCAAATTCTTTACCAATGTATTAAGTTCTTCATCTATTTTCCTTGGGCTTATCTGACCTAGGCTTCTCATATGGACTTTAATTTTCAAAATGCATTACATTTGGGTTAAACCACACCACCCAAAATATAATTTAATTTTTATTAAATTAACAATAATATTGTAAGAAAATCTTCAGCAAAATCACATAACGAATCTTTTGTCGACGCGTTTCGAACCAACCAGTGTGGTTCATCGTCACTAAATTCCCAAAAAAATCAACATTATATTATCATAATTATTAGAATTAATATAATTAATCAAATTAAATTGTATTGGGTGCTCACGACCCTGTCTTTACTCATTAACGGTGATCGTGTTCTTGGTTAAGCAAAAGATTTTTAGGAAACTCCAAAAGATTTAACTTCTTTACCTAAAAGTATGGGTTGAACACTAATGCCAGCAAAACAATCAATTTACAAAGGAAATCTTTAATGACTACACTTCTCGTAAAATCTAGAGTGAATTCTTGTCTAAACTCGAGAACGAGAAGCATAAAGACAACACCTACAATAGTTGAGGTTGTCGCAGAAACCATCACTGTAAATTTATCTACTTTTCCATTTCTAGTTCCCAGCTCATTGGAAACTCACAATGTATTTACATGTTACAAATTAAGAAAGAAGAGAGCAAAGCAGGCTATCGGCTAGAATCTGATACACTATCCTAAGCATACCTAGTTGCAGTGAAAAATCCAAGTGGTATCATTAGCTCCCAACTACTGACGTTCATAATGTGATGAGAAGACAACTCAAGATGTTAAAAACGTGAGGATAACAGAGACTCATCTAAAAAATGTTGTAATCCTAAGAAACAACATAAAAGACATTCTATAAATTGTGTCACTGTAAATGCAATTTGACAGTGTACCGTAAAATCACATGTTAAAATAAGCCAAATTCAGCAACATTCAGGATGCACTGTGAGTACAAGAAGAATGCAAATGCCTTGATTTTTCCTATAACATAGCATTTGGATAGGGGATTCAATATTATGTATTAGGATCATAAGTAGCAATTTTGATCAACTCATGAAAGGTTGGAGCAGAATAGGGGGTTCATCACAAGCAGCCCAACTATAAACATGACAACTGCTAATATTTTAAAATCAGTGAAAGAATTTGCTGCAACTTGAGATTGGAAAAGGAAGTTCATAGTGAATGAGAAGGGAAGAGATCTTAACTTTTGTCCAATGGGAACTCCATTGCGAGCATATGCCATATTTTTAAATCAAGTTTAAGTACAAGCAAAATTGAAACAAAATAATGTTTGTTTATGGTATTTTATATATCACAACAGCATAGGGTAGTTTAGCTACATAATATGCAAGATAAAAAAAGAGATGGTTATGTAATTGAACTTTGAAAGGTTTGCATGAAAAGCCTACATTCTAGTCCATCTGGTAGTCTATTACATTTTGTTTAGGTTTTTTTTAGGATCATACATGTAATAAGAAATGTATTGTTTAACGTCTAAAAAGTCTATCGAACCTTTAACCATTTGGGTCTGTTCCTTTCTAATCTTGGGCAACCTTCTCCCAACAATTTACACCATAGAATAAGGATATTTCCCATATGTAATAGGTTGTAGAAAATGGTAAATATGGGAGAAAATAATATATTTTATTGTAATAAAAACATGAGTGGAGAAAATTTTTCAAACAGAAACAAAAACACAGAACAACAAAGGTCCTAAAATATGAAACCAAGGGCAACCCTCAGGTCCTAAAATATGAAACCAAGGGCAACCCTCTATTATTTTGTGGCTTGTAATCTGTGTGGAATTTTGATTAAAAAATACCAAATACAATTAAAAGAAAACCACTTCTCATTCAACACAAGTAGAGGGAAGAAATAAATTCACACACCCAATCCAATATGGAAATCCCTTGATCTTTGAGTCGTTGCTTGGTCCTCACTGGAATTTGTAAGAAGCTCATACCATACAAAGTCCAAAAGAAACCTAATTTTTCGCTTTTGCATGGGTTGTAGTTGGAGAAATGTTTCAGCATCAGTGGCCAGTTCATGCTCTTAACATTTAAATGCAAATTTTTGCTATGATGTAGCAGGACTAACCTAATACTTTTCTCTATAAATCTTTACAGTAGTAGCATGTGAAAGTGGCAAGTTGTGTGCAACAATGTATGGTTGGGTTGCAGAATTTCCTGTTGTGCATTGCCAAATGGAGCAAAGCACCTTCCAGGAGAAAAAATGCCATTGTCATAATGATAGGAATGCACCACTCTACACCACAGAAACCTAGGTTTTAGCCACAAACACAAACAGCCTATACCAATCAGTAGTCATCCAATCAGTCATACCCATAGGAAGTATTGTACAACATAAATAAAAAACTACAGAAAGGCGAGCCATGAGTACATATATGCCAGAATCTTAGGAATCATAGACCACATACTACAAATATTTGAATATCATGCTAATAAAGGTAAACCATCAATTCAAATAGGCCATAATCCAATGAATCATAGACCACAAATCATTTGAAAAGCATTGAGCAAAGACACAAGAAATATTGTAGAACATGGACAGGGGTATAATAAGACACACCCAAGATCAGTATTATAGAATTTCTTAAATCAGTATAACTAAACCTAATGGGACATCTGCAATAGAACATAGATTGCAAGAAGCATGAAAGCCACAAAGCACCAGAAGATACAAAATAAGAATAAGCCACCCAAACCACAATTCTTCCTACTACAGTTCGCAGCTTTTGGTTATGTAATTTTTTTTATTTTTTATGTTTAAAGTTTAATGTTTTAATCAGATGACACACCATTGTTCAATCGTCCAACAATGGATCAAAGGGTGAAGAGTGGTGCAAAGTTGCAGCTAGGGAAGTTCTTCTCAAAGGGAAACGCTTGTAATTAATGATACACTTCCGAGATAAGATTTCTAGAGTTTTTATTATTATTAGTTTTTCACGAATTTAAAATTTTAGTTTCTGAATCCGAAAAATCATTAAGTGGTGAGGCTAAATATTCTTTCCCAGTACCCTTTATTAAGGGGGAAGGTTAATTTAATTAAGGCTTATCTTTTGGAAATCTCTCGATCAAAATATTAATAAAATCTGTTAGTTTAAAGTTTGAATTATTTGATTTAGAGTTTGAAATGAAAATGTGAAATGATGGAAAATTAAAATAATAATAATTATTATTATTATCCAATTTTAAGGTCACAGCGAAGCCAAACACCAAATTAGTGTATGAACCCCCTTGTTTGTGGGACAAGGGACCCACTTCCACACAACAATTTGACTACTAAATTTATACATACTCTACCCCTCTGGTTTTGAACTTGTGACCTCTTAGGAAGAAACACATGCTCTTAACCATTAAGCCCACTCAAACTATATAAAAATAAATTTTTAAAAGCAAAACCATTTTTAAAATTAAAAATTTATACATACTCTACCCCTCTGGTTTTGAACTTGTGACCTCTTAGGAAGAAACGCATGCTCTTAACCATTAAGCCCACTCAAACTATATAAAAATAGATTTTTAAAAGCAAAACCATTTTTAAAATTAAAAATGTGTAAGGAAAAAAAAAATTGCTCTTAAATGGAAAAGATAACTTAGGTGGTCTTTATAGTAAAATGACAAATACCAATATAACCATTAATAAGATTGGTAAAATGACAAATACCAATATAACCATTAATAAGATTCAAAGTCCTCAACGTGAGGTCTAGGAAGGCAACACCATGTTCATAACGGAGCGGAGCTTTTTCATTGTAATGTTTTATATTGAATGTCATTTAGCTATTTATGTTTTTGCTTACAAAGTTAGTTAATCTTTAATAATATTGCTTAATTTTATTTTATTATAAAGTTAATAATATATAAATATAAAAAATGATGTAATCATAGTTATATATATTGATAAATAGTTGAATGAAAATTGGTTTATTTTATTTTATTTAAAAAAATTAATTAATATTTGAATAATTTTATTTGAAATTGTAAAAAATTGAGAAAACATTGAGAGATGTTTCTTTAAATGGGTAAATGTTATTTTTAGTGAATGAACCAATATAAATTAGAGCACGTTATTAGGGATTCTAACCAAACGCTTATTATACCATGGTATTATCTTATTCCATGGATATTATTTTATTTTGACCAAAAAGGAGTGTTTATGTTATATAGTTTAATATTATGAATTAGATTTTATTAATTTTTATTAAAATTATTTATCTATATAATACGATTGGTTCGAGTTTTATTTTATAATAATTATTTTAATTTATCTTGTCGTATATTATTTCTTACTTATTGTGCTATGACAAGTAAAACAAGGTCACATAGTTAGCATTTTCTGCCGTTGAGTTTAGTTATTGAACTTTGAAAGGTATAAAATAACTAACATATTTGAATAAGGGCTACATTGTAGATACTCTTGCTTAATTTAAGTATAGTTAAGTTAGCGTCAAAAACATACATGAATGCGCAAACCCTAAACAATGGTAATTAGCACAATTCCATAACAACTATTCTATTGAATAAAAAAATGTGCATATGCAATCCCTATTATTCTCTTAAGGTAGAGTTTTATTTGGAGATAAAATAAGAATTAGAACATAGCTCTAGACCAAAAAAACAATATCATAATAAATATCATACACAAGCAAATTTCTTGAAAAGCATCCAAATTGCTCTTCACTTGCAACGTAATGACACTAATTCAATGTTCTAGAAGTTTTAAAGAATAAACAAACAATTAAATTCATATTCCAAGGATTAAATTTAGTTTGATTTGTTTATACAACACCAGATCTATGAATATGTTTTTGCATAAACTCTAGCCTACTGGTTTCTTCATGTATATCCCCACAATTGCTTGTAGCCATCTAATGACTCACTCATGTTATGTTATTTATGATCAAATATTGTTGACTAACCAAAAAAATAAACATGTTACCATTTTCTGTTGCAGTTGCTCACTACTGTAGTTGCTTCCTTTTATTATTGTTGTCTCCTATCTTGTTATTTTATTTGTTTTGCAAACAAACAATTGCTGCAACTACTCACTATTGTAGTTGCTTCCTTTTATTATTGTTGTCTCCTATTCTATTATTTTATTTGTTTTGCAAACAAACAATTGCTAGCAGAAAATGTCTCAGTCATTATTCAATGGAATTGTGAAGAAAAATAAGGCACTGTAATTGTGATGACAGCTTCTTGGAAACCTGAAATTTCTGTATTACAAAAGTTCATGATAATTCCATGGTTTAGTATTTTCTTTATTCAAGCTAGTATTTGGTCTAATATAACATTTTACCCCAGTAACAATTTTGTGTCATTTGATCTGTAGTCGAAATTTGATCTGTAGTCCAAATGTAACCCATAAATGAAAGAAATTATATAGTCGATTCACCTAAAAACTAGAAAAAACCAAATTGATCTCGGAAATATCAAATTACATGAACACTGTAGGTTTAATGCATATGTACACAAGTAAAATATGCCCACAAATTATAAAATAAGCTCTTCACAAAATATAGCCAAGATGTCCACATACCATTTCACTTCTAGAATATTGGACTATGTTTGGATGTTGTAAGTGACTAAGCATAGTTATCTCCTGTTGAATATGTGAGAAGAAAGAATTTCAATAGAATGTAGGAAAATTACGGTATCAAGACTAACATACTTCAAATATTGTTCATTAAAAAGATAAAGTCTGTATAAACTACCAAACAAAACTTTCAATATGAAAAAGATTATTGTGGATATTTTATTCCCTAAAAGACTAAAACTTTAAGTCAACAATGCTAACAATTTTGATGAGATTCAGAATTAGAATTAGAGAAAGTGAAATTAAATAGCAAAATAGAAATTTTGGCTACTTCTTGAAGCAGACTCGAAGTTCAACTGAAATCATGTTGTTTCTGACCTTCACCATTCATTTGCAATTTCTTAGCTACTTATAATCAAATTCTCAGATGTTTGTACAAATGTATTAGGATCTGAAGGCCAAACCCTACAAAAACATATATATAGTGGGAAATCGTTTTTTTCCGGCCGCTGGAGAAAAGGTTTTTGAAGTTGCAAAATCCTAAATACATGTCATAAGATCGAATCAATTGTGCATATAAATAATGACATATGTCAGCGATAAAATGTTTTCCTTGTACCCACTCTTCCATGGTACAAAGAAAAGCAAAACCAATTCAATGCTCTCACTTAATATTTCACCAACCAAATCACAACGGTTGTAGTGTATTGAGTTGCTAAAAACAGAATCTCGAGAAGCAGAACAAGGACAGAGTATGGAAAAGGTACAATTAAACAGATAGGCAGTCTCCAATCTGGTTCCATAAACTAATTAGCATGTAGAGCCTATGATTTTGAAACATCAATTCCATGCTTGAACTTTATATGTATATACACATTGAGTTAAATAATTATGTTCTTCTCAAGCATCCCTTAGCTATATCTTCTCGAGCCTGAGAAGAAAATGGTAGCCCATACTGTTCTCTTTCTAGCATTGTTTGCTTCATATATCTTTTCCTCGGCTATTTTTTGATGAGAAAAAAGTATTTGGACACATAGATGATGTCTTGGACTATAACCAACCATGATAATGTCTATGATGTGGCTGGTAATATTATTTATTGATCCACTGCATGCTAGAATGAGATCTTATCTATTTTATTTCTCTTGCAAGGAAAGTGCAGAATGGACTTCCTGCCAAACACAGAAAAAAATTGATAAATTAATCAGACCTTGCCTAAAGAATTTCTGCTAAAACTAAATATGCCATCAATTGAATAATTTTTCAAACAGACCTGAGTAGTTGTTGGTAGTTGAGGCAAAGTAAAGTGGCCTTGAGGATGATCCATTTTGCAGGAGTGATGATCATCAATCTTGGCTGATGAAAAATTTATAGGAATGGTCATATTACCAACGGCTCCAGAATTATATAGATCATGCAAAGGCAAAGGCCTCTTTTCGCTACCCTAGTTGGTGTTTATAAGCCCCAATCCCACCGACATGCTTATGGGAACTCCAACATGCTGATCTATGGCCATACATGGCTTTTCGCATTTACGGTATCTGCAAGTGTGGCATTTGCGCCAACTAGCGCATGGATGAAAGATGTACAAATAACAGAATAATGAAGAAAAAACAAAGAAACTTCAACAGAATAACCAAGACAAGAAACTGAATGGATTGGAATTTGTTATTCAACAATGAATCTTCGCGCATTACATTTCATGGGCATTTGTTAGTTTTATATCATCGACCGTCGTTACATAGCTAATATTTCGGTATAAAACTGTAAAAACTGTCTAGTTACATTTTACCCAAAGTTACTAATTCGTTGTCAAACTAACAAACTCCACCTTGACAACAATTTTCCTAACTTCTTGCCCATGGCCATTCATCATCTTTTCTGCAAGCCAAGTGAAGCTAAACACCACTGCAGCTTCTCTATTGTAACTGGCTTTATGAACATGTATGCACAATTCTCTCGAGTATGGACCTTTTTAAGAGCTACTTTGTTATATACCTATGGGGGATAATATGGGGTACCAAGGGAGGTACCCAAGGTAATAATGTAATAATGGGATGGGCCATAGTAATAAATAAGGTGGTTAACCCATGTCATGTAAGGGACCACAAGTAGTTAATAATAATGTAATGGGCCCATGGTATTAGTTGATGATATGAGGGAACCATGGTAATGACCCATGGTATTGTATGTATGAGGCCTATATAGAGGCTAGAGACTCCACATGGGAGAGAGTGAAGAATTATTGTATGAACAGGCATATGGCTTGTAGAGTGTTCTCCTTCCTTAAGGAGTGAATGTATGGTGTTGCCCTACCTTAAGGGTTTGATCAATAAAGAATCATTTCATATTATTTCTGGGTTTATTTGCATTATCTTATATTTTCATATCAAATCTATAATATTCTTGGGTTAGATCTACAACAATTGGAGAGAGTGAAGAATTATTGTATGAACAGGCATATGGCTTGTGGAGTATTCTCCTTCCTTAAGGAGTGAATGTATGGTGTTGCCCTACCTTAAGGGTTTTGATAATAAAGAAGAATTTCTATCTATTTCTATCTTGTTATTCTTGGGTTATTTCTATTATCATAATATTTCTGGGTCAGATCTACAACCATTGGTATCGGAGCACTTTCTTGGGCACAAAAGTGGAGATTTTTTTTATTTTTTGCAAGCCTTTCGGGGGCGGCGACTTTGCAGGTCATATATGTACATTTTGGTGCAAGATCTATAAAATATAATTACAGATCTGGATTCTTTGTGCAAAAATAGTCGAATTAAAAAAAAAAATCAGTTGAATCGGAGTCCGGATGAAGGAGATATCACTGATCTAAAAATCAGTGGGGTTGCAGACAATTTTCAGGGCACCTATTTTGCGGCGTAGATCTAGACGTCCTGGTACAATATCTGAAAAATCTAATTGCAGATCTGGATTCTTTGGGAAAGAATACCCAATTTCAAAAAAAAAATTAGTCGAATCGGAGTCCGGATGAGGAAGATATCGCTGATTTAAAATCAACTCTTTTTGCAGAAATTTGGGTGACGGCGGGAGAGTAGTAGCACAGATCTGAAATTTCTAGTGCCTGTATCAATATTTCTATCACATGGGCAGATTCAAAATGGTTTTTCCATTTCCAAAAATGGGTCATAATAAGGATTCTGAGAAATATTGACTAAACTATGACAATTTCAACTTTTCGCCAAGTAAGTGAATTTTTTCAAAACTCTCTTCATGGCTTCTAGCAAGGTTCTATATTTTACAGGAAAAGATGATGGTCCTACTATTGAAGAATTCATACAAAGATACAAGTCCACACAGGGGACATATTGGAAGCTTCTAATGGTGCTTAATTTGAGAGATGAGGCTATACAATGGTATTATTCATTTGACTACCAGCAGTTGATCAAACTTCTAGATGCATAATTTGAAAATGTCTTTTTGGACAAATGGTCTCGGGCTAGAAAAAAGGAGAATGAGACACATAAGGGGTTAATTTCTACGGGTGTCTCCTTATTGCAGGTTCATGGATTGATTCAGAAAGAGAAGATCATTGTTTCTATCAATCCTAGTGGTAAACATAATTTTATCAATGTTAATTTGGCAAAAAAATTGCAAGTCCCAGCAAAACATATTGAAAATACACAGGTTGATGATAAGGATGTTCAAATTTATAAGGATTTGAAACTTTCTATGGATAAGTATGTGCTTCATGGTGATTTTTATGCTTAAGATATGGATAATATGGATGTTGTTTTGGGATATCTTTGGATGGAATCTGCGGGTATAATCAATATTAATGTGCAGAAGAAATTCCCGAAGCTATGGTATAAAAAGAAGAAAATTACATTACAGGATATTTCCATTAATAAACAGGTACAGTCCAAGGAGGTTGACGCAGAAGATGTTCCAAGGACTGACATATCAGATGATGAGCAGTTGATGGTCAACAATCAAACACAAACAGAGGCTGAAGCAGAACAGGTTACAGGTACTGACACATCTGATGAGGGTTCAGTGGTTGAAGTCATATTGGAAAAGAAGACACCACAGAGGCACCACAACAGGGTGAATTAAAGAAAAAGACATCGTGGGTTAAAACTTCAACATATCATCACCCACATCACCCCGCAAGACAACCATCAAGATGGAAACCAAGTAGTCACATGACGGATAGCGAGGAGAGAAGATCCACCCACTACACATCAACACAGAAGAGCTACCACGGTCAACTTCCATCTCAAGCGAGCGAGGCACCAGCGAGATCGACGGTTCACCTTTCTCTTGGATGGCTAGATGCACGTGCATGGTATCAATGGACTACTATTTTGAGTAGATCTTATTATTTTTGTTCTTCCCATGTTTCAGGGACGAAACATGCTTAGGGGGGTGGAATGTTATATACCTAGGGGGGATAATATGGGGTACCAAGGGAAGTACCCAAGGTAATAATGTAATAATGGGATGGGCCATAGTAATAAATAAGGTGGTTAACCCATGTCATGTAAGGGACCACAAGTAGTTAATAATAATGTAATGGGCCCATGGTATTAGTTGATGGTATGAGGGAACCATGGTAATGACCAATGGTATTGTATGTATGAGGCCTATATAGAGGCTAGAGACTCCACATGGGAGAGTGAAGAATTATTGTATGAACAGGCATATGGCTTGTGGAGTATTCTCCTTCCTTAAAGAGTGAATGTATGGTGTTGTCCTACCTTAAGGGTTTTGATAATAAAGAAGAATTTCTATCTTGTTATTCTTGGGTTATTTCTATTATCATAATATTTCTGGGTCAGATCTACAACATACTTTTCCGCCATTGATCACATGTCTTAGAAAATGATACCTTACATCAATGTGCTTGGTTCTGCTGTGATAAACAGGATTTGTAGCCAAGTGAATAGCGCTTTGACTGTCACAAAGTACATTCACTTTCTCTTGCGTCCTTCCAATCTCATCGAGCAAACCCTTTAACCAGATTGCTTTTTTACTGGCATTTGAAGCAACTATATATTCAGCTTCGGTAGTGGACAACGCAGCTGTTTCTTGAAGCTTTGACATCCAACTAATTGCTCCACCTGCAAGAGTAAAGACATAACCTGTAGTAGATATTCTTTTGTCCAAATCACCTACATAGTCGGCATCTACATATCCGCAGACTGATCCTTCACTACCATTAAAGACGATGCAATGGTCACTTGTGCCTCTTAGATATCGAAGCACCCATTTCACTGCTTGCCAATGTTCTTTATTTGGATTTTCCATGAACCTGCTGACAACTCCAACTGCATGTGAAATGTCAGGTCTTGTAGATACCATCGCATACATTAAGTTGCCTACAGCGTTTGCATATGGTACATGAGACATATACTGCTTTTCTTCATTAGCTCTAGGACTCAAAACCGAAGAAAGCTTAAAATGGGAAGCTAGAGGAACATTAACAGGTTTCACATTATTCATAAAGAACTTTTCAAGTACCTTCTCCACATACTTCTGCTATGACAACCAAAGCTTACCATTTTTCCTATCTCTGTGTATCTCCATGCCCAAGATATGTTTTTCTGCTCCAAGATCCTTCATATCAAACGTCCTAGAGAGTTGAGCCTTTAACCTGTTGATCTCTTCCATGCTTTTGCTTGCAATAAGCATATCGTCAACATACAAAGCTAAGATAATGAATATGCCATTGAAACTTTTGAAATACACACAATTATCATACTCACTTCTTATAAAGTTCTGGCTCACCATGAAGGAATCAAACTTCTTGTACCATTGTCTGGGAGATTGCCTCAGACCATACAATGATTTCCTGAGCTTGCAAACTAATCTTCTGCTGCGACCTCGTACAAAACCTTCTGGTTGTTCCATATATATCTCTTTGTTCAAATCACCATGTAGAAAAGCTGTTTTAACATCTAACTGTTCTAACTCAAGATTAAGCAACGCAATTAGTGCCAACACAGTACGTATAGAAACAAGTTTTACAACTGGAGAAAAAAATCTCATGAAAGTCTATACCTTCAACCTGAGAATACCCTTTTGCTACCAGTCGCGTCTTATACCTTTCGATACTTCCATCAAATTTCCGTTTTAGTTTGAAGACCCAGTTACATCCGACAACACTTCTCCCTTCAGGAAGCTCTACAAGATCCCAGGTATTGTTCTTGGCTAAGGAGTCCATTTCTTCTTCCATAGCCATTTTCGATTTCTCGCTATCTGTATCATCTACTGCTTCCTGATAACAAGAAGGTTCCCCATCTTCAGTAATCAAAGAAAAAGATGAAGCAGAATTTTCATACCTTTTGGGAGTTTTCCTTTCCCTTGTAGACCTTCTCGGAGCGATTGGTTGCTGAATTGGTCCAGAAACTTGCACTGGTTCAGAAGCTTCAACGGCTTCCTTTGTGTCTTCAACACCTTTTTCTCCAAAAGTCTCTCCTTCCTTTCCACTGTCACCGAAAGGTCTAGCCTCCAACTGAACTCGTTGATTCGGCGATACCTGTTATTGTTCAATTCTTTCAACATTTGATTTTAACAAACAGGATTCATCAAATGTTACATCTCTACTAATGACTATCTTCCGCAATGTAGGATCCCACAACCTATATCCTTTCACTGCATAGTCATACCCAACAAAGACATAACATTTCAACTTTGGATCTAATTTTGAACGTTGATTTTTCGGAATAAGAGAATAAGCATCACAGCCAAATATCCTCAAATGTGAATAGTCACAAGACTGACCTGTCCAAACTTCTTCAGGAATTTTACAATCAATTGCTACTGAAGGTGATCTGTTAACTAAATAACAAGCAGTAGATACTGCTTCTGCCCACAACTCCTTTTGCAAGTTAGCATTGCTGATCATGCTTCTGGCTCTTTCCATAAGAGTCTGATTCATACGCTCAACAACACCATTTTGCTTAGGAGTATAAACAACACTTTTGTGTCTAACAATGCCCTCATCCTTACAGTGTTGTTCAAATTCAACAGAAGTGAACTCACCACCATTATCAGTTCTTAGACATTTAATAGATTTGCCTGTTTTTTTCTCTACCATTACTTTAAATTGTTTAAAGACATTTAATACATCAACTTTCCTTTTTAGCATATAAACCCAAACTTTACAGGAGTAATCATCAATGAACGTTAAAAAATACAATGCACCTCCATATAACACAACAGGGGAAGGCCCCCATAGATCAGAATGAATGTAGTCTAAAACATCTTTACTATTATGATTTCCAACTTTAAATCTATGTTTACACTGTTTTCCATACACACAATGTTTACAGAAATCTAAATTCAAGGATTTCAGACCGGGAAGAGATTTACGTTTCATCAGTATATGAAAACCTTTCTCGCTCATATGACCCAATCGCTAATGCCACAGACTAGTACCTGCTTCTTCCTTTTCTGACACAACCGCTGCTTCACTGACCTGAGTACTTCCTTTTAACTTGTAAAGATTTCCGACCTTTTCTCCCTTCATAACCAAAAGGGCTCCTTTAAAGACTTTCAAGACGCCATCCTGACCAGTAAACTTATAACCATCTGAATCCAACACTCCCAAAGAGATTAAATTTTTCTTCAAATCAGGTACATGTCTAACACTAGTTAATGTCCTAATTGTGTTATCATACATCTTAATCCCGATATCTCTCATCCCAACAGTCTGACATGACACATTGTTACCCATAAACACAGAACTACCATTTACATTTTTATACGAAGTAAACCAATTTCTATGTGGGCACATGTGATGCGAAGCACCAGAGTCTAACAGCCAGCGATCAAAAATCTGAGAGACATTACATTCAGATGAAGTTTTATCTATCATACATAATTCTTCAGCAGATAAAACTTCGTCTATCATACCTGAATCGACCTGATTCGCTTCGTTCTTCGGATTTTCGAATTCCTTTCGTTTCCAACAGTCCTTCTTCAAGTGTCCAACTTTACCGCAGTTCCAACATTTTGCCTTACACTTCTTTCCCTTCGATTTCGATCTGGAAGACCCCCTTGGTTTTTCTCCTCTTTCCTTTGAGCGTCCTCTAGCGACCATGGCTTCTGATGCAGCTGTTTCAGTGCTATATTTCCTTCGTACTTCTTCAGACAGGAGAGCTCCCATGACTGATTCAAACTTCAAAGAATCAGTAGAGCTGAAGTTGATTGAAGTTACGAAGTGATCCCACAATTCAGGCAGAGAACACAACAAGGTTATGGCTTTATCTTCTTCCTGTATTTTGACTTCCATACATGTTAATTGACATATTAGTATATTAAAAACATTCAAATGTTCTGCAACGTTTGAACCTTCTTTCATTCAAAGACTGTATAACTGTCTTTTCAGATAAATTCTGTTGGTTAATGATTTTGTCATATAGAGATTTTCAAGTTTTTCCCACAATCCTGACGCCGTAGTCTCTTCAACAATATTGAATAGAACTTCATCCGCTAGGCATAACCGGATGATACTGAGAGCTCGGGCATTCAAGTCCTCCCAGTTTGAAGTAGTCTTGGTTGCAGGTTTCTTAGTTGCCCCATCCAATGCCTTGTGCAACCCTTGTTGCACAAGCAGATCCTTAACCTTCAGTTTCCAAAGAGCAAAATTGCTCTTTACGGTGAATTTCTCCACCTCGAATTTCGCATTCGACATCTTGGCCATTTTGTTTTTCTCCTAGGTTTCAGTCTTTCAGCTATCATTTTCTTAAAAAAAAACTTTGCTTCCCTTTTTCTTAAAAAACTGAGCAAATAAACAAATTTTACAAATTTCTTTCTACAATTTTTGAGCCTTTGTTTTTCTGCAATATTTTTGTTTTTAGAGAAACCTTTCAACAAATTTTACTAAAAATAAAACTTGTTCTTCTTACTGAAACTCTGCTCTTTATCAGTTTTGGACAACTTCCTTTTCAATTGGTTTATGAACCAACCCAAAATATTCTGGGTAAACAAAAAAAAATTGCCTTCAACAAATAATTTCTTTAAAAAAAAAAAAAAATTACCCGAATCTCACGCAGGCTCTGTCACAAGTCCTCTGCAACTTTATGCAAGCCAACAGGCAGATAACTCAGGAGTCTGGCTCTTCACGCAGGGACATCACCAACAGTCTGGTTTTTTTCACGCAGGGATAGCACGTCTACAGGCTCTTTAAAGAAAACGCCTCCCGCTACGCAGCAATCTCTTCACGGAGCAGTCTGAAAAACGCCTCACTCACGGAGCAGTCTGAAAAACGCCTCACGCTACGCAGCAATCTCTTCACGGAGCAGTCTGGCTCTTCACGCACTGACCCAAACCAGGGATTCACGCTCAGGCAGAGGTAGATTCACACTCACACTCAGGCAGAAAACTGGTTGATTCACTCACGCTCAGGCAGAAAACTGGCTGATTCACTTATGCTCAGGCAGAAAAAACTGGCCTTACGCAAGCTCTCACGCAGCAATACGCAGGCAGAGGGTTTGGCACGCAGAAACTGCTCTCACGCAGGCTGATTTCCTTTTCTTCAACGCGGGTTCTGGACTCTTCTTCACGCAGGCAGGGTCTTCACGCCTTCACGCCCAATCACTCGGCCCTGTTAGGCTCTGATACCACTTGTTATACAAATAACAGAATAATGAAGAAAAAACAAATAAACTTCAACATAATAACCAAGACAAGACACTGAATGGATTGGAATTTGTTATTCAACAATGGATCTCCGCGCATTACATTTCATGGGCATTTGTTAGTTTTATATCATCGACCGTCATTACATAACTAATATTTCGGTATAAAACTGTAAAAACTGTCTAGTTACATTTTACCCAAACTTACTAATTCGTTGTCAAACTAACAAAAAATCAATTCCACTCCTCGCGGAAAGCATTTGCACTCAAGTAAAGACAAGATAAGGCATAGGATAATCCATATAGCTGAAGACAAAAACTTGAAACAATAAATAAAGTTCGGTGAATCTGCTTTTTGCTGATTGCTCACGTCAACCCATACAGATCAAGAACTATGGATGAATTGTTTAAAAACAAGGTTATTGTCAAAAAGACTTATAAGAAGCCTTTTCCATCTTAAAACAAGCTTATAGCAGACGGATGAAGAACACCAGTATCAAGAATTGTGAGCTCTGAATTTTGAAGCAGTATGTATCTTACCAAACTAACATAGATCTATGTTAACTCTTGTTTTGCTACGCACAGATCCACTTGACTTTGATCTCTCTCGCGCAGATACCAGATTGACATGGATCTCTGTTAGTGTTTATTATTATATTGAGAAAAATTAAATAAAATATACAAATAATATATAAGCCCTTATAAACCCCAGAATGCCATATACAAATTGTTGATGGATGCTCCAACCTATGATGTAGAATGGACTACTAGGCTCAGTGACTTTTGCTAACGTAGATCATATTACATATGTATATTAGCAACAATCCATACTAAGTTATGTGGATTTTCGCACTTATTAAAGTTCTCCGTTTAGCTTGGAGTGAGACTGAAATGTTTGTATTTTTCGGCAAAACGCAAGAATTTGATGCACTCTCACTCAAAAGGTAAGTAATCACAGTTTGACAACAAATCACAAGCACAATACGTAATTCGTTTATGGGTGTTGTATGAGTATTCAAAGAGCTCTGAAATAACTTATAAATTGACTCTGGCACAACTACTAATTATGTGAGATGTGATAAGCCTGTCTATCACTTAGCACTAAGGAAAACACTTGCCTGCACTTGTAATTGAAGCTTCTTAAGCTACTCGATTGCTTCGTCAAGCATGAAGGCTTTGTCAGTCTGCCAGAACAGAAAATTCCGGTAATAGCGTATTTAATCATGTACGAAATTTGAATTTGAGGCAAAAATAAGTTATCTTAACTCCTGGGCAATGCTTCCTTTAACCTTGCAATGGCAATCCATAGCAAGTCCTTGTATTCTGGAATTTCATCCCTATCCACCTCCCATAATATTCAATTATCTGTAAATGAAACAGTAGAAGTCAATAAACAACTTTGGGGATTTAAAAGTGGCAATGAGGTGCATTATCCAAAGCTTAATTACCGTGGCAGCAGCGGCGATGGATTACATTGATGCCTTCTGTCTTCCTGTTGGAGACGCCGTCCTTTATCCAGCGGATCAAGGATGAAGAGGAGAGACAGCGACACTTTGAGCTCGTGAACTTGGACCTGGACTCCTCATTTTTGGACTTGGCACAGGAGAACCACCCCTGTTCTACTGCCAAAAGGGTCGTCCCACCATATCTCCACTTATGGAAATCTGTCCCGAATTGTAACCCGAACGTGGACTCCAGCAATTACCAGATCCAAACAGTGGGCCATCCAGCCCTTTCATAACCCAGGATGCTCCGAGCTCAAAATCTTCATTGGATTACATGGCGCTTTGATGGGAGGGATGGGAGGACGCCGCCCAGAAGTACTGGACACGTATCCGTGTTGAGGACGCCAAATCTTTTCAAGTCACGCATTAAGACCGTCCTTGTTGCAGGATCCACCACCTATAGGGCAATTCCTATTTCCACCCCCATAGCAAAGTTAATGCTAGGGGGTACCTGTGTCAGAGCCCGGCGACAGCAATCGACGGCATCGATCATACCCCTCCGACCTGCCCGCAAAAAGCCCTCCGACCTGCCCGCAAAAAGCATACAATACAATATACGCATTAATGGCAGGCTAATTTGAAATTTGATTTTGAATTTATTTACCCGGTCAGCCGATGTTAGAATTTAATGGCATCCTAACTTGAAATTCGAATTTGAATTTATCTACCCGCTCAGCCGATGTTCCAATTTGAATTTATCTACCCACACATTAATGGCATCCTAACTTGAAATTCGAATTTGAATTTATCTACCCGCTCAGCCGATGTTCTTAGCAGCTACTGCAAGGAGAACATGTTGTTTATAATCTACACAGAGTTTCTTCGGCATCCTGCGTGTCTTTTTAAAGCACTCGGCACTCTGGTTTCTCATTTTTACGATAATAGCTATTATGAATTCAAGAGCTCTTCATGAGAAGGTGTTGAAGCTTCTGTGTGGAATCCAACGAATTCTAAGGCATCCACTCTTATGTTAACGACCAGGCAGCCCATCTTTCATCGGTAAGTGATGCTATGCCTAAATACGTTTACGAGAGCCAGCTGTGGGATGAGCCAGCTGTGGGATGAAGGGACGCTGGAAGACTTTAAACCTCTGCTAAATTTGGCCATGAGTGCTTTTTGCAAAACATCACCTCTTCGATGATCATCCAAGCCTGCTAGAACATAGAACTGGCTGACCAGTGCGAGTCTATCTTGGCTATGGTGTTCAAGTTACAAACACTGAATCAAATGTGGAGGCCGTGGTTATTCTATAATATGTTAGAGTATACAAATAGATTATTATCACGTAAATTTATTTATGTATTTCTGTAGGGTTGTGGTTTATTGTTGTATATGCTTTACTATTGCTGCAGCCTTGTAAGTGAGCGAACAGTGCTGAGATTTAAGAGTTTTTTTGAGTGATATATCTATATGCCGGCTTCCATGATACTGGTTTTCGTTGACTGATATATCTAGCTTCCATGAAAACTCAACATGGTATCATTCAAGCTTAAACCACAAAAAGCCTCTAAGGAATCAAATACGATACTCGTTTCTAGTTTTCTGGTTTTGTATCAATTATGGTATCATTTTCATTTACTTTTGAGTGTGAAATTATGGTTTTTACATAATGTTAATGTACAAATAAAAAATCAAATGTATTATGCAGGTGTGGGAA
The DNA here is from genome assembly GCA_031772625.1 of Pinus tabuliformis. NCBI lineage: Eukaryota > Viridiplantae > Streptophyta > Pinopsida > Pinales > Pinaceae > Pinus > Pinus tabuliformis. The sequence continues at coordinate 352,094,641 of CM062814.1, read as the reverse complement.
TTAAACAAAAACGTCGATGTATAATTGCTGGAATTAAACAAAAACGTGAATTTATAATTTGTGAATTTTTGTTAAAAGATTTTAGGTAGGTAAATAATTTGTTTCTCCACTGGAGTGATGTAAGTGTTTAGAGATAATAATTTATAGTTTTATAATAATAAAATATTAATAGCTATATTTAATCTATTATCGATAATAATAAAAATTAGAAATTACCATTTTTTAAGTGTCACTGTATCCTTCTCAATGCGAGCAGAGTGAATGCAATCTTGAAACTATGTAAGTCTCACTGTATCCTTCTCAATGCTAACAGAATGAATGCAAACCATTATAACCGTGGAAGTAAGGTTTTGTAAAGTCGTTTAATTAAACCGTGAAAGTAAGGTTTTGTAAAGTCGTTTAATTAATTTTATATATTTCTTTTTATTGTATATGATGTTTAAAAATTATTTATTTTTTAATAATTCTCATATTAATTATTATTATTTTTGAAATAAAATATATTAATTTACAAATAATCAATATAAATAAAAATATATAAATTTCATTAATTAATTATTTAAAATTGTTTTAAATAAAGATATTCATAAGAATTTTTTTTTACATTTTAAATTTTAAATTTTTTATATAGTTCAATTATCAATATTACACTTCTCAATATTTATATATCTCCATGGTCATAACTAACACTTTTTAATATCACATTTAATCTCACATTTGGGTTCTTTCATGGCTAATATAAAATTATTGATAAATAAAGTCTCTTACACTTTAAGAGGCATATAGGTTATTTTTAATACTCAAAGGTGTGATGGCCATGAAAAGAAAATAGAAAAATAAAGTTATTCTTTGAATATAGAGTGTTTTTTAAAATATATTTTATTTTTATGTTTTTTTAATATTTCATTTATATTTTTAATTGTAGATTTGTTTGATAAAAAATTGAATCAATTCATAGGATTTAGTCATAAAGAGTACTTTTTTATATATATCTTTATAATTTTTATAATTAATCAATGACTATTATTGATTTTGTTTGAATATGGGTAATTTTTTTTGTTTTGTTTTTCAAGTTGTATGTGGTTCTCAAGGCTTGACCTATGGCTTGAGGATCCACGAATCAGGGGCGTCTAAACTATCAAAATCACCTGGGGATCGCACCTGACCTGAGCCACAACAACCTTTCCTTGAATGGATTTTTTAGCATGTCTCCTCCCCCTAGCACAAGGCACAACCACCCCCATGAGGTTTGATCTTGGGTCCCCTTGCCGACGAGGCCCATCCTCAACTGGTTATGCTAGTGGGACTTATGACTATGGGTAATTATCGTTAACAATAGTTAGCTCTAGATCATTACAGCTCTTAATGGTTCACTATGGTTGATTGTAAATTGAGTATGGTTATCTTTAGTTAATTGTGGTTGATTATAATTGGTTATGGTTGATAGTGCTTGACTATGGTTACACATGTTTGAGTATGATCACAAATTAACTATTTTTAAGTAAAAGTAACTATGCTAGAGTGTAATACTTGAATTTCATTGAGTAGAGACCACAAGGGCTAAGTATGGTTGATTGTAAGTTGACTTTGGTTAACAGTGATTGACTATTGTGTGTGGTTGAATTTCATTCTATTGGTTTACCATTGTTAGCTATAGTATGTGGTTAACTTTGGCTCAATTTTGTTTACATAACCTTTGATGAATACCACAATGGTTAAGGTAAAAATTTTAATAATTTAATTTGATGTCATATATTAAATCTTTCATATTAAATAATAATAATGCATTACACCATATTAAATTTGCCTCTTCTAGATCATGCTAAATAGATAAGAGTTTATAATGGACTTACATTGGTTAATTCTTTAGACTTTGTCATTTTCTCTAGTTCAATAGATAGAAGCCTACACATATAGAAGAAAAAAAAACATAGAAATAATAAGATATGCAAGAATGATTGTAATGAGATTTATAATTATACTAATTAAAAATATTTCCATATTATAATATATACATTAGTTTTATATGATGATATATTACCTCATGTCAATAAGTGAATAATATTAATATTATTCCTTAAGATTAATATTAAGAATTATTATTATTTACTACAACAATAATCAAAGTAGGGTAGTGTTATGCACCACATGCATATACATCCTAATTAAATTATCAATTCATTTTATGGGCATTATTTAATTCAACTAATGGTATAGATTTAGAGTTTCACAACTCCGAGGGTTAGCTCAATTAGTCGAGTTTGTGTGGTTAAATCACCTTGCTATTGAGAGGTCACAGAGTCAATTCTCCTTGACACCCTCTAGGTTAGGCTTTGCTAATAAGTCAGCGGGATGTGATCCCTTCGGGTGGATCTGCCTTTGATATTTCCTCGAAGAAAAGGAAAAAAATCAGAATTCCATGTGTAATTCACGGAGAGAGTCTCACCTCTCAAGTACCTTCCTTGTATCTAAGTCAAGTGTTTTCTATTAAATACCTACCAAATCATGAAATGAAGCATTAACATAACTTAAAGACTATTCATAAATGGAGTGACTATGTTACAATGAAGTCTCCTAGAATTTTCCTATTAGGTTTTACGTTCAAGAAGATTCAGTGATTATAGATTAAGCCAACCAATGACTATGTATGGATCAAAATACGCATGCCCTTCTTCACTTCCCTATTACCCTATGGCATTATATCATCTTATGCATGATATGATGTGTATATGGATGACATACATGTCATATACAGGTGATTCCTTTAAATAATGCCCATAAAATTAAATGGATGTGAAACCAAGTAAGGCTATATCCCATTGACATAGAAATAAACAAAGACAACTTGAGGTGAGTTTAACATAAAACTTGAAATATTCCAAGGTGTCATCAACCAAATGAATGATCTAGATGAGAAAAGCCTAAAAACCCTAAAAGATTCTAGAACAAATCCATAGCTAGTACCTACAACTCATAAACTTTTTATATAATTTTAACATATAACTTTCAAAACTAAAACATATATCTTTCTCATTAAATTAATTCAATTAATTATAAAAGTTATAAATATATATAAAAAATGCTCTTTATAACTATTATGATTTGATTCAAATTTTTTTCAAACAAATCTACAATTAAAAATATAAATGAAATATTAAAAAAAACATAAAAATAAAATACATATTAAAAAACACTCTATATTCCCATGAAGTAAAGAACAATTTTATTTATCTATTTTCTTTTCATGGCCATCACACATTTGAGTATAAAAAATTACCTATATTCCTCTTAAAGTATAAGAGATTTTATTTATCAATAATTTTATATTAGCCATGAAAGAACCCAAATGTAAAATTAAGAAGTGTTAGTTATGATAATTGAGATATATAAATATTGAGAAGTGTAATATTGATAATTGACATATATAAAAAATTTAAAATGTAAAGAAATTTTCTTATGAATATCTTTATTTTAAAAAAAATTAAATGATAAAAGATAAAATTAATTAATTAAATTATATATCTTTATTTATATTAATTATTTGTAAATTAATATATTTTATTTCAAAAATAATATAAAATAATAATAATTAATATGAGAATTATTAAAAAATAGGAATTTTTAAACATCATATACAATAACAAATAAATATAAAATTAATTAAACTACTTTACAAAACCTTAAACCTTACTTCCAAGGTTATAATGGTTTGCATTCAGTCTGTTAGCATTGACAAGGATACATTGAGACTTACATAGTTTCAAGATTGCATTCACTCTATTCACATAGAGAAGGATACAGTGAGACTTACATAGTTTCAAGATTTCATTCACTTTGTTGGCATTGAGAAGGATATATTGAGACTTATTTAGTTTCAAGAAAAGTCTATTTGGACAAGTATGCTCCAAGTTCAGACAATTCTAAAGCAAATGTCTAGAATGCATCCACAACATATGGATTTGACCTAGAAATAAAATACTTTACAAAACCTTACTTCCATGGTTTGCTTTCACTCTGTTCGCATTGAGGATACAATATTAAAAAATAGTAATTTCTAATTTTTATTATTATCGATAATAGATTAAATATAACTATTAATATTTTATTATTATAAAATTATAAATTATTATCTCTAAACACTTCCATCACTCCAATGGAGAAACAAATTATTTACCTACCTAAAATCTTTTAACAAGATTTCACAAATTATAAATTCACGTTTTTGTTTAATTCCAGCAATTATACATCGACGTTTTTGTTTAATTACGACACCTGCATAATACATTTGATCTTTGATTTGTACGTAAACCATTATGTAAAAACCAGAAATTCTGTTAATTTTAGGTATGTTCTATGCTAGAGCAATTTATTTCAATTTCTTTTCCACATTAGCAATGACATCAGCATAAAGTAAACTGCAAATAGAACATAAATATAAATCATAGAAGACAAGCCAAGGCAAGAGGACACAAGATGTGGTGCTAGCCAGGGACAAACCCCACAATGTGGGGAAACCCTTGATCAATTCTTCTTTTATGTTCTTCAAAGTTTAGCAGAGAAAGTGAGAGAGATAGTACATTTATAATAGGAGTCAATCACTTTGACTTTTGATATCGTCATGAGATTAATTGAAGACATATTGCTTCAACTAATTCTCTAAGGTGACTCGTTCACCTATCATAGTGCTGCATCTCGTCTATTTGTTGCACATTACCATATGACACCTTGTTGTACTGTCACATGTGTTAAACCTTGATTACTGAGCTGCTCTCATCTTCATGCCGCTCATCATGCAGCATCTTCCATGGTCTTATGCATCATCAAGTTGCCCATGCTCATGATCTCATTCATCATTATGCTGCCCATGCTCATATCATCATGCATCATTATGCTGCCCATGCTCATATCATCGTGCTGCTTATTATGCTGCCCATGATCTCATACATCATGTTCCCTTCCTTCAGAGACAGATGCTCCAGCTGTTTCGGTAGTTCCCGGTAGTTCCGGCTTTTCCAGAAATTCTGACAGTTCCGGCATTCCTGGCAGTTCCAGCTTTTCCGGCTTTTTCGGCTTTTCCAGCATTTTCAGCTTTTCGGAAAAGCCGGAACTGCTGGAAAAGCTGAAAATGCTGGAAAAGCCGAAAAAGCCGGAAAAGCTGGAACTGCCAGGAATGCCGGAACTGTCAGAATTTCTGGAAAAGCCGGAACTACCGGGAACTACCGAAACAGCTGGAGCATCTGTCTCTGAAGGAAGGGAACATGATGTATGAGATCATGGGCAACATAATAAGCAGCACGATGATATGAGCATGGGCAGCATAATGATGCATGATGATATGAGCATGGGCAGCATAATGATGAATGAGATCATGAGCATGGGCAACTTGATGATGCATAAGACCATGGAAGATGCTGCATGATGAGCGGCATGAAGATGAGAGCAGCTCAGTAATCAAGGTTTAACACATGTGACAGTACAACAAGGTGTCATATGGTAATGTGCAACAAATAGACGAGATGCAGCACTATGATAGGTGAACGAGTCACCTTAGAGAATTAGTTGAAGCAATATGTCTTCAATTAATCTCATGACGATATCAAAAGTCAAAGTGATTGACTCCTATTATAAATGTACTATCTCTCTCACTTTCTCTGCTAAACTTTGAAGAACATAAAAGAAGAATTGATCAAGGGTTTCCCCACATTGTGGGGTTTGTCCCTGGCTAGCACCACATCTTGTGTCCTCTTGCCTTGGCTTGTCTTCTATGATTTATATTTATGTTCTATTTGCAGTTTACTTTATGCTGATGTCATTGCTAATGTGGAAAAGAAATTGAAATAAATTGCTCTAGCATAGAACATACCTAAAATTAACAGAATTTCTGGTTTTTACATAATGGTTTACGTACAAATCAAAGATCAAATGTATTATGCAGGTGTCGTAATTAAACAAAAACGTCGATGTATAATTGCTGGAATTAAACAAAAACGTGAATTTATAATTTGTGAAATCTTGTTAAAAGATTTTAGGTAGGTAAATAATTTGTTTCTCCATTGGAGTGATGGAAGTGTTTAGAGATAATAATTTATAATTTTATAATAATAAAATATTAATAGTTATATTTAATCTATTATCGATAATAATAAAAATTAGAAATTACTATTTTTTAATATTGTATCCTCAATGCGAACAGAGTGAAAGCAAACCATGGAAGTAAGGTTTTGTAAAGTATTTTATTTCTAGGTCAAATCCATATGTTGTGGATGCATTCTAGACATTTGCTTTAGAATTGTCTGAACTTGGAGCATACTTGTCCAAATAGACTTTTCTTGAAACTAAATAAGTCTCAATATATCCTTCTCAATGCCAACAAAGTGAATGAAATCTTGAAACTATGTAAGTCTCACTGTATCCTTCTCTATGTGAATAGAGTGAATGCAATCTTGAAACTATGTAAGTCTCAATGTATCCTTGTCAATGCTAACAGACTGAATGCAAACCATTATAACCTTGGAAGTAAGGTTTAAGGTTTTGTAAAGTAGTTTAATTAATTTTATATTTATTTGTTATTGTATATGATGTTTAAAAATTCCTATTTTTTAATAATTCTCATATTAATTATTATTATTTTATATTATTTTTGAAATAAAATATATTAATTTACAAATAATTAATATAAATAAAGATATATAATTTAATTAATTAATTTTATCTTTTATCATTTAATTTTTTTTTAAATAAAGATATTCATAAGAAAATTTCTTTACATTTTAAATTTTTTATATATGTCAATTATCAATATTACACTTCTCAATATTTATATATCTCAATTATCATAACTAACACTTCTTAATTTTACATTTGGGTTCTTTCATGGCTAATATAAAATTATTGATAAATAAAATCTCTTATACTTTAAGAGGAATATAGGTAATTTTTTATACTCAAATGTGTGATGGCCATGAAAAGAAAATAGATAAATAAAATTGTTCTTTACTTCATGGGAATATAGAGTGTTTTTTAATATGTATTTTATTTTTATGTTTTTTTTAATATTTCATTTATATTTTTAATTGTAGATTTGTTTGAAAAAAATTTGAATCAAATCATAATAGTTATAAAGAGCATTTTTTATATATATTTATAACTTTTATAATTAATTGAATTAATTTAATGAGAAAGATATATGTTTTAGTTTTGAAAGTTATATGTTAAAATTATATAAAAAGTTTATGAGTTGTAGGTACTAGCTATGGATTTGTTCTAGACTCTTTTAGGGTTTTTAGGCTTTTCTCATCTAGATCATTCATTTGGTTGATGACACCTTGGAATATTTCAAGTTTTATGTTAAACTCACCTCAAGTTGTCTTTGTTTATTTCTATGTCAATGGGATATAGCCTTACTTGGTTTCACATCCATTTAATTTTATGGGCATTATTTAATGGAATCACCTGTATATGACATGTATGTCATCCATATACACATCATATCATGCATAAGATGATATAATGCCATAGGGTAATAGGGAAGTGAAGAAGGGCATGCGTATTTTGATCCATACATAGTCATTGGTTGGCTTAATCTATAATCACTGAATCTTCTTGAACGTAAAACCTAATAGGAAAATTCTAGGAGACTTCATTGTAACATAGTCACTCCATTTATGAATAGTCTTTAAGTTATGTTAATGCTTCATTTCATGATTTGGTAGGTATTTAATAGAAAACACTTGACTTAGATACAAGGAAGGTACTTGAGAGGTGAGACTCTCTCCGTGAATTACACATGGAATTCTGATTTTTTTCCTTTTCTTCGAGGAAATATCAAAGGCAGATCCACCCGAAGGGATCACATCCCGCTGACTTATTAGCAAAGCCTAACCTAGAGGGTGTCAAGGAGAATTGACTCTGTGACCTCTCAATAGCAAGGTGATTTAACCACACAAACTCGACTAATTGAGCTAACCCTCGGAGTTGTGAAACTCTAAATCTATACCATTAGTTGAATTAAATAATGCCCATAAAATGAATTGATAATTTAATTAGGATGTATATGCATGTGGTGCATAACACTACCCTACTTTGATTATTGTTGTAGTAAATAATAATAATTCTTAATATTAATCTTAAGGAATAATATTAATATTATTCACTTATTGACATGAGGTAATATATCATCATATAAAACTAATGTATATATTATAATATGGAAATATTTTTAATTAGTATAATTATAAATCTCATTACAATCATTCTTGCATATCTTATTATTTCTATGTTTTTTTTTCTTCTATATGTGTAGGCTTCTATCTATTGAACTAGAGAAAATGACAAAGTCTAAAGAATTAACCAATGTAAGTCCATTATAAACTCTTATCTATTTAGCATGATCTAGAAGAGGCAAATTTAATATGGTGTAATGCATTATTATTATTTAATATGAAAGATTTAATATATGACATCAAATTAAATTATTAAAATTTTTACCTTAACCATTGTGGTATTCATCAAAGGTTATGTAAACAAAATTGAGCCAAAGTTAACCACATACTATAGCTAACAATGGTAAACCAATAGAATGAAATTCAACCACACACAATAGTCAATCACTGTTAACCAAAGTCAACTTACAATCAACCATACTTAGCCCTTGTGGTCTCTACTCAATGAAATTCAAGTATTACACTCTAGCATAGTTACTTTTACTTAAAAATAGTTAATTTGTGATCATACTCAAACATGTGTAACCATAGTCAAGCACTATCAACCATAACCAATTATAATCAACCACAATTAACTAAAGATAACCATACTCAATTTACATTCAACCATAGTGAACCATTAAGAGCTGTAATGATCTAGAGCTAACTATTGTTAACGATAATTACCCATAGTCATAAGTCCCACTAGCATAACCAGTTGAGGATGGGCCTCGTCGGCAAGGGGACCCAAGATCAAACCTCATGGGGGTGGTTGTGCCTTGTGCTAGGGGGAGGAGACATGCTAAAAAATCCATTCAAGGAAAGGTTGTTGTGGCTCAGGTCAGGTGCGATCCCCAGGTGATTTTGATAGTTTAGACGCCCCTGATTCGTGGATCCTCAAGCCATAGGTCAAGCCTTGAGAACCACATACAACTTGAAAAACAAAACAAAAAAAATTACCCATATTCAAACAAAATCAATAATAGTCATTGATTAATTATAAAAATTATAAAGATATATATAAAAAAGTACTCTTTATGACTAAATCCTATGAATTGATTCAATTTTTTATCAAACAAATCTACAATTAAAAATATAAATGAAATATTAAAAAAACATAAAAATAAAATATATTTTAAAAAACACTCTATATTCAAAGAATAACTTTATTTTTCTATTTTCTTTTCATGGCCATCACACCTTTGAGTATTAAAAATAACCTATATGCCTCTTAAAGTGTAAGAGACTTTATTTATCAATAATTTTATATTAGCCATGAAAGAACCCAAATGTGAGATTAAATGTGATATTAAAAAGTGTTAGTTATGACCATGGAGATATATAAATATTGAGAAGTGTAATATTGATAATTGAACTATATAAAAAATTTAAAATTTAAAATGTAAAAAAAAATTCTTATGAATATCTTTATTTAAAACAATTTTAAATAATTAATTAATGAAATTTATATATTTTTATTTATATTGATTATTTGTAAATTAATATATTTTATTTCAAAAATAATAATAATTAATATGAGAATTATTAAAAAATAAATAATTTTTAAACATCATATACAATAAAAAGAAATATATAAAATTAATTAAACGACTTTACAAAACCTTACTTTCACGGTTTAATTAAACGACTTTACAAAACCTTACTTCCACGGTTATAATGGTTTGCATTCATTCTGTTAGCATTGAGAAGGATACAGTGAGACTTACATAGTTTCAAGATTGCATTCACTCTGCTCGCATTGAGAAGGATACAGTGACACTTAAAAAATGGTAATTTCTAATTTTTATTATTATCGATAATAGATTAAATATAGCTATTAATATTTTATTATTATAAAACTATAAATTATTATCTCTAAACACTTACATCACTCCAGTGGAGAAACAAATTATTTACCTACCTAAAATCTTTTAACAAAAATTCACAAATTATAAATTCACGTTTTTGTTTAATTCCAGCAATTATACATCGACGTTTTTGTTTAATTCCCACACCTGCATAATACATTTGATTTTTTATTTGTACATTAACATTATGTAAAAACCATAATTTCACACTCAAAAGTAAATGAAAATGATACCATAATTGATACAAAACCAGAAAACTAGAAACGAGTATCGTATTTGATTCCTTAGAGGCTTTTTGTGGTTTAAGCTTGAATGATACCATGTTGAGTTTTCATGGAAGCTAGATATATCAGTCAACGAAAACCAGTATCATGGAAGCCGGCATATAGATATATCACTCAAAAAAACTCTTAAATCTCAGCACTGTTCGCTCACTTACAAGGCTGCAGCAATAGTAAAGCATATACAACAATAAACCACAACCCTACAGAAATACATAAATAAATTTACGTGATAATAATCTATTTGTATACTCTAACATATTATAGAATAACCACGGCCTCCACATTTGATTCAGTGTTTGTAACTTGAACACCATAGCCAAGATAGACTCGCACTGGTCAGCCAGTTCTATGTTCTAGCAGGCTTGGATGATCATCGAAGAGGTGATGTTTTGCAAAAAGCACTCATGGCCAAATTTAGCAGAGGTTTAAAGTCTTCCAGCGTCCCTTCATCCCACAGCTGGCTCATCCCACAGCTGGCTCTCGTAAACGTATTTAGGCATAGCATCACTTACCGATGAAAGATGGGCTGCCTGGTCGTTAACATAAGAGTGGATGCCTTAGAATTCGTTGGATTCCACACAGAAGCTTCAACACCTTCTCATGAAGAGCTCTTGAATTCATAATAGCTATTATCGTAAAAATGAGAAACCAGAGTGCCGAGTGCTTTAAAAAGACACGCAGGATGCCGAAGAAACTCTGTGTAGATTATAAACAACATGTTCTCCTTGCAGTAGCTGCTAAGAACATCGGCTGAGCGGGTAGATAAATTCAAATTCGAATTTCAAGTTAGGATGCCATTAATGTGTGGGTAGATAAATTCAAATTGGAACATCGGCTGAGCGGGTAGATAAATTCAAATTCGAATTTCAAGTTAGGATGCCATTAAATTCTAACATCGGCTGACCGGGTAAATAAATTCAAAATCAAATTTCAAATTAGCCTGCCATTAATGCGTATATTGTATTGTATGCTTTTTGCGGGCAGGTCGGAGGGCTTTTTGCGGGCAGGTCGGAGGGGTATGATCGATGCCGTCGATTGCTGTCGCCGGGCTCTGACACAGGTACCCCCATAGCATTAACTTTGCTATGGGGGTGGAAATAGGAATTGCCCACCTATAGAGCCGCCGAAATACTGGTCCTGCAGTATATTAAATTGACGCTGCCGAGACATCTTATTTTCTGATAATTTTACGTTTCATAATTCATAATCATCATTGCTAAATAAGAGCCTAACCAATCACAATTTAAAAAATTCAAACTAAAATATTAAAAGAAATAAATGTTTTTAATTTTATAAGGTTAACATTATACTTTCAGGCGTAATTTTTGGTCAAACTGCTGATAATCAACCAGTCAAGCGAAAATCGATTACGTATATGGCAGGGATGATAAGAGCTTTCTTTGTTTAACAAAAAGAACCAGAATTACTTTTTTGAAATTTTAAGTGCATTTGAAAACGACGTGAACACTTCAAATAAGTATAAATAAACCGACCAACTGTATGAATGCCGCATCGGATTTCATATTTCAAACCACTGCATGCATTGTCTTTGGCAGTGCAAAATTACGGCATATGTTATGACCCGCAATTGATTTTTATCGGTTTTCTTCTTTGGAACACGTTGCCTGCTCATGCCAGGGTTTTAACCCTTCATTGTTGATTGTATATGCATTTATAATTTTAAATGTTTCATTCATTTATTGGTTTGTATTTCAGAGACTTCCTAGCTAAGTCACAGGACACGTTCTCCAAGGTCCCGTGTCCCGTATTTTACGTGTCAGACACGAAAACGGCCCTAAAACCTGTCGAAAACTTTTTTCATCGTGCCCTGTAAAATGTAAAACGTATTTGCCGGTTTTCGTCGTGTCCTACATCTGGAAAATGTAAAACATATTCGTCGGTTTTCGTCGTGTCCTGCATCTCGAAAACGCGTATTCCGTTGATAGAAAACGTTCCCTGCATAAGCTGCAATTTTTTTTGAAAGAAACAAATAATTTTTGAATGGGGCAACGTAATGATCAAGTCTAAGCCCTAGTATTGACATTCTCCTTAATCTTCATTTTCATCTTTTTACTTAAATTTTTAACATTACCATGAAATGACTCAGGATGTTTGACAGTGGTTCCGGCCTCATTGCATTTCATATGGAGAAAGTAGAATTTTAGATTTCATTCAAAATGCAGCAGACTTATTGGTTTTTCAGGATTTCAGTTTTGGGAGATTGTAATGTTTCCAGGTGACACCACCTGCCCAGGCTACCCCTGCCACCAGTAGAGGACGTGGTCTACCTCCTATAGCTCCTACTTCTAGTTCTTCAGCTTCTAGAGCATAGCAAACTCCACTGCAAACTCCACCAGCACCAGCATCTACATCTAGAGGGAAAGGGAAAGCTGTGGCATTTTCTTGCAAGAGGGGCAAAGGAAATCAATAGGATTAGACTTTAGTTATTTTCTTATGTGCTTGTAAGTTGGACATGAACAATGAACATTGAATATTCAAGAATCAAGACCAAGCATATCACATTCTAATTTCTAAATAGTAAATTTTGATTCTATTTATTTTTTAAAGTGAACCATGAACTTTGAGAAGTAATTATATTTTAATTTGATTAGATAAGCTACAACATACAATTTAATATGGATAAAAAACTATATTTCGGTATATATATATATATATATATATATATATATATATATAAATGTGTCCCCTGTGTCATGTTTCTAGGTCGTTGTGTTTCGTATTGAATACTTGTATTTACGTGTCCTCTGTGTCTCGTGCCCTCGTGTCATGTGACTTAGCTGCCTAGATGTTTATTTCTATCATCTAATTTTTTTTATCTTGTCTTTAATACATCTAAATAATACATTAGAATATGAACTAGTAAATCCCAGTCATAATGTATAAGAGTGCAAAGAACCTTAAGGTATATTCCTTATATTCTGTACATAATTGGATTGTTAAACAAAATTCTCATCAATACGTCATTCAAAGCTTAACAAAACAATAAAACTGATCCATATAACTTTTTCAAACAAGCAATCATGAAGTACAGAATTTTTATCCATATATATTTTCAAACAAACAATGCGGAAATTTTTATGGGCACAGCGACCCATTTCATAAAAAAGAGCTTCTTTGCTCAATTTCATGTCATTTGCTCAAATATGCAAGAATATAGCTAATTGATCCTAATATAGGGAACTCCAAAGATGGCACGGGAGACATTAACAATCAAGGCTTAGACATGAGTTTTCAAAAAGATGAAGAGAAAAGTAGGTCTTGAGCAATTACCTGTGTGTCTAGATCAAAAAGAAAAGTGGTCCACCTGTCTTCCCAAGAATTAGACCCTGAAGTCATTAATGTTCTCAGCAAAGGTATGGGGTTTGCGGTGGCTCCTAAAAGCCTTCCCATTGAAAGGATGATATGTAGCATAGAAGATGGGATTAGTAACCTCCCTCTGGAAGAAAAAGAAACATTGAGGCAAGAGTTTTCTCTCATTATGAGAAAAGCAAAAACCCCTAAAAGCAACTTGAGTAAGGAAGAACAAAAAGCCTTCAAATCCTTGCGGAATAATGACAAGGTGGTGGTTCTTAAAGCAGATAAAGGAGGAGCAGCAGTCATCTTGGATAAGGAAGACTATGTCAGGAAAATGAAGGACCACCTAAATTGTGGCAGTTATAAAAAGCTGAACAGTAATCCCATTCCCAAAATCATGAAGGATGTAAAAAAGATCATATCAGATTCCAACCTTGACGAAAAATTAAAAAAGAAATTAATCCCCTTTTGTGAAACCATCCATAGAATCTATGGACTTCCCAAGATCCATAAGGAAGGGGTCCCCCTCAGACCGATAGTTAATACTATTGGTTCCCCAACCTATGAGCTTGCTAAATATGTTGCTAAAATTCTTAAACCCCTTGTAGGAAATTCTGATTCCTTCATCAAAGACTCCCAGGACTTTGTGAATCTTATTAAAAATGAAAGGATGAAACGTGATGACATCCTTGCAAGCTTTGACGTAGTTTCCTTATTCACAAAAATTCCTCTTGATGAAGCCATTCAGGTTATAAATGATGTTACTAATCCAGGAACAACAAAGCTGGCTGAACTCTGCTTAAGGTCAACTGTGTTCACCTTCCAAGGAGTATTTTATGAGCAGACATCTGGTGTGGCAATGGGATCACCCCTCTCGCCAATCGTGGCAAACCTATACATGGAATACTTTGAAAAGAAGGCCCTGGAATCGTATCCTTTAAAGCCAGCCTAGTGGAAGCGTTTTGTTGATGATACCAATATAAAATGGACGCATGGTAAAGCAGAACTTGACAAGTTTTTCATTCACTTAAATTCTATCTCTCCAGAAATAAAATTCACAATGGAACTTGAAGAGAACATGAGCATTCCATTTTTGGACGTTCTAATCATAAGAAAAGAGGATGGCTCTTTGGGCCATAGGGTTTTCAGGAAGTCAACCCACACAGAAAGTTACCTCCATGCGGATTCCCACCATCACCCAGCCCAGAAGTTTGGTGTCCTAAACACTCTTGCTATTAGAGCCCTTCGAATTTCTGACGCAGAGCATCTGAACGAAGAAAAGAAGCATTTAATTTTAACTTTCAAGAATATAGGCTACAAAGAACATGAGATTAAAAAATCCATAGAAAAAGCTGAAAGAAAGTTGTTAACTCATGAGCCTAAGGCTCAAGACAAACCCCAATGTGCTAAGGTTTTTCTACCTTATATCTATGGGGTTACAGACAAAATCGCTAAAATCCTAAGAAAGAAAAACATTATCACTCATTTCTCAGCCCCTGGTACTATCAAGCAAGGTTTGAAGTCGGTAAAAGATGATATTGACAAGCATCAGCTTAAGGGAGTCTATAAAATAGACTATTTTTGTAGAAAAAGCTACATAGGCGAAACAGATCGCTCCCTCCAGACAAGGCTCAAGGAGCATGGCGCTGATATTAGGAATGGAAGATCTTGTACCTCAGCCTTGGCAGAACACTCCTCGAAGATTAAGCACCATATTTGCCTGCAAGACGCATCAATTATCGCAAGAGAAGAGCAGCATCAAAGATGAAAGATCAGAGAAGCCCTTGAGATTATTAAGCATCCTCATAATCTGAACAGAGACAATGGTATGGAAATTAGCAGTATCTGGCTTCCCTTGATCAGTGAAATCAAAAAGCGTCAACCCATCCCCAGTAAAGCCTTCAGTAGGTAAGTGATCCCTCTCCTATTCTATTTTATTGGTCAGTAGCTTTTATTTTTATCGTATATAGTATTATTAGCATTAAAATTCTATAGTATATTAATTTCTATATAGCTATTAATATATTTTAATTATTATATTAATTAAATATAAATATGAATTATTTATATTTGTTAATATAATTTGGTTTAAATATATTAATTTAGTCTATATAGGAATTAAAAATATATATTTCCCTAGAATTTTGATTAGAATTATTTTATTATCCATTTAGTTTAGAAATAGCCTCTTTAATATAATTCTTAACTTTTATGCTATAATACATTAATTTCTATATAATTAATTAATATATTAACCATTATATTAATCAATTATAAATATTTATTATTTATAATTGTTAATATAAATTAGTTTAATATATTGAATTAATTTATATAGAAATTTAATATATTTTAGTTCAATTAATCAAATTTCTAATGTTAGTTTAAGTTCTAATCCTAGATATAAACTCTGCAAAAATTTTAATAAAAAACTTTAATAAGAATTTTAATAAATATTAACATAAAATAAAGTAATTTATTAAAAATAAAAATAAAAATTAAAATAAGGATAATAAAATTTTGATTCTAGTCGACAGTGGGTTATTTCTTGAGATTTGTCCCCATCAGTATTTATTCTATCTGAAGCGCTCTTCTTTATCATCATTCTTTAACCCTGAAGATGGATCCCATTTGGGATTTGAAACGTTGGAATAAAAATGTTCATACTGTGGATTCTCCGGTCAATAATTTGAAAGATACAAACCAAAGATCTCTTAAATCCAAAATCTTCTCCTTGTACGGAGGGGATACTTGGAGTGAAATCCTTTTACTCGAAAGTTTTAGAGTGAGGATAACAAGAAGAGCTGCAGATCTGCATTTTCTTAAGAACTGTTGGGACAGTAATCTCATTCCTCCATTCGCACAAGTTAAACATAGATTGCAGAACAAATATAACAGTAAGGCTTTCTTTCAGCTAAGCTTCTATCTTATTCGGTCAGAGATCAGAAGAATTAGAGCCTCTCTAGAAAATCTTGGGCGTTTAGCCCTCTCATCCCACCTTAAGCTAGCCAACAGCATTGATAAAAATCTCTGGGCTATTATCGATGCCAGGACTTCCCTGAAAGCAGATAATGAAGGTCAGATCGCTCTGGCAAGGCAGCGCAAGAAGCTATCCAAGCTTCTAAATAGATCTCAGGTGACAGTCTCAGATCTGAACCCCACCTGTGAATCTGTACAAAACAAAATCATCAGCGTTAAAACCATTAAAGACTGCACAGTTGACAATAAGCACATCAAGTTAAACAGCAGAATAAGGATGGGTGGCAGCAGCTTCGACAATCCAAAGGATGTAATCGTTAAAACTTCACAAGAAATAAGTCGTGGAAACTTCGCAGAATCCTCAAACAATGTTAACCCTAAGAGCTAGGCAGGTGAGTCAATAAGGAACTGCGCAGGTGAGTCAAGTGATATCAGCATTGAAGACTGCAATACAAATTCAAATAATAGCAGTGTTAAAATCATTGAAGGCTTCTCAAAATATGGCAACGACAAGACCATTGAAGACTGTGCAGGTAAGTCAATGTGGAACTACGCAGGTATTACTAATTCAATAGATGACAGCGTTAGAATCAATGAAGATTGTGCAGCTGACAGCAACAACATAATAAACATTAATCCAAAAGATGTAAACGCTCAGGTTATAAACGCACGGGTTATCAGCAGTAAAGAATTAACGCAGGTTGTAGCAACGTTATCCCTAAGAACTGCGCAGGTAATGGGGAACTGCGCAGGTAATTCATGGAATAGCAATGTTATAAATGCTAGTGGTAAAGACCCTATAAATTGCGCAGGTAAGTCTATGAACTGCGCAAGTAATAGTAGTCCAAATTCAAAGGAAAGCATTGTCATCAACGCAGATGGCATTCACGTGAACTCAAAAGATATAACGCTGGTAATAATAATAGCTGCACAGATGTTAATAAACTTAAAGAGTTGCCCAATCCAGATCCAATAAATAACATCTGCTCTGGTAGTGAAAACACATTGGTCAGGACGCAAAAGGACAATAACAATCTCAGCGTTGTTAGCATGGGTACAATGGAGAGGATGCAGGTTTCCAAAGTAATTTCTCATGGCCTAATCAACAGTTTCGGAAGCAATCAGCATTTAGGGAACTCCAAAGATGGCACGGGAGACATTAACAATCAAGGCTTAGACATGAGTTTTCAAAAAGATGAAGAGAAAAGTAAGTCTTCAGCAATTACCTGTGAGTCTAGATCAAAAAGAAAAGTGGTCAAGCTGTCTTCCCAAGAATTAGACCCTGAAGTCGTTAATGTTCTCAGCAAAGGTATGGGGTTTGCGGTGGCTCCTAAAAGCCTTCCCATTGAAAGGATGATATGTAGCATAGAAGATGGGATTAGTAACCTCCCTGTGGAAGAAAAAGAAACATTGAGGCAAGAGTTTTCTCTCATTATGAGAAAAGCAAAAACCCCCAAAAGCAACTTGAGTAAGGAAGAACAAAAAGCCTTCAAATCCTTGCGGAATAATGACAAGGTGGTGGTTCTTAAAGCAGATAAAGGAGGAGCAGCAGTCATCTTGGATAAGGAAGACTATGTTAGGAAAATGAAGGACCACCTAAATTGTGGCAGTTATAAAAAGCTGAACAGTAATCCCATTCCCAAAATCATGAAGGATGTAAAAAAGATCATCTCAGATTCCAACCTTGACGAAAAATTAAAAAAGAAATTAATCCCCTCTTGTGAAACCATCCCTAGAATCTATGGACTTCCCAAGATCCATAAGGAAGGGGTCCCCCTCAGAACGATAGTTAATACTATTGGTTCCCCAACCTATGAGCTTGCTAAATATGTTGCTAAAATTCTTAAACCCCTTGTAGGAAATTCTGATTCCTTCATCAAAGACTCCCAGGACTTTGTGAATCTTATTAAAAATGAAAGGATGAAACGTGATGACATCCTTGTAAGCTTTGACGTAGTTTCCTTATTCACAAAAATTCCTCTTGATGAAGCCATTCAGGTTATAAATGATGTTACTGATCCAGGAACGACAAAGTTGGCTGAAGTCTGCTTAAGGTCAACTGTGTTCACCTTCCAAGGAGTATTTTATGAGCAGACATCTGGTGTGGCAATGGGATCACCCCTCTCGCCAATCGTGGCAAACCTATACATGGAATACTTTGAAAAGAAGGCCCTGGAATCATATCCTTTAAAGCCAGCCTGGTGGAAGCGTTTTGTTGATGATACCAATATAAAATGGATGCATGGTAAAGCGGAACTTGACAAGTTTTTCATTCACTTAAATTCTATCTCTCCAGAAATAAAATTCACAATGGAACTTGAAGAGAACATGAGCATTCCATTTTTGGACGTTCTAATCATCAGAAAAGAGGATGGCTCTTTGGGCCATAGGGTTTTCAGGAAGTCAACCCACACAGAGAGTTACCTCCATGCGGATTCCCACCATCACCTAGCCCAGAAGTTTGGTGTCCTAAACACTCTTGCTATTAGAGCCCTTCGAATTTCTGACGCAGAGCATCTGAACGAAGAAAAGAAGCATTTAATTTTAACTTTCAAGAATATAGGCTACAAAGAACATGAGATTAAAAAAGCCATAGAAAAAGCTGAAAGAAAGTTGTTAACTCATGAGCCTAAGGCTCAAGGCCAACCCCAATGTGCTAAGGTTTTTCTACCTTATATCTATGGGGTTACAGACAAAATCACTAAAATCCTAAGAAAGAAAAACATTATGACTCATTTCTCAGCCCCTGGTACTATCAAGCAAGGTTTGAAGTCGGTAAAAGATGATATTGACAAGCATCAGCTTAAGGGAGTCTATAAAATAGACTGTTCTTGTGGAAAAAGCTACATAGGCGAAACAGGTCGCTCCCTCCAGACAAGGCTCAAGGAGCATGGCGCTGATATTAGGAATGGAAGATCTCGTACCTCAGCCTTGGCAGAACATTCCTCGAAGACTAAGCACCATATTTGCCTGGAAGACGCATCAATTATCGCAAGAGAAGAGCAGCATCAAAGACGAAAGATCAGAGAAGCCCTTGAGATTATTAAGCATCCTCATAATCTGAACAGAGACAATGGTATGGAAATTAGCAGTAGCTGGCTTCCCTTGATCAGTGAAATCAAAAAGCGTCAACCCATCCCCAGGTAAAGCCTGCAGCAGGTAAGTGATCCCTCTCCTATTCTATTTTATTGGTCAGTAGCTTTTATTTTTATCGTATATAGTATTATTAGCATTAAAATTCTATAGTATATTAATTTCTATATAGCTATTAATATATTTTAATTATTATATTAATTAAATATAAATATGAATTATTTATATTTGTTAATATAATTTGGTTTAAATATATTAATTTAATCTATATAGGAATTAAAAATATATATTTCCCTAGAATTTTGATTAGAATTATTTTATTTTCCATTTAGTTTAGAAATACCCTCTTTAATATAATGCTTAACTTTTATGCTATAATACATTAATTTCTATATAATTAATTA
The DNA here is from genome assembly GCA_031772625.1 of Pinus tabuliformis. Taxonomy (NCBI): domain Eukaryota; kingdom Viridiplantae; phylum Streptophyta; class Pinopsida; order Pinales; family Pinaceae; genus Pinus; species Pinus tabuliformis. Next base: position 352,074,497 of record CM062814.1, on the reverse strand, counting down.
ATATATTAACCATTATATTAATCAATTATAAATATTTATTATTTATAATTGTTAATATAAATTAGTTTAATATATTGAATTAATTTATATAGAAATTTAATATATTTTAGTTCAATTAATCAAATTTCTAATGTTAGTTTAAGTTCTAATCCTAGATATAAACTCTGCAAAAATTTTAATAAAAAACTTTAATAATAATTTTAATAAATATAAACATAAAATAAAGTAATTTATTAAAAATTAAAATAAAAATTAAAATAAGGATAATAAAATTTTGATTTTAGCCGACAGTGGGTTATTTCTTGAGATTTGTCCCCATCAGTATTTATTCTATCTGAAGCGCTCTTCTTTATCATCATTCTTTAACCCTGAAGATGGATCCCATTTGGGATTTGAAACGTTGGAATAAAAATGTTCATACTGTGGATTCTCCGGTCAATAATTTGAAAGATACAAACCACAGATCTCTTAAATCCAAAATCTTGTCCCTGTACGGAGGGGATACTTGGAGTGAAATCCTTTTACTAGAAAGTTTTAGAGTGAGGATAACAAGAAGAGCTGCAGATCTGCATTTTCTTAAGAACTGTCGGGACAGCAATCTCATTCCTCCATTCGCAGAAGTTAAACATAGATTGCAGAACAAATATAACAGTAAGGCTTTCTTTCAGCTAAGCTTCTATCTTATTCGGTCAGAGATCAGAAGAGTTAGAGCCTCTCTAGAAAATCTTGGGCGTTTAGCCCTCTCATCCCACCTTAAGCTAGCCAACAGCATTGATAAAAATCTCTGGGCTATTATCGATGCCAGGACTTCCCTGAAAGCAGATAATGAAGGTCAGATCGCTCTGGCAAGGCAGCGCAAGAAGCTATCCAAGCTTTTAAATAGATCTCAAGTGACAGTCTCAGATCTGAACCCCGCCTGTGAATCTGTACAAAACAAAATCATCAGCGTTAAAACCATTAAAGACTGCACAGTTGACAATAAGCACAGCAAGTTAAACAACAGAATAAGGATGGGTGGCAGCAGCTTCTACAATCCAAAGGATGTAATCGTTAAAACTTCACAAGAAATAAGCCGTGGAAACTTCGCAGAATCCTCAAACAATGTTAACCCTAAGAGCTGGGCAGGTGAGTCAATAAGGAACTGCGCAGGTGAAGGGAACTATGCAGGTGACTCAAGTGATATCAACATTGAAGACTGCAATACAAATTCAAATAATAACAGCGTTAAAATCATTGAAGGCTTCTCAAAACATGGCAACGACAAGACCATTGAAGACTGCGCAGGTAAGTCAATGTGGAACTACGCAGGTATTACTAATTCAATAGATGACAGCGTTAGAATCAATGAAGACTGTGCAGCTGACAGCAACAACATAATAAACATTAATCCAAAAGATGTAAACGCTCACGTTATAAATGCACGGGTTATCAGCAGTAAAGAATTAACGCAGGTTGTAGCAACGTTATCCCTAAGAACTGCGCAGGTAATGGGGAACTGCGCAGGTAATTCATGGAATAGCAATGTTATAAATGCTAGTGGTAAAGACCCTATAAATTACGCAGGTAAGTCTATGAACTGCGCAAGTAATAGTAGTCCAAATTCAAAGGAAAGCATTGTCATCAATGCAGATGGCATTCACGTGAACTCAAAAGATGATAACACTGGTAATAATAATAGCTGCACAGATGTTAATAAACTTAAAGATTTGCCCAATCCAGATCTAATAAATAACATCTGCTCTGGTAGTGAAAACACACTGGTCAGGACGCAAAAGGACAATAACAATCTCAGCGCTGTTAGCATGGGTACAATGGAGAGGATGCAGGTTTCCAAAGTAATTTCTCATGGCCTAATCAACAGTTTCAGAAGCAATCACCATTTAGGGAACTCCAAAGATGGCACGGGAGACATTAACAATCAAGGCTTAGACATGAGTTTTCAAAAAGATGAAGAGAAAAGTAGGTCTTCAGCAATTACCTGTGAGTCTAGATCAAAAAGAAAAGTGGTCAACCTGTCTTCCCAAGAATTAGACCCTGAAGTCATTAATGTTCTCAGCAAAGGTATGGGGTTTGCGGTGGCTCCTAAAACCTTCCCATTGAAAGGATGATATGTAGCATAGAAGATGGGATTAGTAACCTCCCTCTGGAAGAAAAAGAAACATTGAGGCAAGAGTTTTCCCTCATTATGAGAAAAGCAAAAACCCCCAAAAGCAACTTGAGTAAGGAAGAACAAAAAGCCTTCAAATCCTTGCGGAATAATGACAAGGTGGTGGTTCTTAAAGCAGATAAAGGAGGAGCAGCAGTCATCTTGGATAAGGAAGACTATGTTAGGAAAATGAAGGACCACCTAAATTGTGGCAGTTATAAAAAGCTGAACAGTAATCCCATTCCCAAAATCATGAAGGATGTAAAAAAGATCATCTCAGATTCCAACCTTGACGAAAAATTAAAAAAGAAATTAATCCCCTCTTGTGAAACCATCCCTAGAATCTATGGACTTCCCAAGATCCATAAGGAAGGGGTCCCCCTCAGACCGATAGTTAATACTATTGGTTCCCCAACCTATGAGCTTGCTAAATATGTTGCTAAAATTCTTAAACCCCTTGTAGGAAATTCTGATTCCTTCATCAAAGACTCCCAGGACTTTGTGAATCTTATTAAAAATGAAAGGATGAAACGTGATGACATCCTTGTAAGCTTTGACGTAGTTTCCTTATTCACAAAAATTCCTCTTGATGAAGCCATTCAGGTTATAAATGATGTTACTGATCCAGGAACGGCAAAGTTGGCTGAAGTCTGCTTAAGGTCAACTGTGTTCACCTTCCAAGGAGTATTTTATGAGCAGACATCTGGTGTGGCAATGGGATCACCCCTCTCGCCAATCATGGCAAACCTATACATGGAATACCTTGAAAAGAAGGCCCTGGAATCATATCCTTTAAAGCCAGCCTGATGGAAGCGTTTTGTTGATGATATCAATATAAAATGGACGCATGGTAAAGCGGAACTTGACAAGTTTTTCATTCACTTAAATTCTATCTCTCCAGAAATAAAATTCACAATGGAACTTGAAGAGAACATGAGCATCCCATTTTTGGACGTTCTAATCATCAGAAAAGAGGATGGCTCTTTGGGCCATAGGGTTTTCAGGAAGTCAACCCACACAGAGAGTTACCTCCATGCGGATTCCCACCATCACCCAGCCCAGAAGTTTGGTGTCCTAAACACTCTTGCTATTAGAGCCCTTCGAATTTTTGACGCAGAGCATCTGAACGAAGAAAAAAAGCATTTAATTTTAACTTTCAAGAATATAGGCTACAAAGAACATGAGATTAAAAAAGCCATAGAAAAAGCTGAAAGAAAGTTGTTAACTCATGAGCCTAAGGCTCAAGACAAACCCCAATGTGCTAAGGTTTTTCTACCTTATATCTATGGGGTTACAGACAAAATCGCTAAAATCCTAAGAAAGAAAAACATTATCACTCATTTCTCAGCCCCTGGTACTATCAAGCAAGGTTTGAAGTCGGTAAAAGATGATATTGACAAGCATCAGCTTAAGGGAGTCTATAAAATAGACTGTTCTTGTGGAAAAAGCTACATAGGCGAAACAGGTCGCTCCCTCCAGACAATGTTCAAGGAGCATGGCGCTGATATTAGGAATGGAAGATCTCGTACCTCGGCCTTGGCAGAACACTCCTCGAAGACTAAGCACCATATTTGCCTGGAAGACGCATCAATTATCGCAAGAGAAGAGCAGCATCAAAGACGAAAGATCTTTGAAGCCCTTGAGATTATTAAGCATCCTCATAATCTGAACAGAGACAATGGTATGGAAATTAGCAGTAGCTGGCTTCCCTTGATCAGTGAAATCAAAAAGCGTCAACCCATCCCCAAGTAAAGCCTTCAGCAGGTAAGTGATCCCTCTCCTATTCTATTTTATTGGTCAGTAGCTTTTATTTTTATCGTATATAGTATTATTAGCATTAAAATTCTATAGTATATTAATTTCTATATAGCTATTAATATAGTTTAATTATTATATTAATTAAATATAAATATGAATTATTTATATTTGTTAATATAATTTGGTTTAAATATATTAATTTAGTCTATATAGGAATTAAAAATATATATTTCCCTAGAATTTTGATTAGAATTATTTTATTATCCATTTAGTTTAGAAATAGCCTCTTTAATATAATTCTTAACTTTTATGCTATAATACATTAATTTCTATATAATTAATTAATATATTAACCATTATATTAATCAATTATAAATATTTATTATTTATAATTGTTAATATAAATTAGTTTAATATATTGAATTAATTTATATAGAAATTTAATATATTTTAGTTCAATTAATCAAATTTCTAATGTTAGTTTAAGTTCTAATCCTAGATATAAACTCTGCAAAAATTTTAATAAAAAACTTTAATAAGAATTTTAATAAATATTAACATAAAATAAAGTAATTTATTAAAAATTAGAATAAAAATTAAAATAAGGATAATAAAAATTTGATTCTAGCCGATAGTGGGTTATTTCTTGAGATTTGTCCCCATCAGTATTTATTCTATCTGAAGCGCTCTTCTTTATCATCATTCTTTAACCCTGAAGATGGATCCCATTTGGGATTTGAAACGTTGGAATAAAAATGTTCATACTGTGGATTCTCCGGTCAATAATTTGAAAGATACAAACCACAGATCTCTTAAATCCAAAATCTTGTCCCTGTACGGAGGGGATACTTAAATCCTTTTACTCGAAAGTTTTAGAGTGAGGATAACAAGAAGAGCTGCAGATCTGCATTTTCTTAAGAACTGTCGGGACAGCAATCTCATTCCTCCATTCGCACAAGTTAAACATAGATTGCAGAACAAATATAACAGTAAGGCTTTCTTTCAGCTAAGGTTCTATCTTATTCGGTCAGAGATCAGAAGAGTTAGATCCTCTCTTGAAAATCTTGGGCGTTTAGCCCTCTCATCCCACCTTATGCTAGCCAATAGCATTGATAAAAATCTCTGGGCTATTATCGATGCCAGGACTTCCCTGAAAGCAGATAATGAAAGTCAGATCGCTCTGGCAAGGCAGCGCAAGAAGCTATCCAAGCTTCTAAATAGATCTCAGGTGACAGTCTCAGATTTGAACCCCACCTGTGAATCTGTACAAAAAAAAATCATCAGCGTTAAAACCATTAAAGACTGCACAATTGACAATAAGCACAGCAAGTTAAACAACAGAATAAGGATGGGTGGCATTAGCTTCGACAATCCAAAGGATGTAATCGTTAAAACTTCACAAGAAATAAGTCGTGGAAACTTCGCAGAATCCTCAAACAATGTTAACCCTAAGAGCTGGGCAGGTGAGTCAATAAGGAACTGCGCAGGTGAGTCAAGTGATATCAGCATTGAAGACTGCAATACAAATTCAAATAATAACAGCGTTAAAATCATTGAAGGCTTCTCAAAAGATGGCAACGACAAGACCATTGAAGACTGCGCAGGTAAGTCAATGTGGAACTACGCAGGTATTACTAATTCAATAGATGACAGCGTTAGAATCAATGAAGACTGCGCAGCTGATAGCAACAACATAATAAACATTAATCCAAAAGATGTAAACACTAAGGTTATAAACGCACGGGTTATCAGGAGTAAAGAATTAACGCAGGTTGTAGCAACGTTATCCCTAAGAACTGCGCAGGTAATGGGGAACTGCGCAGGTAATTCATGGAATAGCAATGTTATAAATGCTAGTGGTAAAGACCCTATAAACTACGCAGGTAAGTCTATGAACTACGCAAGTAATAGTAGTCCAAATTCAAAGGAAAGCATTGTCATCAACGCAGATGGCATTCACGTGAACTCAAAAGATGATAACGCTGGTAATAATAATAGCTGCACAGATGTTAATAAACTTAAAGAGTTGCCCAATCTAGATCTAATAAATAACATCTGCTCTGGTAGTGAAAACACACTGGTCAGGACGCAAAAGTACAATAACAATCTCAGCGCTGTTAGCATGGGTACAATGGAGAGGATGCAGGTTTCCAAAGTAATTTCTCATGGCCTAATCAACAGTTTCGGAAGCAATCAGCATTTAGGGAACTCCAAAGATGGCACGGGAGACATTAACAATCAAGGCTTAGACATGAGTTTTCAAAAAGATGAAGAGAAAAGTAGGTCTTCAGCAATTACCTGTGAGTCTAGATCAAAAAGAAAAGTGGTCAACCTGTCTTCCCAAGAATTAGACCCTGAAGTCATTAATGTTCTCAGCAAAGGTATGGGGTTTGCAGTGGCTCCTAAAAGCCTTCCCATTGAAAGGATGATATGTAGCATAGAAGATGGGATTAGTAACCTCCCTCTGGAAGAAAAAGAAACATTGAGTCAAGAGTTTTCTCTCATTATGAGAAAAGCAAAAACCCCCAAAAGAAACTTGAGTAAGGAAGAACAAAAAGCCTTCAAATCCTTGCGGAATAATGACAAGGTGGTGGTTCTTAAAGCAGATAAAGGAGGAGCAGCAGTCATCTTGGATAAGGAAGACTATTTTAAGAAAATGAAGGACCACCTAAATTGTGGCAGTTATAAAAAGCTGAACAGTAATCCCATTCCCAAAATCATGAAGGATGTAAAAAAGATCATCTCAGATTCCAACCTTGACGAAAAATTAAAAAAGAAATTAATCCCCTCTTGTGAAACCATCCCTAGAATCTATGGACTTCCCAAGATCCATAAGGAAGGGGTCCCCCTCAGACCGATAGTTAATACTATTGGTTCCCCAACCTATGAGCTTGCTAAATATGTTGCTAAAATTCTTAAACCCCTTGTAGGAAATTCTGATTCCTTCGTCAAAGACTCCCAGGACTTTGTGAATCTTATTAAAAATGAAAGGATGAAACGTGATGACATCCTTGTAAGCTTTGACGTAGTTTCCTTATTCACAAAAATTCCTCTTGATGAAGCCATTCAGGTTATAAATGATGTTACTGATCCAGGAACGACAAAGCTGGCTGAAGTCTGCTTAAGGTCAACTGTGTTCACCTTCCAAGGAGTATTTTATGAGCAGACATCTGGTGTGGCAATGGGATCACCCCTCTCGCCAATCGTGGCAAACCTATACATGGAATACTTTGAAAAGAAGGCCCTGGAATCATATCCTTTAAAGCCAGCCTGGTGGAAGCGTTTTGTTGATGATACCAATATAAAATGGACGCATGGTAAAACAGAACTTGACAAGTTTTTCATTCACTTAAATTCTATCTCTCCATAAATAAAATTCACAATGGAACTTGAAGAGAACATGAGCATCGCATTTTTGGACGTTCTAATCATCAGAAAAGAGGATGGCTCTTTGGGCCATAGGGTTTTCAGGAAGTCAACCCACACAGAGAGTTACCTCCATGCGGATTCCCACCATCACCCAGCCCAGAAGTTTGGTGTCCTAAACACTCTTGCTATTAGAGCCCTTCGAATTTCTGACGCGGAGCATCTGAACGAAGAAAAGAAGCATTTAATTTTAACTTTCAAGAATATAGGCTACAAAGAACATGAGATTAAAAAAGCCATAGAAAAAGCTGAAATAAAGTTGTTAACTCATGAGCCTAAGGCTCAAGACCAACCCCAATGTGCTAAGGTTTTTCTACCTTATATCTATGGGGTTACAGACAAAATCGCTAAAATCCTAAGAAAGAAAAACATTATCACTCATTTCTCAGCCCCTGGTACTATCAAGCAAGGTTTGAAGTCGGTAAAAGATGATATTGACAAGCATCAGCTTAAGGGAGTCTATAAAATAGACTGTTCTTGTGGAAAAAGATACATAGGCAAAACAGGTCGCTCCCTCCAGACAAGGCTCAAGGAGCATGGCGCTGATATTAGGAATGGAAGATCTCGTACCTCAGCCTTGGCAGAACACTCCTCGAAGACTAAGCACCATATTTGCCTGGAAGACGCATCAATTATTGCAAGAGAAGAGCAGCATCAAAGACGAAAGATCAGAGAAGCCCTTGAGATTATTAAGCATCCTCATAATCTGAACAGAGACAATGGTATGGAAATTAGCAGTAACTGGCTTCCCTTGATCAGTGAAATCAAAAAGTGTCAACCCATCCCCAGGTAAAGCCTTCAGCAGGTAAGTGATCCCTCTCTATTCTATTTTATTGGTCAGTAGCTTTTATTTTTATCGTATATAGTATTATTAGCATTAAAATTCTATAGTATATTAATTTCTATATAGCTATTAATATATTTTAATTATTATATTAATTAAATATAAATATGAATTATTTATATTTGTTAATATAATTTGGTTTGAATATATTAATTTAGTCTATATAGGAATTAAAAATATATATTTCCCTAGAATTTTGATTAGAATTATTTTATTATCCATTTAGTTTAGAAATAGCCTCTTTAATATAATTCTTAACTTTTATGCTATAATACATTAATTTCTATATAATTAATTAATATATTAACCATTATATTAATCAATTATAAATATTTATTATTTATAATTGTTAATATAAATTAGTTTAATATATTAAATTAATTTATATAGAAATTTAATATATTTTAGTTCAATTAATCAAATTTCTAATGTTAGTTTAAGTTCTAATCCTAGATATAAACTCTGCAAAAAATTTAATAAAAAACTTTAATAAGAATTTTAATAAATATTAACATAAAATAAAGTAATTTATTAAAAATTAAAATAAAAATTAAAATAAGGATAATAAAATTTTGATTCTAGCCGACAGTGGGTTATTTCTTGAGATTTGTCCCCATCAGTATTTATTCTATCTGAAGCGCTCTTCTTTATCATCATTCTTTAACCCTGAAGATGGATCTCATTTGGGATTTGAAACGTTGGAATAAAAATGTTCATACTGTGGATTCTCCGGTCAATAATTTGAATGATCCTATGTTCCTTTAAAATCATTACTATTGCATACAATTTGGTGATACAAAATAGAACGTTTTGACAACTATACCATTTTCACAGAATATGATCCATTTGGTGATTAATGTACCATTTTCACAGTATATGATCCATTTGGTGATTAATGTCACAATCTATTTAAGAGGAAGCAAATTTTACGTGTTTGATCCATATGCCAAGAAGTTAGGAAATTATCATTTGGTTGTTAAAATATTAATCATGATGGCGCTGACCATTCTTCCCCAGTTAACCATAAATGATAGCCAGCGGGAATCTATAAGAAGAAAATTTTAGTCAGCGGGGATCACTATTGATTCTACGACTTATGCATGTATAAATAATGGTTTTTAGTAATGTGCATGTATAAATAATGGTTTTTAGTAATGAAATAAACAAATTCATGTAATAAGTCTTCATATTTCTAATATCAGTAACAAGCAATGTTGCCCTTCAAATAATGGAAGAGCCTCGCCATCTCCATCTTCCATTATTGTTTGAATAATTGATAACTTTGGATGGAATGGATTTGCAGAGAATCAAGGTTCATTTGTCAATAAGTTTTGTAGCAATCTTGTTTTAATGGAATATGGAATATAACTAATGTGTTTATATAAAATTGTAATTTCTATTTATTCGTCTTATATTGTAAAATAACATTTATTTTGTTGCTTTTTTCTAATTTTAACCAAAATTTTGGGAAATGTTGATCAAAAATCATTTTCTTATTTTTTGGAAATCTTATTTTAATATTCGATTGTCTCATAAGACATAATTCCTAAAAACTGATTTTGTGAGTGGTCATTCCATCGATGAGTGCTAGTAACACTGACATTGACACTGACTAAAATTGACATTCGTATTATTATGCTACTCCGAATGATGCAGTAACTAACATTGACACTATGAGACTAACACTGACATTAACATTATTAGGCTACCCCAAATGATGTCATGCAGTTGCATTTCCTTTACATAGGGGGCTAAACAAATCTCTAATTAATATTATCATGAACAAACCTTCAATTAATATTATTATGTTTCATTGTGCCGAGCTTTAACTGTGTCGAAGAAAGTTCCACATAGCACTGAGATTCTCCCTAAGGCAGGGACTATAACATTCTTTTGGTTGTCAAAGTGCATTGACTTTGCATTGTTTTTTCAATTTTAACCAAATATTTCTATTCTTCGTTAAATTAAAAATAAATTTTTAATTTTCTGACAAGAAAAAGAGCTCTAATGTGGCATAATTCTATTGGTGGAGGATTTTTATTTCCGGTATTTGTTAATGTCTGATAATGCATTAAAAAAATTGTGAATGGATATTTTTTAATGAGTGCTTTACCACTGTGTTGTGCCCAATGATGCTAGAATCCACTCAGTTAATATTATTATATTTCATTGTGAATAAGACCTTCTATGCAAAGTGAAAGCTCTGCATAAAGAAAACTTTGCACATCACTAAGATTTTCCTCTTCATTTCTAAGACATTGGAATAATAGTTGAAATGTTGAGGATTGTCGAGCATTAGCTCTACAAATTTTATTGGCCTATACGAGAATCTAAACTATAATTTATATCTATCTATGATCAATAAACCCATTCGTTTGTGTCATAGACATAGTATTGTGATTTCCTTTAACACTTGAGCCAACTATGTGCGTGTGTTTTGGAATCACTTCAGAAGGTCGGGGTAATGGATAAGTATTGTGATTTCTTTTAACACTTGATCCAACTACGTGAGTGTGTTTTGGAATTGCATCAAGAGCCGAAGCAATGGACGATGTTTATCATGTCAGGAAAGGCAACAGGCAAACTCCCTCCAAGGAGCACTTCAACTTAGTTTGATTTTAAAGCCAATTATTTAATTAATAATTAATTTTATAATAACATTTAGCCACACAAAATCGATGACTAATTTTACAACTGAACCCTAAAACATACTCCCAAAATTAATAAACATGAGAAGAGAGCATTGAACATAATTACTGATCAAACGGGAACCATTACCTCAAAATGAGTATTTTAGCCCAAAAACCCCAAAAAAACATGAAAAAAGCTAAAAGTGCTATGTTGTAATAACCTTTTTATTTTGAGTTAAATTTTCAATACTTTTTAAAAATGGAAGGAAAAGCTAATTTTTTTGTGCAAAAAAACACCATGAAAACGAAAAATATTGATGCAATAACGTCTTTTTTTGTGGTAAATTGTCAACATCTTTTAATAATGATGTTAAAGATAAAATATCATGACTCTGAAAAACCTTAAAATTCCAACAATACACATGACATTAAAGATAAAATATCAAAATTCTTAAAGTTCCAACGATTTTTAGGCATGGTATTAAAGACAAAATATTCTAAAAAGCCTTAAAATTCCAAGGATGACATTAAAGGTAAAATAATATCTCTATGGAAATCTTTATAATTCCGACAATTTTTAGTCATGGAATTAATATTATTTGGAAAAATTATTGCCATTTAATTTATATTAATTTATTTTTATTTTAAGTTTATCATATTAATAACAATATACTAAATATAATGTCCTTTTTATATTATGTATTGAAGTCAATGGATAAGAAACACTTCAGTTATGATGAATGAACAACTTTACAAAACAAATGAATTTATATGTAATTTTGGAACTCTTCATACTCTCTGCATTAATACATTTGTATTTTTTGGAAATTTGGATCAATCTTTTATTTTTAAATTATTTTGAAATTTGCAAATTGTTTTTTAAAAACTATATTTTATTATTGAGAAATAAATAAATAAATAAATAAATATATATATATATATATATATATATATATATATATATATATATATATATATATATATATATATATATATATATATATATATAATTTAATATTAAAATTAAATTTATTTTTGAATTTAATAAATCAAAACTAATAAACATATTAAAGATTGTGCAAAAAAAATATTGCTTCTCGACCGTTAAGGAAGCACACCATCAAAAAAAATTATTCTCCTAGACTTATTACTTCAACCTTTTTTTGACATATATCTCTAATTAAATGTATTGAGAATATGAAAACATTGAAAAAATAAAATAAAATTAAAACACAAAAAATAATTAAAAAATGATAACAAGTGAATAAATATATATAGTTTAACATTAAAAAAAAAAATTGACCAAAAAATCAATTAAAAAAAAAACTTATAAAATATCAAAATTACAAACAGAAAAAAACTAACAAAAAAAAGCCATCTAAAATAAATAAATAATATTGGTGAGAAAAAAATAAGAAAAAAATGACCAAACAAAAAATATTAAAATAAATTTAAAAAACTTAGAAAAAAAGAAACAAAAAAAAGAAAACCAAAATAAAAACAAAAAAATAAATAATTGAAAACACTTTAAAAGGAATAATAAAAAAAAAAAAAAATTATATAAAAAAAAATATTTAAATAATAAACTGTAAAAAAATGATGAAACAAAATGAAGAAATTAAAATAAATAAATAAATAAATTTATGAGAGATTTTTTGACGTAAATCACATGATATTTCATTTGTCGATGATAAACCACACTGGTTGGTTTGAAACGCGTCGACAAATGAAATATCATGTGATTTACACTGAAAAATCTCACATAAACTTGATATGGATCACAGAAGTCTCAATTCAATAAAATAAATTAAAATTATTTAAAATTAAAAATTAAAAAATTAAAAATAATAATTACAAATATTGAAAATAATAATTAAAAACATTGAATATATATATAAACAAATTTTTTCTTTTTAAATAACAAAAAAATAAAAAAAATAAAAAATTGAAAAAATAAAAAACACATAAGAAAAAACAAATTAAATTTTTAAAAAATAATAAATTTAAATTAAATTTAAAAACAAATTCATTTAAAAAAAAAAAACTCATAATTTAAAAAAAAAAAAAAACATAATTTAAAATATATAAAAAAATCGGCCTCCCTACCCAGGTTGCCACGAGGGCTAGCCCTTGAGCGAGCGGGGAGCTGAGCATTTCGTAATTTTTTTTTTTTCTTTTTTTCTTTTAACTTAAATTTTTTTTAATTATTTAATTTTATTTAATTTTTCTTTCTTTAATTTTTTATTATTTTAAATTTTCTATATATTTTTTTTAAATATGATAAAAAAATTTATTTTGATTTATTTTGGGGTTAATTTTGATTTTTTTTCTTTAAATTATGTGTTTGTTTTTGTTTAAATTTTTTATTTTCACAAGTTAATTTTGTTTTCTTTTTTACATTTTTATGGTTTTTTTCTTTCTTTTTTTATATATTTTTTTATATTTGTTTTTATAAGTCGTGTTTTTTTTTTTTTTTAATGTTTTATTACCAACATGAAAATCACCAACATTTCAAAAAAGTATCCACACATATTACATTAGAAAATTTAAATCGTAAAAAATAAGCCCTCTAAACAAAAAGGGTTGATATTGCATCATCACTTTTCAAAATCAAGATGAAAATCATGTACATTTAAAAAAAAAATGTTCATACTTGATACATAAAAAATTTAAAGTGTCAAAAGTAAGCCCTAAAAAAAATGTGTTCATGCTCCATCAGTACTTTTCAAAATCAGCCTAAAAATCATTAACATTTTAAAACAATGTTCATACTTGATACATAAGAAAATTTAAAGTGCCAAAAATATGCTCTAAAAAAAAGGTGTATTCTGAATCACCACTTTTCAAAATTGAGTTATTTTTTGCTACCTCAAAAAAATGGATACTAGGTAATTTTCTTGTTTGATCAATAACTATATTACCGTCAAAATTGACATCCTTTCCTTTAGACCTTTAAATGTCTTCTACATAGGTGTACGGTCACATGTAATGTTATAGGAAAATTATTCACTCCTAGTTGAGCTGAGAGGCTCACTCTACAACCAAGTATGAGGGGATGTGTAAGTATGTCTGTCCATTCCCCTTTAAAATAAAAAGAAAGTTAAAAATTATGTTCTAAACAGAAAAATAATGTCGACTATAATAATAAAAAATTGAATATGTTGTAAAGTAATTAAAAATAAATAAAAATATGTGTGAGTTAGATTTTAAATCTTATAATTTTGTTATTGATAAAAGATTTTAATACTAATTAATATTGACATATACTTTCCCCGATGTGGGTGAGAAGCGACGAGGATGACGTTCCTAAGGGAACGTCGTGAGAATTCATGTTAGGCACCTTTTCACGCCCCTATCCTAGCGGTGGTCTTTCAACCACACATACGCAGGTGTGGTACTGCTACCGAATTTATTTTCATCAATACTAATGAGTACGGGCTATGCCTAACATTCAACACTTAGTTATTTTTCTGCGATCTACTAAGCATTCATCATTTTACACAACGGAAATAACATTCATCATCATCATCATGTAAATAGCAAAAATGGATTACTTTTAATGGGAAGGGAAACTCCTAGATTAGAGTCTGCCCAAATGATAATAATAATACAACTTTTCAAGTATCGTTACAAATCCGGTCTTTGCCAAGAACCCCAAGTTCACCTTGACAAACTGCCAAAAACAACAATTTGGCCTGTCCATTCAAGGTCGTCCACCTCGGGTCACCCTTCCGTTCAGCAGCGCCTTTGCTCATTCAATCATGCAGTGCATTCGGGCAGAGACGCCCACCTGTGGGTCCTTGCTGCAGCTCGTCGTTAGGCAGGAGCACCCACCCTTCATGTTGCCAATCCTCCACGCTTGTTCACCTATTGTTCACCCTGTGTCATCGCTCAGCCTATCGGATAGGAGAGTCCATGCGGGTCAATTCACCATGCAGGAGCGCTCGCACTATTGATAGCTTGTCTGCGGGCAAAGCACCCACCTCTGTGTCGCCCAACTCATTCGTGGGTCCAAGCGCCCACGTATTCACCAAACCTGCAGTTCACCCGACTACCTCTCCACACTCTGCTTGTCAATTGTGCGCCTAACTCACCCTAGCTGTAGTTCGCCCCGCAGTTCACACTACAGCTCGTCGGGCATACGTGCCCGGGCTAACTCGGCCACAGGTAGGGTCACCCACCTACGGCTCGTCTGCACCTAGAATTTTGCCAAAAGTCTGAAACCCAATTTTTCGCCCTTCTGTCTTGACTTAGTGCTTTGGCCCTCTGTCCACATGCACTTTTGCTTATCCTTATTCGCCTTCCTCTTTTTCTTGCTTAATGTTTGTTGAAATTGCTTGGATTTCTTGATGCCTTACTCCATCCAACTCGTCCTCCATTTATACGTTTTTTCGAAGCGATAAGGTGGGTCAGCCTACCCAGGCTGGCCATACAATTCGCCAAGTAAATACCACGAGTCATGTCGGTTCACCCAACTTGCCACTCCTCATGTTGGCTAACTGACTCGTTGGTTTTTCGACACCTTATAAACTCGTTGCACATGCCTTTCCATAGTCGATTTTCTGATTTTCGATTTTTTGACCCTCCAAGTAGCTTGTCGCAACTTGTCATCGCATGCTCATAGGGGCATGTTTAACTGAATGTACCCACTCATCGTCGCAACTCAGCTCGTCGCCTTTAACCGAATTTTTCCACTCCTTTATCACCTGTCTCACATGCTAAGCTCGTGGGCATGACATACTACCCCACTTCAAACGGTTGTCGTCCTCGACAACACCATCCTAGCAACCACCATCACTAACACTCCAAATCCATATGTACATATGTATGGGTATCTAGATGTTTCCACCTCTGACCTACCTCGTGCCATCAATATGCCAAACTCTATAAGAAAATCATGTGTTGGTACCCCTCACGTTGGTGACTAGTTGGGTAGCTAATATAACCACACATCGCCTCCATAAGAACGAATTCCCCTACAACATCATGACTCATCTTCGCACACTATTGCCAATCGTGTCCATCTCACCCTGGATGTCTGCTCAAAATATTGGAGACTCACTGCCATGATCAACTAACAATGAGCCTCATCCCATGTTAGTCTAAGAAGAGAGGGAGGAAGTGGAGGCCGAAGGCTCTCCCTCTTCCTCGCATATCAGCTCAATCCATCTGTCAAGATCTTCCACCTCTAATCTCTACAAGTATGATTCCTGACTTTCCATCTAGTTATCAACTCTAGCATCATCATCTTTCTCCATTACCTCTATTCTACTTGATAGATCCAAGATACTATCATACAATGCTCTAATCACTTGTGGCTACTCCATAAGTTTTTCCTCCGTGCAAGACAGCCTCTTATAGACTTCCTCATATCGCTTGACCTCCTCCACATTCATCTTGTTAACTTACATTCAGCTGTCGTAATCCCTATGGTTGGCATACGAATGGGAACTTCCTCACGCCCTTCGTAAATGTACGACTTTTTCATGTGTGGAACTATCATAACTTCAAATTGTTTCATAAATTCAATACCCAGTACAACTTCATAGTCATCTATCCACACAACTATGAAATTGACCTTCCCATTCCATTCACCTATGCTCACATCAACCTTCTCAGCTACACCGATCACAGAATCAGGTGGAGAATTCACTGCTTTCAACTGTTCTTGAACTGGTATAAATTTCAGCCCAATCTTCCTCGTAGTATCTTCACTCATGAAGTTATGAGTTGCACCACTATCCACCATGGTGAGAATAGTGCCTTTCCCAATCTTCATCTCCACATATTCCAACTTGTTCCTTTTGAGATCTCATCGTGAGACCACTTCCGTAGCTATCGCAACTCCCAAAATCTCCATAACTCCAATAGAAGTTTCTTCTTTCTTCTGCTTTGTATCGATTTGTGCTATCGCTTCCACTTTCGGTCTTGAAGTAAAATTCTTCACCGTATGTGGTTCTTCACAAATCCAACACTTAAGAGGCTTCTTCATCTCCAACTTGTCATTCAATCTTGTAGGCTCTTCTTTCGTAGATTTCTCTTTCGGCTTCTTAGTCTTCTTCTTTTGTTCTTCGATTCCTTCATCATAATGTTCTACCAAGAGATCAACCACTGCAAATGCTTCTTCTAGTGTCTTCATCTTTTGCCTCTTCACCTCATTGCATGCCCAAGGTTTCAATCTTATAATGAAATTGAACACCTTGTCTTTCTCCGTCATATCAGGTAACTCCAAGATCGCACTTGAGAACGCTTGTTTATATGCTTTTAGACTCCCTGTTTTTTTTATGTATTTTATCTTTGTCCTTGCATCCCAAGTCTCATCTTGTGGACTAAAATGTGTCTGCAAAGCTTTCTTCATGTCATCCCACGAAGTGATTCCCGCAGCGTCACCACTGGAAATCTGGCCCATCTTTCTTCGCCACCACATATTATCATCTTTCATCAAGAATTGAGAAACTACCTTTACTTTGGCCTCATCACCAGACATACCCAAATGCTCCAAGTATTCCTTCATATCCCATAAGAAATTTCCAAGAGCTTTCGCACTTCTCACCGTGTCCTAAGAATCAGGTTCTTTGACTTTCACATGGGAAACTCCTCCAATCGAACCTTGCCCAACTGCGTTCTTCAAAACAACTATTTCATTTTGAGCATCATCAAGATCTTTCTGCAACTTCAAGATTTCTGCCAAACCTTGATCCCTTACAGCTCCAATCTCTTTTACTTCTTTGTCTGTTTTTGCATACCTGCATTTTGTATACTCGTATTGGATTTTGACGTCTTCAAAATCTTCCTTTAACTTTGTGTGCTCTACTTGCAACCTTGTTTCCATATCCCAATGTTCAACATATTCAACCTTCACCAAAGCTATCGCAGAAGCCAATTCCTCAATCCTATCCATAACTCTATCCATAAGAACTAGTTCGTCATCCCTACTAGATTCCCCCATCATAACTTGAGGTTCTTCCTCTTGATCAACCATTAGCTTTCTCTGTGATCTAGTAAAGACCATACACTTCCTTATCGTTCAACTTGACCCTTTCCTTGCCCTTTTCAAACTTTCCAAAGCCCTGCAGAAAGTCTCGATACCTCCTGTTTACCAAGAGATATCTACTTCTCTACAGCTTTCATCAAATTGTTCAAAATCCCCATGGAATCCAGACCTCTAATACCACTTGTCATGCCCCTATCCTAGCATTGATCTTTCAACCACACATAGGTAGGTGCGGCACTACTACCCAATTTCTTTTCACAAATACTAATGACTACAGACTACGCCTAACATTCAACACTTAGTTATTTTTCTGCAATCTACTAAGCATTCATCATTATACACAGCGAAAATAACATTCATCATCAACATCATATAAATATGGACAACAGATAAAACTTCTTTTAATGAGAGGGGAAACTCATGAGTTAGAGTCTACCCAAATCATGATAATAATACAACTTTTCAAGTATCTTTACAAATCCAATATTTTCGAAGAACCCCAAGTTCACCTTAACAAGTTGTCAAAAACAACAATTCAACTTGTTCATTCAAGGTCATCCATGCCAAGTCGCCCTTTCGTTCAGCAGTGCCCTTGCTTGTTCAATGGTGCAACACGTTCGAGAAGCGACACCCACCTGTGGGTCACCCGTCGCAGCTCATCGCTGGGTAGGAGCACCCACCCTTCGTGTCGCCAATCCTCTGCACCCATTCACCTATCGTTCACCCCATGTCACCATTTAGCTTATCGAGTAGGAGCACCCACACAGGTCAGTTCACCATGTAGGAGTGCCTACACTGTTGGTAGCTCATCCGTAGGAAAATCACCCACCTTCGTTTCACCGAACTCGTTTGTGGTTCAAAGCGTTCACCAATCCGCCCAACCTACAGTTCACTTGACCGCTTGTCCGCAGTCTGCTCATCCGCAATGCGCCTGGTTTTCCCAACCCACAGCTTGCCCCATAGTTCATCACTGTAGCTCACCAGGTAGACGTGCCCAGGATAACTCACCCGTAGGCAGGATCACCCACCTACGGCTCGTCCGCACCCAGAATTCTACCAAAACTCTGCAACCTAGTTTTCCACCCTTCTGTCTCGGCTTAGTGCTTCGGACCTCAGTTCACCTGCACTTTGCCTATCCTTATTCGTCTTCCTCTTTTGCTCACTCAATGTTTATTGAGCTTGCTTGGATTACTTGATGCCTTACTCCATCCAACTCATCCTCCATATATACATGTCCTCCAAGAGATAATGTGGGTTGGCCTACCCAGGCTGACCATACAATTGACCAATTAAATACCAAGGGTCGTGTTGGTTCACCCAACTCGCCACTCCTCATGTCGGCCCACTAACTCCTCAGTTTTTCGACACCTTATAAACTTGTGAGACACACCTTTCCATACTTAGTCGATTTTATGATTTTAAGTTTTTCGACCCTCCAAGTAGCTCAGTGCAACTCGTTGTCGCACACTCATCGGGGCATGTTTAACCGAACTCAACTGCTTGTCATTGCAACTCAGTTTGTCGCCTTTAACCAAATTTTTCCACTCCTCCATCGCTCATCGCACATGCTCAGCTTGTGAGCATGACACACGTGGCCTCAGGTGGGCAGGCTAGCCTCTTTGCCCTCCCATAACACCTTCAGTATAGGAGAGACTAAATTCTAGCATGTGAGGTTTCATGTTGCCTTGGGTCTTGAGGGTGGTGGCAAGTGTCTAAACATTATGGAGGGTGGCGGGGGTGTTCATTGGGCATTCTGCATATGCACGAGTATTGGTGTCTGTAATATGGGCATTGTGGGAAGAAGCGGGAGTTGTAGAGGTTCCCCTATCCGGGTGAGGGGATGGCATCGCTATGAGCATTGTTTCCTCTGCTTTTGGGTATGCATTGTTGTTAATTGTCGAATTAGGATTTGTCTCTGTGAGTGTGCAAGGAAAGCAGGGTATGGTTATTTGTTTGGGGTGGTATTTTGTTGTTTTTGTTTCATCTTGCACGGCTTCAGTGCAAGTCATGGGGGAACTAGTTTTTTCTAGAAAAAGTGTGTAGTAGTGTTCCTCTTCATTCCATTTATAGGCTTCTATGTTGCTAGGTGGAGCCATTGAAGCGAAAATCTTGGGCTCTGATTAGTGGGGCTTGCATGTGGCCGCTTCATGGGAGGTGCATATTTCTGGGTCATGGTGGGTGGTTGTTTTATGTACTTTGTGTTCTCAATGTCATGGGGTCTGGAGGTTCAGTCGAGGTCGGTGGTGTCTCCTTCTCTGCAAGATGTTTGAGTAGTATCGAGTGGGTGGTCCTTTATTCATTACAATGGTGTCGAGAAGCCAACCATTCGCCCTATTCCTCACTCGGGGCATTCCTTTGCCCAAGTGTAGCCCAATTCAGGTAGTTCTGGTGCAAACACATCCAGGTCTAGGCTCGAGATGGTGAGTCGCAGCGGTGACCCAGTTCAGGGTGGTCAGAGCACTGGTGGGTCAAGTCGCATGACATTGACAGGTAGAGGATGTGTATGATCGTGGTGCTCTGGGTGCGCAAGGCCTGTTGCTCGGGGTGGTAGGCACAGAGGCTCGACATTGGGTCGAGGTGGCCACACTTTACCTATCTAGCAGTGAGGGGGCTTGGTTCGTTGTGGTGTTTCTAGGCATCGTGTGCCAGTGCGACATGGTGGTCATGGTCAGGGACAAGTTTTATGTGTTGAAAGATTGATTCAGTCAATTCTGGAACATCTAGAGACTTTGGAGCGAGTTCGATAGGAGGATCATACTGAATTGATAGCAACTTTGAACAAAATCCATTACTTCTAGTGCCATGTCTCGGAGCATGTAGTGGTGGTCTAGCGAGGCCAAAATTTGTCATTGGAGAAGGTTAAGAAGTTGGAGGCCTAGATGGCTCATTTCAAGGAGCATGTCCAATGCTCCTTTTGTCCTCCGCCACCTCCTCGAATAGCCCCGAACAACCTAGCCTCCATCACTTCTAACGAGTGGCATGGATATAGGGGTTTTATATGTTCCGTCTGTTTACTGGTGCCCATGGCCTCCTAAGTTGTGGACTGTGTCTCTTTATTGTTTTGTGTTTCATTTTCATATGCTTGCAACGGTAGTTAACAAACCTAGTCGAGGTGAGATGAGCTGTGTTTTTCTTCTGATGTACATATTTTTGGAACCATGAATAAAATATTGACTTATAAAAAAAAATTATTGACATATACTTAAAAATATGTTGATAATCACCCTATGAGTGACCTCAGTTAAAGATTTATTGATTAAAGGTATTACAGACTCATGTGTTGGTGTGTGTGCGTGTCTATGTTATTTAGGCAATG
Source organism: Pinus tabuliformis (assembly GCA_031772625.1). NCBI lineage: Eukaryota > Viridiplantae > Streptophyta > Pinopsida > Pinales > Pinaceae > Pinus > Pinus tabuliformis. The sequence continues at coordinate 352,053,383 of CM062814.1, read as the reverse complement.
GATCGATCAGATTGCAAATACACAGACACTTGGAATGTAAAGACAGTAAAGAAATACAGTAAGAAAATACAAGAACATAAAGAATTAATAAGGAGTTCATCCTATCCTCCAGGGTTATGTCTCCAATCCAGCTCTTAGTGGTGGCCTTATTTTATTGTGTCTTAAGCAGAGAATTACAATGCAGGAGCTAAATATGAGTCTCCTGAAATAGATTTGCTTGGCAGGGTGGTTTTTGGATTCCCCGAGCCACTGGAGTGCACAGACTCTTTTGCCTACCAGCTCTTTGACCTCTCTGGTCTAACAAATCTTCTCGGGGATGGCTTGAACCTCTCCAGCTCTCTGGTGCTTGACATTGCCTTTGGTCAGCTTGGCCCTCTGTCTTCTTTATGCTTTTCTTTGCTTCACTGTCTTCTTTACTTCTATGTCTTTTGTCTTCGGTTCTTCCTCTCTGGTTCTTCCTCTCCGTGTCTTCTATTCTTTGTTCATAGCTTTAAGCCCATTCGAGCTCATGGCTACTCGGTTCCTCTTCCATGTCCATCGGTTCAGCTACTGCAGCTGCACTTGGAGTTCCCTGTTCGGCGCCATCATCAATCTCACAGGGAGTAGCCACATGTCCTCCTGTAAACTCCTCCAACCTGCTTCATCGGTTCAATTCTTCGGTTACATCGTGGAATGAGTCTTCTGCCACCGTGGTGGTCAAAATGGACCTCAAATTCTTCTAAATCATGTCTTATTCCCTCATTAAATCCATCTTGCCATCGGGCACGATGTCAATCATCAAATCTGGACCCCCAAATCCAACGCCATCTGCTCATTTCGCGCGGTCGACTTGCTCGACCGTTATCGTACGATGAGCAGCGGTTTTCTCTCTCCTCCACTTGCCATGCGTCGACCACTGAGTGGGATCGCTCTATTTTCACCAATTTTTCTTACCGCTTGAGGGCAACCCCGATCAATACCACCAGTTTTCGGAGCATGGGTCCCCCCTTGTGCTTTAGCCTTTTTTCGCCTTTTTTCCCATGGTTTTCCTGGCTCTCCATGTGACTAAGCACTCGGGGCTTCTCCATTTTGAGGGTTTTCGTTGAGCGATGCACTAATCGTGCATTAAAAACTCCCTACATTTCCTGATGTAGGCCTCCCAGGGGCTAATTTTGCCTCCCACGCAGTCTCCATGGGCCTCGGTCAACACGCTTTGACCAAGGTCCTCATCGTTCCACGTTGGGTGCCAATTGCCATTGGCTTAGAGGTGTTTTTGATCACTGTTTTGAATTCTTTGATGTCTGTCCCAGCCTGACACAGCCATGGTTCTTTTGATTATTCTTTATGGATCCAATTCGGATCAATAATAAAAAACAATATTAATTTGCATCATAAAATGTCTCGATAAACAAGTTATCTAAAATATTTTAATGTCAAATGTGTATATATTATATATCATTTTTAAAAAATTATGTATATATCATGAAAAATTAATTTTTTATGGTTAAAATGTTTATTTGGTCCTCTATATTCTATTTAGCATTCAAAAATACAATTTAAACAATGAAAAATAACACATTGTATTTTACATTGTAGAGAAATTTGCATGTGAAGAAATTTAATCCCTCTCAGTTCATGTTAGATCTGTACTTAAAACATATCTATGCTAACAATCCTTAAAACATATCTATGCTAGTAATATTAAAAATACAGTATGAAAAAACTAACATGTAAATTCGGTCGGTTAACCCCTAGTTACTATTGTTGAAGGACATCGATCTAAAATAAATTCACCAACATCATAGTTAGCACCATCGATGAGTCTATGCCTTTGCTTTAGTCATATCCAAACATGGAAAAACAATTCCCTTTGCCATAAGAATTGGGCATATGTCAAACCACTGACGTAAGAACCTTATCTCATCAATGAAACTATGCATTTTATAAAACATAAGAATTATGCACAACTTTTATATGAAACCTCAAAATATATGTCTCGTCATACTTGACTCTACTACAATAAAGTATTAGTCAATTGGTTTATATTTCCATTTGAGAATATAAAGTATAGATTTAATTGAGTAGGTAGTATAACTAATTACGCAGAAGGCATTCTTGAAGGGGGGGTCCTTCAAGCGGTTTTCGTCATCTTTCTGCATCCAATCAATGATTGCAACGTGTTAAGGCATTTGAAAAAACCGTGTTCCAAACTGCTAAGGTTATCATCTGCCATGTTTGTTTGTCATAAGGTCCTATTGGACTCGCCGGAGTTCCTTTCTACTGCTTTTGGCTCCTGCTCTATCCAAAGGGACTGAGAGCTATATGTGGTTTCCCTTATTTTTTTCCATGGCCACAACAAACATTTCAGGCATCTTGATTAGAGAATCTTCGATGAACCTTGATTGAGCAATGTTACTGATGGTGGTGGCCTCATCATTTATGTGGTAAATTTGCGTATTTTTAATGTCGGCATAGATGTGGTCGTGGTCATAGTCATAGTGGCAACCATGGTGTCACATTTCTTCGACAGATGGTTGGGTTCATGGTGGTTTCCAGCACAAGAGCATATTTTTATGCATTTTTCATCATATTTTTCTGCGTTTTCATCAAGTTTTTACGTGACAAAGTTTTACTCCTGTAATTTCCATGTTTGATTTTTGAAATCTTATTTTGTTGTTCTTGTTTGTTCATTAGAGTTGAAATTATTGGAAAGGTGGAGGAGACAAAACACAAATAATTCACACATGAAACATGCGTTGTTGCTCTTCTATTGATCACACAAAACATGATAATTACAATGAACCCGGTGAAGGGTATTTATCCTTTTCTAAATAGCTACTTGCCTTGACATGCATCCACATGCAACCACACATCTATCACTTAACTCGACTTGACTAACACTCAAATACTCAATCACTCAGTTAACTGACTCTCTATGTTTAGCTAACTCCTCATGCAAGAGTAATTATCTTATTTTAACACTCCCCCTTAATTACGACTGCTAAACTAAAACATGACTCATGACAACTCAAACATGCCTGTTAGTCTATGTCTCAGCTAGGCTTACAACACCCAAGTTTCTTCTATGAAACTCAAACACATCTTGTGCTAATGACTTAGTAAATATATCAGCCAATTGATCACTATATTTACAAGGCTTTAAGTGAACTTCTCCATTGCTCACAAGTTCTCTAATAAAGTGATATCTAGTATCAATATGCTTGCTCTTCTGATGAAACACACTATTCTTGGATAGTGCAATCGCTAAGGTGTTGTCACAATATATTGTTGTTGATCCTTATTGTTTCTGCTTGAGTCCATCAAGTACTCTTCTTAACCACATTGCTTGACATGCTGCTGATGTTGCTGCTACATATTCTGCTTCTTCTGACAAAAGTGTCACAATGGGCTGCTTCTTAAATGCCCATGAAATCACACCTGAATAAAGGTGGAACACAAAACCAGAAGTGTTCTTCCTATTATCCAAATTGCCTGCAAAATCACTATCTGTGTATCCAATCAAATCTTTATTTTCTGTGCTTGCATACATTATGCCACAATCTCTAGTTCCTGCTATGTATCGTAGAATTATTTTTCCTACACTCCAATGTGTGTCTTTTGGAGTCTCCATAAATCTAGAAATCAAACTCACTCCTTGCATGACATCCGGTCTTGTAGCTGTGAGATACATGAGGCTGCTAACCAATCTTTTGAATAAAGTTTGATTGACATTTGATCCTTCATCATCCTTGCTTAACCTTGTACTTTTTGCACCTGGTGTAGGGTCAAGTTTGCAATTTTCCATCCCGAATCTTTTCAACAATTCTTTGGCATATTTATTGTGACAAATAAAAATTCCTTTTTCAGATTGCTCAACTTCTATGCCAAGAAAATATTTCATGAGACTAAGATCTGTCATCTCAAATTCCTTCATCATGGCTGCTTTAAATTCATCTATCTCAAAATCACTTGTAAAAATCATGTCATCAACATATAAGCAAACAATCAAAATCTATCCATGCTCATTTACCTTTGTGTATAAGGTAGATTCAATGTTGCTTCTACAAAATCCATTCTTGATCATGTAGCTGTCGATTCTGGTATACCATGCTCTAGGCGCTTGCTTCAGTCCATAGAGTGCTTTATTCAACCTGTAAACTTTCTCTTCATTACTTTCAACTTCATATCCTGGGGCTGTTGCACATAAATTTTCTCTTCTAGAGTTCCATTCAAGAAGGCCGATTTCACATCCATATGATATACTTTCCACTTGTCTGAGCTGTTGTGGCTAGAACTGCTCTTACAGTATCTAATCTAGCTACCGGATTAAACGTTTCTCTAAATTATATTCCTGGTTGCTGCGAGAATCCTTTTGCTACAAGTCTAGCTTTAAATATGTCAATTTCATCTTTTTCATTCAACTTTGTCTTATACACCCACTTCACACCAATTTTTTTTTTTTCCTTTGGTAAATCAACCAAATCCCATGAGTCATTCTTTCCAATAACTTCAATTTCTTCACCCATGGCTTGCACTCAATTTTCATCTCTAATTTCTTCTTCAAATGAAGAAGGTTGGAATGACAACAATGCAAAATTTGAACTAACATCCAAATCATCATAAATATATGTCAAACTTCCCATTCTTCTCACACCATTTCTTGATTCATCACCTGATTGATTGTTGGGAGAATCTTGATCTGTTGATCTGCTTGAGGATCCATGCTACTGTGAAAATCTTGGAGTCCTTGTTGGTGTGTCTCTGTTTGGTGTCTTCACTTGTGATTCTTGTTGCTCCTTTTCTGCTACATCATCTTCTTCCATCAGTGGCACTTGTGCATCAACTGTTTTGTATACAATTCCATTCCATGAATCTTTTTCTTTGAACACAACATCTCTGCTAATTATGGTCTTCTTGGTGACAGGATTATACAATTTGTAAGCTTTTGATTTCTCACTATAACCAATGAATGTGAATTTTCACTTTTATCATCCAATTTGCCTCTTCGCTCCTTAGGAACATGTGTATAAGCTACACATCCAAATACTCTGAGATGAGATACACTGCAATACATACCTGACCATGCTTGTTCTGGTACTCTATTCATCACACTCTTTGTAGGAGATTTGTTGATCACATAAAGAGCACATGCAACTGCTTCTGCTCAATACTCATTAGGCAAGTTTCTACCTTTCAACATGCTTCTTACCATGTTCATAATTGTCCTATTATTTCTCTGTGCTACACCATTCTTTTGTGGTGTGTACCTGGTTGAAAACTGTCTTTTGATCCCATGTTGTTTGCAGTAATCATGGAATGCCTTTGAGTCATATTCTCCACCATGATATGACCTTAATACCTTGATCTATTGATCACTTTGGTTCTCTACTAAGGCTTTGAATTCTTTGAACTTTGCAAAAGTTTCAGAATTTTACTTCAAGAAGTAAACCTGAGTCTTTCTGTTGTAGTCATCAACGAAAGTGAGGAAGTAACAACTTCCACCAATCGAATGTGTCCTCATAGGTCCACACAAGTCTGTATGCACTAGCTCAAGAGGTTGCTTTGCTTTGTATGCAACTCCCTTTGGAAAAATTTCATGGTGTTGCTTTCCCAAGATGTAACACTCACAAGTACTAGTAGGTTCTTTAAAGGGAGGTAATCCTCTGACCATATTTTTCTGTTGCAACAATCTTAAACCATAAAAGTGCAAGTGTCCAAATCGAAAGTGCCATAACCAATAATCATCATAATATGCAACTGTAAAAGAACTCACCTGACCACTGTAATTCAAAATTAGAGGAAAGAGTTTGTTCCTCGTCATCTGCACCTTTCTTATCAGTTGCTTGCTTGGGGGCTTGTCATATATAACGACTTGTTGACCTTGAAAGATAACTATGTATCCTTTTTGTGTCAATTTACCAACACTTAACAAATTATGTTTGAGACTAGGAACATAATATACCTTTGAGATTTTCTTCGACTCCCCCCTGCTTGGTCAGAATGTTGACCACTCATTTGCCATCTACTTCCACAGTCTTATCAGTCCCGAACTTTACCTTTGTTTTCACAGATTGATCAAAATGTGCAACCAAATCCTTGTTGCCTATCATGTGGTTACCGCAACCACTGTCTAACAACCACACGCTAGCACAAGGTTCATGCATGGTATGGCAAGCTAGGAACATGGAGTTAGTACTCTCAGTAGTAACATTAGCTCTCTGGTTCCCTTGATCAGCTATTTTCTTCCCGCAATCATGACCACAATGACCAAATTTGTTGCAGTAATAACATCTCAACTTTGATTTGTCAACTCTTTGATTATTGTTGAAGCTTATGTAGTTGCTTCCACTTGCATGTTCATGCTCTTTTCAGTCATCTCTCTAAACACCATATCTTCTGCTTCGTCCTCTGCCTCTCGTTCTACTTCTGCCTCGACCTCTGTCTCTTGAAATAGAAACCTGACTTTTGAAAGTGGTCTCTAAAGTGGAATCCTTATTTCTGTCTATCCTTGTCTCATGCGATAGAAGTGATCTCATCAACTCATCAACTGTTAATGATGCCAAATCCTTGGCTTCTTCTATGGCTGCTACCACAACATCAAATTTGGTAGATAAAGATCTGAGGATCTTCTCAACCACTGTTTGATCTTTAATTTCTTCACCATAAATCTTTAACTGATTTATGACAGTTATGACCCGATTCATGAAAGAATCGATGTCCTATGTCTCCTTCATCTGTAGACTTTCAAAATCTCTCCTAGTATTCTGCAACTTAACAATATTGACTTTGGCCATACCTGTATAGTTTGTCGCCAAAGTATCCCATGCTACTTTTGCTGAAGACATGATCATAATCTTTTGGAACACTGCTCGGTCCACTCCCTGCTGAATAAGTTGCAACGCTTGTGCATTCTTCTTCTTGTCTTTTTTCCAATGATCCCTCTTTGTATTACTGAGAGCTTGTTCTTCTTCTTCATTCTTAGGTTCTGAAAACCCAAATTGGACATAATCGCAGATATCATGTGCCTGCAACGTGGTTGCCATCTTAATGACCAACACATCATAATGTTTCCCTGTAAATAGTCGGAACTGGGGCTGGAAATTTGAAAAAGCTATCTTTCTCCAAAAATTTCTTTTTGAAAAAAAAACCTTAAATTTCTCCTTTCTAAAACTCTTTTTCCAAAAAAATACCTTAAATTTTTTATGTTATAAAAAAAACTTAAAAGAAATCTTTTTCCGAAAACCCTTTTGAAAAAACTCTTAATTATTTTTTATATATAAAGGAAATTTTTTTAAAAAATATTTATATATAAAAACAAAACGAATTAAAATGATTTAATCCCTCCAACCTTTATATAACCACTCCAACGAATTAAAACAAATTTACCTGGCTCCTAATCCTTTATAAAATCTTTTAATAAAAAAATACTCTTTTATAAAAGGCTTCCCACATATAAATCTTCGGAGCTTTTTTTTACTTGGAACTTTGAAACTGAGAATCTCTAACACGTTTCTCGTGAGGATGTTTTTACGCTAAAGAACTCCTGCGTGCATGTTTAACGCGACAAATCCTAATGGAACCCGCGTGCATGCAAAATGGTGTAAGTTTTTCACTGTTAATGTGGCTCTCCACTGACCCTGAGCACGTTATAACGCCCTCTATGCCACTATAAGGTGCGTTAACGCTCAAATCACCTACTGCAAATCCGTTTTTCTTCACTTGGTGTAACTTCGCTCTGGTACCAATTTGTTGGGAAGGCAGAGGAGACAAAGCACAAATAATTCACACATAAAACACAAGTTGTTGTTCTTCTATTGATCACACAAAACATGATAATTATAGTGAACCTGATGAAGGGTATTTATCCTTTTCTAACTAGCTACTTACCTTGACATGCATCCACATGCAACAACACGTCTATCACTTAACGTAATTTAACTAACACTCAAATACTCAATCACTCAATTAATTGACTCTCTATGTTTAGCTAACTCCTCATGTAAGAGTAATTATCTTATTTTAACAAAAAAAAATAGGGTTTTAAGAGGATGTGCCAATTTCCACTCTTTTTAAAAAAGAAAACAATTAAGCAGAATTATCCCATTGTAACTTGGAATCCCACATTCAAAATATTTTGTTCGTTCTTCCATATAGGAATATTGCCCCAAGGATTTATATTTTTCAACAAAAGTCGCATAGCAAAGTAAAACAAAATCGATGTCCAAAAAATTATATTAATGTGGAAACCACCTTGGATTGATTGCTTTGAGCTAATTAAGGTTTTGGGGAAATTGATTGAAGTGATAGGTCCTGGGTGCCTTATTATTCTTCCAGTAGTAGTTGTTGAATGCATAGGAAGTGTGGGCTGCAAATTTTATTGGCTGATAGGATTCCCCTCCCGTTGTATGGTTCCATACTCTGTGCCTCCAAGACAACGGGCGTAATCAAGAGAAACATACAAGGAATTTTCTGGAACATTGGTCCTGGCCATGCACCAGCTCTGAGTCCCTAGTATAGCAAGGGTGGTGGTTGTGGGGGTTGTAGGAGTATTAGTTACAGGGGCTATAAGGAGATTGAGGACAGGTATGGTTGTGGGAGTTGTACATGGTGTTATAACAGGGGTTGATGTGGTTGGCTTTGTTATGGAAGGAGGTGTTGTTATGATCATGGAGGGGGTGGGCGTTGTGATGGGGTATGTATAATGAGAATGAGGTGTTGTGTTGGCTAGGTTGTTTCCAAATTCTGAAGGTTGAACCTTGCCATTATTGGTTACAGTGGTAGATTTCTTTTCCAAAACCTTTATCAAACCTAAACACAATCGTCCTTGACTACTAAACTCGTCCATACTCTTCCACTTTTCATCCAAAGATCCTATCAAAATAGGCATAGAAAAGTTATCACAACCCAAAACTAAAATCTATTAAACAATAAGGATTCACTTTTGAGAGGAAGATCTCTACAGACTAACGGTAACTGGCAATAAAGTTTTTTAATGCCTCTCGGAACTCAAGATCTAAATTCTTTGGCCATTGCATAGCCTCAGTTTTTTTGCTACCCTTCAAAAGAGGCCTAAAAGTAAAAATTTTCAGTGACCTATTGCAAGGCTACCACCAAACCCCAATCCACTATTTTTCATCGCTCACAACATCTGGAGTTGTTTGTAATGTGGACTACAAACACACGCTAAAGAGCATTGAAGTGTTATAAACAATAGCCGAGTTGCAGAAGCTACATGATAACTGCCTTGAAAACAACAATTTTTTTATATCTACCTATTAAAATAAGTAGAACCATGTTGTTCAAACTCAAAATAATAAACCCACAGATTTGATGGGATATAACACTCTGAAAACACATAAGTATTGTATGCACCTGAACAATACATAGAAGATAGTAGCAACAACGCAAACGTAAGTCCCAAATCTGAAGCCATTGATTGGGCAATGTCCTTCAATAAACAAATCACCTCAACCAATATACCAGGTTCCACCTGAGCTCGGTTGTGCTTCAACATCACCCTCAAATTATTGATGGTAGTAGTGCATCAAATTTATCAAAATAAATAAACACAGTGTTATCTCCAATGCTTTTCCACATTCTTAATTTGGTCCAAGTTATCATGTATGTGTAGTTTGTTGCATCACTTCCGAAATGTTGCAGTGTTTACATGGGATCTTACTCACTTTGAAGATGATAATGTGGAGTCTGCTAAATTTGTGATGTAATGAAAGGTGAAAATAGTTTCAGTATGAGATTGACTTTTCTGTCACTGTTTCAAGTATTGTCAACTTTTCTAATTATGCATTTACCCGAAGTGTTTTTATGGATTTGTCTTGCTGTAGATAGCGGGATAAAAGTTAGTTTATCCAAGATTATTGTATCATGTATACTCATATATTTTTTCATGTAATTTTGTTGGCTAATTTTTTGGTTCATGTAATTTATGTGTGAAAAATAGTACAAGTAATTTATGTGTGGATTGGAAAACACAAGCGACATCAAGATAAACCTACAACAATGGAGCTTTAGGACAATATGGTTGAATACATGGGCCAGTAGGTCCATCTCAACCTTTAATTACCAGTGTACATACTATTATCTGGAAGTTGCTCTTATGAATTTATCTTCCATGTATTTTAAAATTTCTTTCATGGCACATTCCAGAGTTGTCATAATAATTATTGTAGCGAACAATTTTTGCTATTGAAGCATATGGAATAAGCAATTTTCTGTCTTTTGTTATATGTTGCAACCTCCAATTTATAGATATTCTCGAGCTCTTAAAAGCATATCAAAATGGTTGGAATCCATTTTCTCCATTTTCTCTACTATGTAAAGGTAGAATGTATCTTTTTTTGGGCAAGAGAGTGTAGTATTATACTAGACACTTTAGAATTGGCTTGTCTGTACTTGTACAAGTTTTAGGGAAGGGTTTTGAACAACTAACTTGCTTCATAACTAAATTTTTTAGAATGATGTACAATTTTGGAGTTCTATACACTGAAGTTGTGAAATAGTTGTCATAGGTGAGTTAGAGGCTTAGCCTTGTGTTTGACATAAATTGAGAGTTTTTGGTAAGATGGTTGTGTTGTATGAATTCCTAGTTGTCCCAGGTGAGTTAGAGTTTCACATAAATCGAGAGTTTTTAGTAATATGGTTGTGTTTCTAAATTCTTTATATATAGTTCTTGACAAGGTCATGCTTGGGCTTGTATTGAATATTTTTGAAAAAAAAACTATCAAAAATTGCTTGACCATGTGTCTGTCCAAATTCTTTTTGTGGGATGTGATAGGTTCCATCTACGAGCATTAATATACTTTACAAGGACTTCATTTTCCACTAAATTGATTTTATAGGATTTAGTTTGTTATATAACTTATAAATTGCTTAAAATTAAGCATAAGAATGTTGTAGCATTGGTAACTGTGTGGATTTTTTTGGAAGTTGTGAAAAGAGTAGTTTAAAGATGCCACAAATTTTCCTAGAAAATAATGGAAATTGTGGTCATATTTTGACAAAATCGGAAGATATTTTTGGAAATTGGGTTACAGTTCTCAAGTTTTAGGATTTTGGATGCCCTAGGGGTTCATGATGGTACTGAATCCATTTCCACTACAAAAAAATCCATTCAAACACCTCCATTCAAACACCCCAGCAGTTGAATTTTTTTGAAAATTTTTATCACCAGATTCCAACAAGAAAATTGTCATCCAAACAAAATTGTGACCTTGGTAGACAAGGTCGTGAAATATTTTTCCCATTTTGTATTAGAAGACCTCATTCCTACTAACTTGATTTTACAAAATTTATTTTTCTCTATAATGTATAAATTATGTAAACTTACCACTTTAGTTTTCTCTATAATGTATAGATTTAGTGCCTATAAGCCATGCTATAGTATTGGTATCATGTGGATTCTATTATTGAAACTTATAAAAGTTTTTTTCGCATTTGCAGGGGAATCATTTGTTTTTGTTTCTTCTTTTAGTTATCTTATTAGCAATCCAAAATACATATATCTTTGTTTTCATTGTATATATTTTTCTCAATTTCTTCCTTATAACTATCTTATTAGCCATTTAAATTAGTATAGTTTTATTAATTTTAATTTTTATATTAACAATTTAAAGTATTCACTGTTTTTTTATGTTAAATATAGTTATCAATTTTTAAAGAGAACTTGTAAAATTATTCTATGCTTTACTTAGACACGCTCCTTTTTTTTATCACAATTACATAATATACACAAATAATTAAACACTCTCCCTCTTCTTTAATTACAAGTACATAATATACACCAATTTTACATAAATAAAAAAAATAATGTCTATAAATTAAATATATATATATATATATATATATATATATATATATATATATATATATATCAATAAGCGATTCTTATACTCTAAATGTCAAAAAAATCTTTGAATTGAAGCGCACACTCGTTTGTATGAAATGCTTTAAATGTTAAAGGTGATCAAGATTTAGTATAGGAAAGATTTGGTTTGGATGGAAATGTCATAAATTTCATGTTTATGGTGTGTCAATATCTATCTAATGGATAGTGGTGAGGTTAATGTTCTTGGGGTTTTATATTATTTAAAAAAAAAAAAAAATTATGAAAAGAGATATTAATTTGAAGATGAGATAATAATATTTATGGAAAAAAAATTAATGTGTATTGTTAAATAGATATGAAGTTTAATAGTATTTTAGAAAAATAATTTTTAATATAATGTTTTAAATTAAAAATAAAATAAAATAAATGTTTTTACGCTTTAAATATTTTAGGCATTTGATTCAATGTTTTCCAAAATTATAAGTTTAAATTTTTTAAATTTTGAGGTTCTTCTATAGTTTTTTTAGCAATTATTTAATTTTATTGTTGTAACATTATTTTTATATTATTTTCATATTTTTATTATCTAAATAAAAAAAAAACAGAAACCATCTCATTGTTATGTTTTCAATATTTTAAATAAAAATGTTTAGATTATTTACCATGAGAAATCATATATATATATATATATATATATATATATGACTCATGAGGGTTTGTGCTTCTTCTTTAAATATCGGTTGAATGATTATGTTTTTCTCATTTGAATCTTCCTTTGAATTTTTAAACTTAGTGGTTTGGATTACGCCTTTAAATTTTGTGGGGGCCTTTATCCTTGTATACATTGTCTCTCTCTCTTCTCATAGTGCCCTTGCTTGTCACCCTGCCTCATCTTGGAAGAAGCCAAGGCCATCATGGTCGTCAAGGGTGGCATGGGAAAGCAAGAATAAGGGTTCAATAAAATGATAATAATTTGGCTTACATTTACTACGAGCACACACTCCAATAGCCATGAACGAAATCAATATAGTAGAGACAAAGACTTGGGTGGAGAGACATTTTCTCCATGATGAGGAGATTGAAGAAAATGTAGGATATTGGGTCTCATACACTGGTACCAATTGTTTTCGATACAATAGGTATTATTTAGAATATCGGTCTCTATTGGTGGTGAAAGACAATTATGGGTAAGATTCTTGTGGAAAGGAGTGAAACCCAACATAAAATCCTACTTTGCATGGATGTTCCTTAGCCACAGATAAAGAATCTAGCCAATGAAGTGTCTTTTCTAACAAAAAAAAAAGAGTGTGGATATGGGCTTCACAACCTAAATAGAGAGTGAGAACTAAGATGCCACATATGTTCTGTCCTTCAAGTTGATATGTTTAGGGTGATGCATTTTTCATAATGTCATTAAGAAATAAATTTGTGTTCCATGCAAGTTATAAACATAAGTGATACAATAACTCTCTAGATAGTATTAGACTTTTCATATTGTATTACTATGTTATATTTGTTAATACAGTAATGTGGATAAAATCTCCATGCCTATATTACTATATTGTTGGTTTGGTTTTCCTAATTATGGATTAATAACTAAAGGAATATATCTCTTTTTATTAATTAATATAAAATGATTGCATAATTCAAAAAAGAAAAAAGAAAAAGAAGATCAAAAGACAACAAAAATCTAAGTTATATTAGTGAAATTAGTTTTCAGGACACAAACTGTGTAGAGTTTTAGAAAGTTAGATTGTTTTGAGTAGACACTCCACTTATCATTAGGTATGCAATTTTTTTGAAATTTTAACTCAATGATTTTCAAAAAATCTACACATTTTACATCCATAAGAATTGGATCAACAACATGATTAAAAATTAATGATGTGCATTCAAATTGTATAGATTGCTATAACAAAGATTAATTATTAAAGTTGTTTTCTTTCATGATGTATGTAGAGGATGTGTGGTTGGGAAGTATCACTAAACCGCGTTTGAAATAAGAAAGGATTGGATAACAAATTTTTTAAGGAACTTGTCTAGAGTGCCCTATATTTCCTAAACAAACCATCACTACCATGTGCAAGGTACATTTTGACTTGACTTTCACTAAAGATTTTTCTAAGTATACTTGTATGTATTTTTTCAAAAAATAAATATCATGTCTTCGAAAAAATCAAAGAAAAAAGGGTATTAGTGGAAAATAAATGTGATAAACCCTTGAAATGTTTAATATTATAGAATGATGGAGAATATGCAGGCAACATCTTTGAAAGTTACTTGTCACATAATGGTATTTTTTCACATAGATATGTAAGTTATACACGTTAGTAGAATGATGTTGCCAAAAGGAATAATTGGACCTTGGTCTTTCCAACCATTTGATTTGGCCCATAGGGGACCAAAATGCTAAAACATATTTTCAACACTTATATATGCTTTGAAAATGGAAAATATAATCCATGGGCAGTGGTGCCAATATAAAGTCTACCAAACGTTGAAGCATATTAGAATATTGAGTCATTTCCATTTTAATCTTCTAAATCTGCAGGCATTTGGATATATTTGGATACACTATTTAATGTCTATGAATAACTTAGTAGAATCATTCTAGACTTCAAATTCGACTAAGTAGTACCAATTATCAACTTTTGTGTTGATATTTTTCTCCTTCTTGTTCAATCCTTGCTGATGTAATCATGTTATATGGGTTTCTATCTTAAATGTGGCCTTTAGTTGACTCTGTAATCTGAGTTGCTCCCAAGTTGAGTTAGTCCTATGACCTTAACACATTTATTCACACATTTATTTAATTTGGGAGGAATAGTTGTCATTTCTTTGTAGTATATCCCCTAAGACAAAATGATAATCTAGGAATTGAAAAAAATATTTATTTGAATTCTTGTCAGGTTATCCAAATTATGGTATTACCCCAAAGAAATTTGTGTACTGATTTTAATCAATTGAGTTATAATCATTTTGAATACGAAAATTATTTTAGGTGCACACTTAAATGAAATTCCACCCTTCAATTTATCAAATTCGTTATCTTAGTATCAAGATGTATGATTTAATGGTTGAATAAATTGGTTTGTTGATCTCATATTATGATTTTTGTTGAAATGGATTGATTTCCAAGCCTATTCCTTTCAATTTTATTACGGAAAATTTAACCTTTGTGACTTGTTTCCAAACTACAAATAGATAAGGTAGAATAATACAACTTATGTAATTTAGGTATTTTCTTATTTTTATGGAATATAAATGAATGATAACAAATTTTTTTTGAAACCAATACTTACAACATCATTGTTTAAAGCATTATGAAAACCCTTTGCAATATGGGATACATCGATAAATGGTGATTGTTTCAGTTTTGTCTCTATTGCATAATTCATAATGATTTTTTTTTTTTTTTATTTACAAAACATCTTATCATTTGTACTATATTTTCCACTTCATTTTAAATATTTTAATACAACATGTAAATGTTGGTGTCACTTGACTAGATTTTGACATGCAAATTAGTTATGTACATGATTTTTGAAATTTCAGTTTTATGATTGCCCAATTTCACTTGCTTTTAGAATTATGGGGAATTGGAAGGGATGTTTATTTTAATGGATACAACACAAGAATGGTTCTATATAATAGGTTATAATATGATTTCTAGATACATGGTAGCTTCTCCAAGTGGGAAATCAAAGTATTAGAGGGTATACTAAGTTTTCATTTTTCATTCTAAAAACGAATTTGACTTGCCTAGAAGATAAATTATTCAATATTCTAGCTAAGATTCTCTTCAACAAAGAAAATAGATTCTTGATTTGTTGATCTCAGGTTGTCTCTTCTTCTTGTACATGTAGTTTTACTCTAATCAAAATGCATTCTAATGTCCTAGTCAAAAAGAGAATTAATTTGTTTGTTTGATTTAATGAAAAATCTAAATTCATGTTGATTCAAATTGTGAAATAATGTTTGTTTTCAAAATGAAATTATTTTTTGATGTTTTTGTTGGATTTGTTGAAATATATTTTGATGGAAACAAGTATTCCCCAAGTCATGTCCAGAGTCAATGCTTTGGTTCCACAAATAATAATCTAAGGAGAGGTGGACCTTCAATGTACATGGATATTGATATTGAAGAATTTCATAGTTGACTCAAATATGCCATTTGCATTTGCATCTTGGTAATAATGCTAATTTTCAACTAGCCTATGCAATTTTTAATCCTAATTTGGTTGTTCACTTATGTCTAAATTGAATGAATTAGTCCAAAATTTTCCGGTCTAAAATTAAAACCTAGGTTGTCAGTTTAACCCTCCTCATGTGTAAAATGATGTATGGGATCCAATGTTTCGTACTTCACCTCCTTGGTAATATTGTTGGAATGAAAACACTAATATATCATATTATTATTCTAATATTGTTACCCTTGTCAAAATATGCAATATAAATATAATATCTATAATTGAAAAATACATTTAACATATTTTATTTTTTCTATATACTTGGAAATTTTTATTAATTTTATTGCTCCATTCCATTCTCCATCTTATCTTTGATTCATCATTTAATATCTCACTAAATAAAATGGTAAAAAAAACATATATTGATTTTTTTCGGCGTCCCCTTTCCCAGGTATGCTAGTATTTTATTAGTGTAAAGAGTTGATGGTATTCATCGTGCTACATATTTTTTTTTTTTCCGAAGTAGGGGAGAGATGTCTAATGTTTTGCAGGGACCAGTGATTGATATAGCACTCGTCCCATGAAAACACCAGAAGTTGAGACTTGTGCAACCAATATTTAAACAAAAATAAATAACATTAAGTGCAAATATGTTTTATTTATGTCCAAAATTTCCCAAAACATTGACTGGGCCCACAACGGTCCATAAATGGTATCTTAATACTTAAGAGTACAAATCATATTGACCCAACTAGAAAATATATAAAACCATAAATCCTTCCAAAATGGTTTATTCCAGAAGTACAAAGTAGCAATGAATTGAACCCCCACTCATCAGAACTGAAGCTATGTAGTCCAAATAAATATCCGTACCTGCACATAATAAAAGTGATTGTACGTCCGCCATAATTGCTATGTTGTTCAACATTTAAACCCACTATGTTCAATAAATGACACCCAACCCAATAACATTTAAACCCACTGTGTTCAATAAATAACATCCAACCCATTCTATTTCTCATTAAAATAGATCAAAGCACATGGATCAAAAAATAACAAATTCCCAACCATTGGATCACATCCAATTAAATCCAGATCACACATTCAAAATGAAGCGATTACAATCCATGTCCATCCTTACCCCCAATTAAGTTCAAGTGCAAAAAACTATAAAAGAAGTTCAACCACTGCTGAAGTTGCATGTTATGCATTCAAACTATTCACCAGCCTTGGAGACAAACCATCATAGAACATTTGACAGTATATTCAGGTTAGTTATTTCAATTACAACACATTTTTCTTACAGTTCTATTTTCATTTCTCACATTTTTTATTTCAGTTCTTACAATTTCATTTTCATGAAAATATATATTTTTTATATTTTTCTATATTCTGAATCATTTTAAAGTTGATTGGAAAATATGACACAACCATAATGAAGAGTATTGGCTAGTATGGCTAGTTACAGATGAAAAAGAACAGAACAACTCTGCATGAGCAACAATAATCATAGTGGGAGTATTCTATCATTTCTGACCAACTTAACTCCTCTCCATGTGTTGTCCATTGGATACAACAATCTCACTGGTCCAATCCCCTCTCTACCCTAAATCTACCTGTGAATAACATGATGGGTACCATACCTGAAGCTATTGGCAATTTGACTGGCCTCGTCCA
Organism: Pinus tabuliformis; assembly: GCA_031772625.1. Classification (NCBI taxonomy): domain Eukaryota; kingdom Viridiplantae; phylum Streptophyta; class Pinopsida; order Pinales; family Pinaceae; genus Pinus; species Pinus tabuliformis. The sequence goes on along the minus strand of CM062814.1, from coordinate 352,035,695 downwards.
CCTAAATATTGCTAAAAATAACTTTACTCATAGCATACCTCATGTCATAACAAAATTGAGATAGTTGGCCACCTTAACTAAATTAATTCAAACAACATTAACTACAAGTAATTCAAATGTTCCAAATCTTTCTAATTCAGTTTAGTAGCAGACATTGGCCCATGCCACAATTTGTTGAATCAAAACATCAAAGAAAAGACTATCTTTAAGTAACATAATTAATAAAATGGGTTAGATTGTATTTCACATTCGATGTTTTTATAATAAATTGAGACATTAATCTTGTCTTGACTATTTGAATGAAATGTTATGTCCTCATAAAATTCTGAAGTATTACAATTAGATTGAACTTTGTCAATTAATGTGCTCATCATTCCCTTCAATATGTTCTTAGGTTGGTTATGGTAACTCAGACCATTATTGTTGGCAAAGGCTAGAATATATGAAAACACCAAGACAATCCTACAATATTGACACTAGCAATCCTATATCAAATCTTGCAGGAGAAACTTCTACTGCAATGGAAGTTTATTCAATAGTCTTTAGACAATCTAATCCTAATTACTCTAATGAACTTTTGAGCCATGCAAAATAGGTAATTTTCTCTTATCCATAGAATTTAATATTGATCCCATTATTCCCATATTCAATAACTATACTGGGTATTGCTCTAATCTAATATGATATCTTGATATTTGAATGGTTGGGAGAATCTTGTAGCTTTTTGAGTTTGTTGACAAGTACTATGGAAAGTATGACAAAAGTATTACAATAGTGAGAGAATATTATGGGTCAATTATTGGATATGATGTAAGTTCTTTTCAACTTGAAAGCAACATAAGGCAAAAATCATTCCCTTCAATATGTTCTCAGGTTGGTTATGGTAACTTAGACCATTACTATTTGCAGAGGCTAGAATATATGAAAACACCAAGACAAGCCTACAATATTGACACTAGCAATCCTAGATCAAATCTTTTAGGAGAAACTTCTACACTAAGGTAGTCAGTCATCCCTCACACAAAAGATTTTATATAGATAGGAAGGCTCAAAATTCACTCCCTTGACTCTAAGCAACTAAGGTATCTAACAAATGTCTTTTCCTCAAGTATCTCCGCACTCCTTCAATCTTTGTCTTAGAAAAACCAGATTTGCAAGCCATTTCTCAGTCAATTGAAATTCATATATCCCCATCACATATTTTCAATAATCCACAATACCCATAGGATCTCTATCATCCACTTACGCACTAAAATCATCCTCATTATAAGAAGCACTCGGGCCTCTCACTCTGACATTACATTGTTGGTGAAGAAACTTGGTTGGTCTCTCAATGTTACTCAAGATTGGGAGAAGATCCAAATTCTCCTACCCAACCTACAAATTGGCTCATACTGACAATTTAAGATGCTCATGTAGGCATGTACACTAGCTCCCTTTCTTGTTGATCATGATATAGGGTTGTCCCCTTCCCAAACTTATGTAACTGAGGATCTATCTCATACAACACAACTGTGAATACCATTGAATGATATCATGTTAGTGTCAGTGTCTTCACACTTCCGTCAGTGACCAAATTTCTCTTTTGCATTCATGTTAGGTGTCTCATTCGATTAGCTGCATTACATTAGGTCATGGATCAACTGATGGTAGTGGTATCATTTCAGTTTCCCTCATGTCATATACCTACTAATTGTTCAAACATCTTTTCAATCATTCATAGTCATTCCTTTTCATTTCATTTTTAACGAGTCCTAGGGTTTAGTTGCATTAGGTCTTAGGGTTTGTCATCATGGTCATTCAGAATAAATAAAGTGGTTAGCAGACACATGAGGAGGTTAATAACGATAAAAAAAGTAAAAAATTGTTAATTTGTAAACTTAATGAATTTCTAACCTCAAAACGTGTTTTGGGGTAAAACAAAGCATTGGTATTTTTCATGTAATTTGATGGCTTCTATATGTAATAAATGATCACATGTTGCTCCTGGTCACCTGATGACATTGCCAAGCACCTGCCACTGCAAAAATCAAGTCATCTTGAGCACCAATCCGCCTGCAAAAGCAAAAGAGAACAAACCCTAATTTCCTCTCCCACTAAGCTAGGGTTGGCTATGGGATCAGAGATATCTGAGTAGAGGAGGCATAAGGGATATCAGAAGGTATGATGCCATTTCATATCATCAAACATCAGATCTCCACCATTTGTCGAGAAGTCATTCCAAGGAACAAGCCATTCATCACACATAAGGGATGGTTTTTCTTCAAACTATGTTTTTGAGCAAGAAAAGATGAATTTGGAAAAAGTGAGAGAGGTTTTTGTCCCTCAGTGACCCAAGAAGAAAATATTCTTTTAGTTTTTACACAGCTGTCATGGTTTTAGAGAAATGTCAAAAATACAGTTGCCTCAGGAGAGTTAATGCACCTCTGGAGTGACCTTGGGAAAATCAAGATTTCTCCTAGCCTGGTTGGCCAAATGACTTGCTGGAGGAGTAAAATGATAACTAGACACAAAGATATTTCCAATGAGCTATCATGAGCTCAATTTGGAGTTGAGAAAGACCTTCAAAATTTGACTGCAACAACACTCTGCATTTAGGCAGCCTCATTTTGCACATTTTTACCAGGCTTGGGAGATTGGACTTTTGACAAGGCAAATGACCTCCAAATTGAAAAATTCAAGATGTTATGGCAAGTAGACTTGATAAGATTTCTAACAAGCTATCATACGCCCAATTTGGACACTGGTAAGGCCCTCAAAACGGGTCTACAAAAAGGCACTGCGCATTAAATTGGCGTTGCGCACCTGTGGCAGGTTTCCAGTGTAAAATTACATTGGCGCTGCGCATTAAATTGGTGTTGCACACCTATTGAAAACAATTCAAATTTGTCAAGAAAACACCTTCAGAGCTCTTTAATTATTCTTCCATGTAAGTACAGTCATCGACCTTGCTGAAGAAGATTTGTTGCTTGGTTTATTGAGTTGTGTGGTCTCATCCAAAGAAAACCCTAGTTGTCTTTGAATTTCTTCTCAAAACCCTAAACTGATCACTAAATCACCTCTCATGTGTTGTAAAACATCTATTGTTGCTCTCCTATTCCATTTTTCACCTACTTTCCTAAGTCCCCTCTCCTATCCCTAATTCATGAGAGCTCATTTCCCAAAACCCTACCCTCCATATAAAACTCTAGCCCTATACACTGTTCCCAAACCCTAACTCCCAAATCCTACATCTTCACTACTCCTACTTCCCTATCAAACCCTTATCCTACATTCTAAAACCCTATTCACTCCCCTCATTCCCCTAATTCCCTAGAACCTCAAAACCTCCACTCCCTCAAGCATTCACCATCGCCATACACCTCACTCATCTTATCTTTTAATTTCTCGTCATACTCATCTTGTCCCCACCTCATCCCTTCATTCCTCACTAGCAGCTACACTCACCAAAACCCATGGAAAGAGACACTGATTATGAAAGGGAGGAAGAAGCCCGTATTGATATTTCTAGGGAAAAACGTGTGCAGTAGAAGACCTCATAATGGGGAAAACTAATCAGGGAGGAGCCTATCAGTTTGAGACAATTGCTTGCTTGCCCACTTGCCATATCATGTTTCAGACATCACTCTCGCTTTGATTTCTGTGAAATGGTGGAGAGGGTCAAGTTTCACCATGAGCTGACCAGGTTATTTGTGACTCATCTGGACAACGGTCAGGTAAACCTTGTTGGTGTTTCATTCATGTTGTCACCTGCTATTATTTCAGAAGCAACAGGCATTCCAAATGTAAGTGAACAATGGAACAAGATATGTAAAACAAGGGTAAAGAGGCTAAAAGCCAAGCTAAAAAGAGCTTTGAGGAGAAAAAAAGAGCAAGATAAACTCAACATCCTGGCTGAAACATCATTGGCCCATCGAAGCACCTAACAAGGATCATTCATGCCAAATTTAATTAAATTTGGAGAAAATTTTGACATTTTTGAATTTTTGAAATTGAAGAACAGGTTTTTCCAATAGGTGCGCAGCGCCACCGGTGTTGTGCTTTTGTTGGGGACATCTTCTTGCAAAATGGTTTACATTTTTGGAATTAGCATGGAAAAATATGAAAGCTAAGAAATGGTGAGGAATTTTGGAGAAGTTCTAGGTCTCCAAAAGGACAAAAAACACCCAAAAAGTGCCCTCTCTGCCACTTTTTTGCCACACAGGAAGCAGTCTTGGGAGAATCAATTTTTGGAGGAGAAAATGGACAAAAAATTCATAAATTCAAGTTGTTCCGAAAAGTAGACTCGTCAATATTTCCAACGAGCTATCCTGCACCTGATTTGGACATTGGAAACGCTTCCAAAATTGACCTAGAAAAAGTAGTGTGCATTAAAATTTTGGCACTGCGCATTAAACTGATTTGCCAATTTTGCCTGATTTTCCATATTTTTCCTAGTTTTCTTGGGAGATCACTTTTTCCTCATTTCTTGGTAAAATTTGCATGGTAAATGATGAATTAGATGTAAATATGGATGAAATTCACTTCATAGGGTAGATACAGCAAGTTCCAAGTGGTTTTGAGTTGTAATGAATTGGTTTCCTTGGTTTTAGAGGCAAGTTGTTCCACTTCCTATATTCCTATTCTTAGTTTAGATATGGTTGAAACCACCCCTCTTCTCATGGATTCGACCCTAATAGCTAGCATGAGTGGTTTCCTTACCTATATTATGTAATTTCCTAGTCATTTGTAAAGGTTGGACTTTGGCAGAAGTGTTGGACTCACTGAACATTTGTATCAGCAGTTTGGCAAGGAAAAAAACTAGGTTTCACAACTATTTTTGTGGGATTCTTGTGACATTCAGTTTATGTATTGTTTCTTCTTTGTAATGAGGTTTTTTTGATTTTTTATATGTATCCACATCTCTCTCTTTCTTCTAAACTAAATGAATCAAGGTGAATAAACAAAATACACTAATTTACAGTGCTTTGTCTTGGGAATGCATTTGGTTTTCAATGTTTTCAATATTTGAAGAGGATTCATAGTTTCTTATGCCCTCCTCAACTCTTCAACTATCTTACTCTACCATCTCAATCCAATACTAGTACATAAACCCTTGTCTGCCTTGCCCCACAGGACATGACTGTATCCCTGAGTTGATTTCCCGAACCCAATTTGCCTTCTCTAATTGATCCAGCAACCAAAACTTAAAGTCAAACAAAATTCTCTGATATACTATACCTAGCCTAAAATTAGCATTCATTTCAGTCATCTCAAGCCCTAGTTGTCATATTCTAAGTGAGATTGACAAGGAGAGAGCCCTCTCCTGACCTATTAGGCCTAGCTACCAGGTAAAGTGTGGTGTGATGTTACCTTAGACCTGCCTTCCTTCACCCTGAGGTCGATCTAGGTACTAACATATCCCACAGTACTCTTCTTCACCATTGGAAATAACTAAGCTCCATGGTCTCTAATGATAAAAAGTTTATCCTTCTCCAACAAACAAAATGTTTGTGTTGTCCTCATAAAATCCAAGCCCAAAATCATCGCATAATCCTCCAACAGTGTAACTCTCAAATACATCCTGCCAAACCATGAGCCCACTCTCATCCATGTATCCTTGAGAATACCAACTGTTGACCTCATGTTAGAGTTCATAACTTTGTAGGCGCTCAACTCTACCTTCACCTTCTTCTTCTATTGCAAATAATTAATTGTCCTCTCACAAATGAAGTTATGCATGGACATGGTATGGGGGACTTCTACAACCATGGATGTATGTTAGAGAGGGTAGGTCTTCTACTATACTGGGCATTTCTCTAATCTAATATGATATCTTGATATTCGAATGGTTGGGAGAATTTTGCAGCTTTTTGAGTTTGTTGACAAGTACTAAGGAAAGTATGATGAACGTATTACAATAGAGAGAGAATATTATGGGTCAATTATTGGATATGATGTAAGTTATTTTCAACTTGAAAGAAACATAAGGAAAACATAATTCCCTTCAATATGTTTTCAGGTTGGTTATGGTAACTTAGGCCATTACTGTTGGCAGAGGCTAGAATATATGAAAACACCAAGACAAGCCTACAATATTGACACTAGCAATCCTGGATCAAATCCTGCAGGAGAAACTTCTACTACAATGGAAGTTTCTTCAATAGTCTTTAGACAATCTGTCAGGCCAGGGTAACTCCAGAATGGGCAGAAGAAAAACTGATTGATCATTTCATTAGATAACTATCATTTATATACATAAAATGGGACGGATCAGTTCATCTTATTGATGACTGTTCACGTTCCAGTTTACCCAACCGTTGAAGATTAGGTGTGAACATTCCCCCCCTTAATCTGAAGGGATGTTGGTGAGTCCAAGCATCGTTCTGAATCTTTCAAACTTTTCTCTTCCAAGCGCTTTGGTGAAGATGTCTGCAATTTGCTCATTTGTGGAAAAATGACGGAGATGGATTGTTTTTGCCTCAACATGATGTCGGATCAGATGATATTTAGTATTGATGTGCTTAGTACGATCATGGAACTTTGGGTTCTTGGCCAAATTTATTGCAGAGGTGTTATCAATCATGAGTGGAGTTGATTGTACTTGTTTTACCTGCAAATCTTCAAGAATTTTCCTGAGCCACACAATTTCTTTCGTTGCTTCAGCTGCTGCCACGTATTCTGCTTCTGTTGTGGAATCTGCTGGAACTGATTGTTTGCGTGATCTCCAAGAGACAGCTCCTGATCCAAGACTCATAGCATATCCTGAAGTAGATACCCCAGTTTCTTTGTCTCCATCGAAGTCTGAATCAGAGTATCCAATCAAGCTGAAGTCGTCCACCTGTGTATACTTGATTCCAAGGTCTTGAGTTCCCTTCAAGTACCTTAGAACTCTTTTTGCAGCAGACCAATGTCCCTCACAAGGCTTTTACATAAACATGGAGAGGATTCCAACAACAAATGAAATGTCTGGTCTGGTAGTAGTGAGGTAGATGAGACTTCCTACAAGCTGTCTATACTTTGTTGCATCTTCGAATTCCTTTCCTTCAATATATGTGAGCTTCAAGTTTTGTTCCATTGGAGTAGAAAGAGGATTGCACTCTGTCATGCCAAATCTGTTTAACAAATCTCCAATGTATTTCTTTTGAGCAAGAAATATGGATTTTGGATGTTGGGTTACTTCAATGCCAAGATAGTAATGAACATAGCCCAAATCAGTCATTTCAAAACTTTTTCCTAATTCTTTCTTTATGGATGCAATATAGCTTTCATTGTTCCCTGTCATTAAAAGATCATCTACATATACCACAAGATATACAACTGTTTTGCCAACTTTCTTGACAAATAAGGTTGCATCATCAAGATCAAAATGATTGAAGTTGAGTTTCAGAAGATGCTCAGTTAGTTTTTCATACCAGGCTCGTGGTGCTTGTTTGAGGCCATACAAGGACTTCACAAGTTTGCATACTTTGTGTTCATGTCCTTTCACAGCAAATCCTTCAGGCTGGGACATAAAAACATTCTCTTTTATATCTCCATTCAAGAATGCAGTTTTTACATCCATTTGATGGACTTTCCAACCATTCTGAGCAGCTAGTGCAAAGAGTGTCCGGATGGTGGCCCATTTTGCTGTGGGGGCAAAAGTTTCCTCATAATCGACCCCTTCCTTTTGTGCAAAACCTTTTGCCACAAGCCTAGCTTTGTGCTTGTCAAGTGAGCCATCAGCTTTGTACTTGTTCTTGTAGACCCACTTGCAGCCAATTGGTTTGGTTCCAAATGGAGGATCAACTAGCTTCCAAGTGCCATTCTTTATGAGGGCATGATACTCCTTCTGCATCGCTTCTTTCCATTCATCATGAGAATCAGCTTCTTTGAAGGAAGTTGGTTCAAAATTTGTAGACAAGTTCAATTCACAATCATAAGTAACATCCATATCAACAGGTGAATTAGAGTTATCTACACCACCTCCATCTTGTCGGTTTGTATTTCTGGTTCATGTTTTTCCAATTTCATCAGGATGAACACTTTCAAGTGTCTTTTTCAGCCACTTTGGGGGACCTTTCTGAGATGGTCCAGGCTGCTCTGTTGATTGAGTTGGGACTGAATCAAGATTGAGTCTCCCAATTCTATCAATTACATCACTTAAAGGATCATCCGGTGTTGGAGTTTCATGCAAGGGAGATTGTTCTTCAGAAGAAGATTCCACATGTTGATCTAGTATAGGAATCCCCCCTTCAAGATGTGGAATCTGATTATCAAACTCTTGAAATGATTTCGTTTTTGTGAATCTATCCAAGCGATCAAGTTGTCGCTCAACAACACTGTCAGATTTGGATGATTCAAGAAAAATGACATCTCTAGATACAACAAACTTTTTATTTACTTCATCATAGAGACGGTATGCTTTAGAGGTGTTTGAATACCCCAGGAAGATACACTTACGACTTCTAGCACCAAGTTTGTTTCTATGTACCTTTGGTATTAAAGCATAACAGGTGGAACCAAAAATCCTGAGATGTTTTACCGAAGGAACATGTCCATACCACAATTCATAAGGAGTCTTGTTTCTTATAGCACTAGATGGACATCTATTCTTTATATATGCAGCACATAGAACAGCATCAGCCCAAAACATTATCTTTACATTTTTGAAGAAAAGCATGGATCGTACCATATTCAAGATTGTTCTATTCATTCTTTCTGCTACACCATTCTGTTGGGGATTATAAGGTACAGTTGTTTGATGTTTGATCCCATGTTGGCGAAGATAGTTTTCAAATTCATTTGATGTATATTCTTTTCCATTATCAGTGCGAATAGACCCAATATGAGATTGTGCATCATTTTCAATCCACTTATGAAAATTCTTGAATGTTTGAAAAGCATCAGATTTGTTCTTCAATAAATAAACCCAACACATTCTGGTGTAATCATCAATAAATGTCATGATATATTTATTTCCATTTGTAGAAGGAACAGGCATTGGACCACATAAATCTGAATGAATGAGTTCAAGCTTCCTATGTGCTCTTGAATGTGAATCATGAAAAGATTGTTTGCTATGCTTTCCTAGAATGCAAGCATCACATTGCTTATGTTTTCTAGGAATTGTAGGCAAACCAGCAACACCATTTTTCTTTAATAAGCGAAGACTGTCATAGTTTAAATGTCCAAATCTAGCATGCCATAATAAACCTGATGGAAGTGTACCTTCTTCATGATGAGAAATATATGAGAAATGTTGTGCATGAGCAGAGGTTCCTTGCAGTTTAAGAAGTCTTTCTTCTTCTATTCCCCTCATGACCAGTGAGTGGTCAGATGTCTTTCTTACCTCAAGCTTTCCATCAAACATATGAATGGAGTGACCTTGCTGGCGGATGTGGACTAAGGACAGCAAGTTTCTTTTGTGTTGTGGGAGATATAGAACATGATCCAGAAGAAAGTCTGGAAGACCAGGCAGTTTAAGCCTGATTGTGCCAAGCCCTGATGGCTTGATTTTTGATTGATCTGCAAAGTATACTGCTCCATCAAAATTGTCAGTGAAATCTTCAAAAAAATCTTTCCTATGAGTCATATGACAGGTTGCTCCTGAATCAAGCAACCAATCATTTTTCGAAGAAGCAAGTGAAGCATTAAACAAATCTTCATTTACTCCAATGTTACATTGTGCCTCAATATAGTGAGCGGATTCAGGTGCTTTACCTTTGTCTGTGTCATCAGTTTTACCTTTCTGCTGGTTTCTTCTCTGCTCAATTTTGTCCCATGGTAGCTTGCATGTAGAAGCATCATGTGATCCATTTCGTTTGCAGCGAATGCAATGCAGATCTGCCTTTTCTCCTTGAGAATGTCTGCCCCCCTGCCTCTGAAGTATCTTCCTCTTCCTCTTCGTCCACCTCTTCCTCTTGTAGAATCTTGAGCAGGATGCTTTTCTTTATGAGCAAGGCAAACAGTCTCTTCAGAAGATTCAGGGACTGTCTTCTTTCCAAAGGCTTTCTCTCTTTCAGCAAACTTTTTCACAAGAGAGTCAAAGGTTATATCTTTAAGATTTCCATTTGCTTGTAATGACTCAAGATAATTGGAGTAGGTAGGATAGAGTGCTTTGAGAAAGGCAATAAGAGAGATATCCAGCTCAACCTTAGTGGATTTAATATCATGCATTATAGACTTTATTTCAGATGCAAGAGCAAGAGGATCATTATTTTTCAGTTCAAGAGTGAAGAGTTTAATCATGAGCTGAACAACTTCAAGTGCAGAATGTGAATCATAGAGTTCTTTCAGCTTTTGTAAAGCTTCAAAGGCAGTGGAATAGGATGAAATATGACGAATTACTTCTTCATTTACAGATGTTGCGATCAATGCATAGGCTTTGTTGTTCTTGTTTTCCCAAATGACAAGTTCTTTATCTGATGTAGGCTGCACAGGGTCTTTGTCTTCTTCTCCGACACACACTCCTTTCCACAACTCATTGTAGATGAGGGTGTGTTTTACCATCCGAGACCATTCAAAATAGTTCTCCTTGCCAGTGAGAACTATTCCTACCATAGAGATGATTGAATGCATTCTGTAAAAAATTACTTCTACTAAAAAAATCCTTACGTTACAGCCTTCAAATCCCTCTAATATTTGCTAAAAGCATCAGCATTTCATTGTACATATTACTGCAATACTACTATGCTTTGAAAAAATGCGCAAGGGATCACTTCAATATATCACTTCATTGTATTAATATATCACTTCAATATATTAATATATCATGAAATACTACAAATGCTTTGGTATATAAAACATTCTGGAAACACCACAATATTTTGAATGATATACAAACGCTTTGAATTATTTAAACTGTGTAATATCATGAATTCAACAAACTGCTCAACGCTATATCAAAACTGCCAATACACTAAAGTTAAAAATCAACTGCATAATACTCAACACTTTTAACTATCCCAGCAGCTTCGTGTCCAAGAATGCGTGGAAAAAGACCGTTTGGATCCTTTATGCTTCAAGTATAGAGCCACATGCAATATCTTATGCAGACCTGACCCTCAGGTCATCACATGCAAAGCTGCTGTTGCATGTTGGTGAGGGTGTTACAGCGGTTCAACCATAGAGAGAGGAGCCGAGGCGCAGAGCGGACTTGCGAAAAGATTTGAATCGAAAATGGCCAGTTCGATCCTTCCCAAAATTTAAAGTTCATTTCCTATTGACTATCACGGTAATAAGACTCACAGTTTCTGCAGTCAATAGATTGCCCATACAAAATCATCGATTGTCTCCGTTATTTTTCTGCTTCAAATTTTCAGTTATTTCATGTATTTTGACATTTGTAAAATAGCGTTTCTTCGACTTCAAAATTTCCTAATTTGTGTTCCTTTCACTCTAAATATTCAATATATTTTGCATTCCTTGGGTCGAAAACGGAAGCAAACGACAAATAACTCACCAAAACGGATACATTAAGCTTTCAGACATCTCGCATTAATAAAACTTGACATTAACAGGCCAATATCCTTCACCGGGTCCAATTCTATAACCTGCAACTGAGAACAACGAGCTGCAAGTTGGCATTTCTTCGCCCTTTGTAGACAAAACTCCAAAGAAACAGCAGCTAGCGAACCGTCTACCTCCTCGGACGAAGACTGGTAGGCTATGGCGGAAGACTATTGTGCCTCAATAAGCGTTGGGTCCAATGCATCTCTGGGCAATGACAGAGGTAGTGCAGTGCACCATCATTTCTGGGCAGGCAAACGTTCAGGCAGAGGCGCTAGGCAAACGTTCAGGCAGAGGTGTTATGGCCAGAGGAGTTACAAGGAATCTGGGACCTGCGCTCTGATACCATGTCAGGCCAGGGTAACTCCAGAATGGGCAGAAGAAAAACTGATTGATCATTTCATTAGATAACTATCATTTATATACATAAAATGGGACAGATCAGTTCATCTTCTTGATGACTGTTCACGTTCCAGTTTACCCAACCGTTGAAGATTAGATGTGAACACAATCTAATCTTGATTACTCAGATGAACTTTTGAGCCATGTAAAATAGGTAATTTTCTCTTATGCATAGAATTTAATATTGTTGGCATTATTCCCATATTCAATAACTATATTGGGTATTGCTCTAATCTAATAGGATATCTTGATATTTGAATGGCTAGGAGAATTTTGCATCTTTTTGAGTTTGTTGACAAGTACTAAGGAAAGTATGACAAAAGTAATACAATAGTGAGAGAATATTATGGGTCAATTATTAGATATGATGTAAGTTATTTTCAACTTGAAAGCAACATAAGGAAAACACTACTTGAACTACATGATTGACAACGAAGGTCCACTTTGTGAGATAGTGTGGGCCATGAATGAATTCAATTGCGATAACAAACATGGGTCTAAAAAAATAATTCAAACACCAGTAACTACGAGATCTTCTCATAGTACCAGAATAAGGTGGAAACCGACAGTATTTTTCCAAGTAAAAATAAAGTCATGGTATTTTAAGTGTAAAAACAAGTTATCAAACCACAAATCATTGATAATTTTGAAGACATACAACAAAATGATTCTGTAGATTTTATTTTTCAAGGATACTAACATACATGTTGATAACTGCCTGCAATAAAGAAGAAGTATTTTTTCCTGGTATGAAAGCATAATTTTCAAATATTCTTAACTAAATGCATGTGATAATTTTGCAGGTTGTTACATCTATGGCAAGAGTTAGTTATGTTTCTCATACAAGGATAAGTTGCAGGAGAGTGATAAGGGGTGCCTAGCTGCGATTCCCATTGTCAGATTAGGATAGGACGGGTGATGTGAATGTCAACAATGCCCCAAGGAATGTTGTTGAGGATGACCATGCAACTGAAGCTGAAGTTATCACATCATCACCCACAGAGCCACCGTCAACAACAGTCCAAGGTGAAATTTCAACTAAAAAGATCAGCGTTATAAGAGGATGGAAAAAATAAGAAATGTTAGTTGCAATTGATGACATGGAATTTAATGGATCCTCAGTTCAGGCATCTGAAAAAAAGCATGGTATTCCTCCCTCATCAATACATTATTGGATAAATGGACTGACTCATACAAAATCTAGAGGGCCTCTTACAATTATGACTGACGAGGAGGAGGCCGAGGTGGTTGAGTGGTGTAAAGAGATGGCCCAACTAGGACATGGGCTAGAGTTGATATAACTTAAATCCACAGTTACCCAAATATGTCAAGGGAGGCCAAACCCATTCAAAGATGGTTTTCCTGGTAAATCATGGTGGTTTGGGTTTAAAGAAAGGCATCTAAACCTTGTATTGCGTACAACTATGGGCCTTGATAGAGACAAAGCATTAAATTTTTGCCCTGCAGTTATGCAAAAGTTCTATGACACTCTTTCTAAACATTCTTATGGTGCAGACCATATATGGAACTATTATGAAACAGGTTTACAGGCAGGGAGAAATTGTGGCATGTAGGTAATTGCCAAGAGAGGGAGCCGAAATGTGCCAAACATTTTTCCTAAGAGAAGGGAGTGGATAACTATTTTATGTTGTGTTAATGCAATTGGTACTTCAATCCTGGGATTTTATCTATTCAAAGGTAAAAATCAACTGAAAAACTATATACAATTCTGTGAACCAGGTGCATGCATGGTTGCACATCCCCATGCATGGATAAATAAAGAGAATTTTTTAAATTGGTTTTTTCACTTTGGTGCATCTGTACCAGGTGGCATCTCACCTAACAAGAGACACTTATTGATATTATATGGAGATGGGAGCCACATGGTTGTATAAACAATTGAGGAAGCAAACAATTTATGGATGGACCTGTTGACATTGCCCACTCATACCACTCACATATTGTGTTAGGTCCCTATAATACTAGTGATTACCCCATTAATATTGTAGTTGTATCCCTTATTAATATTGTTGTGCCCCTATTGTCCCCATATTGTTATTATTGTGCCCCAAAGAATCCCTCTATTATTATTTTTGTGCCTCTATATTATTATTGTTAGGCCGGCTAGGTTATATTGTGACTCCTTAGACTCCTATATATAGGAAGGAGGTTTTGTCATTTGAATCATCAAATTATCATTCATTTTTGTAATGTAAAGGAGGTTGCCCCCTTGAAGAGGCTGAATTATAAGGCATTGATCTATCTTTTCTATCTTTTTGTGAGCTGGTTTCATAACATTTGATATCAGAGCTTTGGATTCTAGGGTTTTGTTGCTCCAAATAGGTCATCGTGGAATTTTCTCTATAACGTTTTCTTTTGCGATGTTTGAGAAGTGAAACAAAAAACCCATTTGAGACGAAATCACACTAAACCGCGGGTCCAAATTTCAGAGCTTTTCGAACTATATTTGCAGAGATATGATCTAAGGAAGTTGGTATTTTTGCAGACTGCTGAATTACATTCCAAACAGGTGACCTGGGGAAAATCGTCATAACTTTCTCTCTGAGCATCGGATTTAAATTTCATAAGAAGGCATAGAAAGAGGACAAACTATAGTTTCTTGGATATATTTTTCAGAGCCAAAGGTCGAAACAGGGACACATGGCACGTCGTATAAGTTCGCTCTACTGAACTAGTCTATAATCAGGTCACTATGGGAGATTTGGCTAAATCTTCCTTGGTGAATCCAATTGGGATCAAACTGGTGGCATTGGAAATATGACACAGAGGGCTACTGCAGGTTGCAATCTCAAAACTAGATGATCCAAAATTACAGAGATACATCAAAAGCAATATCAAGCTCCTACAAAGTGAAAAAAGGTGTGTAGATTTTTTTAAATTTTTGCTTAAGCTTGGTTTGAAAAATTATTTTGAAGGAATTCAAAGGGCATAGTAGAGCATTATTATCGGTAACTGATGCTCCGAGGTGAGAAAATGCAAACACCTAGTAAGAAACCTGAAAGCTCTAACATGATTCATGAAGAAGAGGAAGAAATGCTACATGATATATCAAAATTACAAGACCAAGTGCAACAAATTTCACTCTCACAAAAGCTAACAGAAGCTAAGATAAATGGCGTGAAATCTAAGATAAAGGGCATGGAATCTAAGATGAATGGCGTGGAAGCTAAGATTTACAATTTGAAGATAGATTTGAAGACAGATTTGACAAATTTTCTACAAGAAATACTTACTAATGGTGAAAGGGTAGCAAAGGAAACTCATGATGCGAACAAAAGAAATGTTAATCATGATTTCATAGACTCTAATGTTGGTTTGAAGACCCACCATATTCCAAAAATTGATATGAGGAAGTTTGATGACAAGGATCCCGCAACATGGATATTACAAATGGAGCAATTTTTCAATCTCAATAATGTGCAAAACACACAAAAGGTATGTATTGCAACTTTATATTTGGAACCAAATCAATTTATATGGTATCAATGGCTTTGCTCTCGTAAACAAATTATCACTTGGGCAATTTTTACAGAAGAATTAACAGCACATTATGAGGATACAAAAAGAAACACTTTTTTTAGCCAATTGATAAGTCTCAAACAAAGGGGTTCAATAATGGAGCACATTGAGGAGTTCCAAAAATTGAACATAAGGGTAAAAAATATTCCAGAGGAGCATAGGATTGATGTGTTCATAGGGATTTTAAAGGATAATATCCAACATGATGTTTGCCTTTGGGAACCTGATTCATTAGAGAAGGCATTCAGGTTAGCAAGAAAAATGGAAAGCAAAATTATGGCAACTAGGAAGCATACCACTCACAACTATAAAGGTGGAAGTGTTGTGGCCCCTAGTCTTCCAAAACCTATAAGGTTGACACCACAACAACTGGACGAAAAAAAGAGAAAAAGGGCTTTGTTACAGTTGTGATAGCAAATACACTAAAGGTCATAAGTGTGCTTGTCGTGGCGGAAAAAGTCGTTTGTGCGGACACAACTGACCTCCCTAGGAGTCTAAACTCTCTAGCGACAAACAAGACAAAATGGAGTGATCTTTCTCTAAATATACCTTTTAAAACATGAAAACTACAAGTGTTTAGGGTTACCTTATTCCAAAACGCTGTTGTTGTAGTCCGTCCTTGCCGATCCGGATGAGCTCCTCCTTCAAGTCAATTCCTGCAACCACAAACAATCAAACAATTACCAAGCACTTGCATTTCATATAATAAAACATATATTCAACATGCAGACCAAGGAACACATGAAATAACTCATTAACACAAGCTATTGAGAAAAATAAACCAGTTTGTATTAATAACGAAACAAAGAAACTCTTACAACCTGGCCTTGGTGTTGTGCAAGTTCCTCCCAGGGTCCATCAAGGGTTTTCCTCTACTTTGACAAAGCTCACCCACTTCCAAGTAGAATCAAGCAAAGACAATCTCTCCTCACAAGGTTCTAAATGGGAGTCCTAATTCCTGCAGCATTTACCCAAAGAAAATGTATAGCTCCAACCTCCCCTCCCTCTGGCTCAATGTCTTTATTTATAGTGCTGTAAAGAGGTTATTCAGGTCCACCATCAATGGGATAATCCCCCTCTTTGGGTGGGATAGCTCCCTTATTGATGGGATAAGTTCCTCCTTAATAGAGATACATGAACCAACTGGAGGCGCATCCAATTCATCAAACCGACCTCTAGAAAGTTCTAGAAGTAACCACAAGTAACTTTTTTAAGATGAAACTCGCGCATTTTGCCTTTTACAGAAGGACGCACCTGTCCCTTAACATACAGAGCGTCCAAGGACGCAACTTTTGTGAACATTGTGAGCGTCCCCGCAGGTAAGGCTAGAGAGAACCTGCGACCCCAGAGATAAACACATTTTTTACAAGACTTTCTCTCTTCTTTGAGTTTGAGATGGATAGCAGAGGCATAAGACTTGCCTAAGAGGGTAGCATGACTGTTGATTTGAGCCATACTAACTGTAAGTAGTCATGGTGACATTTTTTAGTGTAACAGATTGCCCCCTAAAGTGCGAAGCCTGGAATAGATTAGGGTTTTGTAATTCTAGGAAGGGTGAAGTGCTTTATCATTTCAAGGATTGTCTTGTGGATGACCTGGTTGGAACCTGCAATTTTCAACACAAAATACATGTATAAGATTATATCATCACTGAGGTAGGCATTCCCATACTCAGATTCAAAACTTTAACTAATGGACTAACTATTCTGATACAGGAATGATCTTGCAGTACATCATTTTATAGACTTTTGTAGACACAGTATGGACGCAGCCATCTGTTTATGATTAGTCTACATAGATAATGAATACAAAACTCCTCGCAGCCTGGATGGTAGAAACTAGATCCAGGGTCTTCACTTCTACTTCCCGAATTGGTACGATTCTAGCCATGTGATTTAAATGATTTGATGTCGAACATGTTAGAAACCACTTGATTACCAGTCGATGATGTAAACTGTTAACAAGCGTGAGAGAGACCACCAGTAATGTCAATGGTTCTCAAAGTACCAAGCACAACCCGTGAAATGTGAATAGATGTTTTGATGTCGAACACTTCACGGAATCCTTTGATCGAAAGTCAATGATGTAAACTGACGTCAAAGGCGAGAAACCTGCCATTGATGCATGCAGACTTCAAGGTACTGTCGATTCCTAAGTCATCTTTCTAGATAATGTGTCGATGTCGATAGAAAGCGACCCGTTGCAGGCAAGCCCGCAACACGAAATCATTGTTCAAGTTGAAGAAATGTTGCTGTAAAGACTGACTCAGGGATGGTCAAATGGATGACAAGTATTTTGCAGATGAAAGTTTTGCTTGCAGACCTCTTGAACACATAACGACACGACAGAAGGCTTGGTGACGAATAACTCAAAGTTAATCCCCGGTTAAAGACTTTCAAAGTGGTTTGGTCAACTGTGAGGTAAAAGATTTCCCAACCCAGGTGAATGAAAAGTGTCGTGTTCAAGAGTGGTAATAAAGTTTCTTTTGAGACAAAAGGTAACAAACAGGTTCATTCTTCTCTCTTTTCCCCCACCATTTCTGGCAAGTACCTCTTTATTTTTAACAAGCTTGAGGAGGATAACATATGCTTGATTATAAGCTCATCCTTCGGACGAGTCCAACCTAGTTTAAATTCGAACCCTAGGAAGGAGTGGTTCGTTCCTGTTTGTAATTGAACAGGTCCTTTACTGTAAAAGTTTAACGAGCCCAGTATAGGAGAAACTCGGCGTTTTTCATTTTTAGAGAGTCTGAAAAAACAAAAGGAGACTCCACGTTGAACTTTTTCGTATATTTGTGTCCCTCAAGCCCGAAAAAGTATAAAATAATACCTGGGGGAACCGCTTGATCTTGCGACCAAGGAGTACTTTCATAATAGTGTCGTTGACCTGAAAAGTAAAAAGCGATCAAGGACACGTCGTTTTATTTCCTTATCGAGTTTGAAACGACAAAAACCCGGCAATCTTTTCCTGATTTTGCGGTCAGAAAAGAGCTAAAAGGGGACCGTCTTTTAATTCCGTTTTAACGAGTGTAAAAGAAACGCTCGGCGATCTTTTCATGTTTTAGGAGTCAGAAAAGGGCCTAAAAGATGACTCTGATATTTTTGTTTGTGAAAAATTACAATTTCCCTCGAAATCTCTTTGTCCTGCACAAAAGCAACACATTACTCATACCTGTTTAAAATAGGCAAAAATACATCGAAAAACACCTTTTCATGGTAAAAAATGAACTAATTCATCCAAAAAACCTATAAAAAGACCTTTTACCATGTCATTTTTACCGTTTGACTGTTGAGGTTGAAAAAGGAGCTTTTGACAAGGAACTTCCCGTGGTCGCTGCGGAAAATCTGACCGTCGGAATCGAACGCCGTCTTATCCAGGTATTTTACACATCCTACTCTGCATTTCTATCCGTTTAGAATCAATTTTTAGGTCTTAGTTTCATTTTTTGGGGGGGTTTTGGTTTTGGAATGCGCCTCTCGGCGGACGCGGGTGCCCTTCGGGTGACCCGCGTCCCCCGACTTTTTCTCATACGGGAAAATGGTCGGAAGACGCGGCCCGCCTTCAGGCCAGCCGCGTCCGGGCGCCCTGTGCTACAAAGCCGGGGTGCGTCTTCCGAGAAGTGCGCATTTCAAAACCCCAACTCCCTCAAAAAACTACCAAAAATTCCCAAATCAATTTCTAATTGCTATTTTTGATGTGCAGGGTATTAACCATGTTAGATTGGAGAGAAAGAGAGCATGTAGAGGATGATGAAGTTGCAATAAATCATCAACCTTCCCTGGATGCCCTAAGAGCATGCGGATTATACAAATATTGGACCATACCGGGCATGAGGGGCCAGGTAAGATTCTTGGAATGGCTGGTTGAGCGATGGAACGTTCAAGAACAATGCTTTTACATAGGAGGGCACCAGCTCGAGATAGAGCCCTCGGATGTATACTTTCTCACTGGCTTGCCGAACAGAGGTGAGCAACTCAGTCTTGCGGGGACTAGGCCGGGTGGCCAATCCCTTGATAGTCTCCGCGACGAGTGGTGCACACCTGGGGCTCACCATTCGAAAGGCATAGAGATAAAACACATCACTCTGCATGAACTCAAAGTCATAGCGTTCACGGTTACCAGAATTTGCGGCGCGGCCGCTTTACACATTGCTTCCGGATCCTAAATGCGGATGGCAATTGACTGTTACCAAGGCGCCATTTTCAACTGGTGTGAAGCTGTGTCGGCTCATATGAAGAGCCAACTGACCAAGGCAAAGAACGGACGACTAAAGACTTTTGGATATGGGCCTCTAGTCGTGAGCTTTGCCTTGGAGAGAGTTCCAATGCTGATCCCTCAGCAACTCACTGTTGATATCTTGGGTCCTCGGGAGCCAAAGCTGATACGATGGGTTGCGGTGATGGCCCGGCATCCTGACGAGGGTGCGACAGTGGTTCGATTCTCAGATAGTTACTTTCACTGGTTAGAGGACCAGGTTTTTTCGATACAGGACTTTCCGTATGCCGGAGTGGATTTTAGAGGTGATCCGGACATGGTTCTTCCACCGGGAGAACAATGGGATGACAGAGGTACTTTTATTTTCACAAGTTCTCTAATTATGTATTTTTTTATTTTTCATATATATCGTTTCAAAACTAACAGTAAAATTTTCAAAATGCAGATGTTGGTCCACAGCGTCCAGCCAACCTCCGGCCTTTTGATAGACTACATCCAGCTGCACCGGTACCGGCCCCACAGGACGCGGCTGCAGAAGTATTAGCTGAGTTGGAGCATGATCTAGAGCGTCTCACGGCAGATATACCTGAGACTACTATGGATGACATTCCTACCCGGCTTCAGCGCTTCGTAGTCGCGGTCCCTGGACCGTTTAGGAGATTTTTGCGTAAGGTAGCCCGCGCAGTGGTGTCATACAGAGAGCACCATCAGTGATTGACTAGTCACTTTTGTAGTCACATGTGACATTTTGATTTTTTGTACTATCATTTTGCCGATCATAAGGTGTTTTCAACCTATGATCGAAGACGATGTATATATTTTTTGACACACTTCTATCTATATATATCACTATTACCGGCTTATCTTGTTTAACATATGTGATGAAATGTTTTTAAATTTACTTGCATGATTATCGTAAATGTCTATCCAACATTCGAGAAGCAATTGCATCTGCTAATGTATTCAAAGACCTTGGAATATGTTGATATTCAATGTAATCAAATTCACGTTCCAAGAGACGCACTCTCAAAAACAACCTTAATAACACAGGATTCCTAATGGCATAAACTCTATTAAGCTGTAATACAACAAGTTCAGAATCTAACCTCACTATCAAACGTCGAATTCCAAATGAAATAGATTCGGATAATAATTCAATCACTGCACTGTATTCTGCAATGTTGTTCGTTGTTTGACCGAGGCTTACCCCATGCATAGAAACTAACTCGTCAGAGGGCGAATAGATAACCCAAGCTGCGGAAGAGATGTTCCGTGTACTACGACAAGCACCATCAGCAAATCCAATGTATGTTTGGAGAGGCGTCGACATCTGCAATATCAAGAGTAAAACCAAAATAAGCCAGAATAACGACGAAAAACCACACTCTCTAAGCTAAGCACACTGACTAAACTAACACACTTGCTAGCTAGAAAGAAAATCTAACCTATCTAAAAATTTCTCCATACCCATCATTTAAGCATAATACCTCTTTAGGTAGAGTCCATTTCTGGGTTTACCCAAAGAGTCCCCATCAAAGTCAACTAGCTCATAAGCCCCTTTTGCTAGCTTTCGCTTTACAATGTAGGGCCCATGCCACATGGGAACGAATTTTCCGGCACCTAGCTTATCGTTAGCTTGATCATATAATAGTACTAGGTCTCCTTCCGAAAAACTTCGAGGGGTTACATTTCTATCATACTGAGCTTTCATTCGTTTCGCGTGAGTCTCGATTGCCAATATAGCGTCACGTCGAGTCTCATCTAATTTAGCCAAGTACAATAAACGTTTCTCCTCTTCGGAAGTAGCCGGAAGTAATTCGACAGCCATTTGAAGTGATGGGATTTCGCATTCAATGGGTAACACAGCTTCTAAGCCATAAACTAGCTGGAAAGGAGTGAACCCTGTTGAATTTTTCACTGAGGTTCGGTATGCCCATAGCGCTGAAAATAACATGTTGTGCCAATTCGTCCGATGAACACCAATGGTTCGTCGGATCATGATAACTAGAACTTTGTTGATAGACTCAACCAAACCGTTGGCTTGCGGATAATAAGGAGTAGAGCTATCGTGGCGCAAACCAAGCTGGCTTGTAAGCTCAGTCATCATGACGTTTCGAAAATGGCTCCCATGGTCAGTAATGATTGCTTGTGGGACACCAAACCTAGTTATGATATGATTGAATACGAAAACTGCAGCTGTTTTTCCGCTTGCGTCGAATGTAGGCATCGCCTCGGCCCACTTAGTAAAATAATCAACCGCAAGGATGATATACGCATGCCCCCCGGCCGAGTGAGGGTTACAAGTAATAAAGTCGATACCCCATTTGGCGAATGGACCAACGGCAATTATAGGGTGGAGAGGAGCAGGTGGAGCGCGCATCTTGCGATCAAACACTTGACAGTTGTGGCACTTCCTGACTGCAATGATACAATCTTTAAACATAGACGGCCAGAAATAGCCAGCGCGCAACACCTTCTGAGCTGTGGCATACCCAGACATATGACCGCCACATGCTCCAGAGTGACAATCATTCAAAACCCTCTCAGCCTCTTCGTGAGTTAAACAACGTCGAAAAACTAAGTCTGCCCCCCGGCGATAAAGTGTATCTCCAATAATTTTGTATGGCTGGGATTGAAACCGAATTTTTCGACGTTCCGCTTTGGAAGCTTCAGGCCGAAAGGTTTGGGTTTGGAGATAAATGATTATATCCCCGTACCACGGATCTATAGTACTGATAAGAAACAAAGATTCGTCCGCAATGGACTCCTCTGCCACAGTCTCTGTGTCAGCACTCGGGAAATCACACATCAATTCCGCAAAAACTAAGGATTTCTTAGACTTGGACTTCTCGAACTCCAAGTCGAACTCTTGCAGGATGACAATCCATTTAGAGTACTTGCCCCCTAGCAGTTGTTTTGTCAAAATATAAATCATAGGGTTGCAATCCGAAATAACTGTAGTTTTGCGGAGAAGAATGTAGTGACGAAAACGCTGGACAGCTTGAACGGCTGCCAGGGCCAATTTCTCCACATGCGAATATTTTAGCTCAGTGGGATTCAAGGTCCTACTAAGATAATATATCACATGCTCCGCTCCGAATTCATCTTCTTGAACTAACACCATTCCAATGGTGGAATGCGAAGCTGCGAGGTATAAGAAGTAGTCTTGGTTGTAGTTGGGAGGATGCAATAACGGTGCATGGGTCAACGCGTGTTTAAGTGCATCAAAAGATTGTTGGGCAATCTCGTCCCAAAAGAATTGTGCATTCTGTTTCAACAACCGTGTAAAACCTTTAGTGACCTCGGCGTAGTTTGGGATGAATCGGCGTAAAAAGTTCGCTTTCCCTTGCAAACTTTGGAGTTGGCGCAAACTCGAAGGAGGAGGCAATTTGATGATAGCCTCGACTTTCGAGGGATCGACGCGAATGCCGGCTTTTGAAACAACAAATCCCAGCAATCGACCTGTTTCTATACAGAAAACACACTTGTGGGGATTCAACCGAATTCGATAATGCCTACACCTCATAAAGATTGCTCGTAGGTGGACAAGGTGATCAGCTCGATGTAAAGAATGAGCAGGCAAATCATCGAGATAGGGTTGCACAATGTGCTTGATGTCATGAAATGCATAAGACATCGCCCGTTGAAAAGTGGCCCCGGCATTCTTAAGCCCAAAAGGTAACTTGCAATAAGCAAATGTCCCCCATGGACAAATGAATGCCGTTTTTGGTTGGTCGGCAGGTAGAATATTGATTTGATTATAGCCCGAGAAACCATCCATGAAGGAAAACATTTCACTTCCGGCACAATCATCAATAATTTGATCGATATAAGGCGTAGGATAGTTGTCTTTTGGACAAGCTCGATTTATATCCCTATAGTCGATACAGATTCTTATTGTTCCTTGTTTCTTATTGACTGGAACAATATTCGATACCCAATCCGTTAACGGGATCGGATAAATGAAACCTGCTTTCAACAGCTTTTCGACTTCTGCTTTAATCGCAGCCGCTTTTCGAGGGTGAATTTGACGCAACCGTTGCCGGACGGGTTTAGCATCCGGGTAGGTCTTTATTTCATGAACAACAATGGCAGGATCAATTCCCGGCATTTCCTCGTAAGACCAGGCAAACACGTCGCGGAATTCTTGGAATAGGGCCTTGTAAGTTTGGATTTCTTCTTCAGTACATGCGGCACCTATATGAATGTTTTCCTCGATTCCGGGCTTCACTGAAATATCAATGGGAATAGTACGAGAAATATTCCCTAAATTCAACTCTGAATCAGAATGTTTCATTGGATCCTGAGCGTCTTTGACATATTCAGCGGTAAAGATAGATGAAAAATCATTTTCAAATGCATCATCCTTAGGTAAAAACGAAGATCTGTGATGGAGATCCTCCCATGGTAGATCATCTACACTTAGGATTTCGCGAAGTTGTTCGTCAGATGACACGACTTCGGGAAACGTTATCCGTTCTAAGGGTGAGGTGAAAAGTGACTCTTCACTGACCACATTCATTTGGTCGACTTCGGTTGAATGAAAGTCAGTAAAAGACATGAGAGCTTCATAAGCAATTTCATATGGACTCAAAGGCATAACATTACCGAGTGAGTTTATCTCAGAGTCAGATGGGACGAACCAAGGATCATCATAAATAATGTTTTCTGATGTAATCATATGAATGGTTGCAAACGAAGGATCTGCGCTGAGTGGAGGGAGAGGAAAAGTTCCCAGTAAACCGGAATCCTTAACTAAACCTACACCAACGTCCCTATAAGGGATTGTCGTTTTACCAACATGCTGGATACTCTCTGAAGAGGCTGGGTCGGATGAAAAGTATGTCAGCTGATCAATAGTCACGATCTTACCGTTATGTGGAAACTTAATTTCTCTGAAGACCGATGAAACGACCGCTGTCATAGCATATGACCAACTTCGACCCAAAAGAAGGTTGTAGTCTAGAGGGGCATCAACCACTTCCACATCCAGACTAACGGTT
This sequence comes from Pinus tabuliformis, assembly GCA_031772625.1. Taxonomy (NCBI): domain Eukaryota; kingdom Viridiplantae; phylum Streptophyta; class Pinopsida; order Pinales; family Pinaceae; genus Pinus; species Pinus tabuliformis. The sequence goes on along the minus strand of CM062814.1, from coordinate 352,011,066 downwards.
TTACCTTCAACCCCTATAGGCAATTCTTGTAGAATACCAAACGGACGGAACCCACGGCCATCAAAGGCCTTAAGGATGGTGGGGGATTGGTTCAACGAAGGAGAACCAAGCGATCTCCAACATTGAATCGACATAATACACGTAGAAGCTCCCTCATCAATCACAGTCCGATGAATAGGCCTGTTTTTGACTATCACTGGAATTTGGAAAGCCATTTGATGGGGGAGACGTGGCGTACTATTTTCTAGATCAAAGATCATTAGGTTCGGGTCCTGAACATCGACAGCTCCGATAGCCGACAAAAGCAATTTTCGTTGTGCTGGGCATGATTGCAGCACTTCGAGTGCCGACATTGCTGAAGGTGAAATAGCTAAGTCCTCAACAATGTTGTAATTCTGGGCTGCTCTCGCATGTGGATTGAAAGCAGACCTTCGAAGTACACCCTTGGCGGGCGGCTTAATCACTAAGTCTGGGTTAGGTTTTTCGATCTGTAGTGGATCGGAACCAGGAGCTGAGGTTGATGGGTTAGAGTGAGAAGATTCTGCTTCCTTGCCATCAACAGGAGCCTTACTACCATAATCTTGCGATCGAGTCGCAATCCTCACATGAGACATCATCAAAATGGGTTCTTCACTGGCATTCGAAGAAGAACCTATCATCTTATTCTCCTGCTCTGGAAATGGATTCTTTAACACAGCAGGAGTGGGAGAACCTTTGACTATTTTTACAACCTCGGCCCGATGAGGGCAATCTCTCGTAAAATGATCCTCTTCACAAATAAGACAAGGATATCGAGGTTTGCGTTTTTCGTCATTGGTTTCCGACTTTTCAGTTTTCTCCTTTGGAGCCTTGTCTGCTTTAGCCTTCTTCTTTCCTTTCTTCTTTCCACCGTTTTTTGGTTTGGCCGTAGATGACTCTACAGCGTGAATGTCGGCGGTGAGTTCAGGAGAAGACTCTCCTGTCGGAGAATCAGGCAAAGTGATAATTGGAGTAGTTGAAGCCTTGGAAGACTTCTTCTTGCTCTTCGTAGTCACGATACCAATCATACCATCAGCGGCATGAGATCCCGAAGGAGCAGCAGCGATTTGATTCGACTTTGGAAGATCCGAAATCTTCTCGTGTAACGTACCCGACTGAGTGTAAACTAAGTCAAGGTATTGTGCCTGAGCAATGACTTGCTCCTCAGTAACTACTCCGGCCTTAGCTACATCTTCAGTAATCTTCGGTAATAATGATTTGACAAACCATTCAGCTAAGATTTGGTCCGGGATAAAAACTTTCACTAATCTCCTTCGACGTCTCCACTCATGAATGTGATCAGAAATATACGTGGACGTCGATTGTTTTAGTGAAGTTAATAACTCCGTGCCGTTATCGTATCTGACCGGCAACTGAAAGTGAGTTAAGAACGAGGTAGCTAACTGGCTAAAGTTGTAAAAAGAGGCCCGTGGTAACTCAATGTACCACTTGGCCGCGAGACCAATGAGTGTACGCTGGAAAAGACGTAAGCGGATGGAATCATCTGAGATAGAATTCGAAGCACACCAGAGGTGGTAAGTCATCACATGATTGGATGGATCCTCTCCAGACTTACCTTCGAACTTGGGTATATCGCTGGGCAACTTATTTGGCATTGGCGGCCAGAACTGAAGATATTGAATTGGATCATTCGTTAGGCGCGTCAAGTCGGGTAAATCCAAAGTTGCAATAAACGGTAACTGCCGGTTAGGATCTCTAAAACTCTGGGTCACAATACCAGCCCCAGGAGGAGGATATCCAGGATAACTAGGAACAGGAGTCGCATTTGGGATATTATATCCTCCTGGAAAACCAGGATTAACCGGACCGTACTGGGGTTGTTGAGGTTGTTGATAAGTGTACCCAGGATACGGTTGATACTGGTAAACCGGTTGTTGGACAGCTTGCCCAGGTTGGTACTGTCCCTGGTACGGAGGTTGAACAAATTGAGGTTGAGTAGTCACAACCGTACTTATACCAGGCTGACCTACAGGCATCTGGACCGTGGTTTGAATCGTAGATCCAGACAACGGTAAAGATGTCTGAGGTGTGGTAACAGGGACAGTAGAAACTGGAGCCGTCGATACTCCAGAAGTAAGTATGGTAGATGTAGCGATAGTTGCAGCAGCCGTTTGAGATGGAGTACTAGGTGCAATTGACGGCTGAGTAACTACCGAAGCTACAGAAGTTTGAACATTTGGCTGGACAGGTTGCGGTTGCTGGGTTGGACCAGAAACTACGGGTTGTCCAGCTTGAGGAACCATCTGTACACTTGGCTGCAACACCTGTTGACCCTGTGATGGATCCCACACTAACATTCCAGGGTACTGACCCGTAACAGGTTGAGGGTACTGAGATCCATAACCAGATTGAGGGTAGGATTGATAATTGTAAGGTGCAGTTCCCATACTTGGAACATATGACTGACCTTGAGGCGGTTGATAACCTTGACTTGAGTATTGACCTTGAGGTTGATAACCTTGAGGTAAATACTGATACTGGGGTTGACCTTGACCTTGAGGTTGGTACCCTTGAGGTTGATAACTTTGGGGTTGATACCCTTGAGGTTGCCATCCTTGAGGTTGCCATCCTTGAGGTTGATATTGATACTGAGGTTGACCTTGGGGTACATATTGAGGCTGAGGTTGACCTTGAGGCAAGTATTGCACCATAGGTACATACTGACTTTGAGGTTGCCCCCCAGACACGATTTGTGTACCTTGAGGTTGCCCCCCAGGCGTTAACTGCGGTTGCCCCCCAGGCGGTAATTGGCCACCTTGAGGTTGGGAAACGGGAACTGAACCTGACATCATGTAAATGTCTCCTACACCCAATGGTATATTACCACTGTTTCCAGCAAATAACCCATGATCAATGGGTTGGGGAGATGCCCCCGCAAAGGTACCAGAAAGTGACTGATACCCAGTGGGAACAGAAGGACCGCCATGTAAAAAAGATTCAGGACTTTGTGTAAACACGGACGACTGACCAGACATATTTACAGGAGTATGAATACCTCCAGGTGGAAAAGGAGTACGAGGTGTGGAAAAACCGACTGAGTTGTCTAAAAAATTGGTTAACGCAAGGTACCAAGAAGTACTTCTAGGAGGACTGTAAAAGATGGATTCACGCTCTCTTAGATCAATAGTAAGTTGACCTTCAAGGTGAGAGACACCTATATCTTCTTCTGGAGCAAGTTCTTCTATAGCAATCAAACCAGAAGGTAGATTTTCGGTGATTATTCTTTCTATTCTCGGTGAATCAGGGACACTAGAAGTTGGAGTAACAGGTTCGGAAATTTCAGGTTCTTCGCCTGTTTCACTGGCAGATGAAAAACTACCAGCAAGCTCGAAAACTGTAACAGTTTCGGGATTGTAACCTGTTTCTAAGCTTTGGTAATCTGGATGGACTACCAAGGAAGATTCTCCTTCTTCAGGTGAACCTACTCTACTGTCACTAGGAGGAGTTACAAGGACCTTTAAACCTTCTAAATTACCCGGGTCGTCTCGAGGAGGTGATCCCCTAAGTCTACGGGATCTTCTCAACAATTCGGCCACAGAAACAACTTCAGGAGACTGGCCCCGAAGTCTACGGGACTGTCTCGGTAATTCCGCCACAATTAAAGATTTTTAACTACAACACACGAAAACAAAGTAAAAATTTCAAATCAAACCACCTAAAGTCTTCTAAAGAAGCAAACAAATTTGAAGCACACGCCTAAAGAATCTAGAGCGTCAAACCAAACACAAACAATAGTCTTCCGGACCAAAAGCGCTAGTTGGTGATTAGGCCCAACCTCGCAGGATTCAGTACAGAAATGGCGGGTGGAACAGTTACCCCGGCAACCTGCTTAATGAATAGACCGGCACAAGTTCCTCCACTTTAACCGTCTCGAAGTGAAGTGAACCCCCCGGAAAATCCAAGTGAGTATAACCGACGTCTGCTCCAGGTACAGTGGGACCTTCCCTCCACCGTCACCTCGGTAGAACCCTAAAGATTATGGTCACTAAAGTTACCAATCACAACAATTACACCTGGGGGAACAGTCTAAACTCCGACAGCACGCAAGGGCAGAGTAACAAGCTCAATCCCCTTACCGGCTCCTTGACAATAATCCAAGGTTTACCGATAAGTGACCCCTGGCTCCTCGACAATGGTTAATCCGAGGTTTACCGTTTGTAATACGTACTGTCTGGCGTCGTTCCCAACGAGGGGGGAATGATCCCCTCACTGGTTCGGACACGAGCTCGTGCTTCTCCTTTAAGAGGAGCTTTCCCAGAGTATAACTGAAACAATTGGATTTAATCTACTCAAGATAAACTATCTGTTTGGTTTTGTAGTCTTGGAGAGTTAAGTACTCACCTACTCCAAGACCCTAGCCTAAGCTATGTTGGTGTTTCAGAGCCCTAGAAAAATAAAAATTACTAGATTGATTTTAATTTAAGCGTTACTTTTAAGGTTGTTTCTTAAGTCAAAAGGTGATGGAAGTGAAACCAGTGGTGTGTTGACTCGACTCGAAACCACTACAAAATGCACCTAGGATGATTTACCCACTACTTTACTTTTTCGATGAATTGCTTAACTAAAAAGTTGAGAGAATGCAATCTTTATAAAAGCAACTTCTTAATTGAAGACAATCAAAGAAACAATTCGTTTGTATTTTCAAAGCATAAAAACATGACCGCTCTTTACATGCACGAAAAAACTCTTTTTCTCTTTCAAAAACAAAAAGCTACTTGAAACAAGACTTTTAAAGAAGATGTTTTTGTATTTTTCTTTTAATAAAGCAAATAAATCTAATATAACCAAAAATCAATCTTAACAACTATTAAAATCTACGAAAATTCACTCATAAGCAAACTAAAAGGTAAATTTACTCTAAGCAATCTTAACGAGGCCAAAACCAACAATGATTATTCTAAGGTGTTTTACTTGATCACAATCAAATCAAGGACTAGCTTATTGCAGAACCAAAAACTAGTCAAAACAAAACTCTAATCTTTTTGTTCTTTTGTAAAATGGAAATCAACACTTTATAAACAAGTAATTCGAAATTTGACCCAAAACAACTTAAATGGCAAGCTGCTCACACAAGGAGACTTTACGACAGGCCCGACTTCTAAGAAGGCTGACTAACCAGAGAGATCTAAGGCTGGACAACTTTCTACCGTCAAAATCACTACAGGACCTATTGAAAAATCAAACCCTAGGCCTAAACTTCGTTGAAATCCACTAAAACACTCAAAGCTCACAAAACAAGTTCAGGTGAAAATTTTTGATAGGGTACTAAAGGATCTGGGCAGAAAACACTAAGAAAAATCAAAATCTAAAAGCAATTAAAGCAAAAAATGGAATTTTCCTAAATTTTACAGGAAGACGCAGGCAACCCGTTATAACAGGTGCGGGCCCGCTCTGTGCAAACGGCAACAGCGCGTCCAAAGACGCACTGTGCAGTACTCAGAGGGTGCGTCCTTCTGGAAAAGTTGAGAAAAACCAAATCTAACTAAATCTAAAGCTAAGCCACCCAAATACTAATTCTCACAGTCAAAAACCAGAAAATAAAAATGATTTTCACAGAGCAAAGTTCACACAAAGGAAAAGACTTTCTCATTAATGGATTCCCCAGCGGAGTCGCCAATTTGTCGTGGCGGAAAAAGTCGTTTGTGCGGACACAACTGACCTCCCTAGGAGTCTAAACTCTCTAGCGACAAACAAGACAAAATGGAGTGATCTTTCTCTAAATATACCTTTTAAAACATGAAAACTACAAGTGTTTAGGGTTACCTTATTCCAAAACGCTGTTGTTGTAGTCCGTCCTTGCCGATCCGGATGAGCTCCTCCTTCAAGTCAATTCCTGCAACCACAAACAATCAAACAATTACCAAGCACTTGCATTTCATATAATAAAACATATATTCAACATGCAGACCAAGGAACACATGAAATAACTCATTAACACAAGCTATTGAGAAAAATAAACCAGTTTGTATTAATAACGAAACAAAGAAACTCTTACAACCTGGCCTTGGTGTTGTGCAAGTTCCTCCCAGGGTCCATCAAGGGTTTTCCTCTACTTTGACAAAGCTCACCCACTTCCAAGTAGAATCAAGCAAAGACAATCTCTCCTCACAAGGTTCTAAATGGGAGTCCTAATTCCTGCAGCATTTACCCAAAGAAAATGTATAGCTCCAACCTCCCCTCCCTCTGGCTCAATGTCTTTATTTATAGTGCTGTAAAGAGGTTATTCAGGTCCACCATCAATGGGATAATCCCCCTCTTTGGGTGGGATAGCTCCCTTATTGATGGGATAAGTTCCTCCTTAATAGAGATACATGAACCAACTGGAGGCGCATCCAATTCATCAAACCGACCTCTAGAAAGTTCTAGAAGTAACCACAAGTAACTTTTTTAAGATGAAACTCGCGCATTTTGCCTTTTACAGAAGGACGCACCTGTCCCTTAACATACAGAGCGTCCAAGGACGCAACTTTTGTGAACATTGTGAGCGTCCCCGCAGGTAAGGCTAGAGAGAACCTGCGACCCCAGAGATAAACACATTTTTTACAAGACTTTCTCTCTTCTTTGAGTTTGAGATGGATAGCAGAGGCATAAGACTTGCCTAAGAGGGTAGCATGACTGTTGATTTGAGCCATACTAACTGTAAGTAGTCATGGTGACATTTTTTAGTGTAACAGTGCTGAGAAGAAATTATTCCACATAGATTGTGAAGAGGAAGAAGAAAAGGAGCAAGAAAGGTCAAAAGAAGAGGATATATTCCACGAAAAAAGCCTAGATAAAGAAGAAATGAATCCAACCATATCTTGTAATGCATTGGCTAGAATTACCACTCCTCAAACCATCAAGATAGAAGGACAAATCAAGAAGAAAAAGGTAATAGTGTTGATTGATTCAGGAAGTACTCATAATTTTATTCATTGTAAGGTAGCAAAAGAATTGAATTGCTTCCTATATGCAGCACCAAAGTGTCAAGTGATGGTTGCAAATGAAGGAACAATAAATTACTTTGGAAAGTGCCATAATATCAAGCTATCCATGGGAGAATATGTATTGACTAGACAAATGCTTTCCATTCCAATGGAAGGTGCTGATGTTGTACTAGGAGTCCAATGGCTACAATCCTTGGGTACAATAGCTTTTAATTTTCATGAAATTTTATACGAAAGGAAAGGAAGTTAAATTAAGGGGAATTGAAGGGAAATCGCGAAAGATAATCAGCTCTAACGGTATGACAAAGCTTCTAAAAAAGGAACAAAGAGGTGTAATTGCACAATTATGTTTGTTAGATGTTTCCACATCGAAATCGTCTATTTCTCCAGATCTCCAAAAAGTCTTGGACAATCATTCCAAGGTATTTGAGACTCCCAATGGTCTCCCAGCTATTCGTGATCATGATCATGCTATTCATCAGATTCCAGGAAATGTTCCTCCAAACATCAGGCCGTACAGATATCCCTATGCCCAAAAGAGTGAAATTGAGCGTATGGTTGCAGAAATGCTAGAGGCTAGTATAATTCAACCTAGTCAAAGTTCTTTCTCTGCTGCAGTAGTATTGGTGCACAAGAAGGATGGATCATGGGGCATGTGTCCGGATTATAGGGAGATCAGAAAGCTTACTATTAAAGATAAGTTTCCCATTCCTGTCACTGATGAATTACTGGATGAATTGCATGGACCAATATACTTCACCAAGTTGGATCTTCGTTCAGGATATCATCAAACCAGAATGAAGACTGAAGACATTCTGAAAACAACATTTAGAACTCATGAGGGTCGTTATGAATTTTTGGTCATGCCTTTTTGCCTTACCAATGCACCTTCTACATTTCAAGGATTGATGAATTCCATTTTCAAACCCTTCCTTAGAAAATTTGTGTTAGTATTTTTTGATGATATACTAATTTACAGCAAGTCTTGGAAGGATCATGTTGAACATGTTGATAGGGTGCTACAACTATTGGAGGAGAAACAATTATATGCAAAGAGATCCAAATGTTTCTTTGGAGTACAAGAGGTGGAATATCTGGGTCATATTGTATCTCGTGAAGGATTTAAGGTAGATCCTAGCAAAATTAAAGCCATTAAGGAATGGAAAATCCCCACATCCATAAAGCATCTGTGAGGATTTCTGGGGTTGTGTTGAAGCCTCGAAATCGCTGCAACAACATGGGGGATGACCACCCAGTCCGGACCTTAAAGCAGCTCCTTTTCTGTTTGGAATGGTGGTTCTGACTGGTTCAACTAGGTCCAGTTACCTTCTCTCAATCTCCAATGGCTTTAAAATATGACTTTCATTAACCAATGGAAAAGAGACATCAGATCGTCCTTCTTGTTGATCAGTGTTGGGTCCCTATAATACTAGTGATTACCCCATTACTATTGTAGTTATACCCATTATTTATATTGTTGTGCCCCTATTACCCCCATATTATTATTTATGTGCCCCATAGAATCCCTCTATTGTTATTTTTGTGGCTTTATATTATTATTGTTAGGTCGGCTGGATTATATTGTGACTCCTTAGACTCCTATATATAGAAAGGAGGTTTTGTCATTTGTATCATCCTAGAATTGTTCATTTATGTAATGTAAAGGAGGTTGCCCCCTCAAAGAGGCTGAATTCTAAGGCGTTGATATTTCTTTTCTATCTTTTCTTGAGCTGGTTTCATAACATTTGGTATCAGAGCTTTGGATTCTAGGGTTTCGCTGCTCCAAACAAGTCATCGTGGCATTTTCGCTATAACTTTTTTCTGTGAAATTTCAGAAGTCGCAAAAAAAACCCATTTGAGAAGAATTGGAGCTGAACCATGGGTCCGAATTTCAGAGCTTTTCACGTGACATTTTCGGAGATATGATCTGAGGAAGTTGGTCTTTTTGCAGACTCCTGAATTACATTCAAAACAGGATACCTGGGGAAAATCGTCATAACGTTCTCTCTGAGGATCGGATTGAAATTTCGTAAAAAGGTACATAAAGAGGACGGACTGTAGTTTCTTGTGTATGTGTTTTGGATTCAAAGGTCGAAACAGTGACTCGTGGCACGTCGTACAAGTTTGCTCTACTTAACTAGTCTATAAGCAAGTCACTATGGGAGATTTCACATAACTCTTCCTTGGAGAATCCAATTTGGGTCAGACTTGTGGCATTGGAAAGAGGACACAGAGGGCTACTACAGCTCACAAATTCAGAAGTAGATGATTGGAAAGTACAGAGATACATCAGAGGCAATATCGAGCTCCTACAAAGTGAAAAATGGTGTGTAGATTTTCTTAAATTTTTGCTTAAGCTTGGTTTGAAAATTTATTTTGAAGGAATTCAAAGGGCATAGTAGAGCATTATTATTGGTAACTGATGCCCCGAGGAAAGAAAATGCAAACACCTAGTAAGGAACCTGAAAGCTCTAGCATGACTCATGAAGAAGAGGAAGAAATGCAACATGATATATCAAAATTACAAGACCAAGTGCAACAACTGTCCCTTGCACAAAAAGGAACAGAATCTAAAATGGATGGTTTAAAAAAAGATGTAGAAGCTAAGATGGATGGTTTAAAGAAAGGTGTAGAAGCTAAGGTGGACTGTTTAAAGAAAGGCGTAGAAGCTAAGATGATTGACGTGGAAGCTAAGATGGATGATTTGAAGATAGATTTGTAGACAGACATGGACGAATTGAAGATAAATATGAATAAGTTGCTACAAGAAATGGTTGCTAAGGGTGAAAGAGTACTAAAGGAAACTCATGATGAGAACAAAAGAAATGTTAATCATGATTCCATGGACTCTAATGTTGGATCGAAGACTCACCATGTTCCAAAAATCGATATGAGGAAGTTTGATGGCAAGGATCCCGCCACATGGATATTACAGATGGAGCAATTCTTCGATCTCAATAATGTGCAAAACACACAAAAGGTACGTATGGCAACTTTATATTTGGAACCAAATCAGTTTGTATGGTATCAATGGCTTTGTTCTTGTAAACAGTTTATCACTTGGGCAATTTTTACGGAAGAATTGATAGCACATTATGAGGATACAAAAAGCAACACTTTTTTTAGCCAATTGATAAGTCTCAAACAAAAGGGTTCAATAATGGAGTACATTGAGGAGTTCCAAAAATTGAACATAAGGGTAAAAGATATTCCAGAGCATAGGATTGATGTGTTCATAGGGTCTTTAAAGGATAATATCCAACATGATGTGCGCCTTTGGGAACCTGATTCATTAGAGAAGGCATTCAGGTTAGCAAGAAAAATGGAAAGCAAAATTATTGCAACTAGGAAGCATACCATTCACAACTATAAAGACGGAAGTGTTGTTGCCCATAGTCTTCCACAACCTACAAGGTTGACACCACAACAATTGGAAGAAAAAAGAGCAAAAGGGCTTTGTTACAATTGTGATAGCAAATACACAAAAGGTCATAAGTGTGCTGAGAAGAAATTATTCTACATAGATTGTGAAGAGGAAGAAGAAAAGGAGAAAGGTCAAAAATAAGAGCATATATTTTAGGAACAAAGCCTAGATGAAGAACAAATAAATCCGACCATATCTTGTAATGCATTGGTGGGAATTACCACTCCTCAAACCATCAAGATAGAAGGACAAATCAAGAAGAAAAAGGTAATAGTGTTGATTGATTCAAGAAGCACCCACAATTTTATTCATTGTAGGGTAGCAAAAGAATTGAATTGCTTCCTATATCCAGCACCAGAGTGTCAAGTGATGATTGCAAATGGAGGAACAATAAATTGTTCTGGAAAGTGCCATAATATCAAGCTATCCATGGGAGAATATGTATTGACTAGCCCAATGCTTTCCATTCCAATGGGAGGTGCTGATGTTGTACTAGGAGTCCAATGGCTACAATCCTTGGGTACAATAGCTTTTAATTTTCAAGAACTTTTCATGAAATTTTCTATGGAAGGAAAGGAAGTTGAATTAAGGGGTATTGCAGGGAAACCAGGAAAGATAATCAGCTCTAATGGCATGACAAAGCTTCTAAAAAAGGAGCAAAGAGGTGTAATTGCACAATTATGTTCGCTAGATGTTTCCACATTGGAATCATCTATTTCTCCAGATCTCCAAAAAGTCCTGGACAATCATTCCAAGGTATTTGAGACTCCCAAAGGTCTCCCACCTATGCGTGATCATGATCATGCTATTCATCTGATTCCAGGAAGTGTTCCTCCAAACATCAGGCCGTACAAATATCCATATGTCCAAAAAAGTGAAATTGAACGTATGGTTGCAGAAATGCTAGAGGCTGGTATAATTCAGCCAAGTCAAAGTTCTTTCTCAGCTCCAGTAGTATTGGTGCACAAGAAGGATGGATCATGGCGCATGTGTCTAGATTATAGGGAGCTCAACAAGCTCACTATTAAAGATAAGTTCCCCATTCCTGTCATTGATGAATTACTGGATGAATTGCATGGATCAATTTACTTCACCAAGTTGGATCTTCGTTCGGGATATCATCAAATCAGAATGAAGATTGAAGACATTCCGAAAACGACATTTAGAACTCATGAGGGTCATTATGAATTTTTGGTCATGCCTTTTGGCCTTACCAATGCACCTTCAACATTTCAAGGTTTGATGAATTCAATTTTCAAACCATTCCTTAGAAAATTTGTGTTAGTATTTTTGATGATATACTAATCTACAACAAGTCTTGGAAGGATCATGTTGAACATGTTGACAAGGTGCTACAACTATTGGAGGAGAAACAATTATATGCAAAAAGATCCAAATGTTTCTTTGGAGTCCAGGAGGTGGAATATTTGGGTCATATTGTATCTCATGAAGGAGTTAAGGTAGACCCTAGCAAAATTAAAGCCATTAAGGAATGGAAAATCCCCACATCCATAAAGCATCTGCGAGGATTTCTTGGGTTGACAGGGTATTATCGCAAGTTCGTTAAGAATTATTGGAGAATAGCAGCACCTCTAACAACATTATTGAAGAAAGATTCATTTTCATGGACTCAGGAAGCAACAAATGCCTTTAAACATCTTAAAGAGGCAATGTGCCAAGCACCGGTCTTAGCTACACCGGACTTCACAAAAACCTTTATTGTGGAATGTGATGCTTCAGGAAATGGAATTGGTGCTGTTCTAATGCAAGATGAAAGACCCATTGCTTTTGAAAGTCGTCCAATCAAGGGAAAGTTTTTAAGCAAAGCTATTTATGAGAAGGAAATGTTGGCAATACTCCATGCACTTAAGAAATGGCGACCCTACCTAATGGGAAGACACTTCAAGGTAAAAACGGATCATGATAGCCTTAAATACTTTTTAGAACAAAGATTATCCTCTGAAGAGCAACAAAAGTGGGTCACAAAGATGTTGGGTTATGACTTTGAAATCATCTACAAAAAAGGGAAGCAAAATGTGGTGGCAGATGCACTCTCAAGAAAGGATGAGGATATGGAAGCATTGTTGTGTGCCATTTCTATTATCCAACCAAATTGGATAAACGAAGCAAAGGAGGAATGGAAGAATGACGAAGAAGTGTGGGCACTTATTCGAAAGTTACAACAAGATTCGAGTACTTCTGATACATTTAGCTGGCAAAATGATTCGTTATGGTACAAAGATCGCTTATACCTCTGTAAGAATTCCCAGCTAAAACAAAAGATTCTTATGGAATTGCACACTTCTCCCTTAGGAGGGCACTCAGGATTTTTAAAAACTTACCACAGGGTTAAGAAGGAATTTTTTGGGATGGCCTTAAATCAGATATTCAAAAGTTTGTGGCGGAATGTTTGGTTTGCCAACAAAATAAAGTTGAAACAATTAAGACACCGGGTCTATTACAACCTTTATCCATTCCAAGCCAACGTTGGGAGGAGGTTTCAATGGATTTTATCACAGGTTTACCCAAGTCTGAGGGAAAGAGTGTCATCATGGTGGTAGTTGACAGACTTACCAAGTATGCACACTTTTGTGCATTATCAAATCCATTTAAAGCCAGTACAGTTTCTACTGCATTTATGGAAACAGTTCAAAAGCTACATGGAAACCCAAAGATTATTGTAAGTGACAGAGATCCCATTTTCACTGGAAATTTTTCGACAGAATTATTTTCTTGTCTTGGTACTCAGTTAGCTCATAGCTCATCTTATCATCCTCAATCTGATGGGCAAACTGAGATAGTAAACAAATGTTTGGAAGGATATCTTCGTTGCTTTGTATCTGATAAACAGACACAATGGGTCAAATGGTTGCCTCTGGCTGAATGGTGGTATAACACTTCCTTCCATACAGCAACAAAAATGACCCCATTTATGGCACTTTATGGGTACCAACCACCATCAATCACATCATATTTAAGAGAAAATTCTAAGGTTCAGGCAGTGGAACATCACATCGAACATCAACAACAAGTCCTTCAACTCTTAAAGGATAACCTCGTGTTGGCACAAAATAGAATGAAACAACAGGCAGATCAACATCGCAGTGAAAGAAGTTTTGATGTAGGTGATTGGGTATTCCTACGGCTACAACCATATAAGAAAATGTCCCTAAAGCAAGCTAAGAAGGATAATAAATTATCACTAAAGTATTATGGTCCGTACAAGGTGTTGGAAAAGATTGGTACTATGGCATACAAATTGGAGCTTCCTGCAGCTTCTCGATTGCACCCAGTTTTTCATGTTTCATGTTTAAAGAAGGTTATAGGCGACAAGCTCCCAGTTCAAACAATATTGCCAGAACTTGACGAGGAAGGAAAAATTATATTGGAACCGGAAGCAGTCACAGAAACAAGAACTCGACAGCTAAGAAATCGATCAATTTCAGAGTATCTTATCAAGTGGAAGAACTTATCCGCTGAAGATTCCACATGGGAGGATGAGAATTTTATGCAGAAGTATCCAGAACTGCTCAAGCGTTGAGGACAACACTTTTTTGAAGGAGAGGGGCATGTTGGGTCCCTATAATACTAGTGATTACCCCATTACTATTGTAGTTATACCCCTTATTTATATTGTTGTGCCCCTATTACCCCCATATTGTTATTTCTGTGCCCCATAGAATCCCTCTATTGTTATTTTTGTGGCTTTATATTATTATTGTTAGGTCGGCTGGATTATATTGTGACTCCTTAGACTCCTATATATAGAAAGGAGGTTTTGTCATTTGTATCATCCAAGAATTGTTCATTTATGTAATGTAAAGGAGGTTACCCCCTCGAAGAGGCTGAATTCTAAGGCGTTGATCTTTCTTTTCTATCTTTTCTTGAGCTGGTTTCATAACAATCAGGCAAGAAAGTGATCCTTAAGCTGATTTAGGGCTCAGCCAATCCACTACTAAAGTTTGCCTCTTTGGGAAGAGGACTTAAAAGAATGTAGAATTTACTCTAAATGCAAACTTGTTTTAAGGTGCAAGTAAAAGAAATTATCTTAATCCTATCTCAATTAGGTAGATATAGATCTAACCTAACCAAGAGAAGGTATTTAAAATATTGAGATTTAAATATCTCGTTTATAATGAATATCAAGTTAATGAAATAGTTCAATTAACTAACATTATGGATACCAAACACATCCTATTAAAACCTTTTAACTGAAATAATCAATCAACAACACTTAGGAAGTAGTTCACAGAATGATCTTGATCATTTAATCAGTAACTTGAATAATCAAACAATAATATGGGGAAGAAGTTCACAACATATCACTATTTATTCATCCAATATTAAAAGACAGATTTATGAGTAAATAGTTACTCAAAAGTCAGAATTCAGCTCATAAGAGCAGAGATAAATAACAACATAAAATAGAAGCAAATTACCCATACCGACAAAAGTGCACAAATATGTAAGTAAATTGACACCATTCCTGTTATCATAAAATAAAACCAGCATTTAAAATAATAGCATTTGAAATATCAATTTATTGAATCCATTTCTCCAGCTTCGGTCTCTAATAGTCCTTTACAATGCCTAAGCTTCTACTTTCAAAAGTAGAGCTACAATAGTGCAAACCCTGTTCATTATACATAACTCAGGATGTAAAAGAAAAACCTCAATAATCTCCAGATCTTAGATTCCACTCCTCTCACCTACAACTCTAAATCCCTATTACAAAAGTGCTTTTAGAATTCCAGAATTGCAGAGGAGAGTGGCCCTTATTACATTCTGCAATCTGATATTTATAATTTTGCAAAGGAATTCTTGAGATGTAAGTTTGTTGAAGAAAATCTACCCAATCACATTTATTTGCTCAAAATTTCAATCTTTTAATTGCTGGAGCATTCTCATTGATTAAGATCTATTCTCCATATCTCTTCTACTATTTTCCTGCAAGAAGAAATCAAAATAAATTAAAATGCAATCAATAAAAACAAAATATCATTTCTGGCATTTAAAACAAATCCGATCAAATTCTATTTAAATAAATAATTGAAAATAAAATATAAGCTCTCTATTGATGTCTGGGATGGTTTAATTGGCCAAGAATATTATTGACGAATGGATCTGCAATTAGAAGAGACTTGGACAAATAAAAATGTAAAAAATAACTTAGAAAATTGATTTTGTTGAAAAATTCAGAGCTTGATCTTCTGCCTAATTTTTGACCCAATTAATGACCAAATCTATTAGTGAAACCTCCTCAGAAATTTTCTCCTTGATTTTATCTTTCCAATGAGCTGTCTTGGGGCTCATTTGGCCAAGTAAAACTCATTCTATGAGCTTCCAAAGTTGATGAGTCAAATCTGGCATAAATCTGGAAATTTTGTTGCTAGGCTAAAAATGAGAATTTCAATTAAAAATCTAATCCTTAATTAGAATTCTAATTATTTAATAATTAATTCTAATACATACAATTAATTCTAATTAATTATCATCTAATTAAAAATTAATTAAGTTATAAAATTAAGTTAATATACAAATGATATTAATATTATAGTTTAAATTATATTAAAATTATAATAAATATTATAATTATAATATAATTATTATAATATAAAAATATAAAAAGTAATTAACAAACCATTGGAATCAACCCAACAAAATCCATAAAACAAACCATTAGAATCAATCCAACCTCATTAATTCATACACATGAAATTATGGAGGGATATGGTGATTGGAGTGTGAGGTGAGGGTGATGTGACGGTGAGTGAGGTGGAGGTGCGGGAGGCATAAGGGGTGAAAAACTTTACATTAAAATTTTTTAACACATCACATTTTCCAACCACAAATCTTTTAATGTTTAAGTTGAGGAGCCTGTTAAAATTGCGATATGCGATATGCAATGTCGCAATATGCATTGCATGAAAACATTACATCGCATATTCTTTTAAAAGGTTCATTGTAATTTTGCGATATTTGTGGACCCAATAAATTAATTAAGATAAGGTTAATACTCATATCAGATCCAGAATAAATGCGAAAATGACTTTAAAATGAAATTCATGGTTTAACTTTGATCGGATCACATGAAGGGATTCCATCGAAGTTTCTGAAAACTTGACTCATTGTGAATTTTGCCAAGTGTAATTTGCGTCTAAATTAGAATTCTAATTATCTAATAATTAATTCTAATTTAATTATTCATTATGAAATAAACTAATTAATTAATAAATTATTTATTAATTAATATCTAACTAGCTAAAATATTAACTATTTGTAAACTATTTAATATTAATCTAAATAATATTTAAGTTTTAATTTAATTTAATTAATTAAATTTTATATCAATTAATTAATATAAAATTAATTATTTAAATTAATTAATAATAAAACTAATAAAAAACATAAACTAACCTACTTACACTATCCTACCTCTTTATTCATTCCTATTCCACTCACGTATGTTTTTGAGTTTTGAAACTTTAAAACATAAATAAAAGCTTATAAAGACCTTGGTTAATCCCTTAAGCTTTTCAGCCATCGCATATCGCAATAACGTTGGGTCGGGGTTTTTCGATGTATCCGATATTGCAATTATGCGATGTGAATTTTATTTATTTTTTTGTTTATTTTTTTATATATATTTTTTAATATTAAGTTTTAATTTTAATTAAATTAATTATATTTTATTATAATAATTAATTTAATTAATCTTAAAATTTAATGTTAAATATTAGTTTTTTATTTTGGTTTTATTTAAATGATGTTTACTTTAGCTATGAAATTTTCTAAACTACAGCCACTTCGAAAATAAAAAGAATAAAAATAGCATTTTTAATTCAGATTAGATAAATGATGGGACTACAAAGGAGTACCATTTTCAAACCAGTTGACCAAATGAGGCGAAACAAGTGTCAATGGGAAGCTTATAAAAAATTGATTTTAACAAAGAAATCAAAATAACAATCCAAAGAAAATGAAAAATTAATAAAAACGTAGGATAATCAGCTAAATAAAATCCTAAAAGGTGCTTAGCCGAAATTTTTATAGAAAGGGTCCCCATTATTTGAAGTGAAGACATCAATAATGGGGGGTTGTGTTTTTACCACAACAGGTTGACAGAGTATTATCGCAAGTTTGTTAAGAATTATGGGAGAAGCAACACCTCTAACAACATTATTGAAGAAAGACGCATTTTCATGGACTCCAGAAGCAACAAAGGCCTTCGAACATCTTAAAGAGGCAATGTGCCAAGCACCGATCTTAGCTACACCGGACTTCAAGAAAACCTTTATTGTGGAATGTGATGCTTCAAGAAATGGAATTGGTGCTGTTTTAATGCAAGATGAAAGACCCATTTCTTTTGAAAGTCGTCCAATCGAGGGAAAGTTTTTACACAAAGCTATTTATGAGAAGGAAATGTTGGCAATACTACATGAACTTAAGAAATGGCGACCCTACCTAATGGGAAGACACTTCAAGGTAAAAACGGATCATGATAGCCTTAAATACTTTTTAGAACAAATATTATCCTTTGAAGAGCAACAAAGTGGGTCACAAAGATGTTGGGTTATGACTTTGAAATCATCTACAAAAAAGGGAAGCAAAATGTGGTGGTAGATGCACTCTCAAGAAAGGATGAGGATGTGGAAGCATTGTTGTGCGCCATTTCTATTATCCAACTAGATTGGATAAACGAAGCAAGGGAGGAATGGAAGAATGATGAAGAAGTGTGGGCACTTATTCGAAAGTTACAACAAGATTCCAGTACATTTGATACATTTAGTTGGAAAAATGATTCGTTATGGTACAAAGATCACTTATACCTCTGTAATAATTCTCAACTCAAACAAAAAATTCTTATGGAATTGCACACTTCTCCCTTAGGAGGGCACTCAGGATTTTTAAAAACTTACCACAGGGTTAAGAAGGAATTTTTTTGGGATGGCCTTAAATTAGATATTCAAAAGTTTTTGGCGAAATGTTTGGTTTGCCAACAAAATAAAGTTGAAACAATTAAGACCCCTGGTCTATAACAACTTTTATCCATTCCAAGCCAACGTTGGGAGGAGGTTTCAATGGATTTTATCACAGGTTTACCCAAGTCTGAGGGAAAGAGTGTCATCATGGTGGTAGTTGACAGACTTACCAGGTATGCACACTTTTGTGCATTATCACATCCATTTAAAGCCAGTACAGTTTCTACTGTATTTATGGAAACAATTCAAAAGCTACATGGAAACCCAAAGATTATTGTAAGTGACAGCGATCCCATTTTCACTAGAAATTTTTCGACAGAATTATTTTCTTGTCTTGGTACTCAGTTAGCTCATAACTCATCTTATCATCCTCAATCTGATGGGCAAACTAATATAGTAAACAAATGTTTGGAGGGATATCTTTGTTGCTTTTTATCTGATAAATAGACACAATGGGTCAAATGGTTGCCTCTGGCTGAATGGTGGTATAACACTTCCTTCCATAGAGCGACAAAATGGCCCCATTTATGGCACTTTATGGATATCAGCCACCATCCATCACATCATATTTAAGAGAAAATTCTAAGGTTCAAGCAATGGAACATCACATCGAGCATCAACAACAAGTCCTCCAACTCCTAAAGGATAACCTCGTGTTGGCACAGAATAGAATGAAACAACAGGTAGATCAACATTGCAGTAAAAGAAGTTTTGATGTAGGTGATTGGGTATTCCTATGGCTACAACCATATAAACAAACGTCCCTTAAGCAAGCTAAGAAGGATAATAAATTATCACCAAAGTATTATGGTCTGTACAAGGTGTTGCAAAAGATTGGTACTATGGAATAGAAATTGGAGCTTCCTGCAGCTTCTCGAGTGCACCCAATTTTCCATGTTTCATGTTTAAAGAAGGCTATAGGCGACAAGCTCTCAGTTCAAACAATATTGCTAGAACTTGAAGAGGAAGGAAAAATTATATTGGAACCGGAAGCAGTCACAGAAATAAGAACTCGACAGCTATGAAATCGATCAATTTTGGAGTATCTCATCAAGTGGAAGAATTTATCCGCTGAAGATTCCACATGGGAGGATGAGAATTTTATACAGAAGCATCCATAACTACTCAATCATTGAGGACAACACTTTTTTGAAGGAGAGGGGCATGTTAGGTTCCTATAATACTAGTGATTAGCCCATTACTATTGTAGTTGTATCCCTTATTAATATTGTTGTGCCTCTGTTGTCCCCATATTGTTATTACTGTGCCCCATAGAATCTCTCTATTATTATTTTTGTGCCTTTATATTATTATTGTTAGGTCGGCTAGGTTATATTGTGACTCCTTAGACTCCTATGTATAGGAAGGTGGTTTTGTCATTTGAATCATCAAAGAATCATTCATTTGTGTAATGTAAAGGAGGTTGCCCCCTCGAAGAGGCTGAATTCTAAGGCAATGATCTATCTTTTCTATCTTTTTGCGAGCTAGTTTCATAACATATTGCAACCCCTTGATGTTAGTGTGTTTGGCCCTTTCAAGAAATATTTCAGGTCAGAGCGTGCTACATGGATGGAAAAGAATCCAGGGGTTGAGGTGAAAAGGTTCGAGCTAGCAGAGCTTGCAAGTAAAGATTTTAGAAGGGCTCTGACCCCATCAAATATAAAGGTTGGCTTTAGGAGGACAGGAATTTGGCCACTAAATTAATATGCTCTTATGCATGACACTGGTTGTAGCCAAGCATTTCATATGGACGGCCAGGAAGAAGGGCATGTCCAAACAAGTGTTGAAGTGCAAGAAGTATATGAACAAGATGATGTGGTTGCAACTGGTAATATGATTTCCCTCTCTCAAGGACACTTTTATGATGAAGATGATGAAACTGTATGTGAAACACGTTATAATCATGAACAAATTTGTAGTAACATGGAGATCGTTCTGCCAACTCAAGAACATGAATCTTCTGTTGTTGATATTATTAATGACATTATTGAACATGCAGTTGAAAATGACCAATTGGCATTGCCAAGCCAGGTAACCCCACCTTCATGGATGGCAAAAGCCATGATTAATGTGAATGAACATAGTGGCTCAACAACCAATGAACAAAGCATGAACATGCCCTCACAACCAACAGAATTGAACAGTGAAATTGTTCATTTCCTTTTGGACAATAGATCAATGGAAGAAGAAGAAGAACATAATGAGGCATCAAATGAAGATAAAAATATAGTTCAATTAGTTGTCTCAGATACTGAAAGGGAAGTACTGAGCAATGACATGCAAGTGGGAGGGTTGGAGAAGATACTTGGCTAGTTCCTAAAGCTACCAGTAGTGAGAGTATCAATGAAAAAAAAGTAAGGTACACCAGGTAGTCTTCGATTGGGCCGAAGTTCACAGTTACTCACCTCATAAGGCTATATAAACCTGTTAGTTGAGTCTAAAAAAAAATAATTTGAAATAGAGGAATTAAAACAGAAAAAGAAGGATCTAGCCAAGGAGAAGAAGGTAGCAAGGATTGTTGCATCACAACGTCGAGCATATGAAAGGCTTGAAAGAGATCAATCAAGGAAAGATAAGGACCAACAAAAAAAATGGAAAGAAAGGAAAAGGAATCAAGAAAGGCACAACAAATGCTTGAAAAGCAACAAGGGATGATCAATATGGTTGACAATGATGCAATCATAGCTGATGAAACCAGGATTATTTCAAACACATTGGCCAATATTGCAAGTAATACACCATTATTCCAAGGCCGCATAAACATTCAAGTGCATCACTATCAAACTGAGGGTTTACCCACTTTCCTTATTCCTACCAGAGGAGGCGTCAATTCTACATATGCTCATCACACACCTCCACTTAATTCAGCGGAGTAGTGAAAATGTGAGGTATGAGTACTCAATTCCTCCATGGTTAGAAGGTGCAAATTGGACTCAATCATATGGTAGCAATCAACCATTTCATCCTAGCTCAAGCAGGTAACTCAGGGAGTTTTGGCACTCAAGATTCTCAAGGCCATAAATGTTGACACCTAATCATCAGGATTGGGTGAATAACTGAAATTGATGTAAATAAATAATGGAGAATATGAATAGTCACCAGGAGATGAAATGAACAGCCTCTCCCTCATGTATATAATAAACACCAACCTAAATGAAATCAATGAATTGAATTTCGTGGAGTTATTACCTGGCCTGACATGGTATCAGAGCTAGCTCCATTTTTGGCATAGTCTTGTAACTCCCTTCTGTTAGTTTCATGCAGTCTGTCCACTATTGGGCTTTCTGTCCCTCTGTCCCCTCCACAGTCACTGCTACTGTCTAAACGCTATGCATAGACCAGTCCACCCAGTCCGCCCTCTAATGATTCTTCTCAGTGGTTTAACTGGTATTGCTAGAAATTTAGTGGTATTTTCTTTTACTATCTTAAGTTTGGCGCCTTACACCACTCGGCCACCCTGATGGTGGTTGCTGGAGGAGATAGTTAATATGATGTTGCTCTAAGGTTTTATTGTCTGCAAGTGGTCTTATGTTTTGGTTCTGTAATAATCCTGTTGGTGGTAGAGCTACATTCTGGTAACTATCCTTGGGCTTGGTATTTCGATGTTCTGTAAAATCTGTCTGGTTTTTTTTCTGGATCTCTGTTGCTCTCGATGAACTGTATCGAAGTGAAAAATCTGGTTCTAATACGTCTGTAATTGCAATCTGAGTATGCACTATACAGTTTTCCTATCTCATACCCGGTCCTTTACCTCGCTCAGGTCTCCAACTCGCCGGTTGTGACAGAAATGTCGGTGTCGAGAATCGTTTTTTTTCTTCTAGCTTGTAACCAGATCTTCTGGAATCTGTTCAAGCGATCCTCCATGATTTTACAGAAAAAAACTGAACCATGTGAAGTGTCCTCCAATTTCACCGTATATGACAATATAATCCATTTCGTTTGTCTCATAGGGTGACCGAAATCGCTTGAGGAATTTGGAGTTCCAATTATCCTTTTATCTTTTTGCATCGGTCTATCTGAATTTTATTACCTTAAGTCAGAAGGATAAGAGAGTTCATGTGAGATATCGTATATTTAATTGAGAAGCTTGATTTTGGGAATCAACATGTATGGTTGTTGCTGCAGTAATAGTTGAGCGAGGAGACTATTTTATCTTTGTTTGCAAACCATTGTTTTTACCCTACTAAAGCAACTCAACAACACTGGATTGCCACCTGCAAACAAGACCTGATTCGATAGCAGATCCTCCTGGAAGAAATGGGGAACAGTCTTTTGCAATATACATAGGTATATCTCTAGACATTATCTAAAGGATATCCTTGGACACATAGAAGAAGTGCATAGCCCGAAAGGAGAAGAGATGGACATTGACCCGTAAGGAGAAAAGATGAAAAACTATCATTTGCATCGAGTTATGTAAGTTTTTGCACTGAGACACATTGCAAGGGATTTCTGATTTTGAAATTGTAAGGGATTTTTGACAAGGAGTGTTGTTTAATGCGCTATAAAGTTTTATGTATTTACGTTGTTCAGAGCGCTACCTAGTTGAATTTTTTTGTCAAGTCATGTCGAAAATATATTTCTTTGAATTGTAATCTAAAAAAAAAAAAAATACCACCAGAAGTACAATTTTACTGTATATTGGCAGAAGTATTTTTCTATCAGCAGAAGTATTTTTTTACAGTATGCATTCAATGATATCTATTGTGGGAATAGTTCTCACTGGCAAGGATAACTATCCTAAGTGGTCCCGGATGATAAAACACACACTAGTTTTCAATGAGTTGTGGAAAGGAGTGTGTGTTGGAGAGGGAGACAAAGAGCTAAAACAGCCTACCTCAGACAAAGAGCTCGTCATTTGGGAAAACAAGAATAGCAAGGCTTATGCATTAATCGCAGCATCTGTAAATGAAGAGGTGAGTCGCCATATTTCACCATTTTCAACTGCCTTTGAAGCCTTACAAAAGGTGAAAGAACTCTATGACTCACATTCTGCACTTGAAGTTGTTCAACTCATGATTAAACTCTTCACTCTTGAACTACAAAATAATGATCCTCTTGCTCTTGCATCTAAAGTAAAGTCTATAATGCATGATATCAAATCTACTAAGGTTGAATTAGATATTCCTCTTATCGCTTTTCTCAGGCACTTTATCCTACTTACTCCAATTATCTTGAGTCATTGCAAGCAAATGGTAATCTCAAAGATATCATTTTTTACTCTCTTGTGAAAAAGTTTGTTGAAAGAGAGAAAGCTTTTGGAAAGAAGACAGTGCCTAAATCTTCTGAAGAGACTGTGTGCCTTGCTCATAAAGAAAAGCATCCTGTTCAAGATTCTTCAAGAGGAAAAGGTGGTCGAATAGGAAGAGGAAGATATTTCAGAGGCAAGGGGGGATAGACACTCTCAAGGAGAAAAGGCAGATTTGCACTGCATACGCTGTAAAATAAATGGATCACATGATGCCTATACATGCAAGCCACCATGGGACAAAATTGAGCAGAAAAGAAACCAACAGAAAGGTAAAATTGATGATACAGACAAAGGTAAAGCACCTGAATCCACTCACTATGTTGTGGCACAATGTAACATTGGAGTAAATGAAGATTTGTTTAATGCTCACTTGCTTCTTGGAAAAATGATTTGTTGCTTGATACCTGCCACATGACTCATAGAAAATATTTTTTTGAAGATTTCACTGACAATGTTGATGGAGCAGTATACTTTGCAGACCAATCAAAAATCAAGCCATCAGGGCTTGGCACAATCAGGCTTCAACTACCTAGTCTTCCAGACTTTCTTCTGCGTCATGTTCTATATCTCCCACAGCTCAAGAGAAACTTGTTGTCCTTGGTCCACATCTGCCAGCAAGGTCACTCCAATCATATGTTTGATGGCAAGCTTGAGGTAAGAAAAGCATCCGACCACTCACTTGTCATGAGGGGAATAGAAGAAGAAAGGCTTCTCAAGCTGCAAGGAACCTCTGCTCGTGCACAACATTTCGCAAACAATTCTCGTCATGAAGAAGGTACACTTCCATCAAGTTTATTATGGCATGCTAGATTTGGACATTTGAACTATGAAAGTATCCGGTTGTTGAAGAAAAATGGTGTTGCTGGTTTGCCTACAATTCCTAGGAAATTTAAGCAATGTGATGCTTGTATTCCAGGAAAGCATAGCAAACAATCTTTTCATGATTCACATTCAAAAGCACATAGAAAACTTGAAATCATTCATTCAGATTTATGTGGTCCAATGCCCGTTCCTTCTGTAAATGGAAATAAATATATGATGACATTTATTGATGACTACACTAGAATGTGTTGGGTTTATTTATTGAAGAACAAATCTGATGCTTTTCAAACATTCAAGAACTTTCATAAATTGATTGAAAATGATGCACAATCTCATATTGGGTCTATTCGCACTGATAATGAAAAAGAATACACGTCAAATGAATTTGAAAACTATCTTCGCCAACATGGGATCACACATCAAACAACTGTGCCTTAGAATCCCCAACAGAATGGTGTAGCTGAAAGAATGAATAGGACAATTTTAAATATGGTATGATCCATGCTATTCTTCAAAAATGTAAAGATAATGTTTTGGGTTGATGCTATTCTATTTGCTGCATATATAAAGAATAGATGCCCATCTAATGCTATTATAAACAAGACTCCATATGAAATGTGGTATGGGCATGTTCCTTCGGTAAAGCATCTCAGGGTCTTTGGTTCCACCTGTTATGCCTTGATACCAAAGGTACATAGAAACAAACTTGGTGCAAGAAGTCGTAAGTGTATCTTCCTGGGGTATTCAGACACCTCCAAAGCATACCATCTCTATGATGAAGTAAATATTTTTTTTTTTGTATCTAGAGATGTAATTTTTCTTGAATCATACAAAACTGACAATGTTGTTGAGCGGCAACTTGATCGCTTGGATAGATTCACAAATGAAAAATCATTTCAAGAATTTGATAATCAGATTCCACATCTTGAAGGGGGGATTCCTATACTAGATCAACATGTGGAATCTTCTTCTGAAGAACACTCTCCCCCGCGTGAAACTCCAACAACGGATGATGCTTTAAGTGATGTGATTGATAGAATTGGGAGACTCAACTTTGATTCAGTCCTAACTCAATCAACGGAGTAGCCTGGACCATCTGAGAAAGGTCCCCCAAATTGGCTGACAAAGACACTTGAAAGTGTTCATCCGGATGAGATTGGAAAGACATGAACTAGAAATTCAAACCGGCAAAATGGAGGTGATGTAGATGACTCTAATTCACCTGTTGATATGGATGTTTCTTATGATTGTGAATTGAACTTGTCTACAGATTTTGAACCAACTTCCTTCAAAGAAGCTACTTATCATGATGAATGGAAAGAAGCAATGCAAAAGGATTACGATGCCCTCATAAAGAATGGCACTTGGAAGCTGGTTGATCCTCCATTAGGAACCAAACCAATTGGTTGCAAGTGGGTCTACAAGAACAAGTATAAAGCTGATGGCCCACTTGACAAGCACAAAGCTAGGCTTGTGGCAAAAGGTTTTGCACAGAAGGAAGGGGTTAATTGTGAGGAGACTTTTCCCCCACAGCAAAATGGGCTACCATCCGGACACTCTTTACCCTAGCAACTCAGAACGGTTGGAAAGTCCATCAAATGGATGTAAAAACTGCTTTCTTAAATGGAGATCTAAAAGAGAATGTTTTTATGTCTCAGCCTAAAGAATTTGTTGTGAAAGGAAATGAACATAAAGTATGCAAACTTGTGAAGTCCTTGTATGGCCTCAAACAAGCACCGCAATCCTGGTATGAAAAACTAACTGAGCATCTTCTGAAACTCAATTTCAAACATTATGATCTTGATGACGTAATTTTATTTGTCAAGAAAGTTGGAAAAATAGTTGTATATCTTGTGGTATATGTAGATGATCTTTTGATGATAGGGAACAATGAAAGCTACATTGCATCCATAAAGAAGGAATTGGGGAGATGTTTTGAAATGATTGATTTGGGCTATGTCAATTACTATCTTGGCATTGAAGTAACCCAACATCCGAAGTCCATATTTCTTTCTCAAAATAAATACATTGGAGATCTATTGAACAGGTTTGGCATGACAGAATGCAATCCTCTTACTACTCCAATGGAACAAAACTTAAAGCTCACATCTATTGAAGGAAATGAATTTGAGGATGCAACAAAGTATAGACAGCTTATAGGAAGTCTCAACTACCTAACTACTACCAGACCAGAAATTTCATTTGTTGTTGGAATCCTCTCTAGGTTTATTCAAAAGCCTTGTCAGGGACATCGGTCTGCTACAAAAAGAGTTCTAAGGTACTTGACGTGAACTCAAGACTTTGGAATCAAGTATACACAGGTGGACGACTTCAGCTTGATTGGATACTTTGATTCAGACTTCAATGGAGACAAAGAAACTGGGGTATCTACTTCAGGATATGCTATGAGTCTTGGATCGGGAGTTGTCTCCTGGAGATCATGTAAACAATCAGTTCCAGTAGATTCCACAACAGAAGTAGAATACGTGGCAGCAACTAAAGCAACAAAAGAAATTGTGGCTTAGGAAAATTATTGAATATTTGCAGGTAAAACAAGTACAATCAACTCCACTCATGATTGACAATACCTCTGCAATAAAATTGGCCAAGAACCCAAAGTTCCATGATCGAACGAAGCACATCAATACTAAATATCATCTAATTCGACATCATGTTGAGGCCAAAACAATCCATCTCTGCCAATGTTCCATGAACGAGCAAATTGCAGACATCTTCACCAAAGCGCTTGGAAGAGAAAAACTTGAAAGAGTCAGAACGATGCTTGGACTCACAAACATCCCTTCAGATTAAGGGGGGGATGTTGACACCTAATCATCAAGATTGGGTGAATAACTGAAATTGATGTAAATAAATAATGGAGAATATGAATAGTCACCAGGAGATGAAATGAACAACCTCTCCCTCATGTATATAATAAACACCAACCTAAATGAAATCAATGAATTGAATTTCATGGAGTTACTACCTGGCCTAACAATAAATAATAGGGTTATCATATGTTTTTGGCTGTAACCACATTATGATGTGGATTTTAGATGGATTGTATCTTTTTCTTGTCACGGAAAGATTTTTGCGTACAACCTAGGTTGTTTTATTTAATATTGCTTGTGGCATTGTAACAAAAATCCATTTCAGAAGGAACATCTATAGTTTATTATAATGTAGAAATCTTACCTAAGAAGGCAAATGAGATTTTTTGTTATTCCTCTACACACCAAATGATTTACAATACATTTATAACTGAGTTGTAAATATGATGACAAATGAGTGAATAATAAAATCTTGAACAAGTCACTTATTTTAATATGAAAATTCCATAAAGACAGTGAACAACAAAAGTACATAGCTATTAGGTTCATATTCAGAAATAACCTAGCATTCCAAGCATCAACAAATATGTCAAAGAACCTAACATTCCATACATTATCAAATATGGAGACAGAGCAATAAAGAAGCTCCTTAAGATGGAAACTTACAAAAGGACAACTTACTTCCAATTAAAACATAAACAAATGGGTAATGCACTCTCAGCATTGAATTTCCCTTATAACCCAAGTTACTTCGAATCTAAACACAATGCAAATTTTCTCTTACAAATCAATTTACCTCTAATTATGTCAGCTATGAACATTTGAATGACTCTTATAAATGAATATACAATGCAAATGGGCTGGTAGACCAGCCCACTATGAGAATCAGTTTACCTTTATAAATCAATGCACTTCCAATTAAACCACAATACAAATGGGCAATGCACTATGGGCATTGAATTTTCCTTGTAAACCAATTTACTTGAATCCAAACACAATGTAAAGTTTCTCCTATAAATCAATTTACCACCAATTGAAACAAAACCAATTGGGTTGTCAACTATGGACATTGAATTACTCCTATAAATGAATATACTACACATCAAATGCAATGCAAACACTTGACTTGATGGCAAAATAATTCCCATATTCATAACTTTACTTTTACGCAAATGTAGAGCAGAAAGATTTGTCGAACTTGACAATGATTTTTTCATATTCATTGCTTTAACATAATGCAAAATTGCAGTCCTTCTACTGGCCACTGCGTATGTTACCAAATTTTGGGACAAATTAAAATCCCTTAGAGTTAATGACTACAATGATCATGGAGAGAAAAAAATTGACAAAGAGGAACCCGCTCCAACAAGCTCAAAAAACTTGTAATGTAATTAAAAGAAGCACTGAACATTTTAGGAATAAGCTCAATAATGAAATGTTTATACCAACTTGTGGATTTTTTTATTTTTTTTAATTGTAGCACTTGAAATTCATTAATATATAAAAGTTTCATATTCATAAAGAACCTAGCATTCGATACATCAACAAATATGTCAAAGAACCTAATATTCCATACTTCAACAAATATGGAGACATAGCAATAAAGGAGGTCCTCAAGATGGCAAGTTACAAAAGGACAACTTAGATCCATCTTATATAAACTCAATAAGACAATAGACTAAATCTGACCAGAACCAAAACCATTTCCAAAATGACATAAAATCCATATGTCTCCACAAACTAGATGCCACAAAGGAATGAAACAATAATACACAAGTACATTCATTCCAACCCAAACATCTTTTAACTGTACATTCGTTCCAACCCAAACATTAAGTGAAATTACATATTTTAACTATAAGTTTTATAGAAGAATGAATCAGAAAATGAATTTCACATATTAATGGAGTCGCCACATTTAAAGCATCTGTCTAAGAAGTTTGAATGTGAAATCTCTGCATATTACTATAGACTCTACTCCAAACAATACATAAATGAATTAAACACAATGAAAATGGGTTGGTCTGCCCACTATGAGCATAAAAATACCTTTATAAATCAATGTACTTCCAATTAAAACATAATACAAATGGATAATGCACTCTCGGCATTGAATTTCTGTTATAACCCAATCTACTTCGAATCCAAACAAAATGCAAAGTTGCTCTTACAAATCAATTTACCTCCAATTCTACCAACTATGGACATTGAATGACTCTTATAAATGAATATACAATGCAAATGGGTTGGTAGACCAGCCCACTATGAGCATCAGTTTACCTTTATAAATCAATGCACTTGCAATTAAAACACAATACGAAGGGGAAATGCACTCTGGGCATTGAATTTCCCTTGTAAACCAATTTACTTGAATCCAAACACAATGCAAAGTTGCTCTTATAAATCGATTTACCCCAATTGAAACACAGTCAATTGGGTTTTCAACTATGGACATTGAATTACTCCTATAAATGAATATACTACACATCAAATGCAATGAAAACACTTGACTTGATGGAAAAATATTTCCCATATTCATAAATTTGCTTTTACGCAACTGTAGAGCATAAAGATTTTTCCAAGTTGACAATGATTTTTCCATATTCATTGCTTTAACATAATGCAATAATACATAAATTGTAGTCCTTCGACTGGCCACTACATGTTACCAAATTTTGGGACAAATTAAAATCCCTTACAATTAATGACTACAATGATCATGGAGAAAAAAAAAATTAACAGAGAGGAATCCGCTCCAACAAGCTCAAAAAACTTGTAATGTAATTAAAAGAAGCATTGAACATTTTAGGAATAAGTTCAATAATATGAGAGAAATGGTTATATCAAATTGTGGATTTTTCTCATTTTATAAATTGTAGCACTTGAAATTCATTAATATATAAAAGTTTCATATTCACAAAGAACCTAGCATTCCATACATCAACAAATATGTCAAAGAACCTAACATTCCATACATCAACAAATATGGAGAGAGAGAAATAAAGAAGCTCCTCAAGATGGAAAGTTACAAAAGGACAACTTAGATCCATCTGACATAAACTCAATAAGACAACAAACTAAATCTGACCAAAACTAAAACCATTTCCAAAATGACATAAAATCTTGATTTTTCCACAAACCAAATGCCACAAAGGAATAAAACAACAATACACAAGTCCATTCACTCCAACCCAAACATATTTTAACTGTACATTCATTCCAACCCAAACATTAAGTGCAATTACATATATTAACTGTAAGTGTTATAGAAGAATGAATTGGAAAATGAATTTCACAGATTAATGCAATCACTACATTTAAAGTATCTGTCTAACAAGTTCGAATGTGAAATCTATGCATATTACCACATACTCTATTCCAAAAAATACATAAATGAATTAAAACACAATGAAAATGGGTTGGTCTACCCACTTTGGGCATTAAAATACCTTTATAAATCAATGTACTTCTAATTAAAGAATAATACAAATGGGTAATTCACTCTTGCCACTGAATTTCCCTTATAACCCAATTTACATCAAATCCAAACACAATGCAAAGTTGCTCTTATAAATCAATTTACCTCCAATTAACATTTGGCAATAAAAACAGTCTTCCATGTCACACTGATAAGGTTGGGTAATTAGTTGTGTGATTTTTTTAGGACCTCCATTGGATACCATAGAAAGTAAACTCCACCATATAAAAATCAGATAACCTTTATAACTGTTCGATCCAAATATCCAAAAAACACCAAAAAGATGGTTTCTATGTCAAAATTCATTACAGAGCTAATCAAACCACAGAAAAAATAATTGCCCGCATCATATTTGAAGGCAAAGAAGTTCTAAACAACACAAATCAGATGAACCACTGAGAATTTCAATCCCATAATATACCATAGGGTCGAGGCTACCCCTTGGATACCATAGAAAGTAAACTCCGCCATATACAAATCAGATAACCTTTATAATAGTTCAATCCAAATATCCAAAAAGCACCACAGATATGATTTCCATGTAAAAATTCATTACAGAGCTAATCAGACCACAGAAAAAAACAATTGCCTGCATAAATTTAAAGCTAAAGAAAGTCTAAACAACACAAATCAGATGAACCACAAAGCATTTCAATCCCAAAATAGACCATAGGGTCGAGGCTACCCCTTGGATACCATAGAAAGTAAACTCCACCATATACAAATCAGATAACCCTTATAACAGTTCAATCCAAATATCCAAAAAACACCACAGAGATGATTTCCGCATCAAAATTCATTACAGAGCTAATCAGACCATAGAAAAAACAATTGCCCACATCAGATTTGAAGCAAAAGACGGGCTAAACAGCATAAAGCAGATGAACCACACAGCATTTCAATCCCAAAACATACCATAGGGTCGAGGATACTCCTTCACACCCTACTTAAATTGCATCACCCTCGAGTGGAGCTTCCAACTATAGGTTCCTACCCGGGACGAGGGTTTATAGCCCCAACTTATCAAATTGTAGCTTATCAGAGGAGCTTCCTAAGCGTATCAATTATTTTAGACTCAAAAAATCACCTGATACTTAGTGGGTACATGGGCTAAACCTAGGGTCAAATTAAATCAAACATTGCGCCCAAAAAATTAATAAAACAACTCACGTTCAGGGGAAAGTAACATATCAAGAAGAATTGACAGAAATGAGAAGAAAATGCAGAAAACATGCAATAAGAACTAATTTCCCAGCAAATTCAAGTGTTCAAAAACACAATAGTGCAGCAAGAGAAAAAATATCAAAAATCCCAACAACAAGTTTAAGTGTTGAAAAACACAGTGGCTGGTAGGATTTATAATCCTACCAGATAGATGTAGAAGCCACCATCATGTCCAAACGTCCCCCGGACCTCGCCATACCTCTTTTGCAATAGCCACACAAACTTCTACAACCAAAACTTGTAAAACATGAAAAAATTAATGGATTTGGGACTTCTGCGATCAGCATTTTATGTGGTTATATCTTCCGGATCCATCGCATTTTGTTGTTTTATGTATCGACGTTTCGAACCATCCTCTGTGGTTCATCATCAGGAATTTATATCTTGTGATTTCTCCCTTCTGTATAGGTTGAAAATAAGTAGCAGTTGGCAAAAACATACAAACAAATTACATCCAATTCGAAAAAAAAAAAAAAAAAAAAAAAAAAAAAACCATTTATTTACAAATTTACCTGCATGGACCTCAAACTGGTTAGAATTTCACACTGGCTCCTTCCCAAACACACTGGCTCCTTCCCAAACAATAGGCTGTGAGAATGAAACAACAACCATTGTATTTTTAAACCCTCGATGGTGTAAAACAAACAACAACAATGACATTTGTAAACCCTCGACGATGTAGATAGAATAACAATAGCAGCAGAGTTAAACCCCCCTTGAAATAGGGAAAGAAACACTACCCTAAACCCTAAACGAGAAATGAATGTGTGCAAACAGTAATTCCAGGTGCAATTAAGCAACCACACCATAAACCCTAAATTGCTAACGAACCACTGCAAG
Organism: Pinus tabuliformis; assembly: GCA_031772625.1. Taxonomy (NCBI): domain Eukaryota; kingdom Viridiplantae; phylum Streptophyta; class Pinopsida; order Pinales; family Pinaceae; genus Pinus; species Pinus tabuliformis. The sequence continues at coordinate 351,978,249 of CM062814.1, read as the reverse complement.
CAACCTTGTCCGATGAGTAGCTCAAGAATGGCGGACAAGGCAAACTAGTATTGGAGCCATCCCAAGCCATCGACGGCGAAGCACATCACCCACACACTAGACCCAAACAAAACAACATAGGTCAGAGAAGACATTGCACAAAGAGACATAATGAAACCCTAAATTGAGAAGTATATGCAAACTTAAATGCCCCCACACATCACAACACGTGGCAGGAGCTACTCAGCAGGTGTCATACAAGGTTGGAAGGTGTCTCCACATCACCACTGAGGTGGATGGGAGGGTGCATAGGTAACGGCATCCCTTATCTAGTTAGTGATTATATTAGTTGTTTAACTAAAATTTCATTACACAGACCAATAATAATATATTGTTTAAAATTTGGGACGCTGACTCACTACTTTTACACAAAGTCTCGCTCGTCATATAAACTTTATGTGCACATATTTTGGATAATTATTCCATTTCATTGAAGTTGTTTTAATATAAATATTTATATTTGAAAAAAATCACATCATTAAAAATTGATAATATTTAAGTGTTATTAATTTATGCTGATATAATTAAAAAAATTAATATAATGTGTATAGATATAAAATAATTTACTAATTATTTCAAATTGAAAATTGGTGGAGAGAGGTACAAATAACTATGCAGAACTAAACAACCTTATTCTTCTGCTTCTTTTTGCTCTAGAGAAAAGATGTCGGCAACTACATATTTTTGGCGATTTAAAAATTGTCATAAATTGGTTCAATCACGTGTCAAATTTTCAAGTGCACACACTTACAAATATGTTGGAAGAAGTAATGATATTAAAATCACAATTTGACTCTATGATATTTTGTCATTTCTACAGGGAAAGGAACCATATTTCCAATGGTCTATCCAAAGAAGTTGTGCAACAACATTTTGGCACTTGGATGATTCAGGAGCAACTGAGTCATGATTTCTTTTAGTATTATCAAAGGCATTTCATTGATCTACAGATACAAGATGCAATATCAGCATGATCCCTCTCAACTCATAGATGGAACACTTTTTGATTATTTCTGTTGAATCTTATGTTTATGGTTATGTATATAATTATTTAGGATTGTACTCGGCTACTTATATGCAATCATAGTTATACTGAACTCTATACAGTATGCGGAAAGATGACCACTAGTTTTTGAGATATGCTCCTTTACAACATCTACAACATGCAATTTTCAATATTCTATATAATGAAAATTATGATTTTTCCTTGGGGAAAAACATATAATTTAATAATTTTTTATTAAAAAAAATTATTTTTTTGAGGAAGCAAGAGTGGGAGGGGTGTTTTATGACCCCGACAGAAAATTAGAGATAAATTATGCATGGGATTGGGAAATGCTTCGAATAATCAAAGTGAACCCTTATCTCTTTGGTTAGGCTTAAAATTTGCTATCTCAAACTGCCTGCATCAAATAATTGTAGTTGGAGATTCAATGATCATTATTCAAAAGTGCATTAAGATCAAGCATAAAAGAGAATCAAAACTATCCCCCACTCTTCAGCAAATAGCGATACTCCTAAATAAACTGGAAGATTATAAATTTTACCATGTCAAAAGAGAGAACAACTGGGTGGAAGATGAACAAGCCAATAAGGGAGACGCTCTATAACAAGGGCTATTGGTATTAGATCAAGTGCAACCTTAAATATGCCATGTTACATGATTGAACACAATCGAAGCATGACCTCGGACATGGAATGGAATAATTCCAGTTTTAATGTTGACATTCCATTACCTCCTATTGCTCATATCGAAGTATGGAAGGACTCCTCCAGGAGTCAAGGAAGGCAATTGGGATTTCACATTTCTAGATGGAGGCAGGATGGATCAAGCATCATGACATTATACAAGTGGAGAAGGAAGGAAATGCTATGAATTTCCAACACCAGAGAATGGAAAGGTAATACATCTCTCTAGCATCGATCATTCACAAAATACATTGAGAGATAATGGAAGTTTCAGGGATGGAGGCTCATGCTGAGGTTAATCAACAACTGAGGAATTAAATTCAATGTGATATGACATTCTCTACATTTGACAAGGAGAAATATAGTAATATAAGGAACTAGATGAAGCAGTTAAACTTAAAGGTTATTAGCATTCAGGGATAAATCACTCTTAAAATGACATCTTCCAGGACCTATTGAAGTGGCGATGGTATGGAGGAGCAAGGGTCACTATCTAAGGAGGACATAACAACGACAGTTGAGAAAATTGGAGAGAAAATTGCCCAGGGAAGTTTGCAACCAATTCACAATTATAATGTCATATCTCATTGGAATAGAGAAGGATTTGGAGCTTTTGCATAAGTTTTTGGGCCAAGTGAATACAAAAATGCTCAGTTTGAATTTCAAAGTTGAAAGTATGGAAGTCAATGTAGAATTGAAAACGGTTGGCGTGATGAAGGAAGTCTTTGGGCTAGGTGAAACAACACCACCCAATTCTCAGGCTATTGAGGAAGAAGAACATAAACACCGTGGGACAGGAATGCATATCTTTGTTGGACCTAGTGAACACACAATCCAGGAGGATAGTCCATTAGAGGAGTTGGAGGGCAGCGGGTAGTTGGTTTTTCTATGTATAGTTGTGTTATGTTATGTTGTTTTGTTAAACTTTGTGGATTTTTTTGGAGGAAATATAATTTTAATGTAGTAAGAAGGATGGTAGTAACGATCCATGGTAGCTATAAGTACTTCGCTAAACCAATTTTGGAAAAAAATAAACCAGATCAATATGTGAATATAAAGGACCTGGTCTATTTCTAGTTTTGATATATATAAAATGTTACCCATATCTTAAAAAAAACAATGAATTAAAAAAATATACTTATTTATTTGGAATGGTTTTCCTTAAGAGAAAATTATCTTTTAACTAATTAAAATAAATTTTAGGCTATACCTTAAGATTTGAATGCATTTTTAATGAAATAGTATTTAAAAAGAAACAACATATTTTCAGTGAATAATGGTGTTATTCACAATATAGTTAAATATACTTTTTCCATAAAAAAGAGCTTTACAAATTAATATGGGAGAGATGTTGTCATATAATGTTACATTAAAAAATACACATTGAGAGGAAAAAAAGAGAGAAAAAAGAAAAAAAAGATATTTATTTTAATTAATAAAATTTAAATTAATGAAATTTAAATTCATATTAATAAAATCTCTAACCAAAATCTAAAAATGTTCTAATCCATTATCTTATTATTAAAAGATTTACGAATTGAAATTCACCTTTTACCCTTCAAATTCAAATCAATTGATTTCACTATGAATTGAAATTATTTGAATTCACCCTTTCATATGGGTTGGAATAGAAATACAAAAATCGAAGCAAAAAGAGTGAGAACAAGTATAGACATAAAAATAAATTGAAGAAACAATAGTAAAGGCAAGTGTGGAAAAGGATAGGAATTAGATATAGATAATTAAAATATTTATAATTAGTTTAAATATCAATTTTTTTAAAGTGTAAATATTTTTTTAAATTTACGTTTAAAAAAAACTTAAATTTGAAAAAATTTAATTCCTCAAATAAATAATTAAGATAAATATAATTTAATACCATTTAATCCTTAATTCAAACATAAAACTAAATATTATTTTTTACTACAAATTAACTTTAACTTAAAAAAACATCATACATAAATTCTATTAATTATAATTAAAATAAAGTTATTTTAATTTCAAACTTACCAAGTACTTAAAAGATTCCATAACACTTATATTTATAAAATTTAAAAGATTCAATAACACTTACATTTATAAAATTTGACTTCTGTTAGGCTAATAAGGATGACATGGTAATCACAGAACTCCTTAACTATTATATGGTTACTCTTCACCTGCTTTTAAGTCATTATGTTCATAAGCTATAAATAGAATAAGTGTACAGACGAATCCATTATTCTTTGTATAATATTATATTGTATCATTGCAATATGAGATATTTATATATCAAACTAGACTTAAGATAGATTGACTTAAAAAAATTAAAAAATTAAACTTAAAAAATGTTATATTAACTGTTTTTTTTTTTATGGCTGAGCTTGAATCCATCTGCAGATTAAAGAATTAGTTTTGGTAATATTTATGATTTTAGGCTATTTAACATTTGTTAAACGTTTTGAAACTACTGAGGATTTGGAATTATCCCATTAAACTTTTGATGTCAGAAAGAACATTGAATTTCACATTTATTCCATGGATAGAATGAAAAGTTTAATGGATTATTATGGAGCATGCAAGTTCATTGTTGATTTTTTTTCGAGGGAATTGATTTTAATAATATAATATAAAGTAAATTATATTTTTTTTAAAGTTAAAAATTAACTTTTAAATTAAGAAATTTTTTTATCTTTTTTTATATAATTTAAATTATTATTTTTTATTAAAGTAATTTCAGTAACGTGAAATAACATAATATTAGATCAATAAAGAGATGTGTATTAAGTTACCATATTTAATATAAAATAAGATAAAAATATTAAAAACATAAGTAATTTTTTTTTAATGATTTTAATTTTATTTTGTAATTGACAATAATTTTATAGTAATTTTTTTTTAATGATTTTAATTTTATTTTTTAATTGAAAATAATTTTTATGGTTTAATATTGCGATAGTTTAACTAATTGATATATTTAATTTAAAAGTCTTTACATAAGTGTTGGAATTAGTTGGTTTCTTTTAAAATTTTATTTGAGTATGAAGAAAAGCATTCTAAAAGACCCTATTTTAGAAAAATAAGAAAATTAAAAGGATACATATTATAATAAGTATCTTAAAATTAATGTTAGTGTATAAAGTATATTTACAATATTATTTTATTAATTTATTGAGAAACTCTATATAAAATTGGGGTTAATTAACTATTTATTAAACAAACAATTTATGTAGTAATACATTATATTATGAGGAATATTACATAATAAGGAAAAACATGTAAGAGTTAATATCTCCAACATCATCCTTTAATAAATACTTATTTTGATCTCTTTTGTCTAGCTGAGTCTTTGCCAACATTTCTAATCATTTTTAAATATTGTGGATTGAATTCCATTAGATTGTCTCCTTACACTCATAAAGATGAAGTTCCCAAATTGCATTCTTAGGTTCCCAGATTAGAGAGCTCCTAAATTCAATTACTAGACGCCAAGTCGCAGAACCTTACTAGTAGACCACTCTTATGTCTTCAATAATTAATGAGGAAGGATCCTTCCCTAGATCTACAACTTCCGAACTAAATAGATATCTATCCATACTAATATTTTTACTTCCACGAGATATTGAAGTTATAGTTGCTCCAGACCATTAAATAAATTCATTGTTTATAACGATTGGAATTTTATTGACATACTTCCATATGTTGAAATACATGAGTACCATATATCATATTAGCCAATTATATAGAAAAGTAATTTTTGACATGAGTGTTAGCACACCTCGTCAACAAGGAAGAAGTGACCCACACTAAGACTCTTCACACAACCCAATTCGTTTGGTGTAGTTACCCCTAATGGGTTTTAAGGCTTTGATAGCCTTGGACCCTTTCTTTTTGTGAAGAAGCGAATCATGAAACTAATCCTAATCCTAATCTAAACTATAATTGTCCTATGTTATTCTAAATTGTTATCATTATCCTAAGTTATATCGTTATCCTAAATTATAAATAAATTATATTCATATAAGTGAAATGAAACAGCCTAAGTTATAACTGAATTAATAATAGGCTTAACACTTCACTAAAAATAAATCAAAATGTAAAAATAATTCTAATTAATATATTATATTTATGAATTAGAATTAAAGTAAAAAATTAAATTATAATTACTATAGAGTTAGAATATCATACAATATATATACAATGAATCAATTAGCCTAGAACATAATGTAACTAGCTTAAGAGAAAATAATGTTCTAAGAAGATTACAAAATAGAATCAGAAACTAAATCTTATTCCCAAAATAAGAATAAAAATTTCATTCTCAATGTAATTACCAATAGAACAAGAAAGTGAAAAAATATAAGTAGCTTATCTTGTAGATAAACACGGTTTAACTCTATTTTTTCTTTTCATATCTTTACAATAAGAAAGAATAAAGAGTAAATTGTGTATTCTAACACTTATAACTCTTGCTTGACCAAGACTTTGAACAACTTGAGTAATAACAGCAAACGATATCCTTTCGAAATTCTTAAACTTTCATCATTGATTAATGAATCAAAATAATCAATCAGTGAATACAATAAAGATAAAGAATAAGATTATGATCGAAAATTTAGTTAACTTGAAATTCATTCAAGTAAACCAAAATTAGAAATTTAGTTAACTTGAAATTCATTCCAGTAAACCAAAATTAGAAATGAGAAGAATTGATCAGTTATGACAAATTTGAACAAGTATTGATGATTAGAAAAGAAATGTAATTAAATATATTGTTGGTTGGAGAATCAAATCATGCAAAAAAAAACCAGAATAGATTTTGTAGGTCAAAAGATACAACAAAATGATAGCATGACCATGGAAGAAAAAGAATCAAGATATAGGGATGGAATCAAACCGAATCTAAGTACTCGCATTAATATGCATCCCAAAATCACAAAAGACAAGACTTCTTTGTCCAAAATTTCCTCTGTTTCCCATATAATTCCCCTCTCCTCATTCAAAATGAGTTCATATAATCATTATTTTTCCCAAATGATATGTTAAACAAATTATAAATATAAAATTATCTTTCTACAAAAATAGTAACAAGTATCATCTTTAGGCCTTATGGTCAGTAAAAATATAACGAAAGATCAGTTGAATAACTGAGAAAATATCCTCACTAACATCTTCATGGATCGAAGGAAACGCAGTGTCTGGATGTCCCAAAATCAAGGAGATAGCACATCTAACCGAAAAAAATCACATGTGGCCAATTATATATAAAAAAATTACAACAAGACTTAATCAGAGAGGAGGGTCATTACATCATATTTGATTTTGTAATTACCTTTTCAATTTAAAAAAAAAAAAAAAAAACCATCAAATAAAATCATACCTTAATCAGTTTAAATATATTAACAAAATATTTATTTTCTTGAGAAATTATGAGCTTAACCTTTGACGATTTTATTACAATTTTGACCTCAAAGACCTGTGAAGTTTTTACAGAAATGGAAATGAGCATAATTAGTTATAGGATATAAGAAAAAACACTTCATCATACATACATGCATGCATGCATGCATGAATTAATACATACATTCATCCTACATACATACATACATATATATATAAGAAGAAACTCAAAAATGAAACAAATAGAAATGATGAACAACGTTAGCACATAAATTGGTAAGAAATTTAACTTCAATATCACTCGTAGAGCCACTGCTGCCAGCACGCATCCTGTTATCGGGAAATCTAGTGTCTATGCAGAGCTGCTAGTCCCACTAAGGCTGGTAGCTACCTTAGAAACAAACAAACTAAAACCACTTTATGAGAAGTAAATAAGAGGGGAAAGAAGGAGACCAACCTCTGTCTTGCGCTTGGCTCCTTGCTTGGTTCCTCTCCCTTCTGATAGATCTTTGCCACTCGCTTTCTCGTCTACCCAACTTCAAAGAGCACCTGTAGAATCAAAGCAGCATAACACTATCCAAGAACATAGATCTACCATCATAAACAATATAGGACCAGGTATATATTAACCACACAAATGCATATATCATCAATCATACAAGAATGTGGAGGAAAACTTGAATAGCTTTATTAATAATCAAGAATAGCAAAGAGGATTACAACCTTGTTCTGACCCAGCATCATCCTCTCAGCAAGAAAGCCCTTCTTCACCTCATGAAAAGCTTAGGTCACCCAACACTATGATGTTACACCAAGAAACCAGCAACACTTCCTTACAAGATACAAAATTACAGCCCCTGGATCTCTGGGATGAGGGATCCATATATAGATGTTTGCAAGGGGGGTGAGTCAGCTTTTGAGATTTGATTAGTTTCCTCTCTCTGATAGTTCTTGATTCCACTTGGAGATTGATGATCCCTTACTCATCCCTGGGCGAATGCAGAGAGGCAAGTGTCACCGGAGAAGTTTCTGGAAGATTCCATGATCCTCCACCTCACAGATTGACCCTGCCATTTGTCCACTCTCGCCCATCGCACCCGAAGGGCTTTTCAGTATGCATCACACCTCCCGTGTGCATTTAAGTGGGATGCAGCGCACTTTGACCATGGATCAGGTGAGATGGTCCAGTTTTGAGTAGTTTTTCATTGAGAACTTCTGGGAGATGATGTAATCAGTTGACCTTGTTCTTTTAGGGGTTGGAACAACACTTTTTAGGGTCTTAAGAGCCCTTGGTTTATGGACATTTATGATTGGGGTTGCAGTGCCCAAAAATGTCTATAACAGTTGCCCCCTAAAGCATGAGGTCGTTAGTCTTTTGATGTCGGGTGAAATGCTTTATCATGAGGATCCGAAGCTTTTTCAAGCTGGAAGGCGACATGTAATAAGATACAATACAATACATTATCTTCATAATATTTTCATGATCTAGCTGAGGCGGGAATTCCCATGCTCAGCATTATAAATTCATTTTCATGTACATAAGACAGACAATCGTCTGAGTGCAGACTGATGATTCTGGTAGAGCCATCATCCCTTGGAATGGATGATTATCCGTGCAGTAATGATGTACATTTGATGTCTTTATTTTCCTGAATATATATCGCAGCCCAGATGGATGAAACTAGATCCGAGGTCTTCAATCTCGTTTGATCTTCACCCAAAGTACAAGTCGATCCATGTGAGAGATGTTCTGGAGTCAAACATGAAAAGACATCGCTGAGTACCGGCCAATGATGTAAGCCGTTAACAGGCGCGAGAGGAATCACCGATAATGATGATGACCCTTAAGGTACTACAGTACAATTCACGTGGTGTGAATAAGGGACTTGGCGTCGAACACCACGCAAAATATTTCGGTCAAAGGCCATTGATGTAAACCTATCACCGGAAGTGAGAAACTTGCCATTGAGGCATACAAGCTTCAAAGTACTGAAAGGGTTGTTCCTAGATCGACTTCTTGGATAATGAGCTGATGTCGACAAGAAGCAATCTGTCATAGGAGGGCCTTAGTGAATCGCACATCAATGACACGGAACGGTGAAAATGATTTTAATGGAGGTGAAAACGATCTGACGACATAAGGTTCAGGGTGGCGGTCATGAAAGGATGGAGCGTAAATGTATCGCGGTGGATGAGACACAGGTGAATTCTTTGAGCGACTTCTCTTGAACATATCGGTGACATTGACATGATGGATTGGTAGCATTAACCCCAAATATGGATGGTGTGATGGACCCATGGTGATATGACCAATGAACGGAACAACCCAACCTGACTCGGATGCGGAGCGAAAGTGTCATGTTCAAGAGCGACTTGCTACCAATAAAGTTTCTTCAAGTTTTCTTCCCAATTTTCCCCAGTCATTGCTGACCAGTACCTCTTTATTTTTGTCAAGCTTGAGGAGGATAACATATGCTTGTTCTATAATTTGCCCTTCGGGCAAACCCATCGCGATGTTTTAACGAGCCTAGCGATAGTGAAACTCGTTCTTGTCCGTATGGACAAGTTTGTCGCTATTCTGTTTTAACGAGTTTAACGACAAAGATAACTCGGTCCTTTTCAATTTTAGAGAGTCTGAAAAGGGATGTAAAGAAAACTTCAATAATCCTTTTTCGTCATATAATCCCTTGAGTCCAAAAAAGTATAAAACAATACAAAAGGGATGAATTTTGGGTACTTTTAACGAGCCGAACAAAACAAGCGCTCGATCTTTTTGTGTAATAATCCCTCAAGTCCAAAAAGATTAAAACATAAAGGAGGGATAGCACTTTCGGTCACTTTAACGAGCTGGAGAGGCCAATTACTCGGCAATCTTTTCATATTTTATGAGTCAGTTGAAAAGAGCTTAAAGGAGACTCGTTTTTTGAGGAACGAGTGATAAATTTGGGTAGCAGCTAATTCCAGGTAGGGTTTGGAATTTTCCAATCACAGCAGTGTCACAAGGATGGCTAACAGGATCACTCTTCGCAGCGGTTCCTTAAAAAGGGTAAACAATCAAATGGAGGTGAATGATCGGCCAAAACAGAGTGGAGGTGATGATGAGAACACGACCAAGGCTTAAAAGGCTGATGATAAGGCATTCACGATGGTTATTTACTGGAAATTGGTTCATTTTTTAATGAGCTTAAACTCTGGGGGGACATTTGCTCATTGCTTATGTTTATTTTTTAACGAACTTGAATTCTACGTTAAAACTACTCGATCCAATCATATAATAAGGTTGTCTCATTTAAAATGGCATTTTTTCGAAGCTTTGCCCCGCATACTTTCTTTATGCAAGTTAGGAAACGACCAATCCTACGAGTTTAAAGGGTTAGAGGACCTACAAATTTAAAAAATAAATGGTCGCTCTTCGCTTGCACGCCAAAAGGTTTGCATGCCCCTGGGTATAGCAAAAAATTTCCGGGTTACCAAAGACTGTTCTATCCATACTTCAGACAAAACACTTCCTCAGCGATGTCTACCGAAATAAACAAAGGTGAGTGGCGCAACTGGCTCCACTCACATAACTTTGACGAAGGAATCTTATTCCAGTCTAATCTCATAAACTAGTCATATATCCTTCGTGGAAACCTACCCTATACCCAAGGTTTTCCTGTCGAAACAGGCCAGGGTGCATGCCCTTGGGTTTCAGTCATGTCCTCCAAATCACTCGCACTCATCTGGGGGATGGACTAGGGATTGATGAGACATTCATTGCGTGAAAAGACCATTCAGGGATGGTATTTCACTATTTGCTATGTGTGAACCGGGGAATGAAAGCTGGTCTACAAGCTTGACCACTCTTCCTTCATGCAGAAAACACATTACTCTAAAGAGTGAGGAGACAATGGCTCCCATGCAATAAATATAGTCGCGTCCAAGGAGTAGATTATAATCCAGGGGTCCTTGGACTACCATTACGTTCATGTGAATGGTTTTCCTTCTCAACGTTATCGACACATTGGGAAGGATCCCTAATGGTCGATTGGTTCCTTGTCAAAGCCTGTTAGATTTCTCATTTCAGGAAAAAGCGATGGCGAACCAAGCGCTTTCCAAGCAGTTGAGGAAAGGATACTCACAGAAGCCCGTTCATCTATGATTTTATCGGCCGTGACCATTCTCTATATTTGAGGAATGATTCTAAATGGTACACTAGCCGGTAAGCGGGGTCTGCCTAGTAGATTCCAATTGAAGGAAACAACTAGGTTTCTTGGAGGTGGGACTGAATAGACAGTCAGATACGACTCTGACAAACTTCCTTCCTACGGTAAAGGAACAGGTAGACTGCCCCCATGTTCATAGGAGTCTGTGCTTACGAAGAGAATTTGGACGATGTCATTCTTGTTCTCCGGTGACTGTATCATCTGAAGATGGATCCTCTGAAGGTAAGACTGGGTCAACTGCTGCCTCAACCTTTTGACTTTCGTCTGGTGTGGATTCAGATGGTTTATCTTCAATGATAGACGCTTCAGCCGACCACAATGGCGTGTCAGCCGGATTTTTAACTAGTGATGGACTCGGCAAGAGTTTCTTATCTCCAGTAGGAAGTTGTAACGGTGAAACTGGACGGTCGTCCAAAACTCTTTTAGCCTCATCTAAGAAGGGACAATGGTGGACGGCGTGATTGCCTTCACATAGTTTACAAGGAAATTTACATTTTCCTTTTTGTCCAGGGGCTTCACTCTCACTAGTTGACGGTGTATTTTCAACATGATCATCAAAGGTTGATGACACCGGATTGTGCAAACGAGGAGACCAGTCCCTTAATATCCGAGGGATGCAAGGATAATATCGATGATAGTGGTCTCCTTTGCAAATGACACATGGCAATTTAGGCCTGGACGGTGCAGTGTGTGGATTTTTGCTAGACGATGCCTGTTTGCGTTTTTTCTCCTATGGCTCTTCTTCTATTCTCTTTCTTCTTCTTCTCCTTCTTCTTCTCGAT